>AP025069.1:5911075-5931918 GCA_036186865.1 Eustoma russellianum | reverse complement strand
TCCAATGAGGATTTACTGTGATAGTAAAGCTGCGGTGCTATATTCAAATAACAACCGGAGTTCATCTAAAGCGAAATGCATAGAGATGAAGTATCTGACTATTAAAGAAAGAATTCAGAGTGGTCTGATCAGTATTGAGCATATTAGTACAGACTCCATGGTGGCCGACCCTTTGACTAAGGCCGTGGAACCGGTTGTGTTTCATAAGCATGTTAGCCATATGGGCCTTAGTCCAACTGAGGATGTTTTATCCTAGTGGGAGTCTGGAAGGTTTATGTTGTATTGTGCTCAATAAAGTTGTTTATTTCAGACAAACTGTATAATGTACATTCCGGTTATATTAAAGTTTTCTGCAGAAGTAATGTACATTAAGTAGTTACGGCATACATTCTGAATTCTATTGATCTCGCTAAAGAGGGCCAAGTTGGAATTAAATATGTATGATCACCTAGCATATTAATTCCACACTACATATCTATTTCAGTATCCATGTCATTCACTAGAATGTTGGCATCCTGATTTAAGAGGGACAAGTCACTAATTCAATGTGGCAGCATGCGGCTTAAGTCTTTTGCTAACATTTGCTGATGGACCGGAAAAGGAAACACACACTAAAGGACATACGGTATATGAGCTCAAAAGGGTGACATATAATCTTTTAAGATATATACATAGTCGAAGTGGGAGATTGTTGGGATTAATTCGAGATACGTGTGATGCGCAACACGTTGATAAAGTCTATACGAATTAATCATAAGGTGGACGCTATGTATGATAATATTATATGTCACATATGTCACGTAATAATATTAATTATTACGTAAAACATCCACACGTTAAGTGATCATCAGGTATGTTTGTGGATGTATAGTGTGGTCTAAATTGAAACCCCAAATATGTAGACAGTCATATGGTTAGAGACCGCGATGGATGGGCTCAAAGTGCAACGATCATAAAGTTACGGCGTCTGGTCCCCGAGGGACGACAACCCACCTGTGGCTAGTAGATAATTAGTGGTACAATAATTAAATATTAAATAATATTTAATAATAATATTTATTATTAAATATTAGATAATATTTAATAAAGGAAGATAAGGTTGAGATTTAAAATCAGATTTAAATTTGAATTCAGATTTAAATTTGAATTTAAGTTTAAGTTTAAATTTAAATTTAAATTTAAGTTTAAATTTAAATCCTAATCTATCAGATTCTTCCATCCCCTCTATATAAAGGAGGAGGCTTCACCTCCTCACATCATCAAAACAATCAGACGCATACGCAGCGGCAAAAAATCTAGCGGCCATTACAGTATATTAGAGGGAAGGTGTGACAAGTTTTCTATAAAGCCCACACTGCCTAGCCTCTCCATCGGGTTAAAGCAGTGAATTGTTGATTCCGTTCAAGGGGTGTATCAGCAATTGGTGGGAGGTCTTGAATCCTTGGATCATGCCAGATTCATCATCAGCCGGAGCAGTTGCAGTGTACGTGTTCAGATTAACAACATCAATGGAGCAAGGTATATTTTCTGCATTTTATTACTTTGTCCATGGATTCGATTAAACGGTCTTATTCAGGGATTTATTAAATTAAATCCAACAAAACACACTCAAATTACACTTGATAAGCACACAAGAGGAAGAAGAAAGTCACTTATTGCATTCATTAACAGCCATTGAAGACATATATGCACAGATGGCACCAACGGCTAGTATGAGTGACAGTGACACCTCAATGGCTACTTTCCCAGATAAACAACCAATGGTTTAAACTAATGCTACATCATCAAGTTGATGATGTTCTATCGTCCCATGATCAGACAATATGTATATACACTAACTTGATAAAATCAAATGGAAACACAGAGAATTGTAGATAGGAATAAGTATTTGACGCTTTGATGGAAGTGCTCGACAGAATGCCTCAATGAGTAAGTCAGAAGCTTGGCACGTCAGTGTGAGTCCTGTAGCATGGCATGGCAGGGACATTCTGTGGCTTGGCATGATCTGTGTCTTCTTCATTTATAGTTTGTATACCAACAATCTCCCTCACGCTAGAGGTGTATATGTTGATACACCCTAGCTTGTCAAGTAGTAAATAGAAGACTTGAACACATGCTGGTTTGGTGAGTATATCTGCAATCTGTTCCTTGGACCTGATGAATTGAAGCTTTAGCTCTTTGTCCTTTATCTTCTCTCTTAAGAAGTGCCTATCAATTTCAATGTTCTTGGATTTGTCATATTGCACAGGATTTTCAGTCATATGAATTGCAGATATGTTGTCACAATGAACATGGATAGGTAGCTGGACAGTAATCTTAAGATCTTTCATCACTCGGTTGATCCATAAGTTTCACACACACCAAGGGTTAAGGCTATTAATTCAGCTTCAGCACTGCTTTTGGAAACATGTTGCTTTTTGCTTCTCCATGTCACCAAGTTTCCCCACAAATAAGAGGCATAGCCAGATGTAGACCTCATATCAACTTTAGATCTTGCCCAGTCTGCATCAGCGAAGACTTGTATATTTCTTAAAGATTAGCCCCTGACCAGTATTAGATTTAAGGTACCTTAATATTCTCATAGCACAATTATAGTGATCAGCAGTATGATTATGCATGAATTGGCTAATAAAACTTACTCCATAGCATATGTCTGGCCTGGTATGAGAAAGGTAGATCAAGATAACTGTTAGTCTTTGATATCTTTGTCTCTCAGTATACTCAGACTCACTTTTCTTCTTTGGTTTATACCCAGGTTTCACTGTGGTGCTTGCATGTTTACAGTTGGTCATGTCCATCTCCAGCTAAATCCAAGATATACTTTCTTTGCAAAATACAAATGCCATTAGTTGTCTTGGAAACTTCCATACCCAGAAAATATCTTATGTGTCCTAAATCTTTAACTTCAAAGGTCTTAGCTAACAATTCCTTTGTTTCCTGAATACTACTGTGATGATTTTCAGTAAGAATTATGTCATCAACAGATACAAGGAAAAACATAGCACATGTTGTCAATGAACTTTATGAATAGAGTGTGGTCACTTAGGCACTGAGAAAAATCAAAAGATGCTAAAGTTATATTAAACCTCTTAAACCATGACCTAAGGGACTGTTTAAGGCCATAGAGTGATTTTTTTAATTTACACACCATTTTTTTTATTTGGTTCAGAACTGAAACCAGATGGAATGTGCATATGAACTTCCTCTTCCAAGTTGCCATTAAGAATGCATTCTTAATGTCAAGTTGGAAGAGTGGTCAATCAAGATTAACAGCCAGGGAGAAGATCATTCTTACAGTATTAAGCTTTACTACTGATGCAAAGGTCTCTTTATAATCAATACCAAACGTTTGAGTGAAACCCTTTAGCAGCACCTACCCTTATACATATTGATTGGGCCATCAGAGTTGAACTTGACAGAGAAAATCCATTTGCATCCTACAGGTTTGATATAATTCTTAGCATGTATCAATTCAACTCTTAGCAGGTATCAGTTCTCAAGTTCCATCTTTGATCAAGGGTGTCATTTCTTTAGTTGCGGCCTTTATCCACTCAGGCTGTGCTAAGGCTTCATGAATATTTCTTGGAATTCTTATACTGTTAAGTTAGGAAACAAATGTTTTAGAGTTTCCATTAAGACAATCATATGAGATATAGTTCCCAATAGGATACATCTCTTTTACACATGTTCTCACTCTCTTCGTAATTACAATAGGTCTGTCATCAATTGGGACAATCTCCCTAAATGAGGAAAACTCTTCCTCATCTTCCTTAATAGTTTTGTACATCTCTTCCTCATTATCAAGCAAACGTTGATTTTCCTGTGGTGTATACTGATTCTCCCCCTCACCTGGCTTTCAAATATTGATGAAGCCTTAGCACACCCTGAGTGGAGAAATGCTGTCACTGAGGAAATGACTGTCTTGATCAAAAATGGAACTTGTGAATTCTTATTCTGTTAAGTGAGGAAACAAATGTTTTAGAGTTTCCATTAAGACATCATATGAGATATAGTTCTCAATAGGATACATCTTCTTTACACATGTTTTGACTCCCTTCCATTGCAATAAGTCTATCATCAGTTGGGACAATCTCCCTAAATGAGGAAGACTCTTCCTCAGCTTCCTCAGTAGTCTTGTACATATCTTCCTCATTATCAGGTAGATGTTGATTTTCCTATGGTGCGTACTGGTTCTCCCCCTCACCTGAATTTCAAACTTCCCTTTTATTCTTGTTATTAGATAGATCAATGATACTCCAGATGTTGTATTCTTTTTCATGTTTAGAGTCAGTTATACCCTTACCATAGAATGCATTGGCTTCATCAAATACAACTTCAAGGGAAACATAAATTTTCCTTGATAAAGGTGAATAATAATTGTATCCTCTTTGAGTATAAGATTACCCAGAAAGATACACCTTTCAGACCTCATATCCAGTTTACTTTTATACTTCTCAGGAATGTGTATATAAATAATGCAGCCAAAGACTCTCATAGGTAATTCAGAAAACAGATTGGACTCAAGAAAATACCGAGACAAAGCATTCTTAAGAGTTACATAGTTAGAAACTTAGATGGCATTCTATTGATGAGGTGTGTAGCAGTTAATAAACCCTCACCCCAGTAATGCTAAAAGGCCTTCATAGACATCATTATAACTCTGGTGAGCTCAAGGAGATGTCTATTTTTCTTTTTTGCTACTCCATTTTGTTGAGGAGTATAGGTGCAGGATGTCTGTTGGGGAATCCCCTTAGTACTAAGAAAATCTTTTAGGGATGTTTCCAAATATTGAAGGCTATTATCAGTTCTTAATGTTTGATTGTAGTGTTAAAATGATTCTGTACCATGCATATGAACTTCTTAAGAATGTCCCCAACTTTATATTTATGTTTCAATAAGTATAACAATGTGAGCTTGGTGTGATCATCTAAAAAAGTGATAAGCCATTATGCTCCATTAATATTTGCTATCTTTGAGTGTCCCTACACGTCTGAGTGAATTAAACTAAATGGAGCACTACTCTTATAATCTTTCTTAGGATAATTGGTTCTACATCTTTTTGCAAACAAACAATCTTCACAAAATAGATCAAAAGGTTTGATATTAGGATACAAGGTCGGCATAAGCCTTCTAAGATACAAGAAGTTAGGATGACCTAATATCTTATGCCATAACAAAATACTCTCAGTATTCCTACTAGAAACCATACATTATCCTATATTAGTTTCACTAATGAGAGAACTTGGCTCGTCATCTTGAAGCAGGAAGAGTCTATTCACCTTTCTAGCACTGCCAAACAATTTCTTGGAGAAGATCTCCTGAAAATAACATTTAGAGGGTGAGAATCTTACTTCACAAATATTATCTTCTGCAATTTTTCCTACAAAAATGAGATTAAAACTTAACTCAAGAATAAACAGAACATTTCTTAACCTTAAGTTCTCAGTGATATTAATATTTCCACAACCAACTATATTGATTCCAGCACCATTAGCCACCATAACTCTTGCAGGTTATTATGAGTGGGACGAAACATATCTCCTGGTGGCTACATGAGCAGCAGCTAGATCACCTTTCTGCAGTTTAGACACATGCACAATCATTGCTGTTCCTTCAATAGTAGAAGAGGAACTCATCATGAGTTTTATCCTACTTTCCTCTAGCCTTATTTCAGAAAAAACATCGTTCATGCAAGACAGTGGTTTTGTGCTAAGAATCCTTTCTCTAACAGCGTCAAACTCTTTGTTTAAACCATCTAAGAATCTAAAGTCTCAGTGATGCTTTTATACATCCTATCTGCCTCTTGATTTGGCCATTTGTGTGAGTCATATACATCAATTTGTTACCAAATCCTTTTCAGCTGTCCAAAGTATATATTTACATGGGAGTCTCCTTTTTTATATCATGCAGCATGACATCCAATTCATAGAATTCAGATATGCTATCCACTTTAGAATACATCTCCTGTGCTGCTTTCCAGATTTCAGCAGCTGAATTATATAGAATAAAATTATCTAGTCATGGATCCAATCAGCCATGACATAATCATAGCATTTTCTGCATTTCAGATTTTGAAACGAGCATAACTTTCATCTGTAAATTCACTGTCTAGCTTAAGGTAATCTTCCTTACCCTTGCCAGTAATAAATATCTTGACTACCCAGACCAGGCCAAATAATTGTTCCCATTGAGCTTATGATTGGTTATAGTAACAAGAGTGGAGTCAATCGTGTTGTGACTTGAGCCAGCACCTGTTGAGTTAGTAGGACCAATAGCAGAGCTAGGGTGAGATAGAGGCTCACTTCCAACCGATTTTATTTTCAAATTTAAAGAAAGAACAGAGATGTAGAAGGTGATGATGAAGATGAAGTTGAACAGCAGAACAAATTTGAATTGAAAATGTACAAGACTTGCGCTCTGATACCATATAGAGAAAAACACACTCAAATTACACTTGATAAGCCCACAAGAGGAAGAAGAAAGTCACTTGTTGTATTCATTAACGGCCATTGAAGACATATATACACAGATGACACCAACAACTAGTATGAGTGACAGTGAAACCTCAACGGCTACTTTGCCCAGATAAAAAACCAATGGTTTAAACTAATGCTACATCATCAAGTTGATGATATTCTATCATCCTATGATCAGACAATATGTATATGCATTAACTTGATAAAATTAAACAGAAATACATAGAGAATTGCAGATAGAAATAGGTATCCGACACATTGATGGAAGTGCTCGACGGAATGCCTCAATGAGTAAGTTAGAAGCTTGGCACGCCAGTTTGTGTCTTCTTCATATGTATTCTGTATTCTAATAATTTGTTTCCTTCCTTGTCTTCGACATCTGTCGGCACTCCCTTTCAAGTTGGACGGTGTGATTACCAATGCTTAACTTACAAAGTAACGAATCAAAGACTCTTTTAGTGACAGCAGTTGTGAGAATAACGGCTAATTGTTCTTCAAATTTTACAAACGGGTTTTCAATGATACCTTTTTCAAGTTTTTCTTTAATGAAATGCCTATCCACTTCTACCAGTTTGTTCTATCGTGCTAGACAGGATTCTCAAAAATGCCTATCGCTTCTTTTTTGTCATACATTAATTAAGTAGCTATTTGCATCAAAAATTGAATCTCATGCATCAACTTTTTAAGCCAAAGAATCTCCATAATTCCTTTTACAATCCCTCTGAATTCTACTTCTGCATTATACATTGCCACCATTTTCTGCTTCTTGTTCCTCTATGTAACTATATTTCCCCCAACTATCATGAATTACCCTAATATGGACCTCCTATCAATAAGATTCTCTGCCCAATCAGCGTCTTTATATACCTCGACATTTAAGTGCTCGTGCTTTTGGAATAATATTCTCCTTCCAAGTGCTCTTTTCAAATACCACACAATCCTCATTGTTGCATCCATGTGTTCCTCTTGCGATTGGTACATAAACTGGCTCAGCTCCTACAGTGTATGTGATATCAGGTCTAGTGTGAGAGAGGTAGATTAATTTTTCCACAAGACAATGACTCTATTCCCGATTTGCCATGGGTGCCCTTTACTATTTCTAGTTTATGTTTTAGATACATCGGTGCATCGTTAGGTTTGGAATCAATCATCATGACTTCAGTCAATAACTCTAGGACATATTTCTATTGAGATATGAAGATAGCTTCAATTGAGGGAATAACTTCAATCCTGAGGAAATATTTCAACCTCCTTAAGTCTTTCATCTTGAATCTGGTAAACAAATTTCTTTGGAGTTGGTTAATCTCTTCTTGGCCGTTTCCGGGTGATAATCATATGGTCCATATTGTATGATCAAGCAAGTGATTAAGTTTTCACTCCTTTTGAAGAACATGGTATGTTCTGCATTACTTTTTCTGTACCCATTCTTCTTCATTACAGCAATGAACCTCCCGAGCCATGCACGAAGCGGCTGCTTCAGACCCTAAACTACCCTCTTGCGTCTACATACTTTGTTGGTCTGAAATTCATCGGAGAGTGAAGGTTCCATATATATTTGTTCTCGCATTTCTCTATGTAGGAAGGTATTCTTGACATCAAACTGATAAAGTGTCCAATCATGATTTGCTACCACTGGTAGCAATACTCTTATCGTATCAATCTTCACAGCTGGGCAAAAATTTTCTAAAGAGTCAATTATATTATTGTGTATCCTTTTGCTACCAGTTTGGCTTTATGTCTTTCAATGGTCCCATTAGCATTGTACTTAATAGTAAAGACCCACCAGCATTTCGTAGGTTTCTTTTCTTTGGACAACAAACACTTATCATATGTCTCATTATTTTCCAAAGCTTCCATCTCTACTTTCACAGCTTCTCTTTGATATGTTTTTTCTCTGCCTTATGAATTGATTGTGGTATAGATTTTAAACAGAAGAATGCAAGCCACGCTTTTGCACACTCTACAATCCTCCCCTGACTATATGACTGGATATCTAGATGACTGAGATACTCGTTCCGATGAGTATCTTTCTGGTGGTATACCATTATTTGTCATGGAGAAGCACACGCACATGTTGCTAAGCCAACTCATCATTATCATTAGTATCGTCCATAGGATTATCCATAGTATGCAAAATAGAAGAATCATCATCGGTGGATATTTTACTTACCTCTTAGTGAACGTCTACAAAAGGAAAGTCACTTGCTGATAAAGACTGAGTACCCAAACACCTGAGGAGGGAGATAGAATAGAGGAAATACTAACTTGAGTGGACAGTATCTGAAGAGGTGTTTGCTGGTGAAGGATTTTTGTAGACAAAGGATTTAACAGATAAGCAGATGTAGCAATTGCTTCAGGCCAAAATAGGTAAGAACATGTGAACTCAATCATCATCACATGTATCATTTTAAAGAGGATCTGATTTTTTGGTTCAGCTACCTCAGTACAACACAATTGAGCTCCTTTGTCACTTGGTTCAGTGACAACAATTTTGATGATAAATCATGGGCATATAAGAAGTTATGAAGGGTGAAGTGTGGGGAGAAAGTAATAGGGCATGTCCCATGAACAGATACTAGTGCACCATTTACGGTTTCGGTAAAGGTTTTATGGGAGTGTTGAGCACAGAGAAATCAGTAGAATCATATGCTATGATATCGGTGGCCCCATACTCTAAGATCCATCCATAATATTTTTGATGACTATGAAGAGGATTTGGCCTTCGGTGATGACTGTCGACTCGTTTTATATGGGCTTGACTGGAGTCGGAGGGCACTTTGGGCACTTTGATGTATTTTGGGGTATTCGAGTAATTAGTTAGCGCAGACGGACTATTATAGGAATAACTAAGATCTGATAGGTCATTTTGGGGAACATATTGGTCAGGTGACATATTTTGGGAATTACTTTTGGCAGGTGGCTAGTTTAGGAATTTATCGAGGTCAACAGTGTAATTTCTTCCACAGGCAAGGGTAAAACATGAAGCACAGGGGAAGGGGGTTGGGCTTTAAATACCCAACCCTATTCTCCCTCGTGCACACTTCGGCCTCCCCTATGGTGCTGCCGCTATCTTCTTCCTTCTTACCTCTCAAGCCATGGTTGTCTTTGTTGCCGCTGGTGCTGCAGTTGATGCCACTGGTGCTGATAAGTTTGTCAGTGCTCACAACAGTGGCACCTCCGTTGGGGCACCGTTGTTAGCACCCCAAAATACATCATTCTGGGTATCCCACTAGCTAAAAGCACATCTCTTTAGTCTGCTTCTTCATTCTGTAATGGTTACACCAGAGCTTCAACTTATCTCTTTTTCTCCGCCATGTGATAACGACTGTGAGCATGGTGACACTACCTATGTCCCCTCCATTCTTCCTTGGATCTTCAATCCGAGGTCAAATCCTGATGATGACTCTATGTTTGAAGGGATTCCTTGCAGAATCCACATTCTAGCTTCTTCCCTTGGAATGACCACATAGGTTGTTTCTACAGCTGTGAGTGGCTCTCGTTTTAACAGGTCTCTCTTCATGACCCCGAACTTGTCATCACACAGCAGTTAGGAGTTGGAAATCGTCGTTGTTCTTGCAATTTTCTATTGTAAATCGCAATATCCTCAGGTTCCTTATGGGGTTAGGGTTTCTGCCATTTATTGCCATCTAGACTCAGCAGTCTTCAAGGTATCCTCCAACTTCTTTGTTAGAGTTTTCCTCTCTGTGAAGGTCAAAGACTTGAAGAACATCACTCCTGACCGTAAGTAGTTGCAAGTCCATCCCACAATATTTTTGCAATCGGATAATGGGATACATTGTTTAACCAAGCTTGGTGTAATGTTCTAGATTAGCCAGGTAAATTCCAAATGATCATTTTATTCCCATTGTGGATAGGTTTGGTCTATAACGGGCGGTGGTGGAGGTATATCCGTAATGTGTTGTGTCCTCTCTTGCCTCCGATGGCTTTCTTGATGAGCATAGCCATAATGGGTAATTGTCATCAGTGAACTTGAATCCCAATGACAGATCTTTAGAATTGGTGAATGTTTGTTGAACATTAACGGCGTTCTTTAGTAGATTGACTAATTGTATCTGACATGATTAATGGGTTGGCCAGTTGATGATTCTTAGGTTGATCGGTCAGGTAAGGTTCAGGAAGAGTGATGAAGTTCTGTTTCAGAGTTCCTGCTTGTGTTTATGTGGGTGTGCTAATTGGTCGGGACACATTTATGAGCAATGATGGAACTCTGTTTCTGAGTTCCAAAGAAGTTCTGATTTCGGGTGAGGAAAAGGCTGCCATACTGCAGTTCATTGTTTTACAAACGAAAAACCAAGTAATAGAAAGAAAAGAAAAAGAAGAGGGGCATATGCATTCAGCATGGCA
Organism: Eustoma russellianum; assembly: GCA_036186865.1. Lineage (NCBI taxonomy): Eukaryota > Viridiplantae > Streptophyta > Magnoliopsida > Gentianales > Gentianaceae > Eustoma > Eustoma russellianum. The sequence goes on along the minus strand of AP025069.1, from coordinate 5,921,077 downwards.
TGGAAGAAAAGAGAAGGAAAGGAAAGAAAAAGGATAAGAAAATAGTTTATTGTAGGTTTTCAGTGGGAGCTCGAAGCGACACTCTAAAAAAGGGAAGAAATTGTCAAAAAAAAATTGCAGAAAACGAGTTGATCGCCAGGATACCCAAATACCTAGAGCAAGGCGCCAGGGTCGACGATGAGGGTAGCATCCCTTGGGTGTTTGTACTAAGCATTCTGATCCCATTCGGAAAAGAGGCGCTAGGCCACTGGGTTTGTAGCGCCCCGGCTCGACACTGTCATCGGAACCAGTGCACCCGCCGTAGCCTACTATGAGAACTACGAAGCGTCAAAGTAGATCAAGCGTACATCATTCATGACGTAAGATAAATCAGCGGAAACGTCATAAAATCTAAACCTTCATCGTCAATAGTACAACCAGAAAATGCAGCGGAAATAAAAGGTGTTTGTTCATCTAGCTAACATAAGTTCCAGAACAACATAATAACATTGAGTTTCCAAAACTTAAAGAAAGTAGTCCAGCATCTATCTATTCCCATGTCCGTCATCCCATTGAGCCCACTCGCCATCGTCTTCGATAAATATCATCTCATATTCCGGCTCACCTGAAAAGGAATAGAGTATCTGTTCTTAGCGAAACTATCGCCAGCAAGTAACCCGTCTATACACCTTACGGGATCACACACGACGAGTCACCAGTATATAAATCATTCCCCAAATAAGGTGCTCGGGTTAGCAAGTAGCATCTTAGTAAGAATTCCTCAAAACAGATAAAGCACATAAAGGATACACGGATATGAGCATAAACATGTACTAAAAGAACATATCATCAAAAGCAAGTCATAAACTAGTCACATCTCTTGCATATCAAATCATATGCTTCGTGTATCATGATGCATGTACTCTTAAAATCACACACAACACCCATGCATATGTCTTCTTTCATAAACATGTCATGCGTGTCACTTCACAAAACTTTTCATAACTCTTCTTATCATATTCTTCGCGTAGCAGAACTTTATACCCTGTGGGTGATCAGTCCACAACAACAGAACTTTATACCTCGTGCTGAAAGGTCCACGGTCCCATAACATATAAATTTATACCCCGTGCTGAAAGGTCCACGGCCCCATTACATACATCATATATCCGCGCTGATAGGTCCACGGCCCCATAAAATACTTTATTTTCCGTGCTGATAGGTCCACGGCCCCATAACATATTTTATACCCTGCTGTTGATTCACAGGTCACGCTTTTATACCCTACTTTCGCAGGCGTGACTTTTATACCCTGCGATCAACCAGCAGCCATTTTGTCTTTCGAAAACTTTAAACCTTTCTTGTAAACACATGTTCTTTCGCAAAGCAAATATCAAATCAAATGCAAGTGCCCATGTCATGATGCAGGATGCACATGTAACTTCGTATCAAACATGTAACACATACACATACTTCTTACATATCAAGTATACGGTCTTGCACCTCAAACACTCTATGTTCGTATCTTTCCAAGTCTGTTCGTCTTACTAATTCACTCAGGATTCAATCTTATTCTTACTTGATCAAACTTACCATCTACACCTTAATTGCATCTCAAATACCTTTGCATTTTATGTTCAGAAGAAGTGTATAAAGTTACTACACATACATAGGGCGCCTAAAGGGTCAAAAAGACTTCCAGTATACTTGGAACGCCACATGAGGCACCTAAAGTGACATAAAGCGCCTATACTAGGCGTTCGAAGTGTTCCCGGATGTGCCGTAGACATTGAACGCCTACATGAAGCGCCTAATGTGACATAGAGCACCTAATGTAGGTGTTCGAAGTGTTCGGGGATGCTTCAAGGCACATTGAACGCTACATTAGGCGCCTAATGTGACTTGAAGCGCCTAATGTAGGTGTTCGAAGTGTTGTGACGGTTCTAAACTGCAGTTTTTCTGCAGCAACTTCCACCCAACACCTTTCTTCTTCAACCCTTTCATGTTCAACCCTTCAAGGTCCATCTTAGCTCCTGGATTCATCATGCTGAACACACAACTAACATGATTTGATTCTTAAACAAGTAAACTAGTATCCACCCTAAACCTTCTGTCACCCACAACCTTCAATAGATATCTTCAAACCTTTCAATGCAACAAGTCTTACAACAATGTCACATTCATCCTTCCTCTCCCTGCAAACACACTCAAAGCATCTAAGGTGTAATCACCAAACTTAAGAACTTACACAAGGACAATGAACACATCACGTATAACACTCTTGTGGGCATATTTAACAACAAAGATCACAACATAACTATTTTCAGATATTGGCCCAAAGAACAGAACTTTACTCAACAACAACAACAATTACACATATAATAAAGCATTTAGCATAGACAAGTCAAAACTACTAATGTGTGATCCAAGTTTTCTCTTTGTAAGAACATAGGGCCTAAGGTAACAAAATTTACGTAAAGCATATAGAAAGATTACTTGCCTTTGTTCCTAGTTAGCTTTACGAATTTACTGCAGAATCTTGATAAGGATTGAACCTAGATTGGCCTTTTTCTTCCTTTTTCCTTCTTCTCTTCTTCTTCTTCCTCTCTTTCTCTTTTCTCTCTTTTCCTGCGTTTTCTCCTCTCTTTTTTGGTACTATAACTGTCCCCTTGGGTTGAGATGGGGAGTTATACTAAGTTTTGGTAACTCCCCTATCCTTAGTAGGGACCTTTTAGATAATTTCCTTTAATTACCTTTAATTCTACTTTTAACCCCTTCTTCTTATTTCTCTATATTTTAAGTAGCTAAGTATCACAATCTACATCATTAATTAAATTGCATTCAAAGTTGACCTAGAGTATTGAAAGTCGTTCTTAAAAGTCACGGGGTATGACATTCCACTCCCCTTACAAAAAGTTTCGTCCTCGAAACTTACATACCTTAGCTGAAGAGTTGAGGATGCTTCTCCCGTATTTGTTCTTCGAGTTCCCAAGTGGCCTCACGTTCCGTGTGATTGCTCCACTGAACCTTCATATAAGTGATTACTCGCTTCCTTAACACTTGATCCTTCCGGTCTACAATTTTCACGGGTATCTCTTCATATGTAACCTCGTCCTTAAGTTCCAAAGGTTGAGCTTCAAGTACATGACTTGGATCCGTCACGTACTTCCTTAGTTGTGACACGTGAAAGACATTGTGAACTTGCGCCAACACGGGAGGTAATGCTAACCTATATGCCAAGGCCCCTACTTTCTCCAGTATTTCATAGGGACCAATAAAGCGAGGACTTAGCTTGCCTTTGACTCCAAACCTCATAACGCCTTTCATGGATGATACTCTCAAATAAACTTTTTCACCCACATCGAATTCCAATGGTCGTCGTTTGGAATCTGCCCAACTCTTATTGCGATCCTGAGCTGTCTTGAGTCTTTCCCTGATGACTTTCACCTTCTCTAGCGTCTTCTCCAATAGTTCCGGTCCGGTGATGGTCCTCACGCCTACTTCGTCCCAATAAACCGGAGACCTACATTTCCTTCCATACAAAGCTTCAAAAGGAGCCATGTCAATTGCGCTGTGGTAACTATTGTTATAAGAAAACTCCATCAGCTTTACCATTCCATCCCCACTCCCTTTAAAATCCAATACGCAAGCCCTTAGCATATCTTCCAAGGTTTGAATAGTCCGCTCGGACTGTCCATCAGTTTGGGGATGATACGCCGTACTCAACCTTAATTCCGTATCCATGGCTTTTTGGAATGCTGTACAAACTTAGAGGTAAACCGTGAATCCCGATCGGACACTATACTTACCGGGACACCATGCAAGCTAACAATATTCTCCATATATATATTCACTAGCTTGTCAAGAGGTGCTTCACTTGAAACGGGTAGGAAATGGGCAGACTTTGTTAGACGGTCCACGATGACCCAAATCATGTCATATCCACTTATTGTCTTTGGCAAACCAGCTACGAAATCCATCGTGACATGTTCCCATTTCCATTCCAGAATTTCTAACGGCATCAAGAATCCACCGGGCCGTTGGTGTTCCGCCTTGACTTGTTGACAAACCAAACACCTCTCTATGAACTCCGCAATGTGTCTTTTCATCCCAGACCACCAATAATATTGCTTGAGATCTCTATACATCTTGGTGCTACCAGGGTGTATGGATAGCCTTGAACTGTGAGCTTCTTGCAACACTTCCTTCCTAAGTTCGTCAACATCAGGTACGCATAATCTTTCTCTAAACCATAAGCTCCCATCCTCTTTGGTCCGAAATCCTTCAACTTGGCTATGTTTCACCCTTTCCATTATTTCAGTGAGGGTCTTATCATTCTTCTGAGCCTTCTTTATCCGATCAACCAAACTTGGTGTGATAGTCAATGTTGTCAAAACGTTCACTGTGGAGTCAATCAAATCTAAACCAAACTCCTCCATCTCTCTTTCCAACGGTGATTGTCGCGTATGGATGGACTTCCTACTTAACGCATCTGCCACTTTATTAGCCTTTCCTGGGTGGTAATGGATTGTCAAATCATAGTCTTTTAGCAACTCCAACCACCTCCGCTGCCTCATATTTAATTCTTTTTGTGAGAACAAATACTTTAAACTCTTATGATCCGTGAATACCGCGCACTTCTCTCCATATAAATAATGCCACCAGATCTTCAAGGCGAACACAACCGCGGCAAGTTCAAGATCATGTGTGGGATAGTTTTGTTCGTAAGGCTTTAGCTGTCTTGAGGCATATGCGATGACTCGTTCGTTTTGCATCAAAACACAACCTACAAACAAGGTATTAGTCTAAGCTTAATGGGTATACAAGATCATAACCTTATACTATCGTTTACGTACCTAAGCTGTTCTTTGACGCATCACTATAAATCACAAGCCCATCAGTTCCGGAGGGTTGAGCCAATACTGGAGCTATCGTTAATCTCTTCTTAAGCTCTGTGAAACTTTGCTCGCATTCCGCCGTCCACTCAAACTTGGACTTCTTTTGAGTAAGGCGACTGAGAGGCACTGCTATCCTGGAGAATCCTTCCACAAACTTTCTATAGTACCCCCGCTAGACCCAAGAAACTTCGTACTTCAGTAACATTGGTGGGTCTAGGCCATTCAGTGATAGCTTTTACCTTCTTTGGATCCACAGCAATCCCCTCCTCCGATATCATGTGACCTAGAAAAGCCACACTTCTTAACCAAAACTCACACTTGCTAAACTTAGCATATAGTTGTTTCTGCCTCAAAATACCAAGAACGACTCTCAAATGCTCAGTGTGAGTTTGCTCGTCAGGAGAATACACCTGAATATCATCTATGAATACCACTACAAACTTGTCCAACTGTTCCCGAAAGACGGTATTTATAAGATCCATAAAAGCTGCGGGGGAATTTGTTAATCCAAACGGCATCACTAAAAACTCATAATGGCCATATCTTGTGTGGAAGGCGGTCTTCGCGATGTCCTCAGCCTTCACCCTCAATTGATGATATCCTGATCGGAGATCAATTTTAGAGAAGATTTTAGCACCTTTGAGCTGATCAAATAAATCCTCGATTCGTGAAAGGGGATACTTATTCTTGATGGTAACCTTATTCAACTCTCTATAATCGATACAAAGCCTCATGCTACCATCTTTCTTCTTTACAAACAAAACAGGTGCTCCCCAGGGCGATACACTAGGGCGGATAAACTTCTTGTCTAATAACTCCTGCAGTTGTTCCTTCAACTCTCTCAATTCTGCTGGAGCCATTCTATAAGGAGCTTTAGGGATAGGTTCTGTTCCTGGAATCAAGTTTATCTCGAACTCGACTTCCCTCGGAGGTGGTACTCCTGGCAAATCTTCCGGAAACACATCAGAGAATTCATTGACCACTGGAATTTGCTCAATAGACGGTACCTCCGGAGTAACATCCATGGCATACACTAGAAATCCCTCAGCACCTTTCCTTAAAGCCTTGCACGCTTGTGCAACTGACACGTACAACTTTTTATGGGTACTTTCCTTCGTTCCGAATCCCCTTGAAACATTACCTCTTCCATCTCAGCACTCTTGACTGTCACTTGTTTCAACCGACAATCAATATTGGCGTAATTCTTGGCCAACCAGTCCATTCCTAATATAACGTCAAAGTCATACATCTGAATAGGAATCAGTGTGGCGGAGAAAGTTTGTCCTTCAAGCTCCAATTCGCAATCTCGATACTGCTGGTATGATACCATAATTTGATCTCCGGCCGCTTGAACACGATACGGAGTTTCTAACCACTCAGGCAAACTACCAAGGTGTTTAGTGAATCTCTTTGCTACGAAGGAGTGGCTTGCGCCGCTATCAAAGAGCACTTTGGCAGGTACCTTATTTACTAAAATTGCACCTGCTACTACGTCGGTAGCCTCCTGCACATCCGTGTCTGTCATGAGATGTACACGGGCATTCGCTCTAGGCTTCGCTCTCGGCTGCTGAGCCGCCTCTCCAGGATTATTTTTCTTCATCTCCGGGCAGTCCCTAATCATGTGACCCACTTGACCGCATCGGAAACATGCTCCAGCCACTTTCCTACACTCTCCAACGTGATTCCTGTTGCAATGTGGACAAACTCCAATAACCTGTTGAACTACTGGATTCTGGGGTGGGAGCCTCTGAAAATTTACAACTGGGCCTCTTTTCGGAATCTTGACCCAACGTCCGGGTCTTCCACCAACTCTCACATCCTCTCTTGGCCTTTTGCCTCTATCCGACCCTCGTGCGCTAGCTGCTCGTGCCGCTACTCGGCGAAAATCACTCTCGGCACGGAAACACGCATCTAGCATATCCTCATAAGTTTTCATCCCTGCATTCACTATCGCCGACTGTATCCTCGAGTCCAAACCCCTCTCGAACTTCGTCATCTTAAGACGATTATCAGACATAATCGCAGGGGCAAACTTACCCAAAGCATGAAAACGATCCGCATACTCTGACACCGTCATCCTTCCCTGCTCCAATCTGTCAAACGCTCTTATCTTGTCTAATATCGCAGTCTCCGGTACATAGTACTTTAGGAAAACATCACAAAACTGTGCCCAAGAGATTGGTGGGGTCATTCTCAACACCATTCCATCCCACCATTCGCCAGCCTTACCACTTAGAAGGGGTGTAACCACCTCAACCTTTATCTCATTCGGTACTTGCATCAGCCGAAAAACATTTCTCCACCTCAGCCAACCAGTGCTGAGCCTCTTCAGGATCGGTACATCCTCCAAACTCCGGCACCCTCATCTTTCTCATCTCTCCATAAAAGAACCAAATGTTATGCTGTGGCGGTGGAGGAGGCGGAGCTGATGCTGTTGCGCATACCCTTGTGCGATCACCGTCAGTGCATCAGTGAGCACCTGGGGTGAAACAACTTGTAGTGGCTGGTTCTCCTGTTCATTGTTAGTGTTCCCTGCGTTCTCTCTTCTTGGAGGCATATTTCACTGAAAGGTTAACATTGCATTAGCATTCAGTAAATACAAGAGATTACTGAAAGCTTGAACGCGTACGAATGGGTGAGGTATGTAGTACAACTACTAATACGAAATTAGATGATAAACGCGCTCGCACACACCCAACCCAGATCATACTTAAACACTAACGAAATCAGTACTTATAACTAGGATCAACCTTAAGGGAGAATCATAACTTAGGTGTCTAAAAGATCATGAACCTAAGTTTCCGAGATAGATCTGAAGCCTAGTCTCTGATACCACCTGTAGCACCCCGGCTCGACATTGTCATCGGAACCAGTGCACCCGCCATAGCCTACTATGAGAACTACGAAGCGTCAAAGCAGATCAAGCGTACATCATTCATGACGTAATATAAATCAGCGGAAACATCATAAAATCTAAACCTTCATCGTCAATAGTACAACCAGAAAATGCAGGAGAAATAAAAGGTGTTTGTTCATCTAGCTAACATAAGTTCCAGAACAACATAATAACATTGAGTTTCCAAAACTTAAAGAAAGTAGTCCAGCATCTATCTATTCCCATGTCCGTCATCCCATTGAGCCCACTCACCATCGTCTTCGATAAGTATCATGTCATATTCCGGCTCACCTGAAAAGGAATAGAGTATCTGTTCTTAGCGAAAATATCGCCAGCAAGTAACCCGTCTATACACCTTACGGGATCACACACGACAAGTCACCAGTATGTAAATCATTGCCCAAAATAAGGTGCTCGGGTTAGCAAGTAGCATCTTAATAAGAATTCCTCAAAACAGATAAAGCACATAAAGGATACACGGATATGAGCATAAACATGTACTAAAACAACATATCATCAAAAGCAAGTCATAAACTAGTCACATCTCTTGCATATCAAATCATATGCTTCGTGTATCATGATGCATGTACTTCTTTAAAATCACACACAACACCCATGCATATGTCTTCTTTCATAAACATGTCATGCGTGTCACTTCACAAAACTTTTCATAACTCTTCTTATCATATTCTTCGCGTAGTAGAACTTTATACCCTGTGGGTGATCAGTCCACAGCAAACAGAACTTTATACCCCGTGCTGAAAAGTCCACGACCCCATAACATATAACTTTATACCCCGTGCTGAAAGGTCCACGGCCCCATTACATACATCATATATCCGTGCTGATAGGTCCACGGCCCAATAACATATTTTATACCCTGCTGTTGATTCACAGGTTACGCTTTTATACCCTGCTTTCGCAGGCGTGACTTTTATACCCTGCGATCAACCAGCAGCCATTTTGTCTTTCGAAAACTTTAAACCTTTCTTGTAAACACATGTTCTTTCGCAAAGCAAATCTCAAATCAAATGCAAGTGCCCATGTCATGATGCAGGATGCACATGTAACTTCGTATCAAACATGTAACACATACACATACTTCTTATATATCAAGTATACGGTCTTGCACCTCAAACACTCTATGTTCGTATCTTTCCAAGTCTGTTCGTCTTACTAATTCACTCAGGACTCAATCTTATTCTTACTTGATCAAACTTACCATCTACACCTCAATTGCACCTCAAATACCTTTGCATTTTATGTTCAGAAGAAGTGTATAAAGTTACTACACATACATAAGGCGCCTAAAGAGTCAAAAAGACTTCCAGTATACTTGGAACGCCATATGAGGTGCCTAAAGTGACATAAAGCGCCTATACTAGGTGCTCGAAGTGTTCGGGGATGTGCCGTAGACATTGAACGCCTACATGAAGCGCCTAATGTGACATAGAGTGCCTAATGTAGGTGTTCGAAGTGTTTGGGGATGCTTCAGGACACATTGAACGCTACATTAGGCGCCTAATGTGACTTGAAGCGCCTAATGTAGGTGTTCGAAGTGTTCTGACGGTTCTAAACTGCAGTTTTTCTGCAGCAACTTCCACCCAACACCTTTCTTCTTCAACCCTTTCATGTTCAACCCTTCAAGGTCCATCTTAGCTCCTGGATTCATCATGCTTAATACACAACTAACATGATTTCATTCTTAAACAAGTAAACTAGTATCCACCCTAAACCTTCTGTCACCCACAACCTTCAATAGATATCTTCAAACCTTTCAACGCAACAAGTCTTACAACAATGTCACATTCATCCTTCCTCTCCCTGCAAACACATTCAAAGCATCTAAGGTGTAATCACCAAACTTAAGAACTTACACAAGGACAATGAACACATCACGTATAACACTCTTGTGGGCATATTTAACAACAAAGATCACAACATAACTATTTTTAGATATTGGCCCAAAGAACAGAACTTTACTCAACAACAACAACAATTACACATATAATAAAGCATTTAGCATAGACAAGTCAAAACTACTAATGTGTGATCCAAGTTTTCTCTTTGTAAGAACATAGGGCCTAAGGTAACAAAATTTACGTAAAGCGTATAGAAAGATTACTTGCCTTTGTTCCTAGTTAGCCTTACGAATTTACTACAGAATCTTGATAAGGATTGAACCTAGATTGGCCTTTTTCTTCCTTTTTCCTTCTTCTCTTCTTCTTC
>AP025069.1:5772383-5911065 GCA_036186865.1 Eustoma russellianum | reverse complement strand
CTAGATTGGCCTTTTTCTTCCTTTTTCCTTCTTCTCTTCTTCTTCTTCCTCTCTTTCTCTTTTCTCTCTTTTCCTGCGTTTTCTCCTCTCCTTTTTGGTACTATAACCGTCCCCTTGGGTTGAGATGGGGAGTTATACTAAGTTTTGGTAACTCCCCTATCCTTAGTAGGGACCTTTTAGATAATTTCCTTTAATTACCTTTAATTCTACTTTTAACCCCTTCTTCTTATTTCTCTATATTTTAAGTAACTAAGTATCACAATCTACATCATTAATTAAATTGCATTCAAAGTTGACCTAGAGTATTGTAAGTCGTTCTTAAAAGTCACGAGGTATGACAGGGTTGAGCAGAAAACTTATCAAACTTTGTTGAATCATAACTTGATCTAAAAAGTTGGAATGAGATAATTCACGCTTTCTTGAAAACCTTGTACCAAGTTCGACAACTTTGATGTTTTCATAAAAGTCAAGATATGCCGTTAAAAGGTCCAAATGACGGAGTTATGTAACCATGTCAGCACTTGTATAAGTTATGCCACTTTAATTTGTCAGGAATATATCTAGCGCTACAGAATTCAGTTTAAGATTATTCAAAGAGGGTTCAAAATATCATTTCAGGAGCTTTTGTCATACCCCGTGGTTCCCGAGCCTAGTGTTAAATAATTAAAATGGATTAAGAATACACATTGATAATTATATATGACTATAAGGCTTAGTTAAATGTGATTTAGGTAGGGAAAAAAATTAAAAAGATGAAATTAAAGAAATTGGGCCAAAATACCGAAATTGCCCCCTCAATTAATTGTTGGAGGGAGTTACACAATTAGCAAAACTCTCCCTTTTGATCGACGGTTATAAGGGGAAAAGGGAGGGGGAGAAGTCGACTGAGAGAAGAAAAAAAGAAGAGAGGAAGACAGGAAGGGAGAAAGAAAAGAGGAAGAAGGAAGAAGAGATCGCGGCCGAACCTAGGTGCAATCTGTCTCAAAATACAATCCAATCACCGTAAGAACCTCTAGATTTGAAGGCAAGTAACTTTTCTAGACGCTTTATGCAATTTTGGTTCTTAGGCCCTATTTTTCTACAAAGAGAAAAGTGGATCACACATTGGTAATTTCGTTCCGTTTATGCTAATTGCTCTACTATGTGCTTCTATACGTGTTAATTGATTAAAGTTGGAATCTTTTGGGACAATTTCCAGGAATTATTGTTATATGCTTGATTTACGATGAATATGCCCTAAAGATGTCATTTTTCTTGTGATGAACTCCTTGTTGATTAGTTTATATGCTTAATGTTTGTGCCGTAGATGGAATGGTTGGATTGAAGGAGGTTTGATGGGTGCAATGTAGTTGGCGGCTGGAGTAGGGAGTGGTTATAAGGTTTTGTGGACATGTTCGAATGAGTGGAGTGAGGGAAGCCTAGTATCCATGTCATTGGATGTAATTAAGGTTCAATACGATGTCATGAGTGTCTACGTAGGTTAGAATCATGTTTTAGGATTGAATATTGGTTTTTCATAGGCTTGGAATGAAGAAGGATGATGGTTGGGTCGAAATTGCAGCAAAAAAGGGTGAAAAGTTGCAGAAACAGGGACTTGGATCGATCCTGGAGGGACATCGATCGATCCAAGTGGCCCTGGGAGAGTTTCCAAAGTTTCTTGAGGACATCAGTCAATCGACTGGGGGACATCTATCGATCAATGTCCAGGAAACTGAACATCGATCGATCAGATGAACCAAATCGATCGATCAAAGTCCTGAGGATGCAACACTTAAAGTTTCTGGTAGACATTGATCGCTCAGGAATAGGGACATCGATCGATCGAAGTCCACAGGCTGGACATCGAACGATCAGTGGGGGCACATCGATTGATCGATGTGGCGAATTTGTAGAATTTAATCTGAACCTTTAAACCTGTTAGGGAATGAACGACAAGGGATTTGAAGGACCTTTTTGTGACATTTGGGACTATTATATGAGCTCACGAGGTATTGTAGAAGTATGCTCGATGTACGATGAGATGGGTAACCTTAAATGTAAAAGAGAAAAGCCTAAGTGTGAACTCGAGATGACTTTGTATTACGAGAGGGTGTGAAAAGGTATAGATGAGTTAATCTTAGATACTTTGGAGGTTTGTGACCGGTAACCAATACGTAAAGTGTGAGTGAACATGTTTAGGAGTTGGCTATGACATGACATGATGCGCATCAAGGAGCCGCCTCAGCATATTCTACACACACAAGAAACGTGTGCAGAATTAAAAATCCTATAGTTAGATGTTTCTTGTATATTCTACACACACAAGAAACACATTTAGATACTTAATGTGTTTGAGTATTGTTTGGTTTTGCAGCATATAGGTGTCTTATTACTCGAGACTAGGTCTAGGACATGCATTGAGTCTTTAATTATGTTTGTAGTTAGTTATTTGTGTTGTTTGAGTGTTTGTAGGGCTTGCATGAGCTTGAAATGACGTTTGCTTGAAGGAGAAGCAAAGCTGAAAGTGGGAGATTTTCTACGCTTGACACAGCTCCGGTATTTTCACTATATCTTTTCAACGGTTTGTTCAAATCATCTGATTCTAGTTGGATATTAAACCTAAGAGATAGGGCTACAAGTCTTATTTCTATCACTTTTCTCAAATTCGAAGCCAAAGATATCTATAATTGGTGATACAATTGAGTGATGTTGAAACTCGTATCCTGATGACATCTGAATTTCAAATGGTTATATCTCTTTCAATACTTATCCAAATGAGGTGATCTCAGAGACTAAATTAAATAAATTTTCACGATCTACAACTTTTTCAAATACAAAAAGAGCTATTTCAGACGCTATCATAGCGCAAATATTGTTTCAAATTTCGGCAGTTTTGTAATCCTATGTAACTTGAGTTTTTGGAGTCCTACTTGTATTAGGAGTCTTAAATCCGACCCTTCTTTGTTTTTAGACAAGTTTTCAGTTCTTTCATGTCTATATAAACCAGAAAACCCTGGTTGATGTAAGCACCAATGATACCAATGATATGATGAATACAATTGTGTGTGAATTCGACCTATTGAGGCGTTTTTCTTGTGTTTTCTTTGGTTTCACCTAAACAAATCAAAGCTAGATCCAATCAAGGTTTGAGCAAACTTAGTTGGTGAGTCACAATCCAAGGATACAGAACGACGTGTTGGATTGGGAGATTCGAATTGCTAGTCATAGGCGTTTTTGCTGATTTTTGTCCAAGAAGGTAGTCTTTGCGCCATTGTCGCATGCAAGGGTTGTTTGAAGGCGTTATTGGAGTTGAAAGAAGCTATCCGTCAAATCAATACGATCCAAGATCGTATCATGACATGAGCATTTGGCATCCCGATATGAACATTTGTTATAACATGACATGAGTATTTGGCATCACGACATGAACCTTTTGCATCTGTCACGGGTGTTGTTTTGCGATAAGACACGTGTTTGTAAAAGAAAGACCAAAGTTTTAAACGTTAATTTTGGGCTGCTAGTTGATGCAAAGTATACAAGTCACGTCCGTAATGGCAGGGTATAAAAACGTGACATGTGATCAATAGCAGGATATAAAATTCTGTTATGGGGCCGTGGGTCTTTCAACACGGGGTATGAAGTTCTGTTTCATGTGGATTGATCACCTACATGATATAAAGTCTCTGCTACACGAAGAATAAGATAAGAATAAGTATGAACAGTTCGTGAAACGACACGCATGATATGTTTGTAAAAGAATACATATGCATGGGTCTTCGGTTAGTCTAGTATATGTTTCTGAAGGAATACATGCATCATGAGCCACGAAGTATAAGTCTTGACATGATTGAAATGCTGTGTGCATATGACCTGTTTTTAATATGTTTTTCACGATGTGTAATTGATCTCTATTTTTACTTAGTTTATGTGACTTATATGTTTGGATGTTTACTTATGATCATGATATAGCTAACCCGAACACCTTATGTTGGGAATTGTTTTTATATATCGGTGACTCGTCATGTGTGATTCCGTAAGGTGTATAGACGGGTTATTTGCTAGCGTTGTTTTTCGCTAAGAATAAATACTTCATTTCTCTTCAGGTGAACCCGAGTATGAGATGATATTCGTAGAAGATGACGACGAGTGGGCCCTATTGGGATGATAGACATTGAGGGGAAAATGCCAGGTTAATTCCTTAGTCGATAGACTTTCTGTTACCGTCATTTTTGGAGGATATATTAGACATCTCCAAATGTATTTCATTTCCGCTATATTGCACTTGGTTACATTAGTTATTGAGGTTTTAAATTTATGTTGTTTCTGCTGATTTATCTTGCATTATGGATGACGTGTGCTTGATTTGCTTTGACACTTCGTAGTTCTAATATTAGATGACGGTGCATGCACTGGTACCGATATCAGTATCGCCCCGGGCGCTACGGGTGGTATCAGAGCCCTAGGCTTTAGATCTATCTCAGAAACTTAGGTTCATGATCTTTTAGCAACTTAAGACAAGACTTTACCTTTAAGTTTGACCTTAGGTATAAGCATTAACTTTGTAGGGTTTAAGTGTGATCTGGATTGGGTATGTGCGAGTGCGTATAGGAAGTAATTTTTGTACATTCTTTTAATTTCTTGCCCCATCCACCTTTATGCGTTCGAGCTTTTAGTAATGTTTTGTGCTTACTGATTGCTAACGGAAACGTTGACCTTTCAGAGAAAAATGCATCCACGAAGAGATAACGCCGGGAACTCTGGAAATGGACAAGAGAATCAGCCACCTCAAGTGGTACTACCCCAGGTGCTCACAGATGCACTGACTGTGATTACTCAGGTTTACACCTAGCAGCAGCAACTTCCGCCTCCTCCACCGCCACAGCATAACACTCGTTTCTTCTACAGAGAGATGAGAAAGGACAAAGTTTCCGAGTTTGTGGGATGCACTGATCCCGAGGAGAAACCAAAGTTGATGTGGCCACACCCCTTCTGAGTGGCAAGGCAGGTGAATGGTAGGCCAGTATGGTATTGAAGATGACCCCACCGATCTCTTGGGCACAATTCTGTGATGCCTTCTTAAAGTACTATGTGCCAGAGACAGCGATTCTGGACAAGATCAGGGCATTCGACCGACTTGAGCAAGGTCGGATGGCAGTTTCGAAATATGCAAACCGATTCCATGACTTAGGGAAGTTTGCTCATGCGATTATGTCTAATAATCGACCTAAAATGGCAAAGTTTGAAAGGGGTTTGGACTCAAGAATACAATCAGCAATAGTGAATGCCGAAATGAAAATCTATGAGGATATGTTGGACGTATGTTTCCGTGTGCAGAGCGACTTCCGCAGAATAGCGACAAGGGAGGCCAGTGTAGGACCCCCCAACAGAGGAAAGAGGCTGAGAGTGGAAGTGAGAGTGGATGGTAGACCCAGACGTTGGTCAAGATTCTAAAGAGATGCCCAGTGGGAAGTTTTCATAGACCCCCACCACAGAACCCGATAGCCCAATAGGATATGGGAGTTTGCCCACATTGGAACAAAAGCCATGCTGGGGAATGCAGAAAGTTGGCCGGAGCATGTTATCCTTGTGGCCAGGTGGGCCGTCTGATTAAAGACTGTCCAGAGATGAAGAAGAATGCTCCGGGAGAGACAGCACCACAAAAGAGGGCTAAACAGAGAGCAAATGCCCGAGTGCATCTCATGACAGACACGGACGTTCAAGAAGCCACCGATGTGGTGACCGGTACAACTTAAGTTTAAGTTTATAATTTTGATTGGAATTGCATCTCTATATGCTTAAACCTTGAGTGAAACTTGATATGATTTTAGAAGCAATTTTAGTAAATAAGATACCTGCCAACGTACTCTTTGGTAGCAGCGCGAGCCACTGTTTTGCGGCGAAGAAATTCACCAAGCACCTTGGCGAATTACCTCAGTGGTTAGAGACTTCATATCGTGTTCAAGCGGCCGAAGATCAAATTTTGATTTTGCACCAACAGTACCAGAATTGTGAGTTGGAGTTTGGAGAACAAACATTTCTCGCCACACTAATTTCCATTCAGATGTCTGACTTTGACGTCATATTAGGAATGGACTGGTTGACCAAGTATCACGCTAACATTGATTGTCGATCGAAACAAGTAACAGACAAGAATTCCGAGATGGATGACATAACCTTCCAGGGTGAGGCACAGAGGAAGAAAATCCCTAAGAAGTTGTATATGACAGCTACCCAAGCCTATATAGCCTTAAGGAAAGGTGCCGAGGGATCTTGGTATAAGCAGTGGATGCAACCCAAGAGATACCATCTATTGAACAGATTCCAGTGGTCAACGAATTTTCGGACGTATTCCCGGAAAAACTGCCGGGAGTGCCACCTCCGAGAGAAGTCGAGTTTGAGATAAACCTGATCCCGAGAGCCGAACCTATTTTTAAAACCCCTTACAAAATGGCACCGATAGAATTTAGAGAATTAAAAGAACAACTTCAAGAGCTGTTATATAAAAAATTCATTCGCCCCCGTGGGTCACCTTAGGGAGAACCTGTTTTGTTTGTTAAGAAAAAGAATGGTAGCATGAGGCTCTGTATCGACTACCAAGAGTTGAATAAAATTAACATCAAGAATAAGTACCCACTGCCGCGAATCGAGGATCCATTTGACCAACTAAAGGGTGCTAGAGTTTTCTCCAAGATCGACCTCCGATCAAGGTACCACCAACTGTGGGTGAAGGCTGAAGACATCGCGAAGATAGCTTTCTTTACAAGATGTGGCCACTATGAATTCCTAGTGGTACCCTTTGGATTAACAAATGCCCCTACTGCCTTTACGGACCTTATGAATACTGTCTTTCGGGAATAGTTGGATAAGTTCGTGGTGGTATTCATAGATGATATTCTTGTGTACTCTCTTGATGAACAAACCCACGCTAAGAATCTGAGAATCGTCTTGGGCATACATAGACATAAACAACTGTATGCCAAATTCAGCAAATGCGAGTTCTGGCTGAAGAGTGTAACCTTTCTTGGTCACGTGATATCAGAAGAGGAGATTGCTGTAGATCCTAAAAAGGTGGAAGCTATTACTGAATGGCCTAGACCCACGAATGTCACTGAAGTGTGGGTTTCTTGGATCTAGCTGGCTATTACAGGAAGTTTGTTGAGGGATTCTCAACGATAGAAGTACCCCTCAGTCGTCTTACTCAGAAGAAGTCTAAATTTGAATGGACAACCAAATGTGAAAAGAGCTTCTCGGAGCTAAAGAAGAAGTTAACCACAGCCCCAATATTGGTTCAATCATCCGTACTGATGGGTTTATGATCTATAGTGATGCATCGAAAAATGGTCTAGGTACGTAAATTGTAGCATAAGTTATGATTTTCTATCCAAATCGAGTTTGGTCTAATACTTCACTTGTAGGTTCTGTTTTGATGCAACATGAACGAGTCATCGCATATGCCTCAAGATAGCTGAAACCTTATGAACAAAACTATCTGACGCATGACCTTAAACTAGCTGTAGTTGTGTTTGCTCTAAGGATTTGGCGGCATTACTTATATAGGGAGAAGTGCGCGGTGTTCAAAGATCACAAGAGCCTAAAGTACTTGTTCTCCCAAAATGAGTTGAACATGAGACAATGGAGATGGTTAGAACTGTTGAAAGATTACGACTTGACTATTCACTATCACCCAGGTAAAGCTAATAAGGTGGTAGATGCATTAAGTAGAAAATCCAACCACGCATGACAATCATCACTGGAAAGAGAAATGGAAGAATTTGGTTTGGACTTGGTGGAGTCCGCAGTGAATGTTTTGGCGGCTTAGACCATGACACCAAGTCTAGTTGATCGAGTGAAAGAGGATTAGAGGAATGATAAAACTCTGGGTGAAATTGTAGATAAACTAAAGCACAGTTAAGTTGAAGGATTTCAGACCAGAGAAGACGGGAGCCTATGGTTTAGAGGGAGACCATGTGTTGCTGATGTGGATGATCTTAGAAAAGAAATTTTTTATGAGGCTCACAGCTCGAAGTTATCAATACACCCTGGTAGAACCAAGATGTACAGAGATCTCAAACAATACTACTGATGGTCCGGAATGAAGAGGTATATTGCGGAGTTTATTGAGAGATGTCTAGTTTTCCAGCAAGTTAAAGTCGAACACCAATGGCCTGGTGGATTATTGATGCCGTTGGAGATCCCAGAGTGGAAATGGGAAGACATCACAATGGATTTCATAGCCGGTTTACCAAAGACGAGAAGTGAATACGATATGACTTGGGTTGTTGTGGACCGACTAACCAAGTTGGCACACTTCCTGCCTGTCTCTAGCGAAACATCCTTGGATAAGTTGGTGAATTTTTATATGGACAACATTGTCAGCTTACACGATATTTCAGTGAGCATAGTGTCGGACCTAGACTCGCGGTTTACCTTCAAATTCTGGACATCATTTTAGAGGGCCACGGGCACAGTGTCAAGGATGAGTACAACCTATCATCCCCAAACCGATGGACAGTCTGAGTGGACTATTCAAACCCTTGAAGACATGTTAAGGGCTTGTGTCCTAGACTTAAAAGGAAGTTGAGATTGAATGGTGAAATTGATGGAGTTCTCTTACAATAACAGTCATCACAGTGCAATCGACATGTTTCCCTTTGAAGCGTTGTATGGACAAAAGTGTAGTTCACCTGTATATTAGGACGAAGTTGGTGTGAGGACCATCACCAGACCCGAACTGCTTGAGAAGACATTGGAGAAGGTGTAGATTCTTCGGGACAAACTCAAGACGGCCCATGATCGTAATAAGAGCTGGGCGGACTCCAAACGACGACCCCTAGAATTTGATATAGGTGAAAAGGTGTATCTAAGAGTATCACCTACAAAGGGTATCATGAGGTTTGGAGTGAAAGGCAAATTAAGCCCATGATTTATTGCTCCTTATGAGATATCGGAGAAGGTGAAAACTTGGCATACCGATTGGCATTACTCCCAATATTGGCACAGGTCCATAACGTTTTCCACGTATCACAATTAAGAAAATATATGACAGATCCGAGTCATGTACTTGAAGCACAACCGTTGGAGCTAAATGACGCTGTTACATACGAGGAAGTACCGGTGAAAATTGTAGACCGTAAGGAACAAGTGATACAGAGGCGAGTGATTCCTTATGTAAAGGTCCAATGGAGTAATCACTCTAAGCGAGAAGCCACGTGGGAACTCGAAGAGCAGATGCAGGAGAAGTATCCTTAGCTCTTCGTTTAAGATGCGTAAGTTTCGAGGACGAAACTATTTGTAAGAAGGTGGAATGTCATACCCCGTGGTTCCCGAGCCTAGTGTTAACTAATTAAAATGGATTAAGAATACACATTGATAATTATATATGTTTATAAGGATTAGTTAAATGTGATTTAGATAGAAAAAATAATTAAAAAGATGAAATTAAAGAAATTGTGCCAAAATACCAAAATTGCCCCCTTAATTAATTGTTGGGGGGAGTTACACAATTAGCATAGTCCTCCTGTTGACCGATGGTTATAAGGGAAAAAGGGAGGGGGAGAAGTCGACTGAGAGAAGAAAAAAGAAGAGAGGAAGAGAGGAAAAGAGAAAGAAAAGAGGAAGAAGGTAGAAGAGATTGCGGCCGAACCAAAGTGCAATCTGTCCCAAAGTACGATCCAATCACCGTAAGAAGCTCTAGATTTGAAGGCAAGTAACTTTACTATACTCTTTACGCAAATTTGGTTCTTAGGCCCTATTTTTCTACAAAGACAAAAGTGGATCACACATTAGTAATTTCGTTTCATTTATGCTAATTGCTCTACTATGTGTTTCTATACGTGTTAATTGATTAAAGTTGTAATCGTTTGGGCCAATTTTTGGGAATTATTGTTATATGCTTGATTTACGATGAATATGCCCTAAAGATGTCATTTTTCTTGTGATGAACTCCTTGATGATTAGTTTATATGCTTGTTGTTTGTGCCGTAGATGGAATGGTTGGATTGAAGGAGGTTTGATGGGTGCAATGTAGTTGGCGGCTGGAGTAGGGAGTGGTTATAAGGTTTTGTGGACATGTTCGAATGAGTGGAGTGAGGGAAGCCTAGTATCCATGTCATTGGATGTAATTAAGGTTCAATACGATGTCGTGAGTGTCTACATAGGTTGGCATCCTGTTTTAAGATTGAATATGGGTATTTTATAGGCTTGAAATGAAGAAGGATGATGGTTGGGTTGAAATTGCAGCAAAAAAGGGTGAAAAGTTGCAAAAACATGGACTTGGATCGATCCTGGAGGGACATCGATCGATCCAAATGGCCCTGAGAGAGTTTTCAAAGTTTCTGCAAGACATCAGTCGATCGACTAGGGGATATCGATCGATCAATGTCCAGGAAACTGAACATCGATCGATCAGATGAACCACATCGATCGAGTGAAGTCCTGAGGATGCAGAACTTAGAGTTTCTAGAGGACATCGATCCCTCAGGAATAGGGACTTCGATCGATCAAAGTCCATGGGCTGGACATCAATCGATCAGTGGGGGACACATCGATCGATCGATGTGGCTAGTTTGCAGAATTTAAGCTGAATCTTTAAGCCTGTTAAAGAATGAACGACAATGGATTTGAAGGACCTTTGTGTGACATTTGGGACTATTATATGAGTTCAAGAGGTACTGTAGAATTATGCTCGATGTACGATGAGATGGGTAATCTTAAGTGTAAAAGGGAAAAGGCTAAGTGTGGACTCGAGATGACTTTGTATTACGAGAGGGTGTGAAAAGGTACCAATGAGTTAATCTTAGATACATTGGAGGTTTGTGACCGGTAACCAATACGTAAACTGTGAGTGAACATGTTTAGGAGTTGGCTATGACATGATATGAGCATTTGGCACCCCGACATGAACATTTGTTCTAACATGACATGAGTATTTGGTGTCACGACATGAACATTTTGCATCTATCACGGGTTTTGTTTTGCGATAAGACACGTGTTTGTAAAAGAAAGACCAAAGTTTTAAACGATAAGTCTGGGATGTTAGTTGATGCAGGGTATAAAAGTCACGTCTACAATGGCAGGTTATAAAAGCATGACATGTGATCAACAGTAGGGTATAAAGTTCTGTTATGGGACCGTGGACCTTTCAGCACGGGGCATAAATTTCCGTCTGCTGTGGATTGATCACCCACAAGGTATAAATTCTCTGCTACGCGAAGAATAAGATAAGAATAAGTATGAACAGTTTGTGAAACAACACATATTGCATGTTTATAAAAGAAGGCATATGCATGGGTCTTCGGTTAGTCTACTATATGTTTCTGAAGGAATGCATGCATCATGAGTCACGAAGCATAACTCTTGACATGACTGAAACGCAGTGTGCATATGACCTGTTTCGTAATATGTTTTTTCACGATGTGTAATTGATCTCTAGTTTTACTTAGTTTATGTGACTTATATGTTTGGATGTTTACTTATGATCATGATATTGCTAACTCGAGCACCTTATTTTGGTCATTGTTTTTATATATCAGTGACTCGTCGTGTGTGATTCTACAAGGTGTATAGACGGGTTACTTTCTAGCGTTGTTTTTCGCTAAGAATAGATACTTCATTTCTTTTCAGGTGAACCCGAGTATGAGATGATATTCGTAGAGGACGACGGCGAGTGGACCTATTGAGATGAGAGACATTGAGGGAAAAATGCCATGTTAATTCCTTAGTCGATAGACTTTATGTTACCGTCATTTTTAGAGGATATATTAGACATCTCCAAATATATTTCATTTTATTGCATCAGTTATTGAAGTGTTAAATTTATGTCATTTCCTCTGATTTATCTTGCATCATGGATGACGTGTTCTTGATCTGCTTTGACGCTTCGCAGTTCTCATAGTAGACTGTGGCGGGTGTACTAGTACCGATGTCGGTATTGGGCCGGGGCACTACAGCATTAATTCTGTTTGAATAACAAGTCTCAAATCAGTTGATATGAGAGTTGAACTGATGATGCAACATACAACATTGTAGATGGTTAAAGATTATTCCGTGTGATTCAACAATTGTTTTAGCAGCTAAGATACCTTGAACTGATGATTGTTTATTAATTTGCTTTGGTTGCATGACTATATGGTTATAAGATTCCATGACTTGTTAAGATGATACAAGATATGTGGTATTATGATTAACGATCTATAATCTCCATGACTTTTGAGATTAGAGTAAGTCTACCATACAAACCATCATGACTCACAAAATCGTGATACACGATCTATCATCTCCATGACGCGTGATATATGGAGAAGATATCAAATGTTGATACATCAATGATTAGTAGCGAGATATATTATGATAATCAAAAGACCTAAAATAACCTATAATATGGTGAATGACAAGATGACTAGATAAAAATATATGACGATAAAAGATGCAGGTTTTTATAGGATGTTTATTACATTGGCATAGGTGTGCGACTAGAGGACTCTTTTTAGTGGCCTGATGTAGGTTAATAAGAATAAAATAAGAATGTTATTTATGGTTCACATAATGATTTCCCACCTTAGTATATTTCTATCTTTTTCAGATGAATAATCAAGTATTGACCTAACGAAGAGGACGATTACCACATTGACTAGTATCATTCATTTGTGGTTGAACATGCGGATTTAGTCATATTGTAGTGAACATGCAGCGATCAAGATCATGTATATCACTGACGTAGATCTCTAAGAGGGATCAACATGACGTAGATATCTAACATACACCGATCAATGAATGTCACACTATCTTTATGTAGAGATCAACGTGACATAGATATCTAAATAGTCATACACCGATCAATGAATATCACGCAGAATTCAAATTTTTATACCCGTTGTAAAAATATTTATGATAAACATAAAGTATTTTCTCTCTCTAATGTTTTCTAAATTGATTGTATCTTTATGATTAAGATGCATATTGTTGTCCTGACTACTGTAGACCTACCAAAAATTCTTCGGGGTGGCTATGATTCATCAATTGAAGTTTAGGATGGTTGAAGACAGGTTGGATTTCTCCAAATCAATTAATAAAGTGCGAGACTTTCATGGAGACTGCAGAATGAGATTCACATATTCTATATATTGAAGAAGCTCAGAAGAGGCATTTGTACACTTTTCATCGTCTTCAAGCTTCATCCTCCATTGATATTAAAAGCTCTCGAAGTATAAAATTGCTTGAAGCTCATTAAAGTATTGCTGCTTGTTTTCATTGCTGTATTGTTTAAAGTACTATAGTCTAACATAAGAAAAACTAAACATATTTGATCTCTTACATGTGATTTAAACTTGTTCTGAAAGTGTCATTTAGCTTTTCTTCCAAAATCCATTTGGTGAAAGTTTTGTTGAAGGTATGAATAAGCAAGTAGAATAGTTCAAGGGTTCTTGCTTCTACCTAATGTCGTAGTTAAAGTTACAAGATGTAGCAACAAGTTGCTGTAGTAGTTGATATTACAAAAGTTGTTGTAACAAGCTGTTATAGTCCTTGTTGTTATTCTTATTTCTTATTAACGATAATAAGAAAGCCGTTGTTGAAAAAATCCACTTTGAAAGCAATGTGGTAGTAGAACAGAATCAAGAAGATTCGAACCACTCTGAATGGTACGTCTCGAATTCATTATCTCTTATCTTATTCTTTCTTATCGTGGGTAAGCATTGAGAATTGGAATGAGCTAAATCGAGAAAAATCAAAAAATTACCAAACATTCTTTTCATTCTTTCTAAATCATTTGTTATGGATCTAGAAATTGGTATCAAAGCTTAGCCTTTATTTATTGGCCAATTTTTGCAAATAGCAAGCTTAAAGATCATTGAAAAATAAGACAATGACAATCTCTACCTCCTACAGCTCAACAACTAAACCATCCACAATATTCATGGTACCAAATACCAAAGTTTTTATATTTGATGCACCTAGCTATTTTCTAGGAAAATATAGGATGACTGTATATTTGTGTGGATGTGGTTATAACATACGGAGAATGATCATGGAGGGAGTACCTCCACCACTAGGTTGAATGAAAATAGGAGAATAGTAATAAAAGAGTGGGGTAGCTACAATGACGAGGATAAGAAGAATTTTGAGCTAAAATAGAAGACCCTTAAAAACTTGATCTTTCCTTCTCACACAAGGAACTAATAGAGGTTCTAAGCATCTTTTTTCTACACGAGACATAAAAAAGCTTAAGAATTAACAAGCGATGATCATCAATCAAACATAGATGAAGAGGATCATCATGAAAAAAAACGTGTATCGTTGCTGTTAAAGATGACAAACGGGTTTTCTTTTAACTACTCCATTTGATGAATTACGAGATGAATATATGGCTTTGCATGAGGAATTTGAAAATCTTGCTCTAAAAGACAAGCATGCTAAAAAAGAATTTAAATTTTGCAAATTAAAAGAAAAAAATCCATGACTCTTTTAATTTGAGAATAAAGCAGAAAACCACATTAACTACCAGTTAAATTTTATGGCAAGAATTTTAAGGTTGGCATCCCATTATTCGTGCCAAGAGAATCAGCATATTGTATTGTTGTGTTCACAGCGAATACTGCCAGATGCACTACAAATTTGTAGACAATGTCAGTAAAAAAGTTAACGATGCCTGCAAAGTGAACTGTTTTTTAGATGATTGATAAATACATCCTAATATGATAAACATACACTTTCTTCTTTTATTTTTACATTGATGATTTCATCTGATATTTTATCTTTAATCATTGATCAAATAAAAAAAACGTGCCTTCGTTAAATAAGATAAGGGTCTCTATTTATCATTTTCTTTTTTAAGTATTCTAAATTGTATATGCAGGAAAAGAAAGACTTTATAACAACAATTAATCATTTATTTATCTAAGCATGTTTTCTTTTATTGCTAGCCACTTCAGACATAGCCTCACGACCCTTTCCTCTTGTTATGTATCGCCAAGTCTTTTTCTAAGACGGTAAGGAGATCTGAATATTTTGCCGATATACCCATATCCATTTGGAGGTAATTGAACAAATTCATTATTACTCTGCTAAGGCTACGTCGATATGTACAGGAAGTCTGACAGAAATCTCAATGAGAAATTTATCCTTTATTTTTTTGAGAGACTTATATACACATTGATCGATCGATGTGCTTGATCATGAAATATCGATGTCCAACAGTGTATTTCCAAACTTGCAAAGTTATGCATAGATCGATCTATACAGGGTTCTATTTATACATTGACCTCTGATTTTAGAGATCTATGTAGAGATCAATGTTAGATCCTTATTTTTTAAGTCTTTGTTATTTCTTAAGTATAAAATGTCTTTTAATTATTTTCCAAGCATATTTTAACATCATCAAAATATTTCGTATTTTAACAGCAGTCTAAAACTTATTAATTTGATATTCTTGCCTTACTTTATTTAGTAGTGATGCTAACTTGGCATCCTTATCGGCAATGAGACGATGATAAGTAATGCAAAAGTCTCATATTAACTATGTCAAACCCTTCATTTAGTGTAAGAAAATTATGTAGAAAATATATATTAAGGTGTAGTCTATGTAGACACCATATATTGAACCTTAAAATATGCGTTGTGTATTGCAAAGTTCTCATATTAACTCTGTCAAACCCTTTATTTAGTGTAAGAATATTATGTAAAAAAATACATATTAAGGTGTAGTCTATGTAGACCCCATATATTAAACCTAAAAATATGGGTTTTACAATGTATTTTTACATTAGGCGCAGAGTTTTGGAGAAAAACACTATGAGGGAGGATGTCTTCTTTGCCGTCACCGTGAATATTAACTTGAAAACCGAACTCCCGTAACATTCATCATTAACCTTTTCAATAGATATTGCAAAACTTGTGCAATATCTATTAAACCTACAGACGAAGGGAAACTTTTGATGTATCTCTAAAGGGTCTCTGTTGTGCATACGAACTATCCTCCAACACGTTTGTTATATGGTAGTTACTTATAATTTTTATACAATAATCTATCCGGATAATAATTAAATCATTTCAGATTCTCTCATCTTTTAACGTAAGGGTTGGACTTGGTATTTGAGGAACTATTCTCCAAATAACTTCAAACACTTTTGAAGATATTGAGCTGTCAGCACAGAAGAAAGGAAAACAAACGCTGCCTCGCTTTGCATAAGTGAGCAGAGGTGTGATCAGTTGTGATCACACCTTTAGCAGTCAGCAGCTTAATTGAAGCATGGAAGTCATTTGGTGTGGCAAGTACTTGGTCTAGCTGTCGTATGGAGGATTAATTGTTACTCAACTGCAGATGCCACGTTTGATTAAAAACAGTTGATCGAGCTGGTACGGTGATGCACAGTAGTTGGGACACTGCTAATCAAGCTACTCAGCAGCGTGCAACATGATTTTACCACGTGCTAATTAGTTTCTAGTTGTTTCCATAGATGATATAAATACTCAATCATATTGTACATACACATGGAGAAAAAGAATCAGATCAATATAGCTCTCTAATTCTTTCGCTCTTCGTTTTTGTTCCTGGTGACATTTTTTATATTCAAAATTTTTGTTTCAATTCAGTTGAATTTGCATTGTGATTGCATTAGTATGTTGTTTAAATCAAGTTTCTGAAGCATTTTTGACATGGTATCAGAGCTCTAATGATTCACCATCGACTCTCTGTTTCTTATCTTAATTGTGTTTCACGCGCTGATTTTTTCTTTGATACGAGTTTTAATCACAATTGAAGTTCTATTCATGGCACCCACGAGCGCAACATCTTTTGGTTCTCGAAACAACCACATGATCAATGATAATCGAGCCGGTGATCCGTATTATTTGCATCCAAATGATAGTCAAGCAATGGTGCTGGTACAACCATCACTTGCTCCACATTATATTCATTCGTGGAGCAAAACTTTTAAAATGGCTTTGCTTTGTGAAGAATAAAACCTGTTTCATTGATGGATCTATACCCAAATCAGCGCCAAATGATCTTCAGTTTCAAGCCTGGAGACAGGTAAACCATGATCTAGTCTTGGACCATGAATTGTGTCTCTCCTTCTATTGCACAAAGTATAATGTGGTATGATAGTGCCTTGGATGTGTTGAATGACTTAACTATGAGATATGGTAGTGGTGATCCGTTTAGGTTATCTGATTTGTTGTTTGAGTTTTATGCTGTAAAGCAAGAAACCTCAGTGCTAATGATTACTTTACCAAATTGAAAGTTTTATGGAAAGAACTGATGGCTTTAAGGTCTATTCCGAAGTGTGATTGTCTTAGACGCATTTGTGATATCACTAAGAAGGTAACTGAGTTCATTGAAAGTGATTATGTGATTAAATTTGTTAAAGAACTGAATGAAGAGTTCGATCCAGTTAGATCATAGGTGTTTATGATGACGCAACTTCAAGACATCAAAACTGTGTTTGCAATGACCTTTAAATTTGAGAGAAAGGTTCTGAATAATAGTACATCTGCCAATTTTACTAATGCTCCCACAGCCTTAATGTGTAGTTGTGATGAACAAGAAGGTTTTATGGCTAATACATGCACAAACAAAAGACAGAGCCCAGTCTATAAGAGAGAAAATGAGAGATTCTATCAAGAGGGAAGTAAACGTTTGCAGTGTACTCATTGTGGTATGATAGGCCACACAACTGATAGTTGCTATAGAGAGCATGGATTCCCTCCTAGATTCAATTTTAGGAACCAGGTAAATGCAGCTGAGGTAGTGGAGGATAAACCTCAACACACTTACAGTGATCAGGGGTTCCATACTTCTGCTACTCTACCTCCATAGCCAGTACCTTGTCTTACACCGAAACAGTATACTAAGCTTTTAAAGTTGTGGGATGTTGCTGATGTTGTTTTAGGTACAAATGTAAACAAGGCTTCTTAGGGTGCTGTGATGACTGCACAGGTTGATATGGCATAAGGTAAATGTTTTGCAAATGTTAATTGTGTATGGATTTTGGATTCAGGTGCCACTAATCCTATTTCTTGTTCCTTGACCTCATTTCACTCTTACTGCCTTATTAGCCATGTCACTATTAAGCTTCCAAATGACATCACAGTTGATGCAATTCATAAAGAGATAGGTAAGCCACACAGTGGACTTGTCTTGCAGAATGTATTATATGTGCCTTCTTTTTCTTCTAACCTTGTCTCTCTTAGCAAGCTTACTGATTCTCCTCGTTTGCTTGTCTCATTCCATGATTCTTGCTACTTTATTCAAGATCAGTTATCTAGGAGGATGATTGGTTCAGCCAGGAAACATTATGGTCTCTACTACCTATATGATTCCAGTCTACCCACACAAACTGAAGCCTCAACTACCTCTTTACTGCCTTCTATTCTTTCTTCAACATGTTTAGACTCCAATTGCCTATGACATGCCGCTCTTGGACTGTTAGAATATGTTAGTGTTTTGATGATTTGCACATGTTTGACACATGTAAAGTCAGATTAGGCGCTTCATGCCGTGTGTTCGAAGTCAGTATACTTCGAACACTCACTTCAGGCGCTTAATGTACCTTGGTGAAGTCCAGTACACTTCAAACGCCTACATTAGGCGCCTCATGTGAAGTGTCTGGATGTGCGTACACTTCGAACGCCTACATTAGGCGCTTCATGTGAAGTGTATGGAAGTCAGGACACTTCGAATGCCTACATTAGGCGCTTCATGTGTCCTGATGAAAAGTGCGAACACTTCGAACGCCTACTTTAGGCGCTTCAAGTGGTTCACCAAGTCAAAATTACTTTTCTCTGAATGGACACGTACTCCCAAGTACTTTTTCTTCGAAAATGTCAGTTTCAGTTCGAACAAGCATGAAGGGTTACATTAGGCGCTTCATGTGACTTCGAACGCCTTCAGATGCCAACATAAGGCGCTTAATGTGACTTCGAACGACAGTTCATTTTCACATTAAGCACTCAATGTCACTTCAAACGCCTATTCATTAAACACATTAGGCGCTTCATGTGACCAACGTTACAAAGGTCTTTGTGCTTCACTTTCTAACCAGTTGACTCTTTATACCCTCTTCTTTTAGTGCTATTTTCACAGGTTTTTCCTCATACCTGAAGTTGTCAGTTTTCCATTCTTGGCCATGGTTTTGGATTTTTTCCAAAGAGTTTTGCTACATGCCAAGAGAAGATCTCCAAGGATGATAAGGTACCATCACAAGCTGCCAAAATCCATTATTGGCTCTGCAGAGGCTTTCAAACGGGAAGAAATTTGAAGATTGATAAAAGGAAGGGTTTCTTCCATTCTTCTCCAACTTTCTACATCTCAAGCTCTCAAATTTTCTCTCAAGCTCAAGCTCTCAAAATACTTGTAAACATTGTGGATTTTACTTTATTGTTGAGAGTGTTTATTGTAAGAAGAAGAAGAGTCTTCTTCTTGGTGAGTTGTTATTGTGAGAGATTGTGTAGATTGTTGGTCAAGGAGCAAGGGTGCTTCTTGTTTTGAGATTTCTTGACTTTGAAGGGTTAGTTGATAGTGTGTGGTGCACTATTCTCCCTACAAGATTTCTTTGAGGGCAAAGAAGATCTTTGGAGGCTAGACTTCAAAGGGTTAGATATCTCGGTTGTGGTCTAGGCTTGTTGCCTAGTTTTTTCATTGTTTGGATTTTGTTCTTTGATTGTTGTTTCCCCCCAAAGAAATAACAATCCCCTTTTCAAAATCATTCTTGTGAAAAATCAAGAAGGTAGAGGAGTAGAGTCATTTGACTTGAACCTCAATACATACTTGTGTTCTTTACTTTCTTGTAAGTTTTTATTCTATCTAAAGAACACACCCAAGTATTGGTTGCACTCCAAAACAAAAAATATGCATAAAATATCCATACTTGGTGAACACACTATTCAACCCCCCCCCCTTCTAGTGTGTTCTAAGGGACCTAACAATTGGTATCAGAGCCACATCTTGTTCATTTGAGTCCAAATACAAGATTTGATCTTCACAGTACGGATCCCTTTGTTTTTGATGATGTGAGTTCCCCTAGTGGTGATGCCTCAAGAAGAAGGAGGCAAGAATCACTACTCGCTTCTATTTCTAGTGTTCATGTCAAAGTCCCAATGTTTGATCCTCTAAACTACCCACTATGGAAGTCCAACATGGAAACATATTTACGTTCTTGTGGGCACAGAATTTGGAGAGAAGTTTCAAAAGGCTCCATGATTCCTATTGATATCGATGATCCTACTCCTGAAGAGGAGTTACAGTTGGCCATAAATAGCAAGGCTCTTGCTATTTTAAACAGCTCTATTACTCCAAACGAGAGAGCTCAGATTCAAGGAGTCCAATCCGCTCATGAGGCTTGGACAAAGGTTGAGATGATCCATGAAGGAACATCTCAAGTAAGAAAGGCCAACAGGAGATAGTTGATCAAACAGTTCTACAATTTTACTGTCCCCAAAGGTGAAAAGATCGAAGAGTCTATCCAAAGATTCACCAAGTTTGTCAACCTTCTCACAGCGGTTGGCAAGAAAATCGAACAAGAGGATCTAAATCATTGATTCCTAAACAGTTTAGGAAGAGAATAGAATGCTAAAGTGACGGCCATTGAGGAGTCCAAGGATTTGGGGACTATCACCTTAAATGAGTTATATGGGAATCTCATCACTTATGAGATTCATCTAGATGCGCAAGAAAAGAACGACCCTATTCGCCACTCCAATAAAGCGCTTGCATGCGAGTCGGAGGACTCGGACGATGAAGTCGGACTTCTTGTCAAAAGATTCCGACGTTTTGCTAGAAAGAATGGTGATGAAGCTAAAAGATTCATCAAGGAAAAATTCTCCAAGGACAAGGTGAAGGATCAAGAGAATAAATGTTATAAGTGTGGGAAGCTTGGTCATTTCATGAAGGATTGTCGGGTGAAGGAGCCGCAACTCAAAGACAAGAAGGCCATCTACCAAAAGAAGAAGGCCTTGCAAGCGGAAGTAGCCCATTGGGAAAGCATTCTTTCCGGGTCCGATAGCGACAATGGCGACCATGATGATCTTGCACTCACAGGTGTGGTTCAAGATGATCTTGACAAGGAGTTCTTTGCACTTATGGCCATTGATGACGACATGAAGGTATGCAATATCTCATCTCACTATAGATTAATTGATGAAAGAGATGATTTAGTGCAAGAAAATGATCTCTTAGACTTGAAATATAAACGTGTCAAGAAAGAATTTAGAGCATGCTTGAATGAGTATAATGACACGTTAGAAGATCACATTGCATTGCAACTTGAGCATGATATATTTTTGACCATGCATGTGATTGCACTTGAAGAGAAACATGATTTGATGAAATCATGTGCTCAAGCCCTTGATGAGAATAAAAATGATTCAAAGGTAAGTGCTACAAAGATAGAGGTTAAGGATGCATCTAGGCCGAGCATGAAAGCTAAAATCAAACCTAGTGCTATGTATGCATCTAAGAAGCGAAATAAAAAGGAACAAACACATGTTGTCAAGGAGTCTAAAACCTCCTTGAAGAAACAAAGGCACATGCCTAAACAAAAGGATAATGCACCAAAGGCATCACAACCTTTGGTTCATGTTGTGAGACAAAAACCTTCTTCGATTCCTAAGAAGGTTGTTTCTAAAAAGGAAACACGACATGTGCCTACGCACAAGCATTCACACAAGCATACACAAACTCACAACATAATCCTACATGTTTTTATTGCAATAGGAAAGGCCATGTAGAAAGAGTATGTAGGGCCAAAAATAACAAGAATCTTGTGTGGGTGCCGAAAGGCGAGATGAAGGTAACTAACCTTCAAGGGCCCAAAACAAAAAGGGCTTCATATGGTTCTTTTATAGGCCCTAGTAGTCAATGGGGAAAGCGAAGACAAGAAGGTCAAATGGATCGTGGACATTGGGTGTTCCAACCATATGACGGGAGACAAACGTCTCTTCCATAGACTCACTATGCAAGATGGAGGAGTTGTCCACTTTGGCGGTAGCAAAGGCCAAATCAAAGGACATGGTATTATGGGTAACGATTCCTTCTCTCTTAGTGATGTCTTATATGATGTAGGTCTTAAGTTTAACTTGATAAGTTTCAGTAAACTATGTGATGCTAATTATGAGGTAACGTTTTTGAAAACAAAGTGTGTTGTGAAAAAGGGCGATGATATCTTATTTGAGGCTTTGTGTTTCAAAAATATTTACAAACTTAGCATCAACGAGTTGGTTTCTCAAAATGTATATTGCCTAGTTGCTAAGAATGATTTGACACAACTATGGCATAGACGTCTCGGATATGTATGTTTCAAAACATTTAAATTTATTTGTGAAAATGGTAAAGTCCGAGGCCTTCCAAAAATGAATTTTGAAAACCATGACTTATGTTACACTTGTCAAAAGGCGAAGCTTGTGGAAACAAGCTTCAAACCCAAGACAAATATTTCCACCTCCAAGCCCCTACAATTGCTTCATATGGATTTGTATGGGGATGTTGGAACTAAAAGTTTGGGTGGTAAACATTATACCTTCGTGGTAGTAGATGACTATACTCGTTATACATGGGTGATGTTTCTAGCTAAGAAGAGTGATGCATGTAGTGAGTTTATGAGTCTAAGTAAATGATTGGAAAATCATGTGGGTGACACCATTAAGACCATCCGTAGTGATCGTGGTGGTGAGTTTGATGGTGATTTCGAAAGGTTTTGTATATCCAAAGGATACTCTCATGACCTTTCGGCACCTAGAACTCCTCAACAAAATAGTGTGGCCGAACGAAAGAATAGAACTCTACAAGAACTGTGTAAAGCAATGTTGAACGAGTTCGATTTGCCCAAATATTTTTGGGCCGAAGCGGTAAATGCCGCTTGCCATGCGATCAATCGTGTTTATTTGAGACCATACCTAAATGTGACACCCTACGAGCTTTGGAATGGAAAAGTTCCCAACATTGGGTATTTCAAAGTCTTTGGTTGCAAGTGTTTCATACTTAATACCAAGGATACTTTGGACAAACTTGACCTCAAAGCGGATGAAGGTATCTTTTTAGGTTATCCCTCAAATAGTAAGGCATTTCGTGTTTTCAACAAAAGGAGTCAAAAGGTGGAAGAATAAATCCATGTTAAATTTAATGAGTCACTTAGTGACGAACCTAAACTTAATGAGGATTGTGAAGAAGATGAAGATGTGACTCCTCAAGAAGAAATTCTTGAGGATATTACTATGGTTGTTCCTCAACAAGAGATTGTTGATGATCCTCCAAATGGAAACATCTTCATTGATTTGAGAGTTGAACCTATTGAAGGTACTCCTCCACCTTGTGTGCATGAACTTAGTGAGTCAAATAGAAATATTTCTCATACTCATGTTGATACACAAAATGTAGATAATGCATCACACATTCCGGAACATGGAAGTCATGTGAATGATGAAGGTTCATCTCTTCCGGAACATGATCATGAGGAAGTTGGAGGAGATGTCTCCAATCTTCCTAGATCATTTAAGCACAAAAGTTCTCACCCTCAAGAGTTGGTCATAGGTGATCTAAATAGGGGTATCACCACACGAAGGCAATATAGAGAGAATGCATTTGTCTCTCTTATAGAGCCTAAGAATATTAAAGATGCACTTCTTGATGAAAATTGGATCTTGGCTATGCAAGAAGAGTAAAACCAATTTGAAAGAAGTGATGTTTGAGAGTTAGTTCCCAAACCACACGATCATCCTATTATTGGTATAAAATGGGTTTTTCGTAACAAGATGGATGATCAAGGTAATGTCACTAGAAACAAAGCTAGGTTAGTTGCTCAAGGATACCGTCAAGAAGAAGGTATTGATTTTGATGAGACATTTGCACCCGTAGCACGGCTTGAGGCTATTAGGATGTTGTTAGCATATGCTTGTTATAGGGATTTTAAACTTTACCAAATGGATGTTAAATCCGCCTTCTTGAATGGTGTTATTCAAGAAGAAGTGTATGTTGCACAACCTCCCGGGTTTGAATCTCATGATTCACCACATCATGTCTTCAAACTTAAAAAGGCCCTTTATGGCCTCAAACAAGCTCCAAGAGCTTGGTATGAGAGGTTAAGTACTTTTCTTCTTAATAATGGTTTTCCAGGAGGTAAAGTTGACACTACTTTGTTTATAAAGGAACAAGGTAAAAATCATTTAATTGTTCAAGTATATGTTGATGATATTATCTTTGGTGCTACTAACAATTGTCTTTGTGAGCAATATTCTAGTCTTATGCAAGGTGAGTTCGAGATGAGCATGACGGGAGAACTTAACTATTTCCTTGGATTACAAATCAAGCAAACCAAAGAAGGCGTGTACATTTCCCAAACCAAATACACAAGGGATTTGCTCAAAAAGTACAATTTTGGTGAAGGGAGAGAGGTAAACACTCCTATGAGCACAAGTGCCAAGCTTGACAAGGATGAAAAAGGAAAGCATGTCGAGGTAACCTTGTAACGTGGCATTGTAGGTAGTCTACTTTATTTGACGGCTAGTAGACCCGATATCTTATATGCAGTATGTTTATGTGCTAGATTTCAAAGTGATCCTAGGGAAATGCATTTTATTGCGGTAAAACGCATCCTTAGATACCTTAGAAGTACTTTGAAATTTGGTTTATTTTATCCTAAAAATGCATGTTTTGATTTAAGAGGATATTGTGACTCCGATTATGCGTGGAGTCTTGTTGATAGAAAAAGAACCTCCGGAACTTGTCAGTTTCTTGGAGATTGTCTCGTTTCTTGGTTTTCTAAGAAACAAAACAGTGTGTCTCTTTCTACGGCGGAATCCGAATACGTGTCGGCCGCCTCTTGTTGTGCACAATTACTATGGATGAATAATACGTTAAATGATTATAACATTCACTTCTCAAAGGTGCCAATTTTGTGTGATAACAAGTCCGCCATCAACATTGCACAAAATCCCGTCCAACATAGTCGGACTAAGCACATTGAAGTAAGGTATCATTTCATCCGTGATTGTGTACAAAAGAACTTGGTAAGTGTGGAATTCGATCCTATGCGAGACCAATTAGCGGACATTTTCACGAAACCCTTACCTAATGATGTTTTTGTATCTATAAGAAGTAGGTTGGGGTTGCTCAACATGGGTTGATAAAACCCATCTTGAGTTTTGAGCACGAAAAATTTAAAATTTTCAAGGTCATAACACATAAAGCGCTTCATCTCATTTGCTTCAGGCGTTCGATGTCACATCAGGCGCCTGATGTTAAGGATGTCACTCGTTTAAAGTGACATCAGGCGCTTTATGTTCCTTTACATAAGCGTTCGATGTTGGATTAAGCGCTTCATCCTAATGAGTTCACTTGTTCAAAGTGACATTAAGCGCTTAATCTGCATCTCCACAATCGTTCAATGTAACTTTAAGCGCCTCATCGTATTTTGTGATGTCGTTTGATGTCACATTAGGCACTTCAACCCTAATTTCACATTGTCCTTTCCGCCGTCTCTTCAGTTTTCACGCCATTCAATCATCATTAATTCCCGCCGCCATTACTTTTTCTCTCTTTCCCACGATTTCACCATTTCCCACCTCTTCATCTTCCCCATTATCTTCCTCTTCCTCCACTATTTTCTCTTCCACTTTCCACACTCTCCCACCTCCATTACTGCCATTAATCTTTCATCCTTCTTCATCTCCTTTATAATCTCATCTCTCTCTACTTCTTTTTTCATCTAAGCTTCTCCACCAACTCCCTCCTAAACTCATTTTATTCTCAGAATCTTTTCACTCTCCCTACTCAAATGGCTTCCGCATGCCCCTCAAAATGCCCTCGCAGTCAAAAGCGAAAGCAAACCGCTGGAGTTGTTGAACCTCAACAACTCATCTCCATTCGTGAAAACCTCTCCAAGGAAACTTTTGCTTGGTTAAAGAAATTCGATCCAGAAATAACGAAACCACCACGTCACACGGGCAAAGGAGTACATGTTTCCTTGTACTCCAATATGCTCTTTGAAGAATGGCACACCAACAACCGTCCTATAGTTCCACTCAAGCTGCTGAGTCTAAGCGATCTGTCCGAGACTCGCAATATAGATCAAATTGTGTCTTTGCTCGAGTATCAAGGTTGGACCTCTCTCTGGTCCAGACTTGATATGCAGGAATTTTCCCGGGAGCACACCAGGATGTTCTATGCAAATCTGTGGGTTACTCCACAGTCTAAATCTCATTCCTTCTCTCTGAATACTGTCATTGATGGTACGCCTCTTAGTTTTTCTATTCCCGAAATCTGTGATGTCCTCACGATAAGAAACGAAGGGCTAAGTGACTTTTCCGTATTCGACTGGAGCAGTAAATACGGAATTAATTAACAAGATGTAAAGTTTAATTTGGAATTCTTTCCTTCTCGAAAGACTCAGAACATGGCTCTAATGGACCGCATGTTGTTGGTCATCGTCACTTACTATGTTAATGGTAAGTCGACAAGAAATCCAAGCAACATGGATTTCTACGTCACTTACCGAATCAAACATGAAACCCAACTCAATTTTGCCTGGATTATGATTGAAGTCATGTTTGCTACTCTTCGAAAAACTTCCAAGGCTTTACCTTTTGCCAATATCATCACCATTCTTCTCAAATCAAAAGGTATTGTCATTCCTGAAAATGAACTCACCCCGTTGGCAAATACGGATTACTATAGCAATTACAATATTGCCCAAGCCATCGACTCCCAAAAACAAAAATCCACTCCCATTCCCGGTCTTGATGATGAGGCAGAAGCAGAGCCTCAGGAAGATGTTGAATCAAGTACCGTCGCACAGCTGCATGCACAAATTCAATCTTTGGAGCAATCTATTCAGCAGCTTCAACTCAGAGATGCGCGTCATGAATATCGAGCCAATGTTCTCAAGGCAGCCATTCTCCGTGAATTTCCTTGGGCCTATTTTCCTCTTAATTTTGATGATTTAGGGGGAGAACATACTGGAGATGCTGCTGGTGATGGTGCTGGTGCCGGAGACACTGTTGGAGTTGGTGCTGGTGGAAGTGGACAAGCTGGTGGGAGTGGTCAGCAAACGGGTGGGTTTGCAGATTTTGCATCAAGCCGTTTTAGTTTTGGATATTTTCAGCCTGGTGGAAGTGGTGGTGGACTGTAGTTTTTTTATAAACTCTGATGGATTGACATTTTAGTTTGGTTACTTGTAACTTTCTGTTTTCTCTATGTAAATCTAATATCCTTATGTTATTGACTTAGTGTTGATTTTTATGAACGTCGTTTGCATCATTATTTGCGGTTTTTTTGGTTATTTCCGTAATAGTAAAAATTGCACTTAGTGAGGGGGAGCATGTGTTAAGGGAGAGTCTATTTAAAAATTATGCATTTTGTGAAATCATCAAAAAGAGGGAGAATGTTAGAATATGTTAGTGTTTTGATGATTTGCACATGTTTGGCACTTGGAAAGTCAGATTAGGCGCTTCATGCTGTGTGTTTGAAGTTAGTATACTTCGAACACTCACTTCAGGCGCTTACTGTACCTTGGTGAAGTCCAGTACACTTCGAACGCCTAGATTAGGCGCCTCATGTGAAGTGTCTGAATGTGCGTACACATCGAACGCCTACATTAGGCGCTTCATGTGAAGTGTATGGAAGTCAGGACACTTCGAACGCCTACATTAGGCGCTTCATGTGTCCTGATGAAAAGTGCGAACACTTCGAATGCCTACTTTAGGCGCTTCAAGTGGTTCACCAAGTCAAAAGTACTTTTCTCTGAATGGACACGTACTCCCAAGTACTTTTTCTGAGAAAATGTCAGTTTCAGTTCGAACAAGCATAAAAGGTTACATTAGGCGCTTCATGTGACTTCGAACGCCTTCAGATGCCAACATAAGGCGCTTAATATGACTTCGAACGACAGTTCATTTTCACATTAAGCGCTCAATGTCACTTCGAACGCCTATTCATTAAACACATTAAGCGCTTCATGTGACCAACGATATAAAGGTCTTTGTGCTTCACTTTCTAACCAGTTGACTCTTTGTACCCTCTTCTTTTAGTGCTATTTTCACAGGTTTTCCCTCATGCCTGAAGTTGTCAGTTTTCCATTCTTGGCCATGGTTTTGGATTTTTTCCAAAGAGTTTTGCTACATGCCAAGAGAAGATCTCCAAGGATGATAAGGTACCATCACAAGCTTCCAAAATCCATTATTGGCTCTGCAGAGGCTTTCAAACGGGAAGAAATTTGAAGATTGATAAAAGGAAGGGTTTCTTCCATTCTTCTCCAACTTTCTACATCTCAAGCTCTCAAATTTTCTCTCAAGCTCAAGCTCTCAAAATACTTGTAAACATTGTGGATTTTACTTTATTGTTGAGAGTGTTTATTGTAAGAAGAAGAAGAGTCTTCTTCTTGGTGAGTTGTTATTGTGAGAGATTGTGTAGATTGTTGGTCAAGGAGCAAGGGTGCTCCTTGTTTTGAGATTTCTAGACTTTGAAGGGTTAGTTGATAGTGTGTGGTGCACTATTCTCCCTACAAGATTTCTTTGAGGGCAAAGAAGATCTTTAGAGGCTAGACTTCAAAGGGTTAGATATATCGGTTGTGGTCTAGGCTTGTTGCCTAGTTTTTTCATTGTTTGGATTTTGTTCTTTGATTGTTGTTTCCCCCCAAAGAAATAACAATCCCCTTTTCAAAATCCTTCTTGTGAAAAATCAAGAAGGTAGAGGAGTAGAGTCATTTGACTTGAACCTCTATACATACTTGTGTTCTTTACTTTCTTGCAAGCTTTTATTCTTTCTAAAGAACACACCCAAGTATTGGTTGCACTCCAAAACGAAAAATATCCATAAAATATCCATACTTGGTGAACACACTATTCAACCCCCCCTTCTAGTGTGTTCTAAGGGACCTAACATTAGACATGCTTCATCAACCAGAATTCAAGAGATACATTAACCGGATCCAAATGTACCATCATACAAACCAAACAATAGATGTACAGTATGTCCCATAGCAAAGTTGAAAGGAAATCCTTTCCCAATGTCTGTTACAACTTCTAAGCATCTTTTTGATGTTATACGTGTAGACATATGACGTTCTTACAGACATTCCACTATGTATAATCAAAAATGCTTTCTGACAATAGTGGATGTTTGCTCTAGATACACTTGGATATGCCTTCTTAAGAATAAATCTGAAGCTAGATAATATCTACTAAGTTTCTTTCATTATGCTTTTACTCAGTTTAATGTCCATATCAAAGTTGTGAGAAGTTATAATGGGCTTTAGTTTAAGATGCCATAATTTAACATGCAACATGGTGTTGCTCACCAAACTACTTGCAGTTATACTCCCCAACAAAATGAGATAGTGGAAAGAAAGCATCAACACCTTCTTGTTGTGGGTAGAACCCTCAGATTTTATGCTTCTTTACTTATTACTTACTGGGGTTTCTGCCTTCAACATGCCACATATCTAATAAACTTGATTCCTTCACTTGTTCTTCAACCCAAGACTCCTTATGAAGTATTGCATCAGACACGACCTATTTATAGTCATCTTAAAGTGTTTCGCTGCTTGGCATTTGCTTGTGACAACACTCCACACAAAGAAAAATTTGCACCTAGGTCCATACCCTGTGTTTTTCTTGGAATTCCTATGAATATGAAGGGATACATTCTTTAATGACTAGATGATCAATCTGTTATCATATCTAGAGATGTGCAGTTTCATGAACACTCTTTTTCTTTTTCTGATGCTACTCCTTTGCCAGCACCATCTATGCCAGTAGCTCCGAGCATGACAGATGGTCCATCTTCGTCCTTTGAAACTCCTCCACAACTCATCCTTTACATATTATTCCTTCCACTCCTTACCTTGTACATTCTGACGCAACTTATTCTTCTTTTTCACCTCCAACTTCTGCTTCTTCACTTCCTTTGTCATCTAATGATTCTTTTTCTTCTTCTCCCAGTCAGATCCCTATTACTCAACTACATGTTATTTACCCCCTTTGTCACCTTTTAATTTACCATTACATGCACCTGCTTATCGTAGATCTACTAGACCAAGACATACTCCCTCTAACTTACATGACTATTATTGTAATCTTGCTCATTCACTTCCTTCTTTCTGTCAGTTGTCTCCTTCATCTTCTTTGCCTTACCCCATTCAATCCTATGATTCCTTTGATACTGTGGCCCCTAAATACAGGTCTTACATTCTTAACATGATCATTGAACAGGAACCTATGACATATCAACATGCAGCTTCTTCAATATCCTAGCAACATGCCATGCAACTAGAACTTGCTGCATTAGAGGCCACTAATTCTTGGACTATTGTTCCCTTGTCACCTAGAAAAAAACCCATTGGTTGTAAGTGGGTCTACAAGATTAAAAGAAGGCAGATGGTTCAGTAGAGATATATAAGGTTAGGTTGGTAGCTAAAGGATACACCCAGCAACTAGGTATTAATATGCTGATACCTTTTCTCCTGTGGCAAAGATGACTTTAATACTTCTCCTTCCTGTTCTAGCTTTTGTAGACCACTGGCATCTGCATGAATTGGACATACAAAAACAACAACATTACCCTATTGCCTTAGAGGCTCCCGCCTATGGCGGGGTATGGAGGGGTCGGATGTATGCAACCATACCCATGTATTAGAAACATATAGAGATTGAACATCAACAATGCTTTTCTTCATGGGGATATTTATCAAGAAATTTATATAGATTTACCTCCATGCTTCCAATCATTCATTCCTAATGCAGTCTATAAGCTCCAAAAGTCTCTTTATAGCCTCAAACAGACCAGCAGACAATGGAATGAAAAGCTTACTCTTAATCTGTTATCTCAGGGTTTTCAGCAATCTAAAAATGATAACACTATTTTCACTAAGAGAACCTCAGTTCTTTCTTAGTTTTGCTCATTTATGTTGATGATATCATAGTTCTAAGTGATTCTTTGTCTCAGATACAACAACTTAAGGACTATTTGCATTCTACATTTTGGATAAAAGACTTAGGAATCTTGAGGTACTTCATAGGACTTGAGGTGGCAAGGTCTTAGGGTGGGATTGTGATATGTCAAAAGAAGTATACAATGGAATTGTTAGAGTAAAAAGGCTTTCTGGCTGCCTAGCCTGCATTAACCCCCATGGAACAAAATCTGAAATTAGAACACAATGATTTAGCATTGATAGTAGATGTATCTTGTTATAGAAGGATGACTAGGAAACTGTTATACCTTACTATTACTATACCTGACATAGCATATAGTGTTCAACAGTTGAGTCAGTTTCTAGACACTCCTACAGAGCCACATATGAAAGCTTATCGCAGATTATTGAGATACTTGAAGGGTAGCCTAGGTCAAGGCTTACTATTTCCTAGTACAGGTTAAAAAATGCTCAAAGCTTATGCAGACTCAGACTAAGGTGGGTGTTTAAAGACCAGGAGGTCTGTTACAGGTTAATAAATGTTCTTTGGGAATGCTTTGGTATCTTGGAAAGCCAAGAAGCAAAATATAATATCTAACTTGTAGGATCTGCAAGGCACCACTAGAAGAGGGGTTAAATAGTGGGCGCAGAAAATTTGGTTTTTAAAATTGTTTTAGACCAAAAACCCAACTTCTGAAAACAGTTTCTGTTTTCAGGACCTGTTTTGAAACGTTTTGAAATCTGGGTTACTAGTCTTCAAAAATTCTGAAATTTGGAGAGATCTTAGTCTCAGATGTTCTGAGTATCTCCTAAAAATTTCAAATTAAAATTCAACCTTTAACCCCTTTAAAAATTGTTGGTGGTCAGATTGCACAAATCTGCCAGAAACGGTAGTCTGATTTGAAAAATTAATTCCAATTAAACCGTGACTCCAAATGCTCTGAAAATTTAATGACACCCCTTACTATATTTATTTAATTGGGTTGACACATTTTTGAAAAATTCTTTTGGGAAGTTAATCAAATACGTTCAAAGTCTCAAACTTTGCAAGCCTGAAAATTAGACTGCACTAGTCTCAGAATGTTTGACATTTGGATGACTTATATTTGTCCAAAAGGGTTGCAACATACGCCAAATGAACTTTAAGATGTGTGGCTATGTTTCTGAAAAGTTTCGTGATTTGTGAAGTTCGTTTACTATTTTTAAGAACGTGATAAAAATGATACACTGTGCTGGAAACTGAAAGTAAGTGCTGAAAAGTAAAGAACACAAGGAATTTTATACTGGTTCGGTTAAATCAACCTACTCCAGTCTTCGAAGACACCTTCTTCGGTTATCACTAATCACAAAACAACAAACAACACCTTACCACACAGGGTTGATGGAGTTACACACCAACTCCAACCCTTTACAAACCTTGTAAGTGACTACAACGATCACGAACACCACCACCTAGCGGATGCAAGATTGATCACACCTTGATCAACCTTTTACATCAATATAGAGTGTATGGTGGTATAGATGAAGCCTATTAAAGATGTATGAATATGAATACAATAGGCTTTAAGAGAGAAGAAGAAAGAAGTGTAGAAGAAGAAGTAGGCACGTTTTTGATCTTGGAAACTTGTAAGACTTGTCTTGTGTATTTGTTTGCTCTTCTACTCTCCCTTTTTAATCAAATGTGGCCGCCCCTTATTGCACTTCTTCCCCCTTGGAAATTATCTTTTGATTACTTGGAAAAATATCTTGCATCATTGTGACATTCACTTGCTTACTTGGCAACTCCTCATTGGATGATCATTAAGACCTTGTTTACTTGGCCCTCATTAATTGGATGAAAGTTGTCATCATTTGATGACTAGATAAATCTTAAAAATATCACTTAAAACATGGGCCAATTAGTCATAAAACATTGCCAATTATCTCACAATCAATTCCACATAATTTGCAAGACAAATTATCTCCATTTTCAGTCCAAAAAATCGACCAACTTGATTATTCCACATGCTGAAATTTTCAGCATGTGTGATATTTACACAATATTCAAAACATTGCCATGTATGTATAGATTAATTCCTTGAAAATTGAAGAATCAAATGTGTTGAATTTTAAGACACAAAATCGGCCAAGTGCATTCCAACACATGCTTAAATTTTCAGCATGTGTGATATTTCAAAATATCATCACATTATTTCATTAATATTTTTAAAACATTGCCATTTTATCTTTCAATCAATCTATATAATTCAAAGAAGTAAATATGACACAATTAAGCTCAAAAATTCGGCCAGCTGAATGCACACATGCTGAAATTTTCAGCATGTGTTACAAATGTGACATAGTTTGAAATGTTACCTTGTGTAGCTCCTTTCTTTATGTCACCAACCTTGTATACATCATTCTTGGCCAATCAAGATTCCAAAAAAGCTCCACATATGCTCCAACAAGGATGAAGTGGCGTGCGATGATAGTTGCACATGT
The DNA here is from genome assembly GCA_036186865.1 of Eustoma russellianum. Classification (NCBI taxonomy): domain Eukaryota; kingdom Viridiplantae; phylum Streptophyta; class Magnoliopsida; order Gentianales; family Gentianaceae; genus Eustoma; species Eustoma russellianum. The sequence continues at coordinate 5,877,715 of AP025069.1, read as the reverse complement.
GCTGAATTTTATTTTTGCAAACTTTGTAAAATAGTGTACAATAATTATACACATACGGTATATTCCAATCAGCCCTTGATTGATTTTTCTAGAAAACTTTAGAATATATAGAGTATGTAAAAAGTGTCTAGATACATGTTATATGTTATGCCAAAAACGTTCCATGTGTCGTGGTCGTAGAAAATCGAATTTTCGACTTTTGTCGATTACGCGATTTTTCTCCGATTGAATTCAAACTTTTTGCACATGTTATATATATTATGTCACACATAGTATACATATAATAACTTGAAAATTCATCTCTAATGGTTGAAGTAAGTGGCGCCCCATGTGACAAAAATGTTGAATTTGAAATCTCCACAATTTGGCCTTAATTAATTGGGGGTGATTTGCGTGTGCCAACATGAAATGATTTTATGGGTAAATATAACATATAGACCACGAAATTTCTGGTCATTTTTGAAGTGTGGGGGCTGACCATCTATATATGGCAAGTACGTGACACGTTGGCGAAGTTTTGGTATTCACCCGATACGACAATTTTTGGTTTAGAACCTTGTAATGTGTCGTAATAATTCTGTCATCACCATGACTTATATCATATGATATAAGACCTGAATATACTCATAAATATGAGGTAAATATAGCGGTGTGACGTTAACGTATGTTCGTAAAATGTATAACGTGTCGGTAGTACGTTGGAATATATGTGTATAGTGCCTTTTAAAAAATCTGAATATATATATATATATGTATATATATATATATGTTAAAAGGCGTGTATAGAGGAGAGGAGAAAACTTTCCATTTTTCAATTTGTTGCCTTTGTGCCTTCTCCAAATATATCACCATTTAATGAACTACTTAGTTCATTTAACTAAGTATTTCACTTAGTGAACTAGTTTAGTTCATTAATGGTGACACCTGAAAATAGTTCAAACACAACAAATTTTCGATATTTGATGTAAGCTTTAAAGCTTCATGGCTCGTTAGTACGACAACATTATATATGAACTATATAAGGCAGGTTTCATGCAAAAACGTGTCAAGTCATAAAACGTGTCATGCATTTCTTTGGTACACGTTATTTAAATCATGTATTTTGTAATCACTCAAACCCCTTTTTCTCTACAGATCCTCCTTAAAAGCAGAGTACAGATCACTTGCTGCAACAACTTATGAAATCCAATAGCTACTTTATTTGTTGAAAGATTTGGGAGTAGAACACAGTCATCCTATGGAACTATTTTGTGACAACAAGAGTGCTATTTACATAATTGAAAATCCTGTATTTCATGAAAGGACTAAGAATATAGAAGTGGACTGTCATGTAGTCAGTGATAAGGTTAAAGAAGAAGTGATCAAAACAATACCTGTTAAGACTGAGTACCAAGTGGCAGATTTGTTCACCAAAACATTAAGTTCACATAGAATACAATTCTTGACTTCAGCATTGGGAGTGTGCAATATTGATAAGAAGTCAGAATTGATGGGGGTGTTGAAGATACTGAGCTGCCAGCACAGAAGAAAGGAAAACAAATGGTGCCTCAGCTTGGCATAAGTGAGTAGAGGTGTGATCACACCTTCAGCAGCTGAATCGAAGCATGAAAGTCATCTGGTGTGACAATTACCTGGTCTAGCTGTCATATGGAGGATTGATTGTTACTCAACTGCAGATGCCACGTTGGATTAAAAACAATTGATCGAGCTGGCACGCTGCTAATCAAGCTACTTAGCAGCTTGCAACAGTTGGCCCGAGCAACAGGATTCTACCATGTGCTAATTAGTTTCTAGTTGTTTCTACAGATGATATAAATACTCAATCATGTTGTACATACACATTCTGATCAATATAGCTCTCAAATTCGTTTGCTCTTTGTTTTTGTGCTTGGTACCATTTTTTGTATTCAAAATTTTTGTTCCAATTCAGTTGAATTTGCATTGTGATTGCATTGTTGTTTAAATCAAGTTTCTGAAGCATTTTTGACAAACAAGTCCAGTTGTCTCAAGATCAAATCAGTCAAATTTGGACGCATGGTTCAATAGGATATATTCAAGTACGTTACAGATTGAACACCAACATGTATAATGTAACATCGAACAACAACAACAATATCCAGTATATTTCAGCAACAGAAGTTAGGGTCTGGAAATGGTGCATGAGCATGAAATTGTCACGGATGCTAGTGCACAAATATTATTCATAGTGTGATAGATGTGCTTCGAAAGACCTAACACATAAACTAGGGCTTTCTCTTTATTTTGTTTTTTTTGGGGAAAAACCTTTTATTACGATGCAAAGTTAGGTATCACTACTGAGACTGTAGAGCAAGCGGGTAAGACATAGCCTTAGGTTAGTCAGACAATCTTCACTCAACAAGAAGAAGACTCTTCTTCTTCTTTACAACACACTCTCACAAATAAAGTAAAGTATACAATGATACAACTATTTTGAGAGCTTACACCTTGAGAGAAATTTGAGAGCTCGTTGGTAGAAAGTTGGAGGAAGAAGGAGATGAAACCCTTGTTTTGTCTTTCTTCTTTCCTAGCCGTTGGAACCCTTTGCAGGAGCCAATAATGGCTTTGTCTTCTTGTGATGACATTTCCTCATCTTTGGAGATCTTCTCTTGGATGATTTACAAGCTTCTTGAGGAAGCTTCTTCTTGAAAGCTTAAAGAGGAAAGATGGTCTTCTCCAAGAGTGAGAAAGAACCTGTGAAATTGCACTAAAAGGGAGGGTCCAAATGCCAAGTGAACGTTAGAAAGTGTAGCATAAAACATTTGTAACATAAGTCACGTGAAGCGCCTAATGTGTTTTATAAATAGGCGTTCAATGTGACATGGAGCGCCTTAAGTTATTTTGAACTGGCGTTTAATGTGACATAAAATGCCTTAAGTGGATTATAAGCACTCGTTCAATGTCACATGAAGCGCCTGTTGTGGGCAGCAGAACTCGTTCGAAGTCACATGAAGCACCTAATCTCAGCCTTCATACTCGTTCAAAGTAGTTCTGACTTTTATCAAAAAGTAACTTGATGTTTGTGCCTATTTTGGGGGGGGGGGGAAGTTCATTTCACTTTGTAATACACATGAAGGGCGTGTTCAAGCGTTCAAAGTGTACTGTTGTTCTTCTTGACACATGAAGTAGCTGATATAGGCATTCGAAGTGTATTGGAATCCAAACACTTCACATGAAGCACCTTATGTAGGCGTTTAAAGTGTACTGGTCTACGGACACTTTACATTAGGCGCCTTATGTAGGTGTTCGAAGTGTCAATTGTGAAAATCATCAAAACTTAACATATTCCAACATTCTTCCTCTTTTTGATGATTTCACAATGTGCATAACTTTTAAAGTTAGCTCCCCCTTAACTTATGCTCCCCTCACATCATGCCTAGGCTTTTCTTAAGTAGAACATGATGAATCAAACATAATGGTGCAGATGGTAATCCAAAGTCATCTTCACTAAAAAAACTTTTATTTCTAATTGAAATAGCAAATGTGCACAGGTCATCAAAAAAACAATGTTAAAAGAATTAAAATTTATGCATCTCCAGCTCCGCTAGCACTAGCACCTCCACCTGGAGGTGTAAATCCTCCGAAGTCGAAACTTCCACCGGTAGCAAAATCAGCAAAACCACTCATGGACCCTTCAGCACCACCGGAACCACCAACACTTCTAGCACCACCACTTTCACCTTCTTTAGCACCTTCGTCGAACTCATCGACAATATCCGGAATGGTAGTGGCCTTCCTTCGCTATGAATCAATAGTTTGGGCAATGTTGAAGTTTTCGTAGTAGTCTGTATTTGCCACTTTTGTAAGTTCGCCATTAGATATCTCAATACCGTTGGACTTGATTAGAATAGTGGCCACATTGGCAAAATGTAGAGCCTTTGAACCCTTCCGGATGGCAGCCATCATGACTTCTACTATGATCCATCAAAAATTTAACCGTGTCTCATGTTTGAGACAATAAGTAACACAGAATCCATATTGCTTGGATTTCTAGTTGCCTTACCATTGACACAGTAAGTGACCACTACCAGCAGTATCCTGTTCACCAGAGACATGTTCTGAGTCTTCTTTGCGGGAAGATATCCCAGATCAAATTTGACATCTTGCTCATGAACTCCGTATTTGCTACTCTAGTCAAATACGGAGAAATCACTTAATCCCTCATTTCTTACTCTTAGAGCATCATAAATTTCTTGTATGCAGAAGCTGAGGGGCATACCAGTGACAACTATGTGTAGAGAAAATTACAGGGACTCAGATTGTGGACTAATCCACATGTTGGCATAGAACAGCCTTGTGTAGTCTCTAGAGAATTTGTGCATGTCACGTCTGGACCAAAGAGAGGTCCAGCCCTGATGATCCAACAGGGTGATGACTTGATTTATGTTGTGAGCCTCAGTGAAGTCACTAAGGTAAATTAGTTTTAGAGGCACGACGGGTCTGTTGTTGCTACTCCATCTTCATAAAGCATGTGTGAATGGAGTAATATATAGACATCTTTGACCACGTGAGGAGGTGGTTTTGTAAAATCAGAGTCAAATTTCTTTATCCAAGGAAAGTTATCCTTGGAGAGCCCTTCATGAAGAGACGTGAGTTCTTGTGGTTCTACAATGCCAGTAGTTTGCTTGTGTTTATGTCCCCTTTGAATGCGTCTTGAAGGACCAGTTGAAGCTATCTTGGAACTAAGAAATTGAAGTTGGGATATTTAGGAGAAGAGAGTTGGCAGAGATTTTGTGAGAATAGAGGAAGGAGGAAGATGGAATTTAAAGAGAAGGAGAGGAAGAGGAAGAGACATGGGCGGTTGGGATGAGAAAGTAGTGGGAGAGTGGGAGTAATAGAGTGTGATTGAAGAAGATGAAGAGATAGGAGAAGAAGATGAAGGGATAGAGAAGAAGGAAGTGGAGTGGGAAAAACTTGGGAAGTGGAGGGATTGGGAAATGTGGGAGGAAGGAGAGGCGTCGTGGAAAGAGGGAAAGACGGCACAGTGGTCAAATCCTTCAATTCGCGAGAAAAGATGAAAGGACGCCTGGTTTGACAATGAAGAACTAGGATTTAGGCACCTTATGTTACTTTGAACGACTTCATAATTTATGATGAAGCGCCTGAAGTGACTTGGAACGGTTATGGGTGAGTGGACCAAGCGCTTAATGCAGCTTCGAACGAGCAAAACAGTTTATATAAAGCGCTTAATGACACTTCGAACTCTTGTATCAAGAGACATAGAGCACTTGATGTCACTTCGAACGACTGACATCCTTAACATCAAGCGCTTAATGAAACATTGAACGGCTGAACTAATTGTGGTGAAACGCCTTATATGTACTGACCTTGAAAATTCAAAAGTTTCTTGCTCCAACTTAAGATGGGTTATGGTCAACCCATATTAAGCAGGCCCAACCTGCTTCTTATAGATGCAAAGACATACCTAGGCAAGGGTTTCATGAATCTGCTAATTGGTCATGTGTTGGAACAAATTCCACACTAACCAAGTTCTTTTGTACACAATCACGTATGAAATGATATCTCACTTCAATGTGCTTAGTCCGATTATGTTGGACAGAATTTTGTGCAATATTGATAGCAGACGTGCTATCACACAAAATTAGCACTTTAGAGAAGTGAATGTTATAATCATTTAACGTGTTTGTCATCCATAACAATTGTGCACAACAAGAGGCGGCCAACACGTATTCGGATTCTTTCGTAGAAAGAGAAACACTATTTTGTTTCTTGGAAAACTAAGAGACAAGACAATCACCGAGAAATTGACAAGTCCTGGATGTACTCTTTCTATCAATAAGACTCCCCGCATAATCAGAGTCACAATATCCTCTTAAATCAAAACGTGCATTCTTAGGATAAAATAACCCAAACTTCAAAGTGCACCTAAGGTATCTAAGAATACGTTTTAACGCACCTAGATGCATTTCCCTAGGATCACTTTGAAATCTAGCACATAAGCACACTGCATGTAAAATGTCCGGTCTACTCACAGTATAATAAAGTAGACTCTCTATAATGCCACGATACAAGGTTACCTCAATATGCTTTCCTTTCTCATCATTGTCAAGCTTTGCACTTGTGCTCATTGGAGTGTTTGCTTCTCTTCCTTCACAAAAATTATACTTTTTGAGCAAGTCCTTTGTGTATTTGGTTTGAGAGATATACACACCTTCTTGAGTTTGCTTGATTTGAAGTCCGAGAAAGTAATTTAGCTCTCGCATCATGCTCATCTCGAATTCACCTTGCATTAAGCTAGCAAATTGCTCACAAAGACAATTGTTAGTAGCACCAAAAATAGTATCATCAACATATACTTGTACAATTAGATGATTTTTACTTTGTTCTTAGATAAACAAAGTAGTGTCAACTTTACCCCTTGAGAATCCATTATTAAGAAGAAAAGTACTTAACCTCTCGTACCAAGCTCTTGGAGCTTGTTTAAGGCCATAAAGAGCCTTTTTAAGTTTGAATACATGATGTGGTAAGTCATGACATTCAAACCTGGGAGGTTGTACAACTTACACTTCTTCTTGAATAACGCCATTCAAGAAGGCGGATTTAACTTCCATTTGGTAAAGTTTAAAATCTCTATACCAAGCATATGTCAATAACATTCTAATGTCTTCAAGCTGTGCTAGGGGTGCAAATGTCTCATCAAAATCAATATCTTCTTCTAGACGTTATCCTTGAGCAACTAGTCTAGCTTTGTTTCTAGTCACATTTCCTTGATCATCCATCTTGTTACGAAATACCCATTTTGTACCGATAATGGGATGATCAAGTGGTTTGGGAGCCAACTCCCAAACTTCACTTCTTTCAAATTGGTTTAATTCTTCTTGCATAGCCAAGATCCAATTTTCATCAAGAAGTACATCTTTAATATTTTTAGGCTCTACAAGAGAGACAAATGCATTCTCTCTATATTGCCTTCGTGTAGTGATACCCCTATTTAGATCACTGACGACCAACTCGTGCGGGTGAGAACTTTTATGCTTGAATGATCTAGGAAGATTGGAGACATCTCCTCTAACTTCCTCATATCATTTTCCGAAAGAGACGTATCATCACCATTTAGATGATTATCATTTTCCGGAATATGAGATGCATTTTCAACATTTTGTGTATCAACAATATGAGTATGAGAAATATTTCTGTTACTCACTAAGTTCATGCACACTTGGTGGAGGAGTACCTTCAATAGGTTATACTCTTAAGTCAATGAAGATGTTTCCATTCGGAGACTTATCAACAATTTCTTGTTCATGAGCAACCGTTGGAATGTCTTCAAGAATTTCTTCTTGAAGAGCAACATCTTCATTTTCTTCAAAAACCTCATTAAGTTTAGGTTCTTCATTAAGTGTCTCATTAAACTTAACATGGATTGATTCTTCCACCTTTTGACTCCTTTTGTTGAAAACACAAAATGCTTTACTATTTGAGGCATAATCTAAAGAGGTACCTTCATCCGCTTTGAGGTCAAGTTTGTCAAAAGTATCCTTAGTATTAGGTATGAAACACTTACACCCAAACACTTTAAAATACCCAATATTGGGAACTTTACCATTCCAAAGCTCATAAGGTGTCACATTTAGGTAATGTCTCAAATATACACGATTGATCACATGGCAAGCGGCATTTACCGCTTCGGCCCAAAAATACTTGGGCAAACCAAACTCATTTAACATTGCTCTACACATTTCTTGTAGAGTTCTATAACGAACATTTTGTTGTGGAGTTCTAGGAGCTGATAGTTCATGTGAGTATCCTTTGGATTCACAAAACCTTTCAAACTCACCACCACGTCACTTCGTATGGTTTTAATGGTGTCACCCATGTAATTTTCCAATCGTCTACTCAAGTTCATAAACTCACTACATGCATCATTTTTCTTTGCAAGAAACATCACCCATGTATAATGAGTATAGTCATCTACAACCACGAAGGCATAATGTTTACCACCCAAACGTTTTGTTCCAACATCCCCATACAAATCCATATGTAGTAATTGTATGGTTTTGGAGGTGGATATGTTTGTTTTTGGTTTAAAGCTTGTTTTCACAAGCTTTGCCTTTTGACAAGTGTCACACAAGTCTTGGTTTTCGAAACTCATTTTTGGAAGGCCTCGGACCTTATTGTTTTCACAAATAAATTTAAATGTTTTGTAACATACGTGTCCGAGACGTCTATGCCATAGTTGCATCAAATCATTTTTAGCAACTAGGCAATATACATTTTGTGAAACCAAGTCAATGATGCTAAGTTTGTAAATTTTTTTGAATCTCAAAGCCTCAAATAGAATAGTATTATCCTTTTTTATAACACACTTTGTTTTCAAAAACATAACTTGATAATTATCATCACATAATTGACTGACACTTATCAAGTTAAACTTTAATCCTACAACATATAAGACATCACTAAGAGAGAAGGAATTGTTACCCACAATACCGTGTCCTTTGATTTGGCCTTTGCTACCTCCAAAGTGGACAACTTCTCCATCTTGCAAAGTGAGTCTATGGAAGAGACTTTTGTCTCCCGTCATATGATTTAAACACTAACTGTCCACAACCCATTTGACCTTTTTGTCCTTGTTTTCTCCATTTAGTGCTAGGACCTGCAAATGAACCATATGATATTGGTACCCTTTTTATTTTGGGTCCTTGAAGGTTAATTACCTTCACTTCGCCTTTCTGCACCCACACAAGATTCTTATTATTTTTGTCTCTACACACTCTTTCTACATGACCCTTTTTATTATAATAAAAACATGTAGGAGTGTGTTTATGTGGATAAGTATGCTTGTGCATTGGCACATTCTGTGATTCTATTTTAGGGATGATATTCCTTGGAATCAAGAAAGAGGCGTTTGTCATCGATTTTACCAAAGGTTTTGAGACCTTTGATGAATTAGTATTACCTTTAGGCATGTTCCTTTAGTTCTGCAAGGAGGTCTTAGACTCCTTGAAAACTAATAATTGTCCCTTAGATTTACCCTTCTTAGATGCATACATGGCACTAGGTTTGATTTTTTGCTTTCATGCTTGATATAGATGCATCTTTAATTATGTCTACCTTTGTAGCACCTTCCTTTGGACTAATTTTTTCTTTGCCAAGAGTTTGAGTGCATGATTTCATCAAATCATGCTTCTCTTCTAGTGCAATCACATGCCTGGTCAATAAAATATCATGTTCTAGTTGCAACGACATGTGATTCTCTAACGTGTCATTATACTCATTTAAACATGCTTTAAAATCCTTTTTGACACGTTTGTATTGCATGTCTAAAAAAATCATTTCCACTAGGTCAACTTTTTCATCTTGCAATCTATAATGAGATGAAATAGTGCATACCTCTATGTCGTTGTTGATGGACATGAGAGAATAGAACTCCTTGTCGAGATCATCGTTGATGACCCCGTGAGAGCTAGATCCTCATTGTCGTCGTTGTCGTTCTCGGATCCAAAGAGAATGCTCTCCCAATGGGATACCTCCACTTGCAAAGCATTCTTCCTTTGGTAGATGGCTTTCTTCTCTGTAAGTTGCGGCTCCTTCACCTGACAATCTTTCATGAAGTGATCAAACTTCCCATATTTATAGCACTTGTTCTCTTGGTCCTTCACCTTGTCCTTGGAGAATTTTTTGTTGATGAACCTCTTGGCTTCATCTTCATTCTTTCTAGCAAATCATCTAAATATTCAAACGAGAAGTCCAACTTCGTCGTTCGATTCCTCCGATTCGCATGCGAGAGCTTTTGACAAATTTCGGATGGGATCATTCTTCTCTTGAGCTTCAAGATAAATCTCATAATTGATGAGACTCCCGTAAAAGCTCATCCAATGAAATTGTTTCAAGATCATTCGACTCCTCAATGGCCGTGACCTTTGCGTTCCATTCTCTTCCTAAACTATTTAGGAAGCAATGGTTGAGATCCTCTTGCTCAATCTTTTTACCAACCGTCATGAGTAGGTTGACAAGTTTGGTGAACCGTTGAATAGACTCTTCGATCTTTTCACCTTTGAGGAAATTGAAGTTGTAGAATTGTTTTATTAGTTGTCTCCTCTTTGCCTTCCTCACTTGAGATGTTCCTTCATTGATCATCTCCAACTTAGTCCAAGCTTCATGGACGGATCGGACTCCTTGTATTTGAGCTCTCTCATTGGGTGATAGAGAGCTATTCAAAATAGCAAGAGCTTTGCTATTTATCGCAATTTGCAACTCCTCTTCCGGAGTAGGATCATCAACATCAAAAGGAATAGTGGAGCCTTTTGTCACCTCTCTCCATATACGATACACACAAGAACGTAAATATGTCTCCATGTTTGATTTCCATAATGGGTATTTTAGAGGGTCAAACATAGGAACTTTAACATGGACACTAGAAATGGAAGGGAGTAGTGATTCTTGCCTCCTTCTAGAAGCATCACCACTGGGGAAACTAGCATCTTCAAAACTAAATGGATCCATAATTTAAAAATCAAATCTTGCTATTTGAACTCAAATATTAAAGATTAGGCTTTGATATCAATTGTTAGGTCCCTTAGAACACACTAGAAGGGGGATTAATAATGTGTTCACTAAGTATGGATATTTTCTTGGATAACTTTCGTATGTGAGAGCAAATCAATACTTGGATGTGTTCTTGAAATGACTAAACTTGCGGAAGCGTAAAGAACACAATATGTATAGAGGTTAATGTCAAAATGGATCTACTTCTCTACCTTCTTGATTTTTCACAAGAAGGATTTTGAATGGGAGATTGTTATTTCTTTTAGGGGAAACAACAATCAAAACAAAATCCAAATTCAAAAAAAAACTAGGCAATTTGCCTAGACCACAACCAAGAAAACCAGCCCCTTGAAGTCTAGCCTCCAAAGAATTTTTTTGCTCCTCAAAGAATTCTTGTCGGGAGTATAGTGCACCACCACACTATCAACTAACCCTCCAAGGTCTAGATTTCTTCAAACAAGAAGCACCCTTGCTTCTTGACCAACAATCTACACTTGGCCTCTCACAATCTTCACTCAAAAAGAAGAAGACTCTTCTTCTTCTTTACAACACACTCTCACAAATAAAGTAAAATATACAATGATACAACTATTTTGAGAGCTTACACCTTGAGAGAAATTTGAGAGCTTGTTGGTACCTTGATTTATCTTTCTTCCTTCCCAGCCGTTGGAACCCTTTACAGGAGCCAATAATGGCTTTGTCTTCTTGTAATGACATGTCTTCGTCTTTGGAGATCTTCTCTTGGATGATTTACAAAAGGAAGCTTCTTCTTGAAAGCTTAAAGTGGAAAGATGGTCTTCTCCAAGAGTGAGAAAGAACATGTGAAATTGCACTAAAAGGGAGGGTATAAATGTCAAATAAACGTTAGAAAGTGCAGCATAAAACATTTGTAACATAAGTCACATGAAGGGCCTAATGTGTTTTATGAATAGGCGTTCAATGTGACATGGAGCGCCTTAAGTGATTTTGATCTGGCGTTCAATGTGACATAAAGCGCCTTAAGTGGATGGTAAGCACTCGTTCAATGTCACATGAAGCGCCTGTTGTGGGCAGCAAAACTTGTTCAAAGTCACATCAAGCGCTTAATCTCAGCCTTCATACTTGCTCAAAGTAGTTCTGACTTTTACCAAAAAGTAACTTGATTTTCGTGTCCATTTTGGGAGAAAAAGTTCATTTGACTTTGTAATACACATGAAACGCTTGTTCAAGCGCTCAAAGTGTATTGTTGTTCTTCTTGACACATGAAGCGCTTGATGTAGGCGTTCGAAGTGTACTGGAATCCAAACACTTCACATGAAGCGCCTTATGTAGGCGTTCGAAGTGTACTGGTCTCCGATATTTTACATTAGGCGCCTTATGTAGGTGTTCGAAGTGTCAATTGTGCAAATCATCAAAACTTAACATATTCCAACAACCATCAATGAATTTTCTAGGCAAACATAAGCCAAATTTGGAGTCATGATTTAATAGCAAATATTCAGATGTGTCTTACAGTGTAAAACTAGATTAGAATGCAATCTCCAAAACTTCTTCTTATTGATTTTGAAGAACAATATCTTTAAATGATATTTTAACTGCATGAATGGCGAAGAGCGTCTGGAAACCAAAAGATATTACAACCCAAAGAAACACAGATTAAAGGTCCATGTGAATAAAATGTCACTGGTCTATTAGCACAACGGGCCTCAATGTTATAAATATGATGCGTAGTTATCACTTTTCTAAAATATCGTAATTAATATCTTCTACTACAATTGAATGTATATTTTATTTTGTATTTAAATCCCCATGTGTCAAATATTTAATTCTGTAGCACATAATATTGTGGATAATATTATAGGTGAATTGAATCGATCAAACAATAGCATATGACGGATGTGCTAGGCGTAGCAACTTGCTTCATTGCTATAAATCGTGGCCTACTCATGAAAATAATCAATAAACCACTTCGGTAACATTATTGTTGAAGAAGAAAATATGGCCAAGATATCTTGCTTCATACTGTGCTTCTTATTCATCCTATCTGGTATGTGCTTTTCTTACTTTGTGCGGTGCTTTTTTGGTTATTGCTCTGCTTCTTATTAAACCTATCTCGCTTGGTTGATGCTTTAGCATAAGATCTAATGCTCAAGCATTGGCTTTTCAACATCTAAAACTGAGTGGCGGCCATGTCAATTTTCATATACAACTAATCAACATTGACATATGAATCAAACGAGCAATTTGATCTAACACACATAACAGAGAAGTAAGGAAGAAACTAGAGAGAGAGCAGTATTGAACTGAGAAGCTAGAGGAAGAATTGGAGGAATCGATTTTCTCATTAACCCGAAATTGGGTACAAGGTGCCTTTTTATTGTTGAAGAAGAAGTAAGCAAAATGACAAGATTGTACACATAACCGCTTGCCTTTAGTTCATTAACCAGGGGCATAATTGTCATTTCACCACTTTTAAACTTTCCACCAACTAACTGCATCTTCTTCCTTCCGTTCGCAGCGCACCAAGCTGCCAATACGCACCTCTGTTGCTGTAACTGATTCCTATGTGCCATCCTACCTTTGACCCGTTAATTTTAGTTCCACACGGAACTTCTAACTGCCATACTTCATTCATCATCCTCACATATGCTCCAATCATCTTGTGCAGTTATGTTTGCATCGCGGACTGGCCTTTTCAACCAAATGTCAGTTGTGTTGGACCTGTATAGCACCACTAGAAGGGGGGGTTGAATAGTGAGTGCGGAAAAAAAATTGGTTTATAAAAATTTTAAGGACCAATTACTCACTTCTGAAAACAGAGACTGCTTTCAGGACCCGTTTTTAAACACTTGGTTGACTGGGTTGTAGACCTCCAAAAATAGTGAAATTTTGACACAATGTACTCTCAGGTGTTATGAAGGTGTCATAAAAATTTCAGATTAAAACTCAAAGGTTAAGTCACTCAAATGTGGTACGTGATCTGACTGTGTCAGTTTGGACAGAACCTGTACCTTAAAATGAAAAACTTATTCCTATTTGGTGACAACTCCAAATGACCTGAAACTTTTATGAGATGACCCTCAGGATGTTTAGTATACTCAGTTAAAACAGTTTTGAAAAATTTCTTTGGAAAGTATGTCAACCAAGTTGATGTTCTCAACCTCTGCCAATCTGAAAAACAGATTTGCACTAGTCTCAGAACTATGAACGTTTGGATGACTTATACTTATCCAAATTTGATAAAATCAGTGGGAAATGAAGCTTAAGACACAAGGCTATGTTTCTGCAAAGTTTTATGATTTTTGAAAATTATTTGCTATTTTTACCAAGATCATAAAGATGATGCAAAAACAGAAACTGAGAGTAAAAATGCTGAAAGTAAGAACACCAAGAATTTTATACTGGTTCGGCCAACGTGACCTACTCCAGTCTTCAAGGACACCTTCCTTGGTTTTCACTAGTCACCAAAGTCACCTTAGAATAAGGGTGGATAGAGTTATACACCAACTCCTTCAATCCAAACCCTTTTACAATGTTCTACACAAAGAACAACACCAAAGAATCACCAATCAGCACCACCTCACCAAATGAAGGTTTGATCACACCTTGATCAACCTTGTACACCAATGAATCTTATTTGGGTGATGTGTATGAAGCCTATACTGAATATGACATGTAAGTATGATAGGCTTTGGGTACATACAAGAGATGAATATGGAAAATGAAGTGAAGTCTTGCAAACACTAAACAAAATTTTGCACTTATTGTTCTTGTTTTGTGTTGATCATCTCTTGGCCTTTTATAGATGGTTTGGGGCGCCTAGAAGGTTGAGAGGAGCCTCCCAAATCTGATTTGAATTGTCTTGTGATGCCTTTGAATAAATTTGAATGCTTTAGGTCATTAATTCCCCCCAAAACTTCAGCCACCAATCTGAAATTTCAGATTCAAAAACAGAATTTTCAGCTTTGTTTGGTCTTGTCTTTGACTCCTTAATTTGTGGATCTTTGTCTTCCATCATTGCTTGGTCTTTCTTCATCAATTATATTATAATATGAACTCCTCCAAGGCTCCCAACATGCTGTCCCAGCTGCCCCATCTGGTCAGCCAATGTGCTGAATTCAAATCTGAATTTTGCATGGTAACAATGTAGAATTCTTCATGACCATGGTAAATTTCTTTTACCATTTTACCTTACCTTCTAGAACCTTTCAAGATATGTCTTTGGCTGTGTAATTCATGTATAATACATGAATAAATACATGTGGTATCATGTAGCAAATAAATGTTCCATGTACGATGATGTAGTAACTTCAAATTTCAACTTCCGTTGATTGCTCGGTTTTTCTCCGTTTTGTCTCAAACCTCTTCAACATATAAAATGTGTAATGTAACATGCAATATACATATAAATATGTATAATCTCAGCTCCAATGTGTATAAGATGTTCGGCCAAGAGGTATATCAATTTTGAGTTTGATTTTCAGAGAAATAAGGAAGATGATGGAGAATTGATATATGTGATTGTTTTGTGACTTTGGTATTGATCTCTCCATGTAGTGCACGAAATTTTTGAGTGTTGGAAATGTATATTGGCTGGCCATCTTCGTATGATAACTATATGATGTGTCGGAGATGGCTCGGTAGTCATATGATATGATACATTTCGGTTTTTGCACTTTTGTCATGTCGATGTAATTTTAGAAGTTTGATGACATGAAGTATATGACTTGAGAGTATCATGGATGTGTATATGATGTATATATGACTCTCTTGTCGTTGACATATGTTGATGGCATGTTGACGAAATGTCGAGATCGAATAATGTAGCTTGTCGTCTGAGATAGAATATATGTCGTATGTATATCCATGAGATATATGTATATGCTGTGAGACTCCAAGAAATATATATGCCATGAGTATCCATAAGATATATGTTTAGAGTGTATATCCAAGAGATATATATGACGTGTGTCCATAAGATATATGTCGAGATATCCAAGAAATATATATGTCGTGTGTCGAGATATCCAAGAAATATATATATACTATATCCAAGAGTTGTATGTATGCCGTGTATATCACCTGAGAATGAATACAACAATGTTTGCCATATGATTTAAGCTTTAACGCTTCATGGCTTGTTAGTACAACAGTGATAGATATAGGCGTATGTATTTTGAAATCTCATAACATTTAGATCATGTAATCATGTAACATATAAATCATGCAATTGTAAATCATTCAAACCATGATTTCTCAACAAGTTGGTCCTGCCAGCTGCTTTCCTATCCCTTCATTGACACCCCCCTCTAGCAAGGCTGTCTATATATGTTACATGCTCCAAAGGTTTTAACCAAGCGCTCTAGCCTCCTTAAATCCAGTGTCTTTGTAAAGATGTCTGCAACCTGCAAATCAGTTCTAATGGGCATCAACTTAATCACCCCTCTTTGCACCTTTTCTCTAACAATGTGACAATCTATTTCTATGTGCTTAGTTCTTTCATGGAACACCGGGTTTTCTGCTATGTGCATAGCACTCTTGCTATAACAAAATACTTCAACTGGCTCTTGATCCCTTATCTGCAAATCTTCAGCTAGGTATAATAGCCATTGTACTTCACACACCAAGGAGGCTAAGGCTCTGTATTCAGCTTCTGCGGAGGATCTTGACACCGTCGTTTGCTTCTTGGCCTTCTAAGAGATCAATGAGTCTCCTAAGAACACACAATAACCCTTAACACTCCTTCTAGTCTCTGTACAGTCTGTCCAATCAGAATCTGCAAATGCTCTCTATCTAAGCTCTGTGTTAGCGGGAAATAAAAGGCATTGCCCTGCTGTGCCTTTAATGAACTTCAGAAGTCTATGTGCTGCCTTTAGATGATCTTGTGTAGAACAATCCAGAAACTGGCTCAACTGCTAGACTGGGAATGCAATGTCAGGTCTGGTTATGGTGAGGTAAATGAGCTTACCAATCAAGCTCCTATATGTAGAAACATCAGATATCCTTGGAGAGTCATCGTGTGATAGTTTTACATTGGTTTCCATAGGTGTTTTGACTGGTTTGGAACCTAAGAAACCAATTTGCTCCAGCAGCACAAGGGCGTACTTCCTTTGATTTATTACTAGCCCTCCTGTGACCTAGCTACTTCAATACCCAGGAAGTATCTAAGGTCACCAAGATCCTTAATTTTAATTGCAGAGTGTAATTCAGACTTGAGGTGCTGAATTGATGACAAGCTGGAAGAGGCAAGAATAATGTCATCCACGTAGACCAGTGCCAAAAGGAAATGACTCTGAGTGGCTCTATAAAACAGTGTGTAGTCATTCTTGGACTGTGTGAATCCCTTTGACAATAGAAAACTGGTGAGTTTGGCATTCATTGACGGCTGGCTTGTTTAAGTCCATATAGGGATTTCTCCAGTTATATACAAGACCAGGATTTTCCACATTTAAGCCAGGTGGGGGAACCATGTATATCTCTTCATGCAAATCTCCATGCAAGAAAGCATTATTGATATCCAGTTGCTGGAGATGCCAATTTTTACTGGATGCTAGGGCTAATACAATTCTTACAGTTGTCATCTTTGCCACAGGTGAGAATGTTTCTTGATAATCAATCCCATATTGTTGTGTATAGCCCTTCACCACCAACCTAGCCTTATAACTGTCTACTGTGTCATCTACTAGGAATTTGATCATGTAAACCCATTTGCACCCAATGGCTTGCTTTCCAGGTGGCAAATGCATCAATGTCCAGGTATTATTAGATTCAAGTGCTGCAATCTCCGCTTGCATAGCCTCCTGCCAAACTGAGGAACTAGCTGCCTCTAAGTAGTTTGCTGGTTCTGTATGCATGCCAGATGCTAAAACATATGCCTTATACTTAGGTGTTAGTGATTGGAGAGAGAAGCAATGACTTAAAGGATGAATGGTACTAGGATGTTGTGCTGGATGAGGAACAGAAAGATTAAGAAAGTGATTGCAGTAATACTCTTGTAGGTACAAAGGAAGCTTTTTCTGTCTAACAGACCTATTGCTTGAGGGAATTGGTATTTCAATGTCTATGGAGGTAATTGTAATTGGTTGCTGATATGATGTGGAGTCATGTGATGAGGGTGAAGATAAAGGAGATGAAGAAAGTTGAGTTCCACATATAGGACTAGTTTCAGAGGATGAGGCTGGTATTATGGAGGATGGCAAGCATGGATCAGGGATGTTAGGTGGCTGTAGGATGGTATGATATATGGAGGAGTTAAAAAGATCAAAATTGGAAAAAGTATTAGAGAGAATTTACTCATTATGATTTTGTCCTGGTGGATGATGTGAAGGAATTGACTGTTGCTCAGAAGAAACAAACGCAAATAGAAAACATTGCTCATCAAAGTCAACATTTCTTGAAACTATCACATCTTTGGTGACTAGATATTGTAATATATAACCCTTTGAGGTATGTGATTGTCCAAGATACAAGCATCTCTTGGACCTAGGGTCAAACTTGCCTTTGTTTTGGTGGGTATCAAGGGCAAAGGCTAAACATCCAAAGATCTTCAGGCTTTGATATGAAGGGGGTTTTGAGAACAATTGTTCAAATGGTGTTTTGTTGGCTAAGACTTATGAGGGAGTGAGGTTAACTAGGTATACTGCATGTTGTATGCAGAAACCCCAATACTGTATAGGAACATTGGACTGAAATTTTAAGGCCCTGGCCACATTCAAGATATGTTGATGTTTTCTCTCAACTAGGCCATTTTGTTCAGGGGTATAAACACAACTTGTCTGGTGTACAATTCCCTTATTAGAAAAGAAATCATTCATCTTAAACTCAAGACCATTATCTATTCTAATGGTCTTAATATTCTTTTCAAAATGAACGGCTACATAAGTGTAGAAACTTTGCAAAATCCCTCTAGTCTCATATTTTTCTTTCATTAAGTAAACCCACATGTATGTGCTGAAATCATCCACTATAGTAAGGAAATAACATTGATATGCATGGTAGGGTATCTATAGAGACCCCATATGTCAACATGAATCAAAGAAAAAACAGAAACATATTTAGAAACTGAAATTGGAAATGGCTGTTTCTTTTGTCTAGCAAGAGGACAGATGTGGCATGGGAAAGAAACTGAAGGAATATTAACTGCGGGATTCTTCTTGTGAACTTCTT
This sequence comes from Eustoma russellianum, assembly GCA_036186865.1. Classification (NCBI taxonomy): domain Eukaryota; kingdom Viridiplantae; phylum Streptophyta; class Magnoliopsida; order Gentianales; family Gentianaceae; genus Eustoma; species Eustoma russellianum. Next base: position 5,859,043 of record AP025069.1, on the reverse strand, counting down.
TCATCCTAGAGATTAACATGTGTCCAAGACTTGAATGCCATATAGAGGACTTGGAATCTAAGACTGCATGAGCTGCAAGAATGGAACTGGAGGAAGGTGACTGGACTATAGTGTTGCTTTTGTCTCGCTGCTTTGGTGACCCATATAGTTTGTATAGACCTTGATTGATTTTAGCTAAACCAATCATCTTCATAGAATTCTGATCATGAATAAAGCAATGGTCAGAATTGAAGAGAACATTACATTGATTTTCTTTAACAAGTTTGCTGAGGGAGATCAAATTGAAATGGAATGAAGGGATATGGAAAACATTAGACAACTGAAGGTGTGAGTTGATTGTTACTGTTCCAATGTGAGGTACTTGGACAAGGAATTCATTAGGCAGTTTGACTTACAATGAATTAACGGGCTGAAAGGAGTCAAAGAGATCAGGAGAACAACAGACATGATCACTAGCACCTGAGTCTAAAATCCATATGTTATAGTTTCTGTTTGCAACGCTACCTGCTGACTTACCAGGGGAAGATAGTTTCTGGGCTGACATTACGGTATGCAAGGGCTGTCCTCCCTCTCCCTGAACTCCTTTCTCATCATGGCCTCTATTCTGATGCTCCTTGGGCATATTCATCAATTGTAAGTACCGCTCATGTGTGAAAGCAGGTGTCAATTGTGATGTCAAGGACTGCTGTGACATCACCTGTTCATTTCCTCTAATTTGCTCACTCTGATCTACACCATTGCACTGAGGTTCCTCATAGCCTACACAGTTTACTCTTCCTTTAGGCTTGTAAACTGGTGGATACCCATGCTTCTTGTAGCACTTATCCACTGTGTGTCCTGTGAAACCACAGAAAGTGCATACAGGGCGCTTGCCGTTCACAAACTTTTGCATCTGGACACCATCTCCTCTAAAGTTCCCTGAGGGTCTACCTCCAAGAACACTCTGTCTGGATCCCTGGGAATTCATGAATCCAGACATCTTCCCAACAAACACTGACTGATTGTCTACCACATTCAACACTGGTGAGGGGTTATTGACAAACACAGCTTGTCCATTCGAATTCATGATTTTCCTTTCAAACTTAACTTCCATTGCAAAGGCAGAATTAATGTCTTGTAAGGGACTCATTAACAAGACCTTTGACTTAACAGGTTCATATTCTTCCGATAATCCTTTCAGGAACTTTATTACAAAGTCATCTTCCACAAATTTTCTAATCTGACCAGTGACATTACATGTGCATCTATTACAAGCGTAGGAGGGCAATGATTTCAAAACACTCAATTCTTCCCATATGGTCTTAAGTTTTGTGTAATATTCAGTGACATACAAGGTGTTTTGTTTAATTGAGTAGAAATCCTCCTGCATATCAGAGAGTCTAAAGGCATCTACCTTGCCATACCTGAGTTTTAGATCTTTCCAGATCTCAACAGCACTATCAATCCACATTATACTTTGAGCAATCAATGGACTAACTGAATTTGTGATCCACGAGACAACCATATTGTTCGCGTTGATCCAAGCATTGTACTTACGGTCGCTCTCCCGAGGTTTTTGCACTGTACCATCCAGTAAACCAGATTTGTTCTTAGCCTCCAATGCTCTTTCAAAAGTCTTGATCTAACCGTGATAGTTTTGAGAGGTTAACAATGACTGCAAAAGCACCAGTGACGGACTATCACTTGGATGAACATATACAGAATCTTCTGTGGGATCCATGGTTCCAAAACTGATGGAGCTAGAAGCCATCAATGAAGACAATGATTCAACAAATCAAGAGGATAGACTTTCAATGAATACGCTCTGATACCATGTCAATTTTCATCATAAAACAAATCAACATTGACATATGAATCAAACGAGCAATTTGATCTAACACACAAAACAGAGAAGTAAGGAAGAAACTAGAGAGAGAGCAGTATTGAACTGAGAAGCTAGAGGAAGAATTGGAAGAATCGATTTTCTCATTAACCAGAAATTAGGTACAAGGTGCCTTTTTATTGTTGAACAGGAAGTAAGCAAAATTACAAGATTGTACAAATAACCGCCTGCTTTAAGTTCATTAACCAGGGGCATAATTGTCATTTCACCCCTTTTAAAACTTCCTGCCAACTAACTGCATCTTCTTCCTTCCGTCCGCAGTGCACCAAGCTGCCAATACGTACCTCCGTTGCTGTAACTGATTCTCACGTGCCATCCTACCTTTGACCCGCTAATTTCAGTTCCACACGGAACTTCTAACTGCCATACTTCATTCATCATCCTCACATCTGCTCCAATCATTTTGTGCAGTTATGTTTCCATCGCGGACTAACCCGTTCGACCAAATGTCAGTTGGTCCTGCCAGCTGCTTTCCTATCCCTTCGTTGACAGGCATAATCTCTCATTGCAAGCGTTTCCGTTTGTTATTAGTTTCATATGTATTGGCTTTTGTAATGTGCTTATGTTCTGATGAAATCTTTTTACCACTTTTCTCTCACCGCATACACCATTGTCCATTAAGTGTAGTTTAATACTTTTATTGTTGTCATCTCTTGTCTAGTCACAAAGCTCTTTTCTGTTGCCACGTGTCATCAGATCTTTTTGCAACTTTTCTCTTTGCGGTGAAAAAATCTAGACCCGCTTATCTTAGTGGAAGACAGGACGTCAAATGGTCATATCTAAAAGATCCAAATTAATTGTTGTAGAATATTTTGAGAATCTTTATAAGGTCTCACTTAAAATTTGTACCAAGTCAGTCTGACAAAGTATTATCCGAGTTAGCATTTTCCGGCATTTGTGGTGAGCATGCAGTTTCAGAAAAGCGACTAAGTTGAGGTGGCAAGCTTAACGAAGCTCACGTAGAATAACTCAAAGAAAAGTCCTGGAACGATTGGCGAAAACCTAGTTTTCTCATTATCTGTCCGGCCACCTCCGGCGGCTGATGGAGGACCAGCCTATGCTACCTTCTACTGAGGAAATCGACCTTCTCCACAGGAGCGTGAAGAAATCGAAGCGGCCTGCTTCTAATGAACCAGTGTCTCCAGTTCTGCGAAATAGTGGATCCAACGGTGGATGGACGGATTTGTTGAGACCAGACCTGGGAAAAAACGAGATCTACACAGGAGATGGTGAGGAGGATGATACCCTTGAAGACCATTTCGCCAGCTACGACGATGCGGTGACCACGGAAGAGGACTCCACTGAGGTAGGTAGGATTTCTATGGAGATTCCAATTGATGAGTGTAAGAATTTATGGAAACCTTGGAGACGAGCACTGATTGTGAAGATCCTTGGCAAGTCTTTTTCTTATAGAATTGTGGAGAGGCGCTTATCTGACCTCTGGACCATGGGGGAGGGGCTTGAATTGATTGATTTGGCTGATGGGTTTTATGTTGCTAGATTTTATTCACAAGCACATTATCTACATGCTTTACACAATGGACCTTGGATGATACAGGACTTCTACATTACTGTTAGGAAATGGAAACCTCTTTTTTCTCCTTCCGCGGAGACCATTTCCTCCACGTTAGCCTGGGTTAGAATTCCTAAATTACCTCTGGAATTTTTCGAAGAAAGTATACTGTTAAGGCTAGGAAGTCTCCTGGGGAAGGCGGTGAAAGTGGATGATACTACTATGAATGTTGAGAGGGGAAGGTTTGCAAGGGTTTGTGTGGAAGTTGATCTTTCTCGGCCCCTCATTTCACGCGTGAAACTGAACGGAAAGATCTTTAATGTGGAATACGAAGGCTTGAATCTTATCTGTTTCAAATGTGGACGCTATGGTCATACAAGCAATGACTGCAGGGGGGATCAGATGCCATGTGAGCTGAGTCAGGCTATACCGCAAAAAATGAATGTGGCTGCAAACAGAACCGACCCGTTTTGGCCATGGATGATTGTGTCTTCCAATAGGAGACGCCGACCATCCCTACCGCAAGACAGGAGTCATCCCCTTTCTACTGGTGATGCAACAGAGGAAAAAGAGAAGAACCAACAAGATATGGGACATAGAGACGTCGACTCAACGGGAATTTTGGAAGGTTTCAGGGGGGGCTCAAGATTTAGCATGTTGGGGGATTGTGATGGGGAGAATGGTCTTGCTACGGAAGGGGAAGGCACACCTATGAAGCTGAATAACATTTCAGACAATGGTCCCATGGCGGTGTTCACTACGATGGCTAAGAATACGCCAGGGCGCAGTGAAACGAGAAGGAAGAAAAGGGTTCATGTCAAAGATCCACCGAAAGTTCGGCTGAATATCCAAACAGAACCTAAAGAGATGAACCCCTTTACTACACAATTTGGTCCTCTGACTGGAGGTCGCGGGGGTGGCAGAGGCACCGTGTCCCGTGGTAGAGGTTTGCCCCAGAATAGCAGAGGGGGACGCATTAGTATGAGGTCCCTTCAGGACATTACGAACGACATGGGACATTCGGGAATGTCCTGTGGGAATGATTTGTTTTTCACGGAAGCTTGGCCTGCGCTTCCTGTGAGCAGAAATCCTGTGACGCAGCTTGCATCAAGGGAGCATGTTAAACAGCATCCTCCGGATAGGAGTGATTCGATTGAGGTTGAGATAACATTGGCTCATGCTAGCCATGAAGGTAATGGGGGATCAACAGATTCTGGGCAATTGTCCCCAGAGAGTGTTCAAATGGCGGGGGTGGCAGAGATGGATGCCACAACTTCATCTTAAATAAGTGTTTATGCATATTCTTGCATGGAATTGTAGGGGGGCTTCGTCCCCGGGGTTTAGAAGAGAACTGAAGGAACTTGTCTTGACTCATAGACCAGGCCTTTTATTTTTGTGTGAAACGCGGGTCAGCAGCCAGCGTGCCTCATGGATCCTTCACAAATTCTATTTCACTAATTTTGTTGCTGTCGAAGCCAGAGGTTTTGCGGGAGGTCTCTGGTGTTTTTGGGATAACAGCGTGGTTAAAGTTCAAGTCGCCAGCTATACTGCTCAAATGATTAATCTTCTTGTGACAACTGAGGATAGATTGAAAATGATGCTATCCGGTGTGTACGCTTCCCCGGTGACTACTATACGGGATACTTTCTACCATTACGTCGAACAGATGGGTTGGTGCATTCGGGGGCCTTGATGTCTGTTGGGGGACTTTAATCAAGTCATTTGCCAGGATGATAAAAGAGGAGGGAAAGCACCACGAGGGTATTCGGTAGAGAGGATGAGTCGCATGGTGGGTAATTGCTGCCTCAGGGACATGCTGTTTTCGGGTCCTAAGTTCACATGGTCCAACAAACAACCGGGTCGTTTTGAAATAAAACAGAGACTTGATCAGTGTTGGGGTAACGAAAAATGGTATGATGCGTTTCTGAAGGCCGAACTCCACCACTTGCCGATGATCCATTCGGATCATTCGCCTCTGTTGCTTAAGTTGGAGGGGTCGGTGTGTGCAAGGGCCACTGATGGCTGCTTTCGGTTCCAGGCAAATTGGTTGGAGCACAAGGGGTTTGATGTATTCATGAAGGAGGCCTGGATTGAACACCCGAATGATCTGTTGAGCACATTGAATAATTTTACTGACAAGCTTCGGGTTTGGGCAACGGAGGTTTACGGAAATTTATTTCATAAGAAAAGACGCTGCGCTGCTCGTATTCTTGGCATCCAGAAGGAACTTTCCTGTAGACCTTCTCGTTTTTTGTCCCAGCTTGAGGTCAACTTTGTAGAGGAATATGAAGATCTAATTAAGCATGAAGAGGTGTTTTGGCAGCAGCGTGCGAAGGTCCGATGGGCAACACAAGGTGAGCGAAACACCCACTATTTCCATAGTCTCGTTAAGATTCGGGCAAAGGGGAAAAATCTCTTAAGACTTAAAGGGGAGGAGGATCAATGGATTAGCGACCCCAATGATTTACAGGCCATGGCTAACTCCTATTTCAAAAGATTATATGCATTTGGCCCTGAGTGTAGTTTCGGTGACTACCCTTTCCTTTTTCCACAGCTTTCTCATGCGGATGGCCGGTATCTGAATCATGTTTGTTCGGCCAAAGAGGTTGAGGCTGCTATTTTTCAAATGGGCCCTTTTAAATCGCCGGGACCGGATGGTTTTCCGCCGTCCTTTTTCCAGAGGTGTTGGAGTATTGTGGGGCCGGCGGTGCTGAGCTTTGTCCAAGAGGCGTTTCGGCGGAAGAAGTTCCCTACGGAAATGAACGAGACTTTGATTACGCTAATCCCGAAGGTCAAGAATCCTGAAAGTATCACCCAGTTCCGCCCTATTGCCTTGGCCAATGTCGTGTCAAAGCTTATTACTAAGGTAGTGGCCAACAGGCTCAAGAATCTGATCAGGAAGATGATCTCCCCCACCCAATGTGCTTTCACTCCGGGGAGGCAGGCATCTGAAAACATTATCGTGGCACAAGAACTTCTGCACACGATGAGGAACAAGAAAGGGAAGAAGGGCTATATGATTGTGAAGATCGATTTAGAAAAAGCTTACGACAAAGTTAGTTGGCCGTTCCTAAAGAAAGTCCTCCAAGCCTCGGGCTTTAGTTCCGATTTGACTGAACTGATTATGTTTTGTGTGACGACGGCCAAACTATCTTTGATATGGAACGGCCGATGCTTGGAAGCGTTCTCCCCCACTCGGGGTATACGGCAGGGGGATCCGTTGGCCCCTTATCTCTTTCTCCTATATATGGATGTTCTTAGCCAACAAATCAACCGGGCTATTGAGGAAAAACTGTGGCGGCCAATTAAGGCATCCCGCGGGGGGGCAGCTGTGTCTCACATCTTTTTTGCCGACGACCTTCTTCTCTTTAGTGAAGCGAATGTGGAGCAGGCCTCGGTGATGGAGAAAGTCCTCACAGACTTTTGTAATATATCCGGCCAAACAGTTAGTAATCGCAAGTCTCAAATTTTTGTGTCCCCTAATACCTCCGCGACCGAAGCCATACGCATCAGTGAAAGACTGCGTATTCCCCTCACAACGGACCTGGGGGCCTATTTAGGCATGCCTGCGTTGCATAAACGGGCTACTGCAAAGACTTTTAAGTTTGTGGTTGACAAGGTGAAAGCTAAGTTGAGCCCCTGGAAGGCGAGGCGGCTTTCCCAAGCGGCGAGAGGCATTCTAACTCAATCAGTCCTTAGCGCTATTCCGGCTTATGCAATGCAGACGGTGGAGTTACCGAAGACAACAATTGATGAATTGGAGAAGATAATGAGAACTTTCTTTTGGGATGAATTCGAGGAGGGGAGACACCTACACTATTTATCTTGCGATGCGATTTGTACGCCCAAGGACAGAGGCGGGCTTGGATTGAAACGGCTTCTCTTTCTTAACAAGGCATTCTTGGCGAAATTAGGATGGCAAATTTTGACAGCAAAGGACCACCTTTGGGTCCAGCTGTTGTGGGAAAAATACGGATCCCCATTATGTGTTTCCAGTGGGAAGAAAGCCTCTAAAACTTGGCAGGGTATTAGAAGTTGCATACAGCTTTTGCGCCGTGGCCTTGAACCTTCAAATTATGTCCACGATCCAGGGGGAGAGGAGGAACAAGAGTACCGATGGAACGCTAATAGTTCGGGTAAGTTTTCGGTCAACAGTGCTTATAATCTCCAGTTTGAGGCGGATGTGGGGGAACGGCGTCCTATTTGGCGGAAAGTTTGGAGCCTCAAGGGCCCTTCTAGATTGAACTTTTTCTTATGGCGTTTGTGTCATTCCGCGATTCCTATGGTGGCTTTTCTTCGTAGACGACGTATTATCTATTTGGATTTGTGTAAGATCTGTGGCCTTACAGGAGTTGGGGAGATTCATGAACTGATGGACTGTTTTTGGGCCCGACAAGTGTGGCGAAGACTGATTTGTACGGATCAGTGGAATGCATTTTTGGAGCCTAGAGGGTTGGCTGAGTGGACCGAGCTTAACTTGAAGCAAAATCTGAGTAAATACTGCAAGGGTAAAGATTGGTCGTACGTTTACAGGGAGGTGACTTTTGGCATTTGGCACTGGCATAACAAGTTGGTTCATGGTGGAGCATTTTCGTGTCCCCCTCCGGATATCTTCATTAGTACCTCTTTACGGAAAATAGATGAATTGTTAGTTGCACATGGTCTATCCTTTGATCTTTGTATAGAGTAATGGAGGTGATTTTGTAAAGTGACAGTTTTCTTTTGACAGATATAATGAAAAGTTCCTTTTCCCCCAAAAAAAAAAGTATTATCCGAGTTAGTTCAGTGTGATAAGATCGATGCAAAATTGTCTAGGCTTTTCTGGTACTAATCGTTGTCAAATTGTTCTTTACTCTTGATGATTCCACTTCTTTTCCTCACCCTTTTTCAGTTGTAATAGTGATGGACTGTCGGCTTGATTAGGGGTTGATAGTATTTCACATGGTCAAACAAATATATATATATATATATATATATATATATATATATATATATATATATATATATATATATATATATATAAAGACGGACGGTACCGTCCGTAGATTTTATTAATAATAAAGATCCCTCACTTGTAGTGGAGAAATACCGTGGTTACATATTGTGTGAGAGACTCTCCCACTAAAATACATATAAAAGAATACAATATACACCTGCAAAGTAACTGCTACATGCAAAATGAGTATGTCCAAAAAGCATTCAACCTATACATCAATCTACGAAATTCCTAGTGAAAAAACGGATGTTTGTAATTGTTATCAAAAAGAAGCATGCACATATATCCATCTCCCAGAAACTGCAGGATCCCACAAATCTGGGGGTGTTCACTGTGGCGCTTCAGATAAAAACTGCATCCATCGTACCCATCACATAAAATGAAATGGTCAAATGTCAACATAAAGAAATAGAAGATAGTAAATGAAAGTAACCAAATACATACCCGTGTTGCATGTATTCTGTTCGAACACAAGAAACCGAATGTATAGCAAGCGAATATGCAGCAACGATCATGTGTTCGCATCCCTCCACACCTAGGCTCCAACTCATGAGAAAAAAATGCGTAGTTATCCAGTTATAAAGAAATATTGCTCCCAAGCTTAAGCAAATAAAACAAGCAAGCAAAAGGGTTAAACTATACCAAGGTTGTCTGCATTAAAATGTGATATAGGCAACAATAATGAAAGGTTGCCAACCTAAATGGGAGAAGTACAATCAGGTCCTCAGAGCAAGTATAGAAACATCCAAAATAACAGCACCACGAACCTCGCATAGAAGGCTATGTAAGGATGTATACAAAGTTATTCTGGCCGAATGTAACCCATATTTTGATAAACCATGTGTTACAAAGTTGGCTTCTCTAGGGTAGACCTATGATGTCGAATTATTCAGACATAAAAATATAATGGCTGGATGCAGTTCCGAAGCAAAGGTACCCATTGAGTAACGCAGGAGAGAAGCATTCTACAATCCGTCTCAATTATGAAATTATCGTAATGTTGTGCGTAGTAAATTAAAGCATATGTAAGAGGATGCAATTTAGCACGCAAAGTGGTCACAACAGGAAAATGAAAAGAAATAGCCAAAACAAGCCCTCTCTTATCATCTTGCAAGATGGCTCCACGCGCTGAGGCATACCTTCCCGCTGCTGCATCCACATTCAATTTGAGCTTACCTGACGGCGGAAGAGCCCAACGTATGACACAAAGCCTACGTCTCATCAATGGTGGAGAGAATCGTGCAATCAAATAAGGAATAGATTATGAGAATCTCTTCTAACACCAAGTATAAACACTTGCACATATTGCCTCGAATAAGCGTCGATAAGAAAAAGCATCTTCCCCAAAACGAATAGCAGCATAATCCTTCCAAGTAGCCCATATGACTTACATAGGAACAATGACTCTCAATTGCCCTTTCATTGAATTTTGTGAATAAAACAGCCACTAGCAGATGAGGTACCTATATATATATATACTACTATGGCATCGGACCCGAAAAAATAATTGTCATCTCCTGCCAAAGTGGACGAATAGCAGAACATGGTAAGAAGATATGATCTTGTGTGTCTGAAGCTTGCCTGCAGAAATCGCATAGGGATGGTAAAACCGAAATCTATGCGCATAGATTATCCACCAGAGATAAAGAATAAGACAACAACTTCCAGAGAAATATTTGACCCCCCGGATGTGAACCTAACCACCATATAAAATGGGAATGAATAAATGAATTCTCACAGGAGGAGACAGTCTGATAAGCAGACTTAATAAAAAATGACCATGAAAATTCGATAGCCAATTCATACCTTCCGATGTGTTATCAGCACGCTGAGTCATAAAGTCATGAACTCTACAGATACGCTTCCATCCGGCCGAATAATAAATATGCGCATAAATGGCAGGGCGCTTGTAGATAAAGAGGAGCATGATCCGAAGTAGCTCGGCTAAGATGCTGATATCTGAATTCAGAAAATAGATCAAAAAGGATGAAGAACACAGGAAACGATCTAGTCGGTGCCAGACCCTGCTTAAGCCGCGGCCATCAATCCAAGTGTAAGGAGATCCGTGATATGGAATAGACTGAAGCGAGCAGACTGTAACAAAATTATGAAAATCCTGTGATGTCTGTAGGGCTAGGGTAGAATAGCCTTTATGTTCATCAAGTGTAAGAAATGTTTAAAGTCACCCCCAACAAGCCACAGTATATCCAAATTACGATGGATGAGAGCAAGATCCTCCCACAACAGGCGTCTAGCCACAGCAAAATGCAAACCATCGACACAGGTGTAGGATCTGTAAGACACCACTAGAAGGGGAGGTTGAATAGTGGGTGCGGAAAATGTGGTTTTCAAAATTGTTTTAAACCAAAAACCCAACTTTTGAAAACAGTTTCTGTTTTCAGGACCTGTTTTGAAACGTTTTGAAAACTAGGTTACAGGTCTTCAAAAATTCTGAAATTTGGAGATAACATATTATCAGATGTTTTGAGTATCTCCTAAAAATTTCAGAGTAAAAGTCAACCTCTAACCCCTTGAAAAATTGTTGGTGGTCAGATTGTGCAAATCTGCCAGAAACAGTAGTCTGATTTAAAAACTTAATTCCTATTTATCCGTAACTGCAAATGCTCTGAAAATTTTATGAATAACCCCTTAATAGTTGTACTTAATTTGTTTCAAACAGTTTTGAAAAATTCTTTTGGGAAGTTAGTCAAATACGTTCAAAGTCTCAACCATTGCAAGCCTGAAAATCAGATTGCACTAGTCTCAGAACTTTTGACGTTGGAATGGCTTATACTTGTCCAAAAGGGTTGAAACTTGCGCCAAATTAACCTTAAGACGTGTGACTATGATTATGGAAAGTTTAGTGACTTTTGAAATTCGTTTACTATTTTTACGAACGTGATTAAAAACGATGCACAGTGCTGAAGCTGAAAGTAAGTGCTAAAAGTAAATAACACCTGGAATTTTATACTCGTTCGGTTAAAACAACCTACTCCAGTCTTCGAGGACACCTTCCTCGATTAGAACTAATCACATAAAACAAAGAACACCTTACCACACAGGGTTGATGGAGTTACACACCAACTCCAACCCTTTACAAACCTTGTATATGAATACAACGATCACGAACACCACCACCTTGCAAGTGCAAGATTGATCACATCTTGATCAATCTTTTACAACAATAAAGTGAGTATGTGGTGGTCTATATGAAGCCTATTCAAATGTATGAATATGAGTACAATAGGCTTTTAGAGAGAAGAAAGAAAGAAGTGTAGAAAGAAGAAGGATGTATGCGTTTTTCATCTTCAATTTGCAAGACTTGTTCTTGTCTTTTGTTTGTTCTCTTCTTTCCTTTTTATCATTGGTGGCCGCCCCCTTTAGCTCTCTCTTCTACTTGAAAATTATCTTCTAAGTCCTTGGAAGAGTGTATTGCATCATTGTGACATTTCCTTGCTTACTTGGCAACTCCTCATTGGATGATCATTAAGCTCTTTCTTACTTGGCACTTATTGATTGGATGGAAGTTGTCATCATTTGATGACTAGATAAATCTGACAATAAACCTTAAAAAGCATGTGCCAATTAGCCATAAAATTATTTCCATAAAGCATATAATCATCCCACATAATTAGCAAGACAAATAATCACTCATTTCCGTGCAAAATTCGGCCATTACACCTCTTTACATGCTAAAATTTCAGCACGTGTAACATTCACATTTTATTCAAATTATTTCCAAGTTTGTATTGATTTATTCCTTGAAAATAAAGAAAAAATCAATCATCATTTAGTACAAGACATTCCTACTAAATTTGAAATAAAAATTAGTCACCAAGGGGGCCAAGAATTCGGCCACATGCATTCCCACACATGCTGAAATTTTCAGCATGTGTGATATTCAAAGATATCACTTTATTTATTCCATAATATATTCAAAACACTTCCATACTATCTCTCAATTAATCCACATAATTCAAGATAGTAAAATATGGCTCATTAAGTGTAAAAATTTGGCCAGCCTATGCACACATGCTGAAATTTTCAGCATGTGTTACAAATGTGACATAATTTGAAATCTTGTGTAGCTCCTTCCTTTATGTCACCAACATTGTATGCGTCATTCTTGGCCAATCAAGATGCCAACAAAGCTCCACATGTGCTTTTCCAAGCTGTAGTAGGCGTGTATAATGACTTGTACATGTGCTGAATTTTATTTTTGCAAACTTTGTAAAATAGTGCACATATAATTATACACATATGGTATATTCCAATCTGCCTTTAATTGATTTTTCTAGAACACTTTAGAATGTACGAAGTATGTAAAAAGTGTCTAGATACATGTTATATGCTATGCCAAAAATGTTCCATGTGTCGTGTTCGTAGAAGCCCGAATTTTCGACGTTTATCGATTACCCGATTTTTCTCCGATTAAATTCCAACTTTTTGCACATGTTATATATATTATGTTACACATAATATACATAAATTAAACTTTAATATTCAGCACTTAGGCTGATCTAAAGTGGTGCCCAACATGTGACAACATGGAATGATTTTATGGCTGCACATACCATGTAAGCCACGAAATTTGTGATTTTATTCGCCCGATACGACAATTTTTTGTTTTAGAACCTTTTAATGTGTCATAATAAATTTGTCATCACCATGACTTATATCATATGATATACGACCTGAATATACTTATAAATATGAGTTAAATATAGTGATGTGACGTTAACATACGTACGTAAAATATATAACGTTTCGGTAGTACATTGGAATATATGTGCATGTGCCTTTTTCTAAAAAATCTGAATATATATATATATATGGCAAAAACGTGTAGCATGAGGAGAAGAAGACTTTCCATTCTTCAATTTGTTGCCTTTTTGCCTTTTTAAAATATAGCTTCCTTTTATGAACTACTTAGTTTATTTAACTAAGTACTTAACTTAATGAACTAGTTTAGTTCATTAACGATGGCACCTAAAAATAGTTCAAACACAACAAATTCTTGCCATTTGATGTATGCTTTAAAGCTTCATGGCTCGTTAGTACGACAACAATATATATGAACTATATAAGGCAAGTTTTATGCAAAACGTGTCATGTCATAAAATATGTCATGTATTTCTTTAATACACGTTATTTAAATCATGCATTTTGTAATCACTCAAACCCCCTTTTCTCTACAAAAGGTACTCCAGAACACATCATCCGAAGCTAGCCACTTAAATTTAATAGAGAAATTCTGTATACCTCGCCGTTCCTCCTCTAACAAGAATATGGAATCACACCAGGAAACCCAAATATGATCATCACAGACCGATAACGCATGTGAAAAACCGAAAGAAAGAGGATAAGATGACAAAGATGATGGTTGTGCCTTTGACACAATAATCACAAGCAAATGAAAATGGTGACTAGGAATCAAAGATGATAGACACTCAGCAGAGGTACGAATACCTTATACATTCCACATTAAAATCTTCATCGGGACAGAAGGTCAAAGGAGTTTGAGATATGTGCTGCACGCGAACAAGTAAAACAGGGAGTAGTAGTGAGAGAGCCTTCTGATGTCTACGCAACAATTTAGGTTGCATCTAAAAATCATCACGGCCCCCTAAATCAGGTGGGGCGGCTGGATGTCATAAATGGGCATCTGAAGTAACCATGCTCGCAATGTCAATAAAAACTGTCTGAACTTGATCACGATTAAAATGAAGGATAGCATCATCCGAATCATCTGCGAGAGAATGCATGCGGTGATCAGCTAGATCCAGCTCACCATTAAAGATGGAATAAGTTTTAGTCAGAGTAGGCAAGTCATTTACCATATTGTCATCCACTCCCCGAAACTGCAAAAGATCTTGCGCATATGAAACTGACGGAGGTCGCCCCATATCAGGGGAGGGAATAACCGGAGGCCCAGCGTGGAGAAGAGGGGTCACCTCTAAATGAGTGTCCTGCGGTTTATCAGGCATGGCTGGCTGCTCATCCAACTGCCCAGGCTGTTGTTTCTTAGGAGTCCAACGTTGACGAGGATCCTTAGCAATATCTGTACGCACTGTCCGAGATAATTTAACAACATGTTCATCACCTCTTGTTTCTGTTTCGATCACCTCAGACTTTCCATAATTAGAAGCTGCATGCCCCAAGCGATAACATGCTGAACAATACGAGGGAAGATCCTCGTAAACAACTGGCTGAGAGATTAAATGAGTTGATCCTTGAATAAAAACCCACATAGGAAGCTCCTTAGATACATCAATCTCCACATATAGACGGGCTACCGAAGACTGGAGTACCTCTCCAGTGGCTGCGTCAAGCTTCATAGGTGTCCCTAACATAAGTTCGATTTGAAATAACACGTCACGCCGATGGAAATGAATTGGCAATCCAGGCACAGAAACCCATATCGGGACTATTGGCACTTCAATTTTAGGGTCATAGTCAGGCGTCCATTTCGTAACCCTCATGTTCTTACCAGCGATAAACCAACTCTGATGGGCAAAACAGCGCCAATAATCGGATTCTTGTGCAAAATGAAGTAAAACATGTGTTGGATCAAGAAGACGAATGCGTACCGTTCCGGTGAATCCAATACGTCAACCGTAGAGCGAATCATGGCCATCAACGGAGGACCATACCAAAACGTAGCAACCAACATAAAACGGTAGGGTGCCGCTATAATGAAAAAAACAGATCCTCTGAAAATGTGATCATGAGGTTGTCTTTATACTTTTGTATTTGCTTGGGGGCGATTGATGGAGCGGATGACGTTGTGAATAGAGATGCATAAGAACAGTTGTGGTTGTTGATAATGGCGGCAGCTGCATTGCCACGGATGCCTCCATTAGCGATCACAGGGGCTGAAGATAGAGAAGATAACAGTAGAGGAGATGCGTAGGAGGAAGACGGAGTTGCTACGGTAGCGGAAGGAGCATCGGCGGCGGAAATCATTGTGATTCCGCCGGCCACCGGAAATCTCCAGAGGAAAAAATTGTTAAGCCTCACTTGTGGCGGAGGAAAACCATATTACATCAAATACAATCGTCATCGTATGAAAAGAAGTGAAATAGAAAGCATATAATGGTCTATCTCCAGTCATATATGATATGCCGCATTAAAACCTTACCAAGAAAAACCATCCTTGTGGATAAAACCTCGGCGAAGGAAAAAGCGTACATATATATACGACTACCATTGATCCTAAAGCTATGTAAACACGAAGACAATGTCGCCTATATATGTATTTTTTATGTGTGTGTGTGTGTATGTGTATATATATACACACACCACACACAGACGAACCATGAGTATGTTTGCCTACTTCGTTATGCTCTATTTTCTCATTGTGTTATTTAGTTCTCCAAATGAATCAGCACTGCCGCTGACAGATACTTGAAAGATGAGTAGTACGCATCATCCTATGACGTGTGATACTATTTAGATTTTAATTAAGTGGCCTTCCATCATTTGGAAAAATCTATACAACATTTGCAGCAAGACTTGTGCAATATCAAATAAACCTAAACATCAGGAGAAACTATTCATGTCTCTAAAGGGTCTCTTTCATGCATAAGAACTATCCTGCTACACGTTTGTTAAATGATAGTCACTTGTAATTTTTATACAATAATCTATCTGGATAATAAGGGTGCACCAGTTTTTTCCCCCTAATTATACGATAGTGCTAAACCAATAAATCATTATCCTGAAAATGGATCAGTGTCCACTACATTGGACACAACTAAAGGAAGATTACTGACTTGATGAGGTCCATATGATTAATCAATCCAAGTTTTTTTACTCATTTTAATTGTCATAACTTCATTTAGAATATTTACTATTTAAATCATTCAAGTGTGTTCATGATTAGAGGATGAGTATTGACTTGGTGAGGTCCACATGAGTAATCCCAAACCGCCATATGGTATTTGTTATTTTACGTAATTAAATTATTTCAGATTATCTCATCTTTTAATGTAGGGGTTGGACTTGGTATTTGAGGAACTATTCTCCAAATAACTTCAAACAAGTCCAGTTGTCTGAAGATCAAATCAGTCAAATTTGGAAGCTTGGTTCAATAGGATATATTCAAGTACGTTACAGAAAAAGACAAAGTAAATTCCTTACCAATGGCGTGTAGAGAGAAACTCTCTGTCTTCTCTCTAGGAAGGAACCACTCCATTCTGGCAAACCTTGTCCATCATCAAACTCATCTATGTTCTTACCATTTCCTCTTCATCTCTCCCTCTTAGCCTGCTCTTTCCTTAAACTATCCAAACATGCCCAAAACTAAAGCAGCAAAATCTGCATCGAGCTCCAGTATGAGATGCTGGTCCCCAAGGCCTGCAGACATGAAATGACAGAGCTGCTCTGCTCAAGAGGCAGCGACTAGAGAAGGACATGGTCAGAACCCTTGTGGAGCCAGAAATGCCAATGACACTGGGTTCTATAAGAACTCAAGCTCTGTAGATAATGACCCCTTCTACTTTCATGATAGTTCTAAGGATGAAGGCTCAGCCACGAAAGCTGAGGAAGATGTTAGAGCCACTGCAGGTGAAAATTCTAAATCCGTACATATCAAGGCATGAACTATTTCCTTGAATGAGCTAGAAGCGGTTGCAGATCAACCTTTGGTCGTGAACAACCTGGAAGAACAGGTTGAAGAAAGAGAGATATGACAAAAAAATTGCCCAGCAGGCAATACCCTGCCTGATGTGACAACACAAGAAGGTCAACATCCAATCTGCCCCCATCACGTGACTTCTCCACCACCTCCCTCATCCACGCGCAGTAAAAAAATGACACCTAGCATTGTTATTGCTAGTAAGACCCCTGCTGCAATCTATCCCCACAAAATTCAAACCACCACTCCTCTCGCCCAAAACCCAAGCCATGCAGCAGACTAGCCCGGCACTCAGCAAAAGATCTTGGAACACCCTCTTTGTGAACAACAGACGACCTGAGCATGGACTCAGGCTCAAGAAGGTAGAAGTGTGTACCCGAGCAAGTGCACATTGACATAGACGAGCTCCAAAATGATGAGGAAGTAGATTGCTGCCTTGTTGGCTGTTTTGTCGGTAGATTTCCAGGAAGGCAAGTTGTGCACAATCTTTCCAAAACATGGAAGGTCAAACACAAAGTGGAATTCCATGCATCTGGATGGATAATTTTCAAGTTCAAATTGCCAAGGAGATGGAAGAGGCGCTCTGCGCTGGCCCATATTTTGTATATGGAAGGTCCCTCGTCCTCAAGAAAATGCCCAAATTCTTCACATTTAGAGGTACAGAAATGGCGCAGGTCCAAGTCTAGGTGAAATTTTCTAACCTCCCTATGACGCTCTAAGCAGATCAGGTACTTTCGGATATCTGTTCGCAGCTCAACACACTGCTATACGCTGACCAGCTGACTGCCAGTAGAAGCACTTAGAAATATGCCTATGCCCTAGTCGAAATTGATCTCAGCAAAGAATTGCTGACCTCGGTGGAGCTGGTGGTCTCAAATGGCACCAATATAGTACAGAAGGTGGAATACGAGAGAATGTCAATGTTCTGTAGAGACTGCATGCAACTCGACCACAGTGCAGACTCCCATAAACAAACTGCCCCCAAAAAACTGCAAACCCCCCTGAGGTCGAGCTGCATGCAGATCAGCTCAGCTCCGCCACTACCACACCAGCTCATCCGCAACTCATAACCTTGCTCCTATGCCTCCCACAGGAAAACCCTCCTGTCCTGGATCTAGCTCAGCTTGACCAAAGCAGCCCAGCACGGCCCAGCAACACATTGGCCTAGTCCCAGCCAAGGCAACACCAAAAACAGCTTCACCGTGTTCCAGCTCATCTTGACCTGCTGTCACCAGCTTAGCACGGCCTTTCACCTAAGCCTAGCCACCCACTTCTGACCAAAAAATGGCGGGCACGAATGGCGTAGCTGAAATCAACCCAAATGAGCTACGTCAAGGTCAACAACATAGTGTCTACATGGAACACCATGTGGAGAGAATCAACTCTCTTCTCTAGGATGGGTTCACTAGGGTGGTGTCGAAATCAAAAGCACTTGCACTGAGAAAAAACTCATGGCACCTCAAGGCAAAGTCCAGGTAAGACCAAACACCTAAGTCAATGATAATAAGTTTTTGGAATATTACGGGATGTAATAAGCCCCTAAAACACTAGGGTGTCTATAATTTTGTTAATAAACAGAAAATAGATATCATCCAATTATTAGAAACTAAATTGAACGACAAGATATATATGTCTCTTAAGAAAAAGTTTGCAAGATGGGGGTTTGTAAATAATTTTGGCTCTCATGCAAGCAAGCGAATTTTCGTTTGCTGGAATCCGTCCTCAGCTGCTTTCTAGGTCATGTCAGCTGATCCTAAGACTATGTACTGTAGAACCACATCTCTGGTGACTGGCCTAAAATTGCAAGCCACATTTGTCTATGGATTTAACACGCTTGTTGATAGGCGACCACTATGGAACTCTATCATCACCCATAGCCAAGAAATAAATGAACCTTGGATTGTCCTAGGCAATTCAAGCTGCATTTTAAGTGAAGAAGAGAGAATAGGGGAAGAGCGACTACGAATTATGAACTTCAAGACCAGCTCAGTTGCTTCCATCAGAGAAATTTAATAGAGCTCAGCTTGTTTGGTTGTTTCCACATGTGGGATAATGGCACTGTCAAATCTCGATTGGACACAATTATGCCAACAATGAATTCATGGAGGCAAACCCCTTGGCCAAGGTACATTTCTACCTTGCTGGATACCTTTCTGACATTCACCTGCTGTGCTCAGCCTTGACAGCTCCAGCCCAGCAGTCAAGAGTTTCTTCAAATTCTTCAACATATGGACCAACCACAAGGAATATCTTCCTTAGGTCAGTGCACTGTGGAGTCAACGGATCCATGGCACCACCATGTGTCAGATATGCAAGAAGCTGAAAGCCCTGAAAGGCCCCTTACTAGAGCTGAACAGGAAATCTTTCTCGTACATCTCTAGCAGAGTTGATCAGGCGGTGGAAGAGCTCAAGCACATACAGGAGCACCCAGAAGGACAATGGGGCTCACAAAACTAGATTGATAAACAGCAGAAAAAAGGCACTTAGCCTTCAACTTTTTGGAGGCTGAAAGGAAATTCTTTGCTCAGCTCGACAAAGAAAATTATTTAATTTTGAGTGACATGAATACAAAATCCTTCCACTCCATAATTAAAAGAAACTCAGGAAATGCATGCTTATCCCTTACAACATGGCAGTCAATTTCTATATGCTTTGTTGTTTCATGAAACACCGGATTTTCTACAATGTAAATTGTACTCTTATTATCACAAAACAACTCAACAGCTTTAGAGTGCCTTATGCCCAGATCATTGAGCAGGTACAAAAGCCACAGAATCTCACATGTTGCCAATGCCAAAGACCTGTATTCTGCTTCAAATGAGGATCTGGACAAAATGTTTTACTTCTTGACCTTCCAAGATACCAAAGAGTCACAAGGAAACATGCAGTAACCTATAACTGACTCCTGGACTCAACACATTCTCCCCAATCCGAATCAGCAAACCCCCTCAACTTTAGTCTGCTTGTGCTAGGATAGAAGAACCTTTTTCGTATTGTACCTTTCAAATATATGAGCAATCTATATGCTTCTTTAAGGTGTACCTGAGTAGGTGTATCAAGAAACTGACTCAATTATTGTACTGCAAGAAAATGTCAGGTCTGGTGATAGTAAGATATAACAAGCTTACCAATGAGCCTCCTATACCATGTGACATTGTTGGGATATGAAATGTTTTGATGATGTAAAAAGAACTTTTGAATAAATTAAAAAGGAAATTCACACTTGAAATTTGAAGAAAAATCAGAAAAACACATTGTGAGACATCGATCTCTCACATAGATCGATCTATGTATGCATCAATCTCTCAAAGAGAGGCACCAATCGATCTATGTTGAAAAGGTCCAAGGTTGGAACATTTCTGTCCAAAATCGATCTCTCAAACTGGGGACATCGATCGATCGATGTAGTGGAGGTTCAAAACTGGAACCTTTATGGAGGACATCGATCTCTCAGTTTTGGGGACATCGATCGAGTGATGTATGGCAGGTTCAAACTGGAACCTCTCTGGAAGACATCGATCTCTCAGTCTTACGGACATCGATCGATCGATGTCACATCAGTCTCTTAAGGAGAGATTTCGATCGATCGATGTATGACAAGTTTAAAATTTGAACCTCTCTGGAGAGCATCGATCTCTCAAGCCAGAATCATCGATCGATTGATGTCATCTAGAATTCAAATTTTTATGAACGTGGGAACAAATCCAAGGGAGATTCATGTTTTTTTCTCTTTCCAATCTTGCTCAAATTTCTTGTGAACTTTTCTGTAACATTAAACATGCTTCCTTGACTATTGTATCCATGTCTATGATTCTCTAGGGTGGCTTTAGAGGATCAAATCAATCATGGCTAAATGTTATTTTCAAATTGTCAAGGCTTTGGATTGACTTGAAGATATAGTGGAGGCTCCAAAAACGTGGATTACACTTCCTACAAATAGAAGAAGCTCAGATGAGGCATTCATACACTTTCACCATCCTCAAGCTTCATTCTTCATTGTTGTAAATTTATTTCATTTGTGTAAAAGTGCTTAAAACTTGCTAAGCTCTTATTTGTTCTTCATTGTTGTAATTTGAGAGGTTGCAAGTCTAACACAAGAAAAACCATAAATATCCTTGCTTGTGTTTATACTAGTGAGAAAGTGTAAACTCCACTACTTTGTTAAACCGAATGTGAGAAAGTTTTTTGAGAGAACTTTGTTGAAGTTGTAAGGTAGAAAGAAGTTGTTCTTGCTTAGAGCTGAAGTTGTTGTAGTTGCACAAAGTCATTTTTTGCCAGAAGTTGCTGTTGTGGTTGCTTACACTAAGTTGTTAGTGTAAGTATTGTGGTGTGGTTGTTTTTATTAAGTATAATAAGAAGAGTAGTAGTTGAAAATCCACATTGTTTGTTATCTCCCATTCTTAATTTGATTTTGAATTACATTTGAGTTGGAGAAAGCCAAAAACAAGAAAATTCTGCAAAATCGTTCAACACTCTATTCAGCCCCCTCTAGAGTGTTCGTTACATACCTAACAATTGGTATCAGAGCCTAACCTTGATTGCTTTGCCAATATCTGCAAGTAACAAGGCTAAAGATCATGGAAATGAAAACCTCTTAATCCTAAAATTCAACTTCCAAGCCAACTGCACTATTTTCAGGCTCAAACACAAAAGCATTTATGTTTGATGCCCAAAATTATTCTTTGTGGAAGTTTCGAATGATAAATCATTTGAAAGGTTGTAGTTTTGATATATGGAGAGCTGTTGTCAAAGGAATTGAAGTTTCTATGATTAACAACTCAAAAGGAGAATCAATGTTCAAATATGAGGATGACTACAACGATGAAGAGAAAAACTTCGATATAAATGGTAAAGCATTAAATATTCTTTCAAGTGCTCTAACCATCACTGAGCTCATAAGACTTCAAGGTATTGAAACGGCGCATAAAGCATGGAAAAGGCTGGATATGATACATGAAGGGACAGAGCAAAAAAGAATGACCAAAAGACTATTGGTCATGAAGGAATATGAAATGTTCGGGGTGAAGTGTGGTGAAAAGATTAAGGGGACAATCGACTGATTCAATCAAATAGTGAATCAACTTTCGATGTTTGACAAGAAAATCTCGAATAAAGACCTTGTCTCAAAACTTCTCAACTCTCTACCAAGAGAATGGACACCCAAAGTCACTGCCATCATCGAATCTAAGAATCTCAAGACTCTTACCCTTGATGAGCTATCCGGTAATCTTCTTACTCATGAAATTCTTATTGATGAGCCAAATAGGATGAACCATTTCAAGGCTACACATGCATCACACAAAGGATTGGTGGTAGAGTCCGATGTATCGGATGAGGAAACTGCTCTTCTAGTTAGAAAATTTAGAAGAATGGCCAAAGGAAACAAGCCTCAAGCAAGAAAGTTTTCAAGAGACCACCCAAGGATAAAGAAGCAAGTGAAAATTGCTATAGGTGTGGCCGACCTGGTCACTTCATTGCAGATTGGCATGTCAAGGAGCCGCAAATACAAGAAAAGAAAGCTTTTTCCTCAAAAGAAGAAAGCTTTAAATACGGAAGTGACTACATGAGATGATCTTCTCTCTAAATCGGAAAGAGAAGAAAGTGAAAACAAGGATGTTGAACTCATTGCAATAGTTGAAAATCCAAAGACACAACATACTTGTCTTATGGCAATTGAGAATGACCTTTATGTAGACTCTAACTCTTCTAATTTACAAGATGATATAGGAGATTTGCAAGATGACATTGAAAAATTGAATTTAAAATATAAACACTCGAAGAAAGAATTTAAAAATGCATATTAGGAAACAAGAGCTTGCATGATAAGAATATTTTGATTTATCAAGATCATGACATCATACTTACCATGAACAAAACCATAGCTCTAGAAAATATGGAGATTAGGAATGAACGTGATAAATTAAGAATAGAATTACAAAACTAATTGATAGTAAAAGTAATTTAGACAAATTTCTTAGAAACCAAAGGATAGGAAATGATAAATCCGGTTTAGAATTTAATTCATCATATTCTTCTATTGATCCCAAGTTATTAAAGGAAAAGCCAAATAAAAGAAAAGCTCAACATAGCTCATCATCTTCTAAACCAAGAATGTACGAACTTGTTTTCATTGTAACAAAATAGGACATGTAAAAAGTGCATGTAGAACTAGATTTAGTTACATATATGTTTGAAAGCCCAAGGGCCGACAAGCTAAACCGAAAGGACCTTATCACCAAAGGGTACCAATATATAAATCTCTTGGTTTTATAAGCTCTCAAGATAAATGGAGTAGCTAAAGAAGAAGGAACCAAATGGCTTATGGACAACGGATGTTTAATACACATGATTGGAGACAAGCCTTGTTCACCAAGCTCAAGCTCCAAGATAGTGGAACGGTGCGTTTTGGCAATGGGAGAGCCAAATTCCTTGGACATGGAGAAATTGGTAACTCTTCTTTCAATATTAATAATGTATTATATGTAGAAGGACTTAAGTGTAATTTGATAAGTGTTAGCCAACTATGTGATGCTAATTTTCTAATTGAATTTGTGAAAAGAAAATGCATTGTGAAAAAGAATAATCAAATCGTTTTTGAGGCTATAAGGAAAAATGTTGTTTATAAATTTAGCACACATGATTTGATATCATAAAAGATTTCATGTCTAGTTGCCAAAAATGATTTGACACAATTATGGCATAAACGACTTGGACATATTAGTTTCAAGATTTTCAAAGAGATTTGTAAAAATTAAAAGGTCCAAGATCTTCCAAAGTTGAAATGCGAAAACTAAGGTAGAAGAAGAAGAAGAAGTGAGAGGAGATATTTCAAATTTACCGGATTCATATAATATAAGAAAGACCACCAAAAAGAGTTAATATTAGGAGAAACAAGTCAAGACATATTTACTAAGAGAAAATTTAATAAAAATGATTTTATTTCACAAGTTGAGCCTAAGAATATAAAAGAAGCTGTAAATGATGAAGTTTGGGTATTAGCCATGCAAAAAGAACTAAATCAATTTGAAAGAAGTGATATTTGGGTATTAGTGGCTAAACCTAGTGATCACCCTATAATTGGCACTAAATGGTTATTTAGAAACAAAATGGATGATAAAAGAAACATAACTAGAAACAAAGCTATTTTAGTATCTCAAGGATATTGATAAGAAGAATGTATAGACTATGATGAGACTTTTTCCCCCGTAGCAAGATTAGAAGCTATTAAAATGCTACTGGCATATGCATGCTATAAGGATTTCAAACTATACCAAATGGATGTGAAATCCGCCTTCTTGAATGGAATAATCCAAGAAACATTGTATGCCGCTCAACCACCGAGGTTTGAAAATCATGATTATCCAAATCATATATCCAAACTCAGAAAGGCCCTTTATGTGCTTAAACAAGCTCCTAGAGCATGGTATGAGAGATTAAGTAACTTCCTCTTTGAAAATAGTTTTTTAAGAGGAATAGTCGACACTACTCTTTTTATTAAAGAACAAAGAAATAATCAATTTACTTGTTCAAATTTATGTTGATGGTATTATATTTGGTGCCACTAATGATTCTCTTCGTAAGCATTTTGCTGAGTTGATGGAAGGAGAATTTGAGATGAGCATGATGGGTGAACTCAATTACTTAATTGGACTTCAAATCAAGCAAACTTAAGATAGAGTATATATATCTCAAACAAAGTACACCAAGGATTTAATCGAGAAATACAAGTTCGAGGATGGAAGGAGTGTGAGCAAACCAATGAGCACAAGTACAAAACTCGACAAAAATGAAAAACGAAAGTCGGTTGAGGTAACCAAATATAGGGGTATGATTGGTACTCTACTTTATTTAACCGCTAGTAGACCGGATATTTTACATGCTGTGCACTTATGTTCTAGATTTCAAAGTATGTCTAAGGAATAGCATCTAGTTGTCACGAAACGTATTTTTAGGTATTTGAAAGGTATTTTAAACTTTGGGTTATTTGGGTATAGTGACTCCGACTATGCCGAAAACCTAGTCGATAGAAAAATTACCGCTGTGACATGCCAATTTCTTGGAGATTGCTTAGTTTCTTGGTTTTCCAAAACAGAAAATAGTGTCTCACTTTCAACGGCAGAATCCGAATACGTGTCGGTTGCTTCATATTGTACCCAACTACTGTATATGATAAACACCTTGAATGCTTACAATGTCAAGTTTGACAAAGTCCATATCTTCTGTGACAACACTTCAACCATAAGTATAACGCAAAACCTAGTACACGATAGTAGAACCAAGCATATTGAAGTGAGACATCATTTTATAAGGGATTTTATTCAAAGAAAGGTTGGTATGTATTGAATTATTTCCACTAAATGACCAACTAACTGATATCTTCACCAAATCCCTTCCTACCAAGATATTCGAATCCATTAGAACAAGGTTATGAATGATAAACAATGTTTAAAGGGGTCAAATTGCTAAAAAGTCTGAAATCAGCATACATCGACCGATCTATGTAGCTGCGGAGAGACTGAAGTACATCAGTTTCTCACATCGGTCAATCGATGTGGATGCTGAGAGGCTGAAATACATCAGTCTCTCACATCGATCGATCGGTGTGAAAGACATTGGTCGACCGATGTCATCGGGGGAGGAACTATAAAAGCTACGAAAAACAGAAAATTCTTCATTCCAACCTTCTCCAAATGCGAACCCTAACCCCAAAACCGTCTCTCTTCCAGAATCCGACCTCTCTATCCCAAATTTCTTGCAACAAACATCAGTTTCTCTAACCCAATCAATTTCCATATCAATCTTTTGATTTTCATCAAGCTTCTTGAATATTTCATGCCTTAACATTCTAAATGGCCTCAAGAACCAGTAATACCTCCAAAAGGCCAAGAACCTCTTGTGAAGAGGAACAAGTGCCACAACAATCCCTTCCACAAGTCCCAACCGGTCCTAGAACAAAGGGACTAAGGAAAAAGACTGATCTTTCTCAAGAAAATATGCTCGCCGAGATTAGGGGATGCTACAACTCAATAATTTTCCATGTCTCAAGTCCGGTGAATACGAGGATGCTTTAGAAGAGCCCATAGGTCCAGGTAAATTCGTATATATTTCACTTTAGGCTCAAGTGTTATTTAATGAATGGGAAAATAAGGAAAAGTCTACCATTCCATTGAAATTCCTCAAAATTCAAGATATTTTGAGCAATGATGAATTAAGTCCGATCATCTATTGGTTGGAAGATAAAAATGGAGACCTATTTGGGATGTTTCGGAAATGTATCACATGTCTACCCATTATACCCGCCTGTTTTGTGCAAATCTTTGGGTAAAATATTTAAATAGACTCCCACTTTCCCTCAATTCTGTCATAGATGGTCAACTTGTTGCTTTTGATATGAAAACAATAAATGAGCTTATTAGTGTCCCAGGTGAAGGTCTAGATGATTTTGATGCCTGGAAATGGGACAATTATAAGTACAAGGTGACCGAATACTAGCTTAAGACTTTTCTTGGCTTCCACGTCCATTGGTTTTGGGAGGATTACTTATTGAGGTAGAGTTTTGGATATGTTCACATGTTTCATATCCTTAGGGGGAACATAGAATAGATGTACTAAGGGGGAGATGTAAAATTTCAATTTTTGAAACTCTTAGCTAGTTCAAATGTAAATTTTCAACAAAAAACATTTTTCTAAAGTCTTAGTTTAAAAATCATCAAAAGGGAGAGATTGTTGGGATATGAAATGTTTTTATAATGTAAAAAGATGTTTTTAATAAGTTAATTAGGAGATTCACACTTGGAATTTGAAGCAAAATAAGAAAAACACATTGCTGAACATCGATCTCTCACATAGATCTATCTATGTATACATCAATCTCTCAAAGAGAGACATCGATCGATATATATTGGAAAGGTCCAACGTTGGAACCATTTGGTCCAACATCGATCTCTCAAACTGGGGATGTCGATCGATCGATGTAGTGGAGGTTCCAAAACTAGAACCTCTCTGGAGGACATCGATCTCTCAGTTTTGGAGACATCGATCGATCAGTGTCACATCAGTCTATCAAGGAGAGACTTCGATCGATCGATGTATGGCAGGTTCAAACTGGAAACTCTCTGGAAGACATCGATCTCTTAATCTTTGGGACATGGATCGATCAATGTCACATATTACTCTCAAGGAGGACTTCAATCGATTGATGTATGGCAGGTTCAAAACTGGAACCTCTCTGGAGGACATCAATCTCTCAAGTCAGGCACATCGATGGAGTGATGTCATCCAGAATTCAAATTTTTATGACTGTTGGAACATAATCCATGGGAGATTCGTGGTGTTTTCTCTTTCCAATCTTACTCAAATTTCTTGTGAACTTTTCTCTAACACTAAACATGCTTTGTTGACTATTGTATCCATGTCTAAGATTCTCTAGGGTGGTTTTGGTGGATCAAATCAATCCATAGGGTGTCTAAAGGTGATTTTAAAATTGTCAAAACTTGAGATTGACTTGAAGACATGGGGAAAGCTCCAAAAACGTGGATTACACTTCCTATAAATAGAAGAAGATCATATGAGACATTCATACACTTTCACCATCATCAAGCTTCGTTCTTCATTGTTGTAAATTTTTCTCATTTGTGTAGAACTGCTTAAAGCTTGTTAAGCTCTTATTTGTTCTTCATTGTTGTAAATTGAGAGATTTTAAGTCTAACACAAGAGGAATTATAAATATTGATCACTTGCTTGTATTTCGATTAGTGAGAATGTGTAAACTCCACTACTTCCTTAAACGCACTGCGAGAAAGTTCTTTGAGAGAACTTTGTTGAAGTTGTGAGGTAGCAAGAAGTTGTTCTTGCTTGGAGTTGAAGTTGTTGTAGTTGCACATAGTTGTTTTATGCAAGAAATTACTGTTGTGGCTGCTCACACTAAGTTGTTAGTGTAAGCACTGCTGTGGTTATTCTTATTAAGTATAATAAGAAGAGTAGTTGTTGAAAATCCACTTTGGAAACAAAGTGGTACTGGAGTAGAATAATTTACGATTCGAACTACTCTACATTCGGTGTACTCATTCATTGTCTCTCATCTCCCGTTCTTGCTTTGATTTTGAATTCAAGTTGAGTTGGAGAAAGCCAAAAACAAGAAAATGCCGAAAAATTGCCCAACACTCTATTCACCCCCTATAAAGTGTTTGTTACGGACCTAACAGACATCTAATATAAGTGTAGAGTCTCCATTGCTAGCTTTAAATTCTGCTCCATTGGACTTTTAGCTGGCTTAGAACCCAAGAAGCATGCCTGCTCCACTAGCTCCAATGCATACTTTCTTTGGCAGATCATAATTCCTCCTATAACCTCGCCACCTCAGTGCCAAGAAAATACTTGAGGGGACCTAAATCTTTGATTTGAAAGGCTTGGTGCAAAATGTCCTTCAGCTGATTAATCAGAGGAAGAGAGTTACTAGCAACAATAATATCACCAATATAGATCAAAAATACTAAAAATGCATCTGAGGATCTTCTATTGAACATGGTGTAATCATTTTTGGATTCAACACAGCCTTGATTCAGTAGAAATTGTGTGAGTATGAAGTTTCGTTCCCTACTGGCTTGCTTCAGGCCATATAGGGATGTATGAAGCCTACAGGTTGTATTGGGTGTATAAGCAGAAATCCCTTCAGGCAAAGTCATGTAAACCTCTTGGCTGAGGTCATCATGTAGGAAAGTATTGTTTATATCCAACTGATGCACATGCCAATGCTGCAAAGAAGACATAGCTAAAAACAACCTGACTGTAGTGAGCTTAGTATTAGGAGAAAAGGTACCTGTGTATTCAATTCCTAGTTGTTGAGTGTAGCCCTTTGCCAGTAGCCTTGTCTTATATCTCTCAACACTACCATCAGACTTGTATTTGACTTTATATACCCATTTACATCCAATGGGTGTCATTCTAGCAGGTAGGGGAACCAGTGACCAGGCATGATTGGCCTAAAGTGAAACTAACTCCAGCTGCATTGCCTTCTGCTAATGAATAGATTTGGATGCTTCTTGGTAAGATCTTGGTCCCTGTTGCACACTAATATTGAGAGCATAGGATTTATAATCAGATGTTAGTAAATTAAAAGACATGTAAACCTCAATAGGATAAGAAACAGAAGGAGGGATGGATGGAATAGAAGAGGCAGACAAAATACCATAGTAGTATTCTTGCAAGTATTTAGGGGGGTGTCTGATTTTACTAGATGCAGCAATCTCAGAGGTAATAGAAGGGACAAAGGGTAAACAAATCTCAACACTAGTGCAAGGATGAACATCCGTAGGAGGTGTAGTGGTTGTAGAAGTAGAGGGACTGGATGAAGATGCAGACAAATAATCATAGATTTCAAGAGGAGATGCCAATATGGGACTAGATGGAGGTGTCATGGTCACTGAAGTGGAAGTAGAGGGTAGAATAACATGAGAAGAGGATGGTGCAAGGTCATGTAAAGAAGGAACAGGAGGAGAAGAAGATGATGATGTAGTAGGAATATGAGAAGCGAAAGGAAATATATGTTCATAGAACTAAATGTTCATAGAACTGAACATTCCTTGAAATGAAATTGTCTTTAGTATTTTGATTGAGTAAAAGATATCCCTTAGTGTGATGATGTAAGCCTAGGTAAAAAAAATGGCTATGGGACCAAACTTAGCCTTATGAGGTGAGGTATTGCTAGCAAAAGCCAAGCAACCAAAAACCTTGAGGTTCTGGTAAGTGGGAAGGGTTCTAAAAAGAAGTTGATGAGGTATCTGTTTTTTGAGTAAAGGAGTAGGTAAGATATTGATATTGAATACAAAATCCCCACTAACAGATAGGAATATTGGCTTGGAATTTGAGAGCTCTAGCTGTGTTGAGTATATGTTAATGCTTACGTTCAACAACTTCATTCTGTTGTGGAGTGTAAACACAACAAGTTTTGTGAGTTATGCCTTTGGTCATAAAGAAATAGTCCATCTTAAACTCGTGACCAATATCTGTTCTTATGCATCTGATGCATTTGGCAAATTGTGTTTAGACATATTGACAAAAGATTTCAATGGTATGTCTAGTTTTTGATTTCTGTTTTAACAAGTATAACTAGGTATATTTTGTATGATCATCAATAATGGTTAAGGAATAACGTTTACCATACACAGTAGGGTGTTTATAAGGGCCCCATATGTCAATATGCAGAAGATCAAAAGGATGTTAAGGAGTAGATTTAGAGGCAAAAGGAATTTCTCTTCATTTTTGCCAAAGGCCGCACAGTACATTTATGACATGTGTCATGATAACAAACTGAACTATCCATCTTTCGTATCTCCTGTATTCTTGACTGAGATGGGTGTCCTAATCTATAGTTCTATAACAAAGAAGATTCTGTGGATTGGGCAATAGTTGACAAGCAACTAATTGAGAAGTGGCTTGTCTGGGAGTGCCATGAAGGTAGAACAGACCTTTATGCTGATCAGCAGAACCAATCATCTTTATGGATACACATTCATGAATGATACAAGAGTTATCCAAGAACTGAATAAGTATAGAAGGAATAGAGAGTAATTTGCTGAGGGAACGGAGGATAAGTAAAAGTAGGAACATACATCACATTGTGAATAATCATGCATCACTTGATAACTACTCTCCCAATGTGTGTAGTAGAAACTGAGAAGTTATTTGGCAATATAATATATATATATATATATATATATATATATATATATATATATATATCTGTGTGTGTGTGTGTGTGTTCAACAGACTTATAGGATTGAAAAATTTTGAGGTCACAAGCTATATGCTCAATATCACCTGTATCTGTAATCCAAAGGTCAAATTATTAGGGTAACACTTACCGTGATCATTACTTGAGAGGGCAGACATCACTGCTCCCTGGATTCCAGCAACCTGTCCATGGGCCAAGGCATTCTTATCTCCGTCATTCACTGCAAGAAATGCCAAAAGCTTCTGAGTTTGTTCTGGTGTAAACAAAGGAGCCTGACATGCCTTATTTCGTTGCTCTATCTGTATAGACTCATTCATTACCAGTAGCTTTAGAAACATTTACTTGGCTCCTTGATTTGAATCTAGGAGAAAAACCATGCTTACGATAATATCGTTGCTCAACATGTCCAATCATACCACAATATGTGCACTGTGGTTTTTGGTTACCATCAGGAAAAAATCTTCCACTTCCTTTCTTGTAACAACCATTTCCACCTCTACCCCCTAAGAACTCGCGCTTGCAACCATATTTCGCCATCATGATCTTTAGCCATAAGAGATGTGGGACTGTTATTGAAAGGGCTTTGTGAGTTTAAGCCAGTTAACTTCCTCTCATACTTCAAGGCCATAGCAAAAACCTCATCAATCTTATGCAAAGGTGATATTACAAACACCTGCGACTTAACATGTTCAAATTCTTCATTCATTCCTTTTAGAAATTTGATGACATAATCTGTCTCTACAAACTCACGCAATTTCGTTCGAACATTACACCTATAACCTCGACATGTACACATAGTTCTCACAGAACCTTCACCTTGGTGAACTAGTCATTTATTGTGTGACTTTCTTATCTAACAGTGTAAAAGTTTTCAAGTAAATCAAAGAGTCTAAAAGCGTCTCCAATACCATACATGCATTTCAAATCGTTCCAAACTTACATTGCATATCATACCACATCACACTTTGCGCAATGGAAGGCATCACACTATTCATAATCCAAGAATGCACAATCGGATTTACCTGCCTTCACGCATTATGTTGTGGATCATTCACTTTTGGTAGTTAAATGGTACCATCAATGAATCCAATCTTATTCTTAACAAGAAGTGCCATCTGGAACATTCTACTCCATGAATGAAAATTATGAGGAGTGACAGGCGGTTGTGCAAGAATGGTAACTGCACTATCATTAGGATAGAGGTAATACGGATTGCTTGTAGTACTTTCTATTGGTTGTGATCTACCAACTCTCTGATTTCCTGAATTTAAAGCCATAACAACAGTTAACAAAATTCAACGAATGATCAAACATCAAATAACAAACACCCATAGCTACACCAGAAGCCGAGAACTCTCTCTAATACCATGTCAAAATTAAATATTGAAATCAAAAGCACCAAGAATAAGGAATACACTGAAACAAAATTGAGAGAATAAGGTGTAGAAATTTGGGAGAATTCTTGTATTCAATCCGTCGGGTATAGGAAAGATCCGGATCCAATTTATGCATTTTAAATGAGAGGGAAGAATAGAA
This sequence comes from Eustoma russellianum, assembly GCA_036186865.1. NCBI lineage: Eukaryota > Viridiplantae > Streptophyta > Magnoliopsida > Gentianales > Gentianaceae > Eustoma > Eustoma russellianum. The sequence goes on along the minus strand of AP025069.1, from coordinate 5,826,746 downwards.
TGGTAAAAAGACTATTCTATCCTTACTTTCTATTATTATACAAATGTAATAATAAGGGCAACAAAGTCATTTCATATGTTTAAAAAATCTCCCGCGAGTGCCTCTTCTTCTCCGGCTATCCTTCTTTTCTCCGACGTTGCCTCTGCTCTGGATTCTTCGTAATTCACACGCTCCAAGCAGTTACAAGGCTCTACAACCATCTCATTATCTTAGCATCTCGACCTTTGATCCTTTACTTAATCCAATGGTTACCGCTGCTCCAACGCTACTTATGATTGGATTGTGCATCTTTGCGTTTCTTGCCTTCAATTGATCATTCAACAATATGCATAATGTAATCTACTAAACTTAATACTTTGATGTCTAATTTTATTTTGGTGTTTATTGAATCACATAGCGTTTTTGGCAGGTATTTTCTAAATTGTTCGCGGATTAAGATGAAGAAAGTCTAATTATCTCAACGTCGCATAAGCAATGATATTTTAGGCAAATATATGCAAAATATAGTGTCATGGTTTAATAGCAAGTATTCAGGTGTGTCATAGAGTATAAAATTGTATTAGAATGTATCTCCAAAACATATTATTATTATTTTTGTATGACTCATATCTTTTAAGTGATATTTTAGTTGGACAAATGGTGAAATCCTTATCGAAGACAAAAGATAATACAACCCAAAGAAACCATATTAAAGTGAATTGTGCAGGAACAAGCTAAATACAACATAATATTGTATTTTAAAACGGGGAAAACCAGGTGGAAGTTAGAAAGAGAAACTCTCTGCCTTCTCTCTATAAGGAAATCTTCACCTCTGGCATTTCAATACTCTTCCCACCACCAAATCTACTCTTATCTGCATTGTTACCTCCACTATACTGTTTACTGAATCTAACCGGGCTGCACTATGCCTAAAACAAAGGCAGGCAAGGCAACATTGAAGTTGAAATATGCTTCATGGAAGAACAACCCAATAGCATGTAGCTCCAGTATGAGCTACATGTGAACAAGAATGGCTGAAACAGCAAAGTCCACCTGCTGACGATGATACAACATAAGAAACTCTGGGTCGCAGCTCCTATGATGCAAGAAAAGCAACAGCCTCTGGTTCTTTCTATGAGGTGTCAAGCTCTGAAGATGGAGACTCACACCCCTTCTACGGCAGCTCCGATGAAGAAGGCTCCACCTCAAATCCAAAAGCTCTGAAGATGGATCATGAAAAGTGTATCTCCCTCAATAGCTCATAGCGTGATGTGGTATGACATCACTGCAGAGGTGTGAAGTGATATAAGCGAAGGTATGGAAGTTGTGATCCTTTTAGGCTTTCTGATTTACTTGAAAAGTTTACAATATAAAGCAAGAAACAGACTTTGTTAGCGACTATTTCACTAAACTCAAAGTGGTATGGGAAGAGATGATGTCCGTAAGGCCTATCCCCAGATGTACATGTCATAGTTGTAAGTGTGAAGTCACAGCTAACATGAGAGCAAATGTAGAAAGTGATTGTGTGGTCGAATTTGTAAAAGGTTTGAATGATGATTATGATGCAGTGAAATCTCAAGTGTTTGTTATGACAATTATGCCTAATCTAGATACTCTATTCTCAATGGCGTTGAAATACGAGAGGAAGTTGAATGGTAATGTTCTGTCTGGACAATTTATCAATAGTCCTACTGCTATGATGTCTGATAACAATGAAGGTGTGAGTGTTAATGTAAATGCCTTTAGTGGTGGAGGAGGAAGAACTAGATATAGAAGGAGAAGTGGTAGGTTCTTCCCCGAAGGATCAAGAAGGCCACAGTGCACTCACTGTAGCATGGTTGGACATGTTGAACAAAGATGTCATAAGAAGCATGGCTTTCCTCCATGATACAAACCAGAGGCTAATATATCTGAAGGTCAAGATCTGGAGTATGATTCACAGCAACATGACCAAAATGGACAATCATGCCAAACACCCCTTCTGACTCAGGAACAAACTCAGAGGTTGATGTCATTGTTGAACGTCAAGGATCCTAGTCAATCTGCTGTGACTTCAGTGCAATTTGCTGGAAACCAAGGAGCAATGAGGTCTGCTTTGTCTCGTAATGAAATAGGTAATAGCTGCACTAATAATTTAAACATATGGATCCTAGACTCAGGAGCTACTGATCACATTACATGTAGTCTCAGTATGTTTCATTCTTATCAACCCATTCATGGCATATCAATAAGCTTCCCAATAAAACTTCAGTGTCAGCCACTCACATTGGTTCAGTTGTTATTAATCCTTTGCTGATCATACACAATGTATTGTTTGTACCTAGCTTTGCCTATAACCTTCTTTCTCTCAGTAAATTACTTTCTGCATCATCTGTATTAATTCAATTCTTGGGCTCTTATTGTGTCATTTAGGGCCAAGTCTCGCTGAAGATTATTGGTTCAGCTGAATTGAGTAAAGGCTTATATTACTTGGAAGGTTCTAGCCCTGGCAAGCAAGTTCATTCTTCATCCTACTCAAAATGTTTGTCAGCTGTTACACTTTCAGATTCACCTGCCTTATTATGGCATTATAGACTAGGTCATGTTTCTATGCCTAGAATAAAAGATGTACAAAAAGTTGATCCTTCTATTACCCTAAATAAACAATTGTATTCATGTGTTGTATGTCCATTGGCAAAAATGGAAAGAAGTCCATTCACATTGTCTGATCCTATTGCAAAATTACCTTTTGATCTCATACATGTTGATATATGGGGGCCTCATAAATATCCTACTGTCTATAGTCAAAAGTACTTTCTCACCATAGTAGATGATTTTACAAGATATACCTGGTTATATCTCCTCAAACAAAAATCAGAAACCAGGGATGTTATTGAAAGTTTCTATCAGTTTGTACAAAGACGGTTCAGTAAACACATTAAAGTGTTAAGGTCAGATAATGGCCAGGAATTCAACATGCTAAATTTTACATGAACAAAGGCATAATTCATCAGACTACTTGTGTCAACACCCCTCAACAAAATAGGATAGTTGAGAGAAAACACCAACACATACTCAACACAGCGAGAGCATTGAAATTCCAGTCAAGTATATCCATTGGTTATTGGGGGCTCTGTACTCAGTATGTCGTCCAACTTATTAACATTCTTCCTACTCCATTACTTAACCATAAAAGCCCTCATCAGTTATTGTTTCAAACCACTCCATCATATCAGCAATTAAAGGTGTTTGGTTGCTTTGCCTTTGCTGCAGACACTACACCCCACAAGTCCAAATTTGCACCAAGGTCTATCCCTTCTGTATATCTTGGTCTGCCCCATAATGTCAATGGATATCTTATGTTAAACCTGAATACGAAAGCCATTTTCATTTCCAGATACGTCCAATTCTATGAACACACCTTTCCATTCGAGACCTCAGTCACTACTAAACCAACTCCTAGCACTGACTTTGTCAATGACACATCTCCCATCTTTCCACCATTCACTGATCCTCCACCATGTTAACAAGATGTCATATCCTCACAAATATCACAGTCTCCTCATTTGAACACACATGACATTCCAAGACTGACCTCTGAAGACAACACTTCCCCATGTTCAGACCAGTCTTCACTTAATTCTTCTAATCATTAAAGAGAAATCCATCCATGTACTGGAATTGAGGTTTGCCTATCCATGACTTCTGTTAACCCGGGTTCCTCTACTAGAATTAGAAAACCACCTAAATATCTCCAAGACTACTATTGTAATCTTCTGCATCGAGCTTCCTCATGTCAGCCCCCTTGCTCCACTTCTCGCCCTCTTGAGCATTACATGTTATTTGATGCATTATCTCCTAAGTATAGAGCATATGTTCTCAATATTAGTCTTCAGCAGGAACCCACTTCATATCAGGAAGCAGCCAGATCTCCTCACTGGCAGAAGGAAATGCAATTGGAGTTAGCTACCTTGGAAGCTAATCATACATTGTCATTGGTCTCTTTACCCCTAGGTAAACAAGCCATTGGTTGTAAGTGGGTTTATAAGGTTAAATACAACCCAGATGGCAATATAGAAAGACATAAAGCCAGGCTAGTTGCCAAGGGCTATACTCAGCAATTAGGGGTGGATTACACTGACACCTTCTCTCCTGTTGCTAAACTCACCACAGTTAGACTTTTACTAGCTTTATCTTCTATAAAACGTTGGCATACGCATCAGCTTGATGTAAATAATGCCTTTCTTCATGATGACCTTAGCCAAGAGATCTATATGCAGTTACCTGAAGGACTCTCATCTAATAAACCTCATTCTGTTTGCAAATTACATAATTCTCTTTACGGACTTAGGCAGACTAGCAGAGAATGGAATACCAAACTTACATCTTTCTTGGTCTCTGAAGGCTACATTCAATCGAAAACTGATTACACTATGTTTACCAAAGATTTTCCTGGTTCTTTTCTGGTCTTACTTGTTTATGTTGATGACATTATAGTTGCCAGCAATTCTTCATCTCAGATTACGTCCTTAAAGAAAGCTCTCCATGAAGCCTTTAAGCTCAAGGATCTTGGTTATTTGAAATATTTTCTAGGTATAGAAGTGGCTTGGTCCCAAAGGGGGTAATGATATGTCAGAGGAAATATGCATTGGAGCTAGTGGAACAGGCTGGTTTTCTTGGGTCCAAGCCTACCAAGACACCTATGGAGCAGAATATGAAACTGGCACACAAGGATTCTCAGCAAATAGCGGATGTTTCTAGCAACAGAAGGCTAATTGGAAAGCTACTATAATTGACTATTAGAAGACCAGACATTGCATTTACAGTGCAACAATTTAGCCGGTTTCTTGATCAACCCACTGAGCTTCACCTCAAGGAAGCACACAGACTACTGAGAGATATAAAAGGCAGAGTAGGACAGGGGTTATTCTATCCAAACCAAGGCAATCTAGAGCTGAAGGGGTTTGCTGACTCAGACTGGGGAGGATGCATTGAAAGCAGAAGATCAATAACAGGATATTGTATGTTTTTAGGTGGTTCATTGATATCTTGGAAGGCTAAGAAACATACTATTGTTTCTAAATCCTCATCCGAAGCTGAATACAGAGCTTTGGCCTCGGCCACTTGTGAAATACAATGGATTTTATACTTGATGAAGGATCTGGGGGTAGAACAGATGAAGCCCGTTGAGTTGTTTGGTGATAATAAAAGTGTCATATATATATTGTTGAGAATCGAGTATTTCATAAGAGAACAAAGCATATAGAGATTGATTACCATATAGTTAGAGATAAATTTGTGTAAGGAATTATTCATCCCATGCCCATCAGGTCTGAGCTGCAATTAGCGGATGTTTTCACCAAGCCTCTTGATTCAAGAAAGTTGTAACACCTGACTTCTGCAATGGGAGTATGTAACATATACAGCAAGCCAGGTTTGAGAGGGGGTGTTGAAGATGGTGATGAAGTGCGGCATGAGCTAGAAGTGAAAACAAGCCAAGCAATGGAAGACAAACTCAATTCGTTGGATAAGAGTTAGAATCAAAGGTCAAGATGATCAGTTGATGAGCTGGCAAAACAGTTGGGAGCAGTTATCAATGTGCGCGCATGTGGCTGGTGGAGTGCGTAGCGTCCTGGTGCAAGCAGCGGACCAGAGGCTGTTTGGGAAAGAAGAAAGAAGGCGGTAAAGTTTGAAATCATGCGAAATGACGTATATGCCCTTAATGATGTAATAGGTTCTGTTGTAAATAGAAGGACAGTTTTGTACTTTTAGATGATTTTTCATCTCTTCCCTGTAACCGCTTTATATACTGTAGGAGGACTGCAGATTTTTTCATTCATTCGATGAAGGAGATTTCTTCTCAATTGTTGTTCCATTCTCTCTTGTTTCCAATAACTAAATTCTTGTATAATGTGTTCTTGATCGATCCAAATAATTTTGACATTTAGAGAGACATGAAAAGTTTCTCTTCATGTTTTAGGCTTATTAGATATTGCACAAGTCTTGCTGCAAATATTGTATAGATTTGCCCAAATGATGGAAGGCGTTGCTTAATTAAAGTCTAAAAAGTATCACACGTCATAGGATGATACGAACTACACAACCATGGAAATTTTCTGATTAGATATTTCAAGGGTCAGTTACTCGTCTTTCAAGATTCTGTCAGCGGCAGTGCAGAACTGAATAACACAATGAGAAAATAGAGCACGAAGTAGGCTAACATCCTCATGCTTCGTTTGTGTGTCTACATATATATATATATGTATATATATATATATATATATGTATATATGTATATATGTATATGTATATATGTATATATGTATATATATGTGTGTATATATATATATATATTAATAAAGAGACCAGGTCTCTACGTTTTATTCAAAATATCATCCTTACTTATGGCGGAGGAATACTGTTATTACATATAAAGTCATAGCATAATTGAATGAAAGAACTCAAAGGACGAGATGTATTAACCCAAATACAATATAAGGGGTGGGGAGTATGTTCAAAGGTGGTATGATATGTCTCATTAAAACCTTAGCAAGCAAAACCACCCTTGTGGATAAAATCTTGCACGAAGGAAAAATAGTGCATATTTACCTTTGAAAACATCCGAATGAACTCTCGGAGCCCATCCACTAGCATGAATCCACGGAGTGGATGAAGATTTTCAGCAGGTAAGGTCGTAATCATGGCAGTGTCTCCCGTTCCAATCCATGCACATGTAAAGAGAGATCCATGAGTAAGTGATATTAAGAGATATGGTAAAAACATATGATTCGCAGGAGCAAAATCATACCGAGTTGCCTGCATCCAGCAGGATACAGGCAGAAGACATCAGAGATAGTCAATCCATTTGGAAGACATTAAGAATAACTTCAATGACGTAGAGTGCCAAGGAATGTAAAGATGTGCAGAAGTGACATCCAAACGTACTGTTCTTCGGACCAACGGCGGAAGCGTGTGATGAGAGTATCGGGTAGTCCGAGGGTCTAACATTCCCTGTTGGGCTAAGTAATGAGCTGTCATGTTGGCTTTTCTGTAAACATGAATAAAATCAAGACTATGTTGATGCTTCAACGACTTTAATAAACGCAAATGAAAGTTCCCAGAAACAACTCCAGGGCTCGCCAATAAGGTATGGATCTGAGAACAATCCAATTCGAGAATAATAGGGGGATACATAGGCAAAAAATACAGCAATCCGAATACAGCAGCCTGAATCTTCACCATAAGCGGAGCACTAGGAGGCAATCGAAAGGATATGTCGCCCACACATAAACCAGTATGATCACGTAAACGACCAACTGCGGCGTAGTGCCTACCAACTGCCACATCCACGTTGAGTTTTAAACGACCCAAAGGAGGTGATAACCATCTAACAATTTGTGGGCGTGGAGCTCTAATGTGCGGCAGAAAACGAAGGTAATGTAACTTGCAAAATCCAGCCACCAGTCTTGAGCCATCCAGAGTTTTACCCCACATAAAAATGTCAGAATGTATCGATGCCTGAAAGGATGTCATCGAAAATTCTATCATATCTCCATAGACCAACGACGTGTATGTGCGCCAGATATTGTACACAATAATGGCGGAACCACAATTTTAAGCACCCTAAATAGTGAGGACATTGTAGAGCGATACCACGAAGATAAGAGATACTGCCAAAGCTTCATAGATGTAAGAGGGCAGCAATGTAGCTTTGTAGCATTTAACTCTCATACATGCCGAATACGATCACAATACAGAAAGACATGATCCACCGTTGCTGAGGCATATTTGCAAAAAAGGCATTGCGTAGGACTGGCAATATTATATTTACAAATGTAGTCTTCAAGAGGTAAGGCGCAATGATAAATCCGCCACAAGAACTGTTTAATGACAGGCGTATAATGCTTACTCCAAATAAACTGTGCTGAAATCAGTGTGGGTCACTGAGTACGACACAGATCATGCACCGAGTGCAGAGAAAAGTCTCCTGATGTGTTAGGTTTCCAACTGAGAACTGTCCCCTGCCAAATTGTATGGTTTTTGCATAAGTCATGAAACCTGCAAATGATCTTCCAAATAGGCGAATCAGGAAGTCGTGGTCTGTAATCCCCACGGTTCCATACTTAGCATGCATGTAATGACTCCAAAGTGTGTGGTTTTGTTGATAAGACCACCAAATGCGACAAAAATAAGCCTTCTGCAGCATTCGAAGATCCCGAATGCTCAAACCCCCTTCTTCACAAGGTGTATTGATAGTAGACCATACAACCCAATGATGCCGCTGTCTCCAATAAAAACCAGCCATTTTCCTTTCTATAACTTTAATCACCGATCGTGGTAAGTCGCCTGCTGCAATAATATGCAATGGTAGGGCCGAAATAACTGCACGAAGTAAAACAAGTCTACCTGCCGGAGAAAGCAACCAATGGTGCCACCCATTTAGCCGAGCATCAATATGCTCTAGTAAAGAAACATAGTATCTTGGTCGACTAATTCCTTTGTGTAGGAAAGATCCAAGATAGCGAAATGGCAAACAAGAAGACCGCATATGTATAATATCCTCAAATCTTCTGCGCTGTTGTAATGACATGGAAGCTGATGGAATGAAACTGCTCTTGTGATAATTGACCTTTTGACCTGAGGCAGTTTCATATGATGTTAAGAATGTCTCAAACCGCCACAAGTTTCTACTTGTCCCACGCAAAAACACCAACAGATCATCGGCATATGCCAAGTGTGTAATATGAAATGGAACTCGACCTAGCCGTAGTGGCTGCAAGGCTCCAGAAGCCACTAAAGATTTCAAAACCTCTACTGAACTCTTCAGAGGAAAAAAAAAACAAAGGTGATAAAGGATCACCTTGCTTGAGACCCCTGTGTTGCTGAAAAGCACGAGTGTGCTGACCATTGATCAAGATTGCAAATTGCGTGCACCTCAAATGATTTAGAATAATCTGAGAAAAGAAATCTGCAAAGCCAAATCGGCGTAGCAATAACTCCAAATATTCCCAACTGACTCTGTCAAAGGCTTTCATCATATCCAGCTCTAAGCATAATTGAGTCCCTCCCTTATCAAGCATATGGACCATCTACCGTGCCAGAAATACTTATGTGGAGATATCTTGCCTCTTTAAAAAACCAGTCTGCTCCGGTGATATCAACTTAGGGAGTAACACACTCAAATGAGTGGCAATAATTCTCGTAAAAATTTTACTCAAAAAATTTGTGAGACAAATGGACCGAAAATCGCTAAATGTATGTGGAGAATCATTCTTTGGAATCAATGTGTTTAATGCTCTAGCCATCACCGATGGCTGAGGTACGCCAATAAAAAATTCCTGCACCGCCAAAACAACATCTGTATGAATAATGTGCCAACATGTACGGAAAAAGTTACCATTAAATCATTCTGGTCCTGTTGCACTGTGTGGATCTAAATGCCATACGGCCTCCTTTACTTCAGACTCCTGTGGTAGCACCATAAGCATGGCATTGTCTTCATTCGTAATTAGTGAGGGTATATGTCTGAGAATCTCTTCATAACTATTTGTATTTTCCTTGGAAAATAATGTTGTATAGAATGAAACTGCTTCACTTTGAATAGAAGTGGGTGAGGTACATAGGTCCCCGGAGTACATGCGAATCTGATGTATACGGAGTTGTGCACATCGGCCTTTAACTACAAAACAAAAATACCGTGTATTGTCATCATCTTCCTGCAGCCATCGAACCCTCACTTTTTGCTTCCAGAACTGCATTTCATATTTAGAGGCGTGAATGTACTCCGCCTTGGCTTGGTGATATAAAGTGTGATTTGCCTCAGAAGGGTTTGCTCCCATAATCCGTCTGCTCTGCGTACGGATGCTTCTGGTTGTGCTAAGTTGGAAAAAATATTGCCAAAAATTTCCTTATTCCAGCGTTGAATATCCTGCTTCAAGCGTAATTATTTTGAATGAAAGCCATACATACCACCGGTGGTCGGGTACGAACTCCAAGCTTCTTTTGTATAAGTAAAAAAATCTGGATGCGATAACCATGCATCAAGAAACTGGAAAGTACGAGCACAGGCAGGACTGCTCACGCGACATATGAATAAAAAAGGCATATGATCAGAAGAAACCCGGGGCAAATGAGTATGTATCATGTCTTCGAAGGCATCGTGAAAGGAGGAGTTTGTGAATAACCAATCTAGACGACGCCAAACTCTACCAAGCCCCCTTCCATCCACCCATGTAAATCTTGACCCATGAAAAGGGGGAGCCATCAAAGAACAGAATTCGACACAATCATCAAAATCTTGTAACGCCGTTAAGGAGGGATGTGAGCAACCACTATGGTCCTATAAGGACTGAAAGGTATTGAAATCACCTCCTATCATCCATGGTGAGATTGAAGTCTGAGAAAAATCACAAAATGACTGCCACAGCGAACGGCATAGCGCCGGAGAATGCTTCGCATAAACTACCGAAAAAGTAAAAGCCAGATGCAGCTGAGCAAAGATGAAATTAAAGTGAACAACCTGATCTTCATCCTGGGTTGACACTAAACGAAACATGGAGTCACGCCAATAAACCCATATGTGCTCTGATCTAGATGAATAGGAGTGTGAGAATCCAAGATCCATACAAAACCTAACAAGACGAGATGGAGAATGTTTGGGTTTAATAATAGCAATCAAATTTAACTTATGTTCATGAATCAAATGATAAAACCAAGGCAAAAAGGCACGAATGCCTCTAATATTCCAAATTAAAACATTCATTGAGAAAGGGTAGTATCACTTCCTTGAGAGATCCACGTAGCACTACGTGTTAATATTGTTGAGGGTGGTAACGGTGGCAAATTCTTTCGCGCTCGGCGTCTCCTACGTGGAACTACTGGAACAAAACATGCATCCGAGGACAACTTATCCAACCGTGATATGAGTGCATCCTCCACCGGAGATGGAGGAAGCAACTGAATCTTCCGGACAACTTCATCAGGAACAACCGGCAATTCAGGCTGCTGTTCATCAGCATGAAGCTCTGTGTCTGAGGAATGACCAAGGCCACAGTGATCCATATTATCTTGCTGCAGAGGAAACTCAGCATCTGCTCCTAACCTAGCAATATCCTGCTCCCTGCTAGGCTCAGGCGGATCAGCGTCAGGAGGATTGGAAGACCTATTGTCTGGTGGCTGCTGAGAAGGCATATCCTGCTGGTCTTGGTGATCACCAATTGAAACCGCAGGTGGTGGCGGCGGCACAAACGACTTAGCTGAGGAAGGGCACAAACCAGTTGCATGGTCAAGCCGACGACATGACGTGCAAAATAAAGGCAGATCCTCATAAACCACCGATTGCAAAATGATTCTGTTCTTAGCCTGCAAATATATTTTTTGTGGCAAGTCTTGAGAGACATCCACTTCAACGCACACTCTAGCCACTGAAGGTCGCAAACCATCAGATGTGGCGACATCCAACTTAATGGGAGTTCCAATAGGGCGGACAATTTCGAAAAGAGCCTCACGTCAATGAAGGCGAATCGGAAGTCCATGGAAAGCAACCCGCACCGAAACTATCGGGACATCTGCCCCAGGATCAAAATCTACAGTCCATTTTGTAATACGCATGTGATAGCCAGAAATATGCCATGATCGACGATAAAAATAGTGCAAATAATCGGATTCATTACGAAAATTCATTAGAATGTGCGTGTGATCAATGAGCGTGATCCGTAAATCATGATGAAAACCAATCTTTTCAAAAACCTCACATATGAACTTCAAAGGAGGACGACCATACCAGAATGTACCAACCAGAGAATACCTAAAGTGTGCAGCGAGCGCATCAATCTCAGAGTCCAAGAAAGAAATAATTGGAATGCCCTTGTATCGAGAAACGGTCTTTGGAGATATTGCTATAGCCTCAAACGATGCATTGCTGGAAACCACAGCCGCAAAAGATGGCGGCTGTGATGAAGCCATTGTTTGATACGAACAAAAAGTTCAAACATTGTAGCCACTAAATCAATAAATAATCAGAACAGAGGACGATGAAGCCAATAAACCGAAGAGTAACGGTGGCAGCGACCATATATGTATACTTGTATATGTAGATGTATACTTGTATTCTACATATATTTTTTTTGGAAGGATAAATTTTTATTGAAAGCCTCACTTATGGTGGAGGAAAACCATATTACAAACATCATTGTATAAAAATAAATGAAACAACGCTCCAATGATGGCGAGTCTCCAGTCGTATATGATATGACGTATTAAAACCTTGCCAAGTAAAACCACCCTTGTGGATAAAACCTTGGCAAAGGAAAAAGCGTACATATTTATACGACTGGTAATTACACCTAATCTATATATGAATGAGTACATGTATGAGTTCTCGCGGGAATATATATAGCTACTGAGCCATGCATCATGCCTTGCGCCAGATGTTACTGAAGTGTCGTGACTTGTTCTTGTTGCTTTCGGTGTACCATGTACCTCGTGAGAATTCAAGGATGCAGTTAGGAGAAAAACAGTGAAAATATAATATAATGCATTTGACGAAACCCAGACCATACCGAAGTCTCCTTGGCTCAACATGAACCAAGACGACGACAACTGATGATTGCCACTGGGTAGTATACTTATGCCTCGCTTGATAATGTTTGTTAAACTCATGCATTTCCCCATAAATGATGTCCACCATGGCAAAGCAAATGCAAACGCAAACGTCAAACAACGATATGCATATGGAAGATTAGTGCGAATTTTAACGTGCATAGTGAAAGAATGTATGAATAGTAAATGCACCAATGTTGCCTGTGTTCAAAAACACAGACAACAACATGGATTTTTGGCGGATATAGTGCCGGACATTTATCACACTCTGAAGGTCGGCAGATGAAGGTTCGTGATTAAAGCTCCGCGAACTTCACATGGCAATTCATGGATTGAACTGTAGAATTGCATTCTGGATGATATGTAGCCATATATCGCCAGCCTATGTGATGCGGAATTCGCTTCCCTTGGACAATATTGAATTTTTGAATGATTAAGACAGAGGAACTGTGTTGCACGTGTTATATTCGACGCCAAGGAACTCGATAATTGTCTATTTCCAGACAGCAAAGTGATCATAAACTGGCAATCCGTCTCCACTACTAAGTTGTCATATTGTTGTGCATAGTACAGCAACGCCATCATCAATGCTTGAATCTCCGCCTGCAGCAGCGGTAACAAAGGCAGTGGAAAGCAGATAGCTAAATGAAAAGACCTTGATCCGTTCAAAGTACCGCTCCACCTGCTGCAATTTTTTGTCCTACAGTGGCGTCAACATTTAATTTCAGTTTGCCCGATGGTGGTAATTGCCAACGAACTATTGTCAGCCTCTTCATACGTAATGTCGGGGAGAATTGTTGATCAATAAGATGAGGTATTGTTTTAGCAAATTTTTTCCCATTCATTGAAGAACACCATGTATATACTGCTCCCTTTATCTTTGTATACAACCGATCATAGTTGAATTGCTCCTCTCCAAATCTACAAGCTGCATACATTTTCTATATTTCCCAAGCTACCAGTGATGGCACTATTACTTTAAGCTGGCCTAACATTGTCTGTTGCGAGGACGTTTGCCACTAGCGAAGTAAGTGAGCCTTAATTGTGTGAGAGAATTGCATTGGTCCAGAGAATGTAATTGCCATGTTCACCCAAAGTGGCTGAAATGTTGAGCAATGCAGAAATACATGATCTTGGTGGTCATGATTTTGACGGCAAAAAGCACACTGCGATGGACAGGATATCATCCAGCAACGAAGATTATTTACCATTGGTAGAGATTGTGTCCAAAGCTGCCAAAGAGAAATGTTTTGACCTGGATGTGAATTTTTCCACCAAATATAACGTGTCTCAACCTTGGTATGGCCATGAGTAGCTACTAGAGAATAAGCCGAGCGTATAGAAAACTGTCCATTTTCATCTGGTGCCCAATGGAGCATATCCTGAGTTCTATAAGTGTGCATCTCCATGTAGTCATGTATGCTGCATATTCTTATGAGAATAAATAGAAGAACGATGTCAATATTTGGCTCTACAAAATTCTGCCCATAATGTATTGGAGTGAAAGTACTTCCACCACAAATGACAATCATATGCTTTTTGAACATGCAAAAGATGTCGAATGCCTAGACCACCAACTTCAACCGAACGACACATATAGGGCCAGGACTACCAATGATGTCGTCCTTTTCAAAGAAAAGATGCCATTTTTCGATTTAAAGTGTTAATCACACCTTTTGGCAATCTGGAGCTGGCCATGAGATGTGTAGGTAACGTGTTGAGCACGTGTTTGATGAGAATTATCCTTCCCGCCGTGGATAGAAAATTAGTCGACCATGATGACAATTTAGCTTCAAAATGATTGAGAAGAGTTGAACAATACCTGTTCGCGTGCCATATGTCTCGCATCTGGGATTTGCAGATAACTTGTTAGTCTTTCTCAATGGTTTGGCACGCAACTTGGCAAAATTTCGAGGATTTACCAAGTTATATATATATATATAACGTGGTAGAAGACACTTTCTCTCAGTCAGCTTTGTTTGCTTGTTATTTTGGATATTGGATCTTTATGTAAGGTGCAATATTGTTGTTTAATATATATATATAGAAAGGGGTAAAGGGGCGAGGACAGAAGTCAGAATCATAAAAGAAAAATAACAATTTGACAATGATTAGTAGAAGAAAAGCCTAGACAATTGAGCATCGATCTTGTGATATATATTTTTTTTATGAAACGAAACATTTTATTAAAGACGAACCTCACTTGTGGCAGAGGAAACCATATTACAAATATCAGAGTATGCGAATAAATGAAATAACGAACTAATAATGACATATCTCCAGTCGTATATGATATGCCACATTAAAACATTGCCAATTAAAACCACCTTTGTGGATAAAACCTTGGCATAGGAAAAAGCGTACATATTTATACGGCTATCATTGATATGAAATGAATATAAAATTGAGTACAAAGCTAGGTTTGTTGCAGAAGTTTGGGCGAACAGAATTCCCCAGAATCTGTTGAATGATGCGCTATCCGGGCGGGACAGATCCGGAGTCACCTTGGCTAACTTTATCCCAAGGCGACAATGTTGTGATATGATGCGCCAATGGAGTCACAGCCGCAGAGTCCACCAATGCATGATAGGAGCGTTGCATTGCCGGGAAAAGCCTCGCCATTAGAGTATGCAGTCCAAACCATGTCCAGGCAAGCAAAAAGAGCAAGACATAAATTATTATGAAGCAGAGTAAAAGCCAGGCCAAAAGATAGCAACACATACCAAGCCTGCCTGGATCCCTTAGGATATAGGCAGAGAAATAGAGAAAGAACCAATCCATGTGGAAGACTTGAGAGTATCAAGGGACACGCAATTGAACGGAGGAAAGATCCCATGAGACAGAAGTGCGCACTATTGAAGGAAGAGTACGAGATGCATAAGATTGTGTGATGGGGTTCAACATGGCCTGTTGAGATAAATAATGTGCTGCCATATTTACCTCACGATAGATATGATGATAATCGAGACGTTGGAGATGAACGAGCGTGTGAAGTAATTGAAGATAATAGTTGCCATGGACTAGTTGTGGGCGGGCCAAACGAGATATCATCTGGGCACAGTCAGATTCTAATATGATGCCGCGATGTAGTGGAAGAAAATACAAAAGTCCAAATAATACGGCCCGAGTCTCCGCGTTTAGCGGTGTACTTGAAGGTAGTATAAACGAAATTGCTCCCACACAAGATCCCATATGATCGCGCAATATAGCACCCCCTGCTTCATACTGTTGGCCTACTGCCGCATCTATGTTTAATTTTAGCTGGCCTGGCGGTGGCGTTAGCCAACGAATCAGGTAAGGCCGTGGGGCCGGCATCGACGGCAGCCATGAGAAATAACGTCTAGAGTCTGCTGCAAGTTTAGTTCCTGCTATCTTTTTGCAACAAATGGTAATGTCATAGCGTATTGAGGCCCGAAGTGATGTGAATGTAATGCTAGTTTGCTCCCCATAGATTAAGGAGGCATAGCCACGCCATATGTTGTACACTATAATCGCCGAAATTATAATGTTGAATACCCCAAGAAGAGACGAAAAAGATGAACGATACCACCAAGCGAGTATATACTGACACAGCTGCAACGACGATGGTGTAGGACAGTGTAACTCCCCAGCATAGTAAAGCCATAAAGGCCGCACATGTGAACAATGTAAGAAAACCTGATCTACTGTAGCTGACGCTGTTTTACAGAATGGACATTGTGTAGGGCAAGATGTAGAGTACCTGCCAATATAATCCTCCAATGGCACCGCAGAATGGAAGAGTCGCCATAAGAATATCTGAATAACTGGGGAATGATGTTTAAACCAAATGAACTTTGCTGAAAGTAGATGCGGGTGAGGCGCGCAGCTGCTATCATAAGCACTGTGCAAATAAAATTCTCCTGTTGGCTGTGTAACCATGTGAGATGTGTACCTTGGCCAGTAGTTTGAGAATGACAGAAAGGATGTATCCTGCAAATAATTTTCCAGATAGGAGAATCTGGTGAACGAGGCAAATAATCTCCACGGTGACCATATTTGGCGTGCATGTATTTACTCCAAAGCGTAGAATATTGTTGATACGACTACCAAATACGGCAGTGATAAGCTTGCTGTAACATGTTTAGGTCTCGAATCCCCAAACCTTCTTCTTCTTGAGGTGTGCATATAGTATTCCATGATACCCAGTGATGTCTACTGCCCCAATAAAAGGATGCCATCTTTCTATTAATGACCTTGATAACTGATTTAGGTAACCCACCCGATGCGAGGATGTGTAGAGGTAATGACGCTATGACAGAGCGTAACAAAACTAAGCGACCAGCATGAGGAAAGTAATCGAGAGTGCCATCCGTGAAGTCTATCATCAATATGCTGCAATAGAGGAACACAGTATCTGGCACGGGAAATGCCTTTGTGCAAGTAGGAGCCGAGGTATTTGAAAGGTAAGGTAGAATATCGCATGTTGATGATATTCTCAAAATTGCGTCGCTGCCGTGGAGATATATTAGTAGAAGGAATCATACTGCTTTTTTGATAATTAACCTTTTGTCCAGAAGTAGTTTCATATTGTGTGAGGAAGGTGTGAAAATGTCATAGGTTTTGTTGTGTCCCCCGTAAAAATATCAACAAGTCATCTGCATAAGCCAAACACCGTAGGCGAAAAGGTTGGAATCTTCCAGCAGCTATTAATGCTTTCAATCCTCTGCTAAATCCCTCAGAAGATAGAATGAACAGTAATGGAGATAAAGGATCTCCCTTCTTCACCCCTCTAAATGGCCGAAAAGTGGATGAAGGTTGACCATTAATTAAGACTGATAATGTGGTAGCCCGCAGGTGATTTAGTATAATGCGAATGAAAAAGTCAGAGAAACCAAAAGTGCACAGTAATAGTTCCAAATATTCCCAACTGACACGATCAAATTCTTTCATCATGTCTAGCTTCACACATACCTGTGATCCACCCTTATCCATCATATGTATCATCTCTCGAGCCATAAGTACTTGGGATGAAATGTCTGAGCCTGGCAGGAAACCCGTTTGTTCTGGAGATATTAAGCGCGGGAGCAACGTACTCAAACGACTAGCAATAATTCTTGTGCAGACTTTGCTCAGAAAATTAGTTAGACATATGGGACGAAAATCATTGAAGGTAGCAGGAGAGTGCTTCTTAGGAATTAATGTAATCAGTGCACTAGCCATCACAGTAGGCTGAGGAATGCCAAGGAAAAATTCCTGCACCACTTTTACCACGTCAGTATGAATGATTGACCAACAGGATCGATAAATGTTACCATTAAAACCATCGGGTCCTGCTGAACTAGCAGGATCTAGATGCCAAACTGCAGCTTTAATTTCCGGCTCCATGGGTATTTGCGTTAATAAAGTGTTATCATCCGAAGAAATCACCCGTGGAATATGACAAAGAATATCATCATAATTTAGAGTTTGATCACGAGCAAATAAAGATGTGTAAAAGGATACCGCTTCAGACATAAATTCATCAGACGTAGAACATAAGTTTCCTGTCGGCGTGTGTATTTGTTGAATACGTAACTGTAGCCGTTTTCCTTTGACAATAGAATGGAAATATCGTGTATTTGCGTCACTCTCTTTAAGCCATCGGACGCGAGACTTTTGTTTCCAAAAATGCAGTTCATAGGAGGATGCTTGAAGATATTCAGGTTTTGCCTTATAATACTCAATCCTGTTCGCCTCAGTAGGAGATGCGTCCCAGACGCTTTCAGATTGTGATAGATTGGATTCTGCATGTTTGACATTAGAAAATGTATTACCAAAGATTTCCTTGTTCCACCGCTGTATGTCTTTCTTTAAACGGAACAACTTGGAGTAGAAGCCATACATGCCGCCAGTGGTAGGATCAGATGCCCAAGCATGTTGTGTATAAGTATGAAAATCTGGTTGTAATAACCATGAGTCTAGAAATCGAAATGAGCGACGGAGTTTGGACTGGCATATACGACATAGAAACAACAAAGGTGTATCATCAGAAGTAGTGCGAGGTAGATGAGTGAGCTGTAAATCCGCAAATTGATCATGTAAAGCAGAGTTAATAAATAACCAGTCTAATCTCCGTCGTACTCTTCCAAGTCCCCTGCCATCTGTCCAAGTAAATTTTGACCCATGAAACTGCGGTGACATCAAACTGCATGACTCAATACAGTCATTAAAATCATGTAAAGCAGAGAGAGATGGATTCGAACGGCCTTCATGATCAGTCAAGGATCGAAATGTATTGAAATTCCCCCAACTATCCAAGGCATTGTAGATGTTTATGAGAATGTACATAAAGCATGGCATAAGGCTCGGCGTGGTTGCAGCAGAGTAGATGTTGCTTATGTCCCATTGGAGCCGGCGATCCCCTGGTGTTATCGATGCAGCATGACTTGTGCGTGGTGGATCCATTTTGTTGTGTACCTCATGAAAGAACAAGAGAGAAATTATCACAAGAGCCATGAAACATGAAAATATAGGGTCTGTAGTATCCAAAGGCGTACCCATGCCGCCCTGGCTCATTCCAAGCCAAGGCGACGACAGCTTCTGTAATCCTTTTCTGCAACCATGGATTGTGATATGTGGTCGTGCAGATTGCCTCAGTAGCATGGATTGCCTCGTCAGTGTGATGTGCATTGTTGTTAACCATAGACAAAGAAACACAGGTATTAGATAAAAAGTTGCATATGAGAGAAAAAGGTGATGGGCATGCATAGTGAAATAACAGTTAGGAGAAAAGCACACCAGTGTTGCCTGTGCGCAATAACACAGGCAACGACTAGGGTAGAATACCAATATAGCATCCAACATTTATCAATGACGAAGAGACGACAGTTGAAGATCCATGAGAAAAGCTCCGCAAACTTCACATGGCAGTGTTTGAGTGGATAGATACAGTCTTAGGCCCGCCGTTCTGAAACCATATCTCGCTAACCTGTGTGCTGAAGAATTTGCTTCTCGGTGACAGAATTGTAAAGTTGAATTATTGAGGCAGAGGAAATGCTTAGCCCGCGCGACTTCTCGGGCTAAGAAACCTGTGAGTTGATGTTCATCTGCCAAAAGATTTATCATCTCTTGGCAATCTGTTTCTAGGATAATGCTGTCTCATTGTTGTGCGTAATAGATTAATGCATATGTCATGGCTTGCAGTTCTGCCCGTAGGGGAGACACCAAAGGTAATGCGAAGCAAATAGCTGACATTAGTTGTCCATTGGAATTTCTCAAGATACCCGCTCCTGCTGTAAATTTCTGATCAACTGCTGCATCAATGTTTAACTTAAGTTTTCCAGAAGGTGGTAATTGCCATCGAACAATTGTTAGTCGTCGTGTTTAGATTGGCGGTGAGTATCGCTGGTGGATGAGATGAGGGATAGAAATGGCAAACTTTTTATCCTTCAGTGTAGAGCACCAAGTATATATTGCGGACATAACACTGGTATGTAACTTATCCTGATTAAATTGTTCTTCCCCAAATCTACATGCGTCATAAGACTTCCATATCTCCCAAGTCACTAACGACGGCATAATTGCTCGTAGTTGTCCCATCATTTGTTTTGTTGACGAAGTGTTCCACCAACGCAAAAGATGTGCTTTGATTGTGCGCGAGTGTGGCATTAGACCCGAAAATGTAATTGACATAGCAACCCAAAGAGGCCGAATTTCTGGACAATGTAAGAATATATGGTCTTGATGATCATGTTGTTGTCGACAAAATATACATTCAGATGGCAGCGATGTAAGCCAGCAACACAAATTGTTAACCAACGGTAGTGATTTATTCCATAATCGCCATAGGAATATTTTTTGCCCAGGATGAGCATTGTTCGACCAAATGTACCATGTCTCGTCCTTACACAGGTCTTGTTCGGCGATTAATGAATAGGCCGAATGTATAGAAAATTGCCCATTGGCATCCGGTGTCCATTGGAGCATATCTTGTGTCCCAGTAGTATGCAATTCCATATAGCTATTGATTTTGCATATGCGCTTCCATGTTAAAGAGTCATACATGTGCGAATATATGGAAGAGCGCTGGCCATACTTGGCCCTTCTGAATGCATCTCATAAGTTGTTTCAATGTAAGTATTTCCACCAAAGTCGACATTCATATGACTTTTAAATATGAGACAAGCTTCGAATTCCAAGGACACCAAATTCGACACCACGACAAACTGCAAGCCAAGATTGCCAATGCTGCCTTCCCTTCCAAAGAAAAACGGCCATTTTGCAATTAAGAATATTAATCACTCCCTTTGGTAGCTTGCTGCTTGCGATGAGATGAGTTGGAATTGTGTTGAGAACGTGTTTGACTAGTACAAGGCGACCTGCCATTGAAAGTAATTTCGTCGACCAAGCAGTGAGCTTAGCGTCGAAGTGTTCAAGTAATGCGGTACATTACGTGGCTTTGTTGGTTCCCTTATACAAATATCAGCCTAAATATTTAATTGGCAGTGAGGCGGACCGCATACCCAGTGTTTGCAATGCATTGTTGGGCAAAACTCCTTGGCTCATCACAAATTGACTCTTGTTGTAGTTGACCAGTTGGCCCGACGCCTTCTGATAAGTATCAAGAAATTTCCAAAAATTGTTTAGATTACGTGCTACGCCATTCAAGAAAATTAATAGATCATCAGCAAATCCCAAATGTGATACACACTGTACCCGGCCTGTTTTGAAACCCATAGTAGCACCCGTCTGAAATAGATGTTTAAGGCCTCTTGAGAAGCCTTCAGAGGATAATATGAATAACAACGGTGATAATGGGTCACCTTGTTTGACTCCTCGTCCCATAGTGAAAGAATCTGTCAATCTACCGTTGAGCAGAATAGAGTAGTTGGTTGAGCTCAAATTGTTTATCGGAATCCAGACCATCCGATCATGCATACCCATTTTCCGTAATAGTTGTTGCAAATATTTCCAACTTACATGGTCGAATGCCTTAGCCATGTCTAGCTTAACAATAATTTAACCTCCTCTCGCAGGTTTATCAAGAACATGAACCATTTCTTGCGCAAGTGACACTTGTTCTGTTATTCCGCGACCCTTCATGAATCCTGCTTGTTCCGGAGAGATCAATTTTGGTAGGAGAGTAGCTAGCCTAGATGCAAGTAATCGCGTAATTATTTTAGATATAAAATTTGTCAGACATATGGGTCGATAATCTGCAAATGTTTGCGGGTTGCAAATCTTTGGTATAAGAACAATTATAGCTGCTGTTGTGGGCTTTGGCATTCAGAAGCCTAGATAGAATTCTTGTACTGCCTTGTGCACATCTTGTTGAATTACATGCCAAAATTTTCGATAGAATGTCCCTGGATAACCATCCGGTCCCGCTGTACTTGTGGGAATTAAATCCCAAACCGCTGTCTTCACCTCTGCTAGCGTTGGAATTGCTTGTAAAATATTGTTATCCTCCGAATCTATCAATGTATGAATATATTGCAATAGGGCCTCACAGTCTGCGACTGACTCTTTGGCAAATAAGTGCGAAAAATATCGAATGGCTTCAGCTGCTATTTCATTCGGCTGAGTACACTCAGTTCCGTCCGATGTCATAATGCGTCGTATATTTTGCTTGCATCTTTTGTCTTTGACTGTCTGATGGAAGAAGGAGGTGTTGGAGTCACCTTCTTTCAGCCACTTAATATTTGCTTTCTGTTTCCAAAAATGAAAGGCGCGATTTTGCGCTATTTTGAGTTCCGCGATTCTTTGATGATATATAGAGCGCGTGGCGTCTGATGGTGCTTCGTCATACTGGATTTCGGCATATTTCACCTATGTTTCAGCATGAGATACTGCGTCGAAAATATTGCCAAATGTATCCTTATTCTACTGCTTTAGGTCACTGGGCAACAAAGATATTTTTTTATGGAGTCCCCACATTCCTTCAATTGTTGGATATGATTGCCATCTATGGGAAACATAGTCAACAAAGTCTGCATGAGTTTCCCAAACATTTATATATCGAAAAGACAAAGGAGCTCTAGGACCTTCAATATCACTTATCAATAGTAGCGGAGCATGATCTGAAGTAGCCCTCGATAGATGTTGAACATTCGTGATTGGGAATAAATTAGAATAGGATAATGACGTTAAAAATCGATCAAGACGTCTCCATACTCTACCAAGACCTCTCTCGTCTGACCAAGTGAAACGTGAACCTTGATAAGAAACTTCCTGCAAATTACAGTGCTGTACAAAGTCGTTGAAATCCTACAGAGTGCGCAGCGAGGGCTGTGATCTACCGCGATGATCGTCTAATGTTCGAAATGTATTGAAGTCGCCTCCAAGTATCCAAGGAAGTGTATTTTGCGCATTAAACTGTTCCAATTCAGCCGATAATGTTCGTCGCTCAAAGACTGAATGTCGACCATATGCAGCCCTCAACCAGAAGTAATCACTAGTGGCAAGCCATCGAAATTTTATTGAATGATGTTGTTGTCTCTGATGATCCGCTTCACAACACAGGATCGATTCCTTCCAAAAAACCATATTTGATCATTACATACTGATTTAGATTTTGAGAAACCCAGTTGCAGTTGATAAGACAATAGAGCTGTGGGTCTAAGTTTTGGTTCAATGATCAACAAAGCATGCAAGTTATATTTTCGGGTTATTGAAAGCAAACGATTAAAAGATGTACGAATGCCTCGAACGTTCCAATAAAAGTATCTTCATTGTGAAACATCATCAGAAGAGTTAGTGAGGTGAGCATCACGTAACCTTGTTAATCGAGGGGACGTGGGTTTGTTTGGATTTCGTCCCAAGAGCCTTGGCCCGTGAGAGGGCTGTGGATTCGGCGGAAGAAGCTGCTCCTGTTCCGCAGAAAGAGCATCAACATAAGTGGCTTCCATCAGATGTGAAATGTTCTCTGCACAGCTTTCATCCAATTCATCGACCCTGCCTTCATGCACTAGGGGTTCTAGTTCATTGTCCGAATGGGAATCTGATATTATTTTTTCCGGGATATCGCCCATTATACAATCATCCACCCCTTTAAGTCTGGAGAGGTCCTGGACATTTGAAATTTCTGCATCTACAGCCATATCCGGCGATGGCGGGATCGCTATGTCACGCGCTTCTGCCATGGTTTGCGACGGGGGCAATGCAGCATCTTCCTGTGGCACAGTAACTTCGTTTTGCGGTAGATCAATCAAAGGTCCCATTTATTTCGGTGTCCAACGCTGCTTTTTCGGTTTAGCCATTGGGTTTGGCTTGGGAATGTCCGTTGGCTTATCAATTGTTACTGTAGGTGGATTAGGGCTTACGCCACACTTAGCGCCACAGGAGGTAGCATTTTTCACAATATTTTGGCAAGTCCTCATATTCAACATTCTTCATTATTACTCGAGAGGACGTCTGAATGAATACTCGGTGAGGAAGGTCTTTCGATACATCCAAATCAAGGCACACACATGCAACAGACGGACGATTCATCGTGGTTGTGGCTGTGTCTATTTTTAGCGGCTCTCCTAACATTGATGCCACTTGAAAAAGAGAATCTTTACGATGCATGTGCAAAGGGAGACCCAGGAATGATACCCATATAGGAACAACCGGCACTTCGATCGCTGGGTCGTAATCCAGTGTCCATTTGGTGATTCTTGTCTGCTTTCCAGCGATAATCCATCCTCTTCTTGAAAAACATCGTATGTAGTCTTATTCTTGATCAAAGTGAAAAACAATGTGCGTCGGGTCTAAAAGGCCGACCTTTACCGCTCCTGTGAATCCAATCTGATCAATGGTGGTGCGAATCGTTGCTAGGGGAGGCCGTTCATACCAAAAAGTTCCAACCAAGGTGAACCGATATGGGACGGCTAATGAACGAATTTCTTCATCAGTGAAGGTGATCATGGGGTTGCCCTTATATTTCTGAATAATGAAGCGAAGGATCGCATGGGGGGGTTTGTGCTGCTACCGCGGCAACTTGCGTAGACGCGGCTGAAGTGGCCGCCATATGACGGCGGATGAGAGCGAAGAATCAGAAGGGAGGAGCAACGGTGGATAAGAGCAACAGCAGGGGGATGGTGGCGAATGAGAATGACGGTGGCGCCGGCGGCTACGCCGATCGCCATTGGAGAGATAGGGAGAGCAGCATTATATATATATATATATAGATAGATAGATATAGATATCTATATATATATATTTATAACTTGGTAGAAGACACTTTTCTCTCATTCAGCTCTGTTTGCTTGTTATTTTGGATATTGGATCTTTATGTAAGGTGCAATATTGTTGTTTAATATATATATATATAGAGAGAAAGGGGTAAAGGGGAGAGGACAGAAGTCGGAATCATAAAAGCAAAATAACAATTTGAAAATGATTAGTAGAAGAAAAGCCTAGAAAATTGAGCATCAGTCTTATCACACTGAACTAACTCGGGCAATACTTTGTCAAACTGGCTTGTTACATATTTTTAGGACCTCCGGTCTTCCACTATCATAAGCGGGTCCATATTTTTTTAATGTCAAAAAAAGGTTAGAGAAAGACTCAGCGACACGTGACAGCAGGAAAAAGTTATGGGTTAGGTGAGCAGTGACCAACAATAAAAGCATGAAGATAGATGAAAACACATGACGAACAATAATATATACGATCAAAAGATAGAGAGTAAAGGAATCTCATCCGAACATAAACATATTGTTGGACAAAATGAATATGATATGGAACAACCAAACGAAATCAACAAAACACAAACGCTGAGACGTGATGAAATCACTGTCCTTAAAAGAAATTTTGCCTCCACCGGTTGAGCAAAGTGAACTACAAGCAAATAATTCCCAGGATTTAATGGCTTCCCTTGTTTGTTTGCTCTACGAGAAAAGGATTGAACTTGCAAAGAGAAGTATTTTAATTTAGAGGAGAGGAGGAGAGTAAGATTGCTGAAAACTACACAATTTTTGCAAAGTTGTAGTGTCTCATTTAATAGCCTATAGGCCTAAGGTTAGATGAAAAAACACTTTGAAAAACTATTTCAGCAGTTTAATACACCTCCAAGTTAGTTGAATAACGTTCACAAATGAAGGGAGATGATTCTTGGATCAAAAGATAGCAATTCAAAGTGAAGAGTTCTGTCTTTTGATACATCGATCGATCGATGTCACTTCGATCGATAGATATCATTGATCGATGTTGGACAGAAACTTTCAGCTTTGCTTTCTGACCACATAGATCGATCAAAGTCACTTCGATCAATCGATGTCATCGATCTATGTTGGACAGAAAGTTCCAGCTTTGCACCATGCCACATAGATCGGTTGATGTAATCGATCTATGTCCAACAGAACGCTCAACTTTATTTCAGCTTTCACTTGGGTCGATCCAACTCACACAAGGATCGATCCAAGTGATTTATTTCAAGTTTAAAGTGTTCAAATCATCAATCAAACTCCCAAACAACAACACACATGTTTTTATATAAGTTTGGAACATATTTTAAAGTACTTTAACGTACTTTTCCAAAAATCCTTCACATGATCCAAACTTATATACAAACACTCTCGAATGTTAATAAACTAACCTCTCTACTATCAAACGAAGACAATGACACATAATGGACAAGGACTTACATCTTGAATTGCCACTTAGTTCGAGAAGAAGTATATAAACAGAAATAGGATGACGTTGACGTCTTGAATCTTACCTCTCTATTGTTTATATAAACTTACAACCGACATATCAAGGACTAGCTTCAGGAAAGTTCGCGGTGTGGTGTGATATCGGTCATGCACCCAGTCACAGGTTTTCATAAGCGCTCTACTGAGTTGTTCCAAACTCTCATAGGAAGCGGCACCACCCCCACTCTTATATAGGTGAAATTCATCAAGTGTACACTGCTCACGCCATCATACAACATGGCTATAAATTTTATTAAGAGATTCTAATAAATTTTACCCTCGTTTACCTGCAGAGAGTACTATCTTCAACAACACCATAGGAAGAGACAAAATGATGATACTTGTAGAACTTTTATATGACTTGTTTTTACCACATTGAACCCCGTTTGTAGGATCTCTATTAATAGTGGGTTGGGTTGCCGTCATACAAAGTTCACAACAATGGAATCAGTCCCATTCCCCTCGATGCTTGTTGGACTAACTTCTTTTTAGTCGTTTAGTTAAAGGGTCTGTGAGATTCAACTTGGTACTTATATACTCCAAGTTAATCACCCCTTAACTAATTATATCCCGTACAATATTGTGTCTTAATTTGATATGCTGGCTATTTCCATTGTAGATCTTTCTTTGCTCGAGCGATCGCTACCTGCGAATCACAATGTATAGAAACAGAAGGCATAGGTTTATACCACAAAGGAATATCAACTAACAAGTTCCTTAACCATTCAGCTTCTGTTGCAACAAGTTCTAAAGCAATAAACTCAGGTTCCATTGTAGATTTTACTATACATGTTTGTTTAGAAGATTTCCAAGAAATGGCTCGACCACCCAAAGTGAATACATAACCATTAGTTGAATTAATCTCATCATTATCGGATACCCAATTAGCATCATAGAAACCTTCTAACACGGCTGGAAATCCATTAAACACAAGACATAGATCCATCGTTCCTTTAATATACCTCATTTATCTTTCTAAAGTAGTCCAATGTTCACTACTTGGATTATGGGTATATCTGGCTAGTCTATTTACCGCATATGCTATGTTTGGTCTTATGCAATTCATTAGATACATTACACTTCCAATTATTCTAGCATACTCGACTTGTGAAATACTGTTATTTCTATTTTTCTTCAAGTTTACTGCAGGATCATAAGCAACACTCATGCGTTTAACATCAAAGAAATTAAATCTTTTCAACATTTTTTCAACATAATGGGATTGAGACAAGGCATAACCCTCACAATTCTCAACTAACTTCAAACCAAGTATCAAATCAGCCTTACCCATATCTTTCATGTCAAAGACGGAGGATAAGAATGTTTTAGTACTATTCACAACATTCATGTTATTTCCAGAAATCAACATATCATCAACATATAAACAAACAATGACACAACTAGAATCCTTAACTTTATTATAAATGCAACAATAACTTTCATTTACAATGTAGCCATTGGAAATCATAGCATTATCAAATTTTTCATGCCATTTCTTTGGCGCTTGTTTAAGACCGTACAAGGACTTCTTAAGTCTATACACCTTGAGTTCTTGTCTTTGAACAATCATACATTCTGGTTGATGCATATAAATCTCTTCATCTAGATCACCATTTAAGAAAGCCGTTTTTACATCCATTTGGTGTATCACTAGCTTGTTAATCAAAGCTAAAGCCACTAACATTCTAATAGATGTTATCCTTGCTACCAGTGAATACATATCAAAATAATCTATTCCTTCTTGTTGAGTAAACCCCTTGGCAACTAGTCTTGCCTTAAACTTATCAATTATACCATCAGTCTTTAATTTCTTTCTAAAGACCCATTTACAATTGATAGGTTTACATCCCCTAGGAAATTCTACTAGTTCCCAAGTATTATTACTAAGAATAGACTCAAGTTCACTGTTTATAGCTTCTTTCCAAAACATAACATATATGGACTTCGTAGCCTTTTTATAAGTCTTAGGATCTTCTTTTAAAATAAAGACAGTAGTGAAGTCGTCTCCAAAAGATTTTTCAATCTTTTGTCCTTTGCTTCTTCTAGGCAAAGAAATAACTTCACCACTAGTTTTCATACTAGACTCTCCAAGTTCATAGCTAGTAGTACTTACTTTCTCTTGTTTCATTCGGAAGTCAAGTTCAAAGAATTCAGCATCTTTAGATTAATAATCGCACCATTGTCTAAAGTCATAAACATTTATGCTGCACTATTTAAAGCATAACCAACAAACACACAGACTTTTGTTTTAGAACCAATTTTACTCTTTTTGAATTTAGAAATTCCAACTTTGGCTAAACACCCCCCACACTTTCAAATAATTCAAGTTGGGTGCATAACCTTTCCAAAGTTCATAAGGATTAAACTAGTTTTCTTATGTGGTACTCTGTTAAGAATGTGACATGTTGAAAGTATGTCTTCACCCCATATATTATTTGGCAAACCAGAACTTAATAGCATTGTATTCATCATATCCTTAAGCATTCTATTCTTTCTTCAGCAATACCATTAGACTGAGGAGTATATGGAGGTGTAAACTCATGTATAATCCCATTATCTTCACAAAATCTTTGTAAAGACAAAGTGCTATACTCACCTTCTCTATTCGACCTCACCTTTTTAATCCTCTAATCTAATTGATTCTCAACATCATTCTTGTATTTGGCAAACATATGCTCAGCTTCATCCTTATTACTAAGCAAATAAACCTTAGCAAATCTAGAAAAGTTATCTATAAATGTAATGTAATGCCGTTTACCACCTTTACTCATAATGTTCTTAAAATCCCATAGATCACTGTGAATTAACTGCAATTTTTTTGTTTCTCTTTTGATTGACTTAAAGGGTTTCTTATGATGATTCCCTTCTATACAATTAGGACATTTAGTAAACTTGATCTCATTTTTTACTTCGATTAGATTGGTGTTCTTTAACCTTCTAATTGCATTGGCATTAACATGTCCTAATCTAGCATGCCATAGATCAAAGGAGTCAACGATATACACAGAACTAGATGCATTCTTATTATTTAAACATATAGCATCAAGTACAAAGAGACCGGAACAAAAACCCTTCCCAATAGACTCCCCACTCCTAGATAACACAAGTTCATCGGAATCAAAAACAAGCTTAATATTAGCCCTGTTCAGAAGTGCTCCAGAAATCAAATTCCTCCTAATGGTAGGACATGTAGCACATTGCTCAACTCTGGCCTTTTTTCAGAAGTCAACTTGAGGAGCACTTTCCCCTTCTCGATCACTCATGTCGCTCGTGCATCCCCTAGAAAGACTTGGTCTCCACTGTCTATCTCTTGATAATTAAGAAATAGATCTCTGCTGGTTGCAATATGTCTGGTGGCTCCAGTATCCACAACCCATTCTGTTCACCTACGACAAGGTGTACCTCATCGACGATGACTGCAGAAATGGTTTCGTCCTCCATCAATGCATCGTTTGCATCTCCTCCCACGAGGTTGGACTGCTTGATTGATTGTCTCTTCCGTTGTTGCAGAAGAATGACTTGTGGCCTTGCTTCCCACACACCCAACCAGCGCCCTTTGGTTTTGCATTTTTATTGTCCCTGCATTTTTTGCTTTACCTTTGGGCTTGTTGGATTGAATTCTTGGCCTCTTGGTGCCATGTTCGATGATGTTGGCCTTTGATTCACCTTCATCACCGCTTGCATCTTCAAGCCTGTTATTTTCTTCTATGTGGATATGTTTAATTACACTATCCATAGAGAGCTTCGTGTCATCATGCTTGTCTCTCTTCTTGTACTTGTTCGAAGAAGAAGGAATTTTTTCGATCAGGGCAGCAGCTTGGAAGGTTTCATCAATCTTGATTCCTTCCTGTTCAATATTATCCACTAGTTGTTGAAACTGATGAATCCGATCATTGATAGATATGTGTCAACCATCTGAAACTTAAGAAACTCACTAACCACATACTTTCTTTTTCCGGCATCTTCAAAACCATATTTGTTCGGAAGAGCTTTCCAAATTTCCATTGCTGATTGAAATTTGACATAAATACTAAACAATGAGTTTGTGAGAAAATGAAGAATATGCCCTCTACAAGTGATGTTATCTGCATCGTACTTGGGTGCTTCTCTATCTTTTGTAGGTCTCTCCTATGTCAGAACGTAGGAGACAGACATCATCTCAAGAAAGAAAAGAACCTTTGCACACCATCTTTTGAAAAACTTTCCATCAAAAGGTTCTAGTCTAGACATATCCGGAACAGTGGGTTGTTTGGTTGCTATTGTAGAAACTACTTTTAAGATTGTTGGATAAAATGAATATGATATTTAACAATCAAACAAAATCAACAAAACACAAACACTGAGACGTGATGAAATCAATGTCCTTAAAAGCAATTTCGCCTCCACCGGTTGAGCAAGGTGAACTACAAGCGAATGCTCCCCAAGATTTAAAGTCTTTCCTTGTTTGTTTGCTCTACGAGAAAGGGATTGAACTTGCAAAGAGAAGTGTTTGAATGTAGAGGAGATGAGGAGAGTAAG
Source organism: Eustoma russellianum (assembly GCA_036186865.1). Taxonomy (NCBI): domain Eukaryota; kingdom Viridiplantae; phylum Streptophyta; class Magnoliopsida; order Gentianales; family Gentianaceae; genus Eustoma; species Eustoma russellianum. The sequence continues at coordinate 5,796,054 of AP025069.1, read as the reverse complement.
ATTGCTGAAAACTACACAATTTTTGCAAAGTTGTAGTGTCTTATTTAAAATAGCCAAACCCTTTATTTATAGGTCTAAGGTTAGATGAAAAAACACTTTGAAAACTATTTTAGCAGTTTAATACAACTCCAAGTTTGTTGAATAACGTTCACAAATGAAGGGAGATGATTCTTGGATCAAAAGGTGCAATTCAAAGTGAAGAGTTCTGTCTTTTGGTACATCGATTGATTGATGTCACTTCGATCGATGTTGGACATAAACTTTCAGCTTTGCTTCTTGACCACATAGATCGATCGAAGTCATTTCGATCGATCGATGTCATCGATCTATGTTGGACAGAAAGTTCCAACTTTTCACCATGTCACATCGATCGATCGATGTCATCGATCTATGTTCAACAGAATACTCAACTTTATTTCAGCTTTCACTTAAGTCGATCCAAGTCACACATGGATCGATCCAAGTGATTTCTTTCAAGTTTAAAGTGTTCAAATTGTCAATCAAACTCCCAAAAAACAACACACATATTTTTACATAAGTTCGGAGCACACTTTAAAGTACTTTAACGTACTTTTCCAACACACACTATAAAAACCAATAGACGTGTGAAATTAACAACAAAAAGAAACGCGTGCAACGAGAGATTTTGGCCGCCACCCATTTTTAGTTGATTTATTCTCTATCAAGATCGCACAGGCCTACGATTTCCCTCAGGACGAACTCACAATGGCGGCCAGGGACACAATTGTCCGATGTATGACAGTCAATCACCGTACAATGAAGCATCAGCTTTCGGAAGTTTTTGGGACCTGTGATAGCTTCTGCTTCAGCTGGAAAAAAAACAATAGAAAAATGTGTCAGCTTTGGAAAAATATGCGATATTTTCATGTTTTTATACACTAGGAAGATCCGTCATATGCTATTGTTTGATCAATTCAATTCACCAACAATATTATCCACAATATTATGCATTACATAATTAAATATTTGATACATGGTGAAAGAAATATTTTGACAATCAGAATCTGCCTTTTCTCTTATTCACCATATGAATTTATAGAGTATAATTAGGCATCTAGAGATAAATATTACCTAAAGTGCTACGCTAATCTCTGTCAATCAAATCTACACTGTACGATAAGGATATGTACAAATCAAATCAATTATGAAGGATTTTACAGGATTTGATTAGATTAGATTAGATATCTTCAATCTCTATCAATACTGTGGTCGGCCCGACTGTGTTTGGCCAATAGTCGTTTGGTCAGCCTCGGCTCAGCAGAGTCAGTTGAGGTCAGCTCAGGATCAGCTCAGCAGCCTCAGTAGTTTAGCCTCGGCAAATTCAGGTCAAGTCAGCTCCGGAGGGTCAGGTCAGGTCAGCTCCAGCTCTAACACCCCCCTCAAGTTGGAGCGTGAAGGTGTGAAATGCCCAACTTGGACAATAGGAAGTGAAAATCGCAAGCGCCAAAAGACTTAGTAAGGATATCCCCAAGCTGATGAGTCGTTGAAACACGAATAGGGCGGATTTGTCCATCTAAGATGGCATCACAGAAAATGACAGTCGACCAGGATGTGTTTGGTGCGCTCATAAGCGTGTGCAACATATAAGGCAGACTAACTGTCTGCGTAGAGGTAACGTAATCCGTATGGGGGGTGCCGAAGAAATGAAGAAGACCAACCAGCCACTTGAGTTCGCAAGTAGTGTAGGCCATGGCGCGATATTCAGCCTCGGCAGATGACCGAGAAACAGTAGTTTGCTTCTTTGTCTTCCAGGAAATTGGGGTGGCGCTGAGCTTAATAAAGTAAGCTGTGAGAGATCGGCATGTGATAAAACATGTTGCCCAATTAAATTCACAGTACGTAGTGAGGTGAAAATCACTTGTTGAAGGAAAGAGAACTCCTTGACCAGGATGACCCTTTAGGTAACGAACAACTTTCAGAGTTGCATGGTCTGCATAAACTGAGCTAAGGTATGGACTGCATACGAAAGTTCGAGACGAGTGATTGAGAGATACACGAGGCGCCCGATGAGCCGACGATAAGGAAAAAAGTTATCCAAGAGCTTTCTCTCGGAGAGAGAAAGGCGGTGCTGCTGCTCCAGAGGTGTAGCCACAGGTTTGGCAGCCATCAAACCACAATCTGAGAGAATATCGAGAGTATATTTACGTTGAGACACAGAGATTCCAGCTCGGCTATGGGCAACTTCAAGACCAAGAAAATACTTCAGTTGGCCGAGGTCTTTCATATGGAAGCAGCAACTAAGATACTCCTTCAGCTTGTCCACAATGCTCTGATCGTTGCCCACAATGATAAGATCGTCAACATAAACCAAGAGGAAGAGCTGAGCTCAATCTTGGGTATAGCGACACAAGGAATAATCAGAATGTGACTGAATAAATCCATAATCACGTAATGCGTCAGAAAATTTTGTGAACCAACAACGCAGGGCTTGCTTGAGTCTGTACAAAGATTTGCAAAGGCAACAGACCCGGTTTGAGCCGGTGGTTTTAAACTCAAGGGGAGGCTTCATATAAACTTCTTCGTCAAGGTCACCGTGGAAAAATGCACTGCCCACGTCCATTTGGCGCATAGAGAAATTATGCACAGCGGCAAGAGCCAGGAGAACTCAGACAGTAACTATTTTTGCAGTGGGGGCAAATGTTTCATCATAATCAATACCTTCAACTTGGCGGTTACTGTGAATGACGAGCAACCATTCAATGGTACCGTTAGAATTGTATTTGATTTTGTATATCCATTTACACCCAATAGCACGTTTGCCAAGTAGCAGCGGCTCAAGCGTCTAAGTATGAGTGTCTTCTAGAGCATTAATATCCTCTTGCATGGCGGCACGCTATCGAGGGTCCTTGACCGCGTGAAAATAAGATTGCAGCTCCGCACTCAAAGTGATAGCCACAAGGAAAGCCCGATGCTCTGCAGAAAATATATGAGTACTAAGATAATTATAGATAGATTAGGGAGTAGCTGACGATGCAGAGGGCGTGGTGGAGTCGGCCGAGGGGCTATACGATGCTGCATGGAGGGCATAGTCGGCCACTTTATGGGTGGTCGCTTGATAAGATCCATGCGACCGAGTAGCAGAGTTGAGTCTAAGGTCATTGGTGGTGAAGTGTTGCCATCAATTGATGGGGAAGGTTCCGAGGTAAGAGTCAAGTTAGTGGGGACGTCGATGGTATAGTCATCTTCAGGAGTAGGGAAGGGCTGTTGGGATGAGAGGTCAACAGCAGGCACAGTGGTTGAGGTCGGCAGCTCGGCATATAGGAACGTAGTTTCGATAAAGGTGATATTGTGTTAGGCGAAAAAGACATGTTGGTCAACGTCAAAGGCATTCCAACCTTTGGTGGCAGCATGGTAACTGACAAAGATGCATTGGCGACTGCAACTTTGAAACTTGTCTCCATAGTGTTGATCGTTATGCACATATCAAAGCCTCCCAAATACCTGAATATTAGTGTAAGAGGGAGGTTGTCCAAAGAGTTCTTCATATGGTGTTTTGCCACCCAGGAGAGGAGTGGGAGTATGGTTAATTAGATGGGCGCGGTCAAGACACATTCTCCCCAAAAGAAGATAACTTGCCTGAAACCGCAAGGCCCGAGCAACGTTTAGAATGTGACTATGTTTGTGCTCTACTCGACAATTTTTCTGCGGTGTATGCTGAAGGAGGTTTGATGAAGTACACCGAGTTCCAAGAAAAATGACCGCAGAGGGAGAAATTCAGAGCCGTTATCGCTATGGAAACTTTAAATCTGTTGATTAAAGTGAGTGCAAATCACGGCGAAAAATTGTCATACCACTGTAGATGCACGATATTTTGTTTTTAGCAAATATACCCATACTACACGTGAGTGCATGTGTCCGAAAGGTTGGCAGCAGTCGCAGCACGTATAGCCCATCGGTCTTCTCACCCACTCCAATCCGATTCCTGGTATTCTGGTCCTTTATCACGCAACCATCATTAGTAAACATAGCTATATAATCACCTTTGTGCCATAATTGAGAGATTGAGAATAGATTGCATGTTAAGTGTGGCACAAAAAGCACTCTATCAAGAACAAATGTATCACTAAGATGAACCTTCTCTTGCTTGAAGGCCAACGCATCCGTCCCATTAGGAAGCCAAACAATACTCGGCTTGGTAGAAATACAGTTGTGCAAAAAATGTCAATTGCCCATCATGTGATGGGTAGCGCCAGAATCAACAATCCAAGACGAGTCGAAGCACTTACCACTCAGACGTTCATTTTTACGAGAATTAAGTGCTTAGAGTACCGCAGTGAGATCATCCGCTGACAAGTCAGCCAAAGCTCCAGTCACAGCCTGAGCCAAGACTGCAGATGATTTGGCGATCATCATGTGAGCAGAGGCAACCGCTTGCTTGGGCCAAGAAGCACTTCCGGGTGTCGCTCCATTGGAACAAAGAGGTCCCTTAGGGAGATCACTCCACCAATCTGGATAACCGGTGATTTGAAAACAACCACTTACCTCATGCCCCTTGCGATGGCAATGGCAAGCACACAGCGTCGGTTTTGAGGGTCCAACGATCCCCCTTTGATCCTGTCTATCTACGAATGGTTTGGCCATTAGTGCAATGGCAAAGCCGACTGGTTTGCATTGCTCCTCCATTAATGCCGCTTTGCCTAAACTTTCTTCTTGCACTACCATGTGATACGTGCGATTCAAAGTTGGAAGAGGATCTTGGTTGACAATAGATGAACGTACCACACGATAGGAGTCACATAAACCCATCAAAAATTGATCTACCTAGTCGCCCTCCTTGCGTCGGGCAAGGACTTTGCGCAGATTGCATGTGCACGGATTACACGAGCTCGTCGGAAGGTCTTACATTCTTCAATTCATCCTATAGATTCTTTAAACTTTCCATAGTAAACCATGACAGGATTGTCGCCTTGTGTACAATTTGCGAGAGCTTTCTTCAATTGTTGAATTCTAGGCACGTTCATTACAGCAAAACACTGTTTGATTTCATCCTACCATTCTTTATCCTCCTCGGCATAAGAAATGGTGGATCGTAAGCTTGGTTCTATTGTGTTCAGAATCCAAGCCACAATCATAGAGTTGACTGGCTCCCATTGCACTACGTCGGGTGAGTCGCCATCTGGTCACTGAACGGAGCCATCTAGAAAGCCAAACTTTCATCAGGCTAGGAGCGATCCTCCGACCGCCCGAGCTCATTCCTCGTAATTGGTTCCCGTCAACTGTAAGAGAGTGATAAGTAATTTGGAGTGATCTCCAGAAGGAAGATCATATGATGATATGATTTTCTTGGTTTATGAGGTTCCGGTTGCCATGGGTCTAGTCGGCCAAGAGGGTGGTGTGAATGATGAAAAAGAGCAGGGAAGGAAAGTGGAAGATTATGGCTCTGATACATAAAAGAACAATTTTGGCAATCGGAATCTGCCTTTTCTCTTATACCACCATATGAATTTATAGAGTACAATTAGACATGTAAAGATAAACATTACCTAAAGTGCTATGCTAATCTCTATCAATCAGATCTAGAATGGATGGTAAGGATATGTACAAATCAAATCAATTACAAAAGATAATTATGAAATATTTGACAGGATTTGATTAGATTAGATTAGATATCTTCAATCTCTATCAATACTGTGGCCGGTCCGACTGTGTTTGGCCAATAGTTGTTTGGTCAGCCTCGGCTCAGGGGTCTCAGTTGAGGTTAGTCCAAGATCAGCTCAGCGGTCTCGGTAGGTCGGCCTCAGCAAGGTCAGATTAGGTTAGCTCGGGAGGATCAGGTCAGTTCAGCTCCAGCTCTAACACATGGGACTTACTTTGAAAATAAAAGATACATTCTATTGATATAGATAGAGAATCTCAATGTTTTGAATATTGACTTTTATTTCAAGTGATATTACAGAAACTGTAGTAGAAGATCTTAATTACGATATTTTAGAAAAGAGATAACTATGTGTCATATTTACAAGATTGAGGGTCGTTGTGCTAATAGGGTGTAGCGACCGTCCCGAGCCATAGTACTCAAAACGATTCACCCGCTGTATTTCGCTAAAGAAAATACAATGCGTTAAAGACAAAATGTATCACGTTCGCAGAAGTCAAAAAAAAATTCTCGAAATCATCAATATCATAAATGAATATCAAAAGTCTAGGTCAAATCTATTACAATGTCAGAAAAATCAAAAACTAAATAATTAAGTCTCAACTGTCTAAAGTGAAAAATCTCATGCTTTCTAAATCCTCAAAATCCTCAGTTGCAACGATCAATCAACTCTCTTGATCCAAGTCGTCCTCTACGTAAGCCCACTTGAAATCCTGATCACCTGAAAAAAATAGAGAAGTGTAGTATAAGCGACAAGTCGGCCAGTAAGAAACCTCCCTTTATTTAACATGGAATCATACACGGTGAAGCAAATATGATATAGTAAGTGACAATATAAAATAATAGAACGATTCTCTTTGCAAGTAAATTCACAATTAGGACCCTAACATCAAGAATCAAATAGAGCAAATAGATCCAACAAAGTGTAGGACCTGCAAGGCACCACTAGAAGGGGGGGTTTAATAGTGTTTGTGGAAAATTTGGTTTTTAAAAATGTTTTAATCCAAAAACCCAACTTCTGAAAACAGTTTCTGTTTTCATGACCTGTTTTGCAACGTTTGAAAACCTAGGTTACAGGCCATCAAAAATTCTGAAATTTGGAGAGATTGTAATCTCAGATGTTCTGAGTATCTCCTAAAAATTTCAGATCACAATTCAACCTTTAACCCTTTGAAAAATTGTTTGTGGTCAGATTGCGGAAATCTGCCAGAAACGGTTGTGTGATTTGAAAAATTTATTCCGATTAAATCGTGGCTCCAAATGGTCTGAAAATTTAATGAAAAACCCCTTGCTATATTTATTTAATTGGGTTGAAACAGTTTTGAAAAATTCCTTTGGGAAGTATGTCAAATACGTTCAAAGTCTCAACCTTTGCAAGCCTGAAAATCAGACTGCACTAGTCTCAGAACTATTGACGTTTGAATGACTTATACTTGTCCAAAAGGGTTGCAACTTGCGCCAAATAAAACTTAGAAGATGTGGCTATGTTTCTTCAAAATTTCACAATTTTTGAAATTCCTTTACTATTTTTAAGATTGCGATGAAATAGATGCAAAGTGCAGTAAACTGAAAGTACTGTGCAGAAAAGTAGAGAACAAAAGGAATTTTATACTGGTTCGGTTAAATCAACCTACTCCAGTCTTCGATGACACCTTCTTCGATTATCACTAAAAAAAACAACACATTACCACACAGGGTTGATGGAGCTACACACCAACTCCAACCCTTTACAATCGAAACAAGCAATCACAATGATCAAGAACACCACCGAGCGGATGAAGGTTTGATCACACCTTGATTGACCTTTTACAATAATAGGACGTGTATGGTGGTATGAATGAAGCCTATTCAATATGTTTGAATATAGATATAATAGGCTTAAGAGAGAAAGAAGAAGAAAGAAATATAGAAGAAGAGAGTAGAGAGGCTTTTTGCACATTGAAATTCTAAGTCTAGTCTTGTGTTTGATTTGCTCTTCTTCTCTTCTTTTTATCATAGTGTGGCCACCCCCTCTAGGGCTTTTCTTCCCCTTGGAAATTCTCTGTTAAGTCCTTGGAAGAATGCCTTGTATAATTATATCATCAACTTGCTTACTTGGCACCACTTGATTGGATGATTTTTTTGGCCTTGCTTACTTGACACTTCTTGATTGGATGAGTTGTGTCATCACTTTATAGCTGAAAAATATGAGATAAAATGAAAAGCATGTGCCAAAATCAAGTTCAAAACATTGTCAAAAATCATACCATTAATCCCCTTAAAATTTGGAAGTAAATTAGTCTCATTTCAAGACAAGAAATTCGGCCATCACCTTTCAACACATGCTGAAATTTTCAGAATGTGCAATATTCTTAACATATTTGAAATTATTACCATATTAGTATTATATCAATCCCTTTAAAATGAAGAGGCAAATTTATCACCATTAAGGACATAAAAATCAGCCAACTAATTCACACATGCTGAATTTTCAGCATGTGTCATATATGTGACATAGTTTGAAACATTACCTTGTGTAGCTCCCTCCATTATGTCACTAACCTTGTGTAGTCTATTTTTCACCAATCAAGATGCCAACTAAGCTCCACATAGGCTTCTCCAAGCTGTAGTAGGCGTGTGTAATGAGCTTGTACATGTGCTGAATTTATTTTTTAAACTTTGTAGAATAGTGCACAATAATTATATACATATGGTATATTCCAATCAGCCCTAAATTGAAAATTCTAGAACACCTTAGTATGTATTGAATATGTAAAAATTGTCTAGATACATGTGACATATCATGCCTAAAACGTTCCATTTGTTGTATTCGTAGAAAACCGAATTTTCGACTTTTGTCGATTGCGCGATTTTTCTCCGATTAAATTCAAACTTTTTGCACATGTTATATATATATTATGTCATACATAATATATATAGAATAACTTAAATATTCAGCTCTAAAGGCTGAAGTAAGTGGCGCCCCATGTGCTTTAAACTTTGAATTTGAATTCTCCACAATTTGACCTTAATTGGGAGTGATTTGTTTGTACCAACATGGAATGATTTTATGGCTGAATATACTATGTAAGCCACGAAATTTGTGGCTATTTTTGAAGTGTAGGGGCTGGCCATCTATATATGACAAGTACGTGACACGTTAGCGAAGTTTCGGTAGTCACCCGATACGACAGTTTTCGGTTTAGAACCTTGTAACGTGTCGTAATAATTTTGTCATCACCATAACTTATATCATATGATATAATACCTGAATATACTCATAAATATGAGGTAAATATAGTGGTGTGACGTTGACGTACATTCGTAAAATGTATAACGTGTCGGTAGTACGTTAGAATATATGTGTATAGTGCCTTTTAAAAAAAATCTGAATATATATATATAAATATATATATAAACATGTGATATGATAAGGAAAGGAGACTTTCCATTCTTCAATTTGTTGCCTTCATGTCTTTTCTAAATATATCTCCATTTAATGAACTACTTAGTTCATTTAACTAAGTACTTCACTTAATGAACTAGTTTAGTTCATTAATGGTGGCACCTGAAAATAGTTCAAACACAACAAATGTTTTCCATTTGACGTAAGCTTTAAAGCTTCATGGCTTGTTAGTATGGCAACATTATATATACACTATATAAGGCAAGTTTGTTGCAACAACGTGTCAATTCATAAAATATATCATGCATTTCTTTAGCGCACATTATTTAAATCATACATTTTTATAAATCACTCAACCCTTTTTCTCAACACAAAGTACGTAACCAAGTCTAATTAGTGGTTAGTCCAAATCAAAATTGATGATGCAATTTTTCAAATTTGCAATGCCAAAATGTCCAAAGTCAAAGGCCCAAAATCCCAATGTCCAAAAGTCCAAAGTTTCCAAATCTGATTTAGTCGGTCCAAAGTCTAAAATCTAAATCCGAGTTCAACTTGGTCCAAATCCAGATATCAAATCCGGCTTAACCGGTCTAAAACCAAATTTCCAAAATATCCAAAACCTGGCTAAAACGATCCAAAACAATGCAATGGCTGTAGCACTTTCCCTACAAATGACTTATACCGTACGACTTACGGATTGATCCTCCATTAGTCAACATGCTATATACTCCCTGAACATTCTAGGTAGTTACGTCTATGGTGTCCAAATGGCAGCCAATATGTCTGTGCTTTCTGAACACACTAGATAGTTACGTCCGCACGCTCCGTTTGTTTGGAACTAATCCGGCTTAACAATATATTTCAAGTGTAGGGGTGAATATCCTAAAATATGCAATGCAATTTCCAAAATTATTTTCAGGTACCAAAGTTAATCCAAATTACCAAAATAGGCCAAAATGTCAAATTTGTCAAAATTACTAAAATGCCCTCTAAATACCAAATAATTCCAAATAAATAATCCGAATAGACCAAAAAATCTAAAATACCAAAACCATCTCCATCTCAGCAGTATAGGCATATGCATATTTATGTCTACGCTCATACATACACATATACAAGTATATACGTACACACTACTCTCTCGGCCTATTTTCCCCCAAACATGCTACCCAACTCACCTCATCTCACCCGCAACACCCTACACTTTCCTAGTAATTTTAGGTTTCCATGCAAAATATATCTCCATTTACATAATCCCAGTTAACTTAGGTTTCTTCCATACTTATCATCATTTAATATTTTCTTTTTCTTGTATTTTTTTACTTTTTCTTTTATTTTTTATGTACAAAATAGGCGTACATAACATAATGTAACTTACTCATGCTTAGTACATTGTGCAAAGGGTTATTCATAATAGTTATGGGGTTCGGTTTTCAAGTTTATATTCACAGTAACGCTAAAGAAGAGATCCCCTGATAATCTTTTTTCTTCGAAACTCTTCACTAAATGTTAAAATACATTAGAAAACACATAAATTATGGTGTAGTATATGGGTTCAACATACACTACAAACTTGATATATATTTTCTATATAATATATATTTTCACACTAAATGAAGTATTTGACAGAGAATGCAATAATTTCTATACAATATTTTCTATATAATATTTCAAATTATTTCTATATAATATTTTTACACTAAGACAAGGTTGCAATAATTTCTTATCATAATCCCATTGCCGACATAGATGCCAAGTTTACATCACTGACAAATAAAATAAGACACAATTATACCTCAAGTCATTGTCTAAATGCTAGGTATTTGTTTCCCAACTGTAATAACTCATTTATTTTAATATCGGTTTTCCTTTTGTCTGGCTAACCTAAAGCTATGTCTTACCCTCTTGCTCTGCAGTTCAGTAGTGATAGCTCACTGTGCATCTCAATAAAAGCTTTTTCCCAAAACAAATAGAAAATGAAGAAAAGAGAAAACCCTAGTTTATGTGTTAGGTCTTGTGAAAAACATCTATCACACTCGTTGAATAATATTCGTGTTCTAGTATCGGTGACTAATTTCATGCTCATGCACCAGTGGCGTGTTAAATACAACAACAACTATATCAAGTATATTCCAACAAAAAAAACTATTATTAAAGTCTTGAAAGATTAAGAGACAGTCAAACAATACCTCCATCATAATTGACCTTTAATATGTGTTTGTTTTGGTTGTAATATCTTTTCGCTTCTAGACATACTTCACCATTCATACAACTAAAATCTCATTTGATAGATATTGTTCATTAAATAATAATAATAATAATAATAATAATAATAATAATAATAATAATAATAATAATAATAATAATAAAATAACAATAATAATTATAATAAAAATAATAATAGTAAATTGTTTTGGAGACTACATCGCGATCTAGTTTTACACTCTAAGACACGCCTGTTAAACCATGAGTGTAAATGCTACGAGAAAATAATTGGTTTTTAACCTATTGTAATTTATATTATATTAAAAACTTCGTTGGTGCTGTGACATCGAAATAATTGGACTTTACCGATGTTATTCCATGAAAAGTTCACCACATACCAAAATAAAAACCAAAAGCAAAAACAAAATTGAATATCAGAGTAAGAAGTTTCGGATATTACATTATTAATTACCTAAAGTAACAAATAATATATGGTACTCATGTGGACCTCACCAAGTTAGTATTCAGTCTTTGATCATGAAAAAACTTAAATAATTTAAATAGTAAATGTCCTTAATGAAGTAGTGACATTTAAAATTATTAAAAAACTTGGGTTGATTAATCATATGGACCTCACCAAGTTAGTATTCTTCCTTTAGTTGTGTCCAATGTAGTTGACAATGATCCATTTTTAAGATAATGCTTTATTGGTTTAGCACTATCGTATAATTAGGGGAAAAACTGATGTACCCTTATTGTCAAAATAGTTTATTCTATAAAAATTACAAGTAACTATCATTTAACAAACGTGTAGCAGGATAGTTCTTATGCATAACATAGACCCTTTAGAGATACATGAAAAGTTTCTGTTCGGTTAAGTTATAATTTGTTTTGATGATGAAAAGATGTTTTAAATAAGTTAAATTAATGTTTGAGACTTGATGCAAGATGAGAAAATTACACTATGTCAAAAATAGTTGAGATTGGAACTCACTGTCCAACATCGATCTCTTAGGCTGGGGACATTGATCGATCGATGTCACTTCAGCCTCTGACTTCGATCGATCGATGTAGGTCAGAAAGCATTCTGTCCAACATCGATCTCTCAACCCAGGGACATCGATCGATCGATGTCACTTCAGTCTCTCCTCAGGGAGACTTCGATCGATGTCAGTCAGAAATGTTTCTGTCCAGCATCGATCTCCGAGTCCAGGGGACATCGATCGATCGAAGTGACATCAGTCTCTCTCAGGGGGACTTCGATCGATCGATGTCAGGCAGTTTCAAAAACTGCAAAGTTTCTGGAGGACATCGATCTCTCTCCTAGGCACTTCGATCGTTCGATGTCCCCCCCAGAATTCAAAATTTTCTGAACGTTGGAACAAAATCCAAGGGAGATTCATGGTATATTCTCTTTCCAATCTTGCTCAAATTTCTTGTGGACTTTAACTCAACATATTACATGTTTCCTTGAATATTTTATCAATATCTAAGCAATCCTAGGTTGGCTATTGAGGATCAAATCACTCCATAGGGTGGATAAAGACTATTTGGGCATTATCTTGACATTTGGAGTAGTTCAAGACATGGTGGAAAGCTCAAAAACATGGTGAACTTCGTCTATAAAAGGAAGAGGCTTGGATGAGACAATTACAAATTTTCAACATCATCTAGCTGTAATTTTCATTGTTGTATAGTTCTCTCATACTTGTAAATTTGCTTAAAGCTTGTTAAGCTTTTCTTTGCTCTTCATTGTTGTATATTGAGAGATAGAGAGTCAAGCACAAGTGGAACCATAAATATTTGATCTCTTGCTTGTGCTTAGACTAGTGAAAAAGTATGAACCTTACTATATTTCTTCAACCCACTGTGAGAAGTTCTTGAGGGAACTTTGTTCAAGTTGTGAGGTAGCAAGAAGTTGTTCTTGCTAAGAGCTATAGTTGCTGCAGTTGCAGAAGTCGGTTTTGTGCAAGAAGTTGTTTTTGTTGTTGCTTACACTAAGGTGTTAGTGTAAGTATTACTGTGGTTGTTCTTATTGTCTCTAATAAGAAGAGTAGTTGTTGAAAATGCACTTTGGCAACAAAGTGGAAATGATTCTACTCCACTCTATATCCGGTGTACTCATTCATTGCTTCTCATCTCCCATTCTTGCTCTGATTTTGAATTTCATTTTGAGTTGAGCCAAACAAGAAAAATTCCGCAAAAGTGCCAAACACTCTGTTCACCCCTCCTCTAGAGTGTGTTTCGGATCTAACAATTGGTATCAGAGCCTAACCTTGATTGCTTGGCCTATCTTTGCAAGTAGCAAGGTTAAAGATCATGGTAATGACAGCCTCAACCTCAACCTCAACCTCTTCATCTCACACTTCATCTCCTAAGCCTACTGCACTATTTTCCGGATCAAACACTAAAGCACCTATGTTTGATGCCCAAAATTATTCTTTGTAGAAATTTCGAATGATCAATCATTTGAAAGGCTGTGGATTTGATATATGGAGAGTCGTTGTCAAAGGAATTGAAGTTCCTATGATTACCAACTCAAAAAGAGAATCAATGTTCAAAGATGAGGATGACTACACCGACGAAGAGAAGATAAAATTTGCCATAAATGGCAAAGCATTTGATATTCTCTCAAGTGCTCTTACCACCACCGAGCTCATAAGACTTCAAGGTCTTGAAACAGCTCATGAGGCATGGAAAAGGCTTGAAATGACACACGAAGGAACTGAGCAAGTAAGAATGAGCAAAAGACTCATGCTCATGAAGGAGTATGAGATGTTCGAAATGAAGAACGGTGAGAAGATTGAGGAGACAATCGATCGATTCACACGAATAGTGAATCAACTCTCCATGGTGGACAAGAAAATCTCAAATGAAGGACCTGTCTCAAAACTCCTCAACTCCTTGCCAAGAGAATGGACACCTAAAGTCACCGCCATCACCGAATCAAAGAATCTCAAGACTCTTACCCTTGATGAGCTATCCGGTAATTTTCTTACTCATGAAATTCTTATTGATGAACAAAATAGGTTGAACCCAATCAAACCCACACAAACATCACACAAAGGATTGGTGGTAGAGTCCGATGAATCGGATGAGGAAGTTGCCCTTCTAGTAATAAAATTTAGTAGAATGGCAACTAGAAACAAAGCTCAAGCAAGAAAGTTTTCCAAAAGACCACCTAAAGAAAAGGAAGCAAGTGAAAATTGTTGAGAAATATGTTTGGATAATTTTCAAAGTCATGATTTTAAGTGGTGAATACTTAAAAATGTCACATATGGTGTTATAAGTGATTAAAGGTTGAAAAAGTGAAGAAAAATAACGTGGATCTCTCAGGCAGAGACACATGGATCGATCCATGTACATCAGCCCCTCACGTGGATCGATCCATGTTGAACTGAGAAGAACCAAAAACTTACTGTGAGACGTCGATCTCTCACGTGGATCGATCGACGTACGTCAGCCCCTCACGTGGATCAATCGACGTCCGTCAGCTCCTCACATGGATCGATCCACGTCTCACAGAATGTTTAGAGTTTTTAGAAATATTTTTCTAAAATATGTTAAAGTGGTTGTTTTCATTTGTATATGATTTATACATGCTCATTATATGAATCTTATGTGATTTTGATGATTTTAAATGTATTGTGACTAACGTGCCTTGGAAGTTTCTACAACTCACCAAAAAGGGCAAAATTGGTATTTTGAGTTTTGTAGGAATATCACATGGTGAAAATATTTCAAGGATGTTTTCTTATACTATTTATCATGACAAAGGTGATATCATGATTATTTCTGACCATCTGGGTCATTTCTGGAGTTTTCATATACAAGGGGTATTTTGGTAATTTCACCCCCGAGGGTATTTTTGGTATTTTCACTCAAGGAATCTCTTCAGCATATTATTATCTTCATTCTAGAGCTAATTTATTATTAACTTGAAGATAATATGGTGATTCTTTATCTCTTTCTCTCACATGATGATATTATTTACTATAGCTGGATATGTGACGAATTGAGATGTCACATTCTATTTTTTTAAGACCCTCTTATATATGTTATAATAGAACATTTATCATCATTATTCAGAGATATTAAAGGTGTCAAAGGTGTAGAAATGTTCATGACATATAAGAAGAAATATTGGGAATTTCGGTGTTACACGTTGACATAATCTTGTCAACTGTTATCTATTGATTTCTTCTTCAAAAATCTGAGTCGCTACACATATATATATGTTGAAAAGACATGCATATGCAGTTGGATATAATGTGGAATTCATAATGTGACTTGGAGACAAGTGGACCAACCAAAAAAGAGCTAGTTGGCAAAATTGCCAACTTGGAATTTTCTAAATATAGCCAACGGCTATATGGCTTTTCTTAGCAGATTTTTCGAGTCAAATTGAAGACTTCACATGACCTATTATTTTGCTTGAGGTTGGGGATATTTTGGTGGTATTATCCTTTCTTATTTTATTAAGAAAAATCAAAACTATTTTTTGAAACAAAGTGAGGTAGCCAACGGCTACTATGTTGTCTTGGAGCAGATTTTTTGATTTGAAAATGTCAATGCCCACATGCCTATTATCTTTCCAAAGAGTTGAGAAGATGATGGAATTGTTATGGTCTTATTATCTTCACATTTTCAAGATAATTCCAAGTCATTATTGGGGTCAAAAATTCAGCCATGCTGAAATGCCAAGGTGGACCAATCATTTTGTCTTATTTTGCCAAGTGTACAAGGCCAACCAATGATGAGAAGACATTTGGACTTGATGATGAAGATGGTGACACATTGGAAGTCTTATCTCTAAGGCTCAAATCACACTATAAATAGAGGCAATAGTGAAGAAGATGAAACACACTTGAAGCTCACAAGCATTTGTTGAATTGTCTAGCTATCATCTTCTTCTTGTTGTTGTTCTCGTTCCATTCTTTGTAGCAAAGGTGTTCTTGATATTTTTGTTATGCTACAAGCCTCTTGAGCTTCATTTGTAAGATTGATTAGCCATTCTTATAAGGCTACATCAATAGGTGGTAGAGATGTTGCAACTAAGTGTTGCTTAGAAGGCGATTATCCAAGTCTTGAGTAGGGTTGGTGTATAACCCAAGGATCAAGATTGGTTCTTGTTGTAAGGTGATTCATTTGATAGTGACATCCAAGGAAAGTTGTTCTTTCAGACTGGAGTAGGTCACATTGACCGAACCAGGATAAATCCTCGGTGTTCTTGTCTTGTTTCTTCATTTCTGTTTTCTGCCTGTTTTTACTGCAAATTTCACTCAATATATCACGTTTTGTAAAAATAGCTAAACATTTTCAAAATTCGTGATTTTTGGTAGAGTTATACTTCAGACTGTTAGCTTTCAGTTTCAACAAGAATCACTTGATTTGAGCAAAGGAAAGTTAGTTTTTAAGTCTTTGCAAGATAATTGCTCCAATCTGGCTGCAATCTGACTAGTTTTGAGAAAACTTAAATTCTGTATTTATCAAGAATTGTTTAAGGTCATGACCTTTTGAAAACATCAGCTACACATCCTAAGGAGTGTTTTGATATCAAGATCAACCTTTTTGGTTGAGTATTCAAAGAGAAACACGTTTTGCAAAATCAGCAACATTCTGTCCAATTCTGTCCAGATTGACCATCTGAATCTTTGTATTTGTTTGAAGGGTCAAAAGATCTTAGTTTTGTCTGAATTTTAGATAGAGTCTTGTTTACACATTGACGTTATATTCGGGAAAGTTTCATAATTTTTGGAGCTGTGTACAATTAGTTTTGAATTTTTAAAAAACGGGTTTTGAATCTGAGGTGGTCTCAGATTTTGTTTTGAAAGGGGATTTTTACAAAGGGTTGTAGTGTAATGTCCGCTAACCACTATTCACCCCCTCTAGTGGTATTTATTGCAGGTGCACGGTCCAACAAAAATTGCTATAGATATGGTCGACCCGGTCACATCATTGCTGATTGCCACGTAAAAGATCCGCAAAAGCAAGAGAAGAAGGTCTTTCCTCAAAAAAAAGAAAGCCCTTAATGTGGAGGTAACCACGTAGGATGATCTCCTTTCGGAATCGGAAGGAGAAGAGAGTGAAGATCAAGGTGTTGGACTTGTTGCAATAGTTGACAATCAAAAGATTCAACATACTTGTGTTATGGTAATTGAAGATGATCTTGAGCTAAATCCTAATCCTTCTAATTTGCAAGATGAAATAGGAGATTTGCAAGATGACTTTGAAAAACTGAAATTAAAGTATAAACATTTGAAGAAAGAGTTTAAGAAGTGCATTTTATAAAATAAGAACTTGCATGATAAGAATATTTTGATTTTTCAAGAGCATGACATTATACTCACCATGCATAAAACCGTAGCTCTTGAAAATGCAGAAATTTTAAAAGAATGTGAAAAACTAAGGTTAGACTTGCAAAGACTAACTAATGTTAAAAATAATCTAGACAAATTACTTGGAAACCAAAGAATTGGAAATGATAAATCCGGCTTAGGATTTAATACATCACATTCTTCCATTAATCCTAAGTCATTAAAGAGAAAGACAAACAAGAGAAAAATACAACATAACACATCATCTTCTAAACCAAGGCGTGTACCCACTTGTTTTCATTGCAACAAAGTAGGACATGTGAAGAATGAATGTAGAGCTAGATTTGGAGGCATGTATGTTTGGAAGCCTAAGGGTCGACAAACTAACCCTAAAGGACCCAACCATCAAAGGGTACCAATGTATAAATCTTTTAGTTTTGTAGGCTCTCAAGATAAATGGAGTAGCCAAAGAAGAAGGAACCAAATGGCTTATGGACAACGGATGTTCAACGCACATGACCGGAGACAAAACGTTGTTCACCAAGCTCAAGCTCCAAGATGGTGGAATAGTGCATTTTGGCAATGGGAGAGCCAAAATCCTTGGATATGGAGAAATAGGTAATTCTTCTTTCACTATTAATAATGTGCTATATGTAGAAGGGCTTAAATATAATTTGATAAGTGTAAGCCAACTATGTGATGCTAATTTTCAAGTTGAATTTGTGAAAATAAAATGCATTGTGAACAAGAACGATAAGATTGTTTTTGAGGCTATAAGGAAAAATGATGTTTACAGATTTAGCACATATGATTTGATATCACAAAATGTTTCTTGCCTAGTTGCCAAAAATGATTTGACTCAACTATGGCATAGACGACTTGGACACATTAGTTTTAAAATTTTCAAAGAGATTTGCAAAAATAAAAAAGTTCAAGGTCTTCCAAAATTAAATTTCGAAAACCATGGCTTATGTGACATTTGTCAAAAGGCTAAGCTTGTTAAAACAAGCTTCAAGCCCAAAAGTGAAATCTCTACCACCAAACCTCTACAATTACTTCATATGGATTTGTATGGGGATATTGGTACGGCAAGTCTAAGTGGAAAACATTACACCTTTGTGGTGGTAGATGACTTCTCTAGGTACACTTGGGTAATGTTCTTAGCTAAAAAGAATGATGCATGCCAAGAATTTATAAATCTTTGTAGGAGATTAGAAAATCAAAGAGAAGATACAATTAAGGAAATTAGAAGTGATAGAGGTGGTGACTTTGATGGAGAATTTCAAGAATTTTGTGTATCCAAAGGGTATGGAAACAATTTCTCGGCTCCAAGAACTCCTCAACGAAATGATGTTGCGGAAAGAAAAAATAGAACACTTCAAGAAATGAGTAGAGCCATGCTAAATGAATTTGAGCTACCCAAATAATTTTTGGACTGAAGCGGTAAACACCGCTTGTCATACGATCAATAGAGTTTATTTGAGACCATTTCTCAAAAAGACTCCTTATGAGCTTTGGAAAGGTAGAGTACCAAATATTGGTTATTTCAAGGTATTTGGTTGTAAGTGCTTTATACTTAACACCAAAGATAACTTGGATAAACTCGGCTTCAAAGCGGATGAAGGAATCTTCATGGGTTATGCTCAAAATAGCAAGGCATTTAGAGTATATAATAAAAGGAGCATGAAAGTTGAAAAATCAATTCCTGTTAAGTTTAGTGAACTCATTGATGATGAACCAAACATTAATGATGATGATGATGATGAAATAATTGAAGTAAGCCATATGGAGAAATTTGAGAATCCAAAAAGTAATATTGTTATTGACCTTAGGATTGATCTCCTTGAACCTGAGGTTGAAGATGAAGAAGTAGGAGGAGATACATCAAATTTACCGGATTCATATAAGGTATAGGAAAGATCACCCTATAGAGTTAATATTAGGTGAAACTAGTCAAGGCATAATGACTAGGAGAAAATTCAATGAAAATGACTTTATTTCACAAGTTGAGCCTAAAAATATAAAGGAAGCAATAAATGATGAAGATTGGGTATTAGCCATGCAAGAAGAACTAAATCAATTTGAAAGAAGCGATGCTTGGGAATTAGTTGCTAAACCTAATGATCATCCCGTAATTGGTACTAAATGGGTATTTAGAAACAAAATGGATGATAAAGGAAACATCACTATAAACAAAGCTAGGTTAGTAGCTCAAGGATATAGGCAAGAGGAAGGCATAGACTATGATGAGACTTTTGCCCCCGTACCTAGGTTAGAAGCTATTAGGACGCTATTAGCATATGCATGCTATAAGGATTTCAAATTATATCAAATGGATGTGAAATCCGCATTCTTGAATGGAATAATTCAAGAAGAGGTGTATGTAGCTCAACCTCCGGGGTTTGAAAATCATAGTTATCCAAATCATGTATTTAAGCTCAAAAAGGCCCTTTATGGACTTAAACAAGCTTCTAGGGCTTGGTATGATAGGTTAAGTAACTTCCTACTTGAAAACAAGTTTTCAAGAGGAAAAGTCGACACTACTCTTTTTATTAAAGAACAAGGAAACCATCAATTGCTTGTTGAAATTTATGAGGATGATATTATATTTGGTGCTACTAATGATTCTCTTTGTGAGCATTTTCCAAAATTGATGGAAGGAGAATTTGAAATAAGCATTATGGGTGAACTCAACTGCTTTCTGGGTCTTCAAATTAAGCAAACTCAAGATGGAGTGTATGTATCTCAAACGAAGTATACAAAGATTTGCTCAAGAAGTACAAGTTTGAGGATGGAAGAAGTATAAGCACCCCAATGAGCACAAGTACAAAGCTTGACAAAGACGAAAAAGGAAAGCTGGTTGAGGTAACCAAATATAGGGGTATGATTGGTAGTTTACTTTATTTAACCGCTAGGAGGCCGGATATTTTGCATGCTATGTGCTTATGTGCTAGATTTCAAAGCATGCCTAAGAAATCGCATTTAGTTGCTATTAAACGTATCATTAGGTATTTGAAAGGAACCTTGAACTTTGGATTGTTTTATCCCAAAAATGGTTGTTTTGATTTAATAGGGTATAGTGACTCTGACTATGCCATGAATCTTGTTGTTATATCTTGTGTCCAAATAACAAAACAATAAATATATATAAAATGCATTTTGTGTACCTGCTTAAAAAAAACAAATAACATCAGGAGGGGATTTAATTCCCCATTAACCCCTTCCCATTTCCCCCTCGCCCACCCCATTACCTATTAATTAATCCCTTATCCTTCAGTTATCCCCCACTAAATGAATCCCATCCTAAAATCCCTTCACATCCGTTAATTACCCTCCTCAATTAATAATAATTCTCTTTCCTGTGTTCTCCAAGACAAACGAAAGGAATTTCCTTCCTGAAAATTCTTGTCGCCAACCACAATCTTCCCCATCAAACAGGCACTATGCTGCCTTTCTTCACAAAATCATGCTGTCAGAAGCAAGGAAAAATAAAGAAAGATTCAAAGCCTTTTTTCTTTCTTTCTTATATAGATATATGGGTATATACATATATACATATATGCATACACCTACAACATACAAATACTTTGACCCTTATTTTCATCAAAATCCAAACAGCCAGTCTCTCCTTATTTCTTCCAAACTGCCGACCATTAATCTTCCAAGAGCACAAACTGCCGCCAGTTTTAGGAAGCCAAGAACAATAATTTGGTTCATTCAACCCGGCTTTCATCGCATAGTACATTTAACCAAGACACGAGGCAAGTACACTTACTATATTTGCTATGTTTTTGTAAAGTTATAAAGTTATGTTCGTATCAAATCGGATCATACATGTTTATTTATGTTTGCATAGATTATTGAGTTATACATGTATATATCTATCGGTATGCATCGATCTAAATATATATACGTACATAGGATATATACTTTAGAAAGTAGTTGTTGTCGCAGTTGTGAAATTCGGCTGGCTATCCTTAGGGACACTGGCCAAATAAATGAGATTTTGTATATATATAATATTATGTTATGTTGAAGGGTAATAACATGTGAAGGTTTAATTTTCATCATCTTTCTTTTTGGTGCTTTTCGTAAAACTTAAGAAGGCCACTGTCTATCCTAGACAGTGGCTAAAACATGGGATTTAAATAAATATTAACATAATTGTATGTGAATATTTGAGAATTTCAAATGCAACACGATATTTTATATAATTTGTATTAAGTATATGAAATTAAGTATACGTAGGAGGAATTGCCCACTTTCGATGTGTGCCAAGCTTTTAGTATTGTTATGTTTCCTCTTTGATTATTTAGTTCCATATGAGAGTTATATATATAGGTATGCATGATTAAGTGAATTTAAAATAAGTGTTATTCGGAAATTGTTTGATAAATTATGTGTATATTTGGACCGAATACACGCGGCGGAGTAAAGGTGAAGTTGAAGAGACAAGTTAATAAGCAAATAGTTAATGTACAGGTTCAAATTTTGAAGATTCCAGAGGATAAGTTGGACATGTAGAAGCAGAGACTTTTATGGTAACCTTCTTCACGTTCGAGCATAGAATAAGAAAGCTAAGTGTCTGATCAAGGGTAAGTTGTCTATCTGTGCCCGTTATACTGTCATGCATCAGAGGTAAGTGGTCTATCTGTGCTTTTTATACTATCATGCATCACATGTAAGTGATCTATTGTGCTCGTTATACTGTTATGCATGAGAGGTAGTGATCTATTTGTGCTCGTTATACTGTCATGCATTAGCGGTAAGTGGTCTATCTATGCAATAATGTTTATCATGCATTAGTGTACTGTTGTTGTATATATGTATATGGATGTGTGAGGGTATACATGCACGTATTTATGCACGTGTATGGGCGCGGGTATATATAGGAGCATGTATACACCAGATTGTGTGTGAAGCATTCATGGCACGTGCATTGCATTGCATCCCTTCGGGACGCTGACTCCACGTTACGGAGCGTTTTTTTGCTGACTCCACGTTACGGAGCGTGTGGCCCTATGAGGCGTGTGGTCCTACGGGACGTGTGGCCCTATGAGGCATGTGGTCCTACGGGACTTGTGGCCCTATGAGGCATGTGGCCCGACGGGGCGTGTGGCCTGACGAGGCGTGTGGTAGGATCACCTCGAGATTCATGCATTGCACGATAGAGATATGAGCATCGTGCGTGACATGACTTTTGTTGCGTGTGACACGTAGAGAAGGCATGCATCATGAAGTTGCGCATTATTATGTGCAGTGACTTACTTTCCGAAGTTTATTTACTCGATTGACATGTATGTTGATTTGTAAATGTTATTTGTAATTATCTCTGTATGTATGATTTTCATAATGGGTATAGATAGGTTGCTTACTGAGCCCGTTGATTTGGCTCACACCACCACTCACCAGTTTTGCAGGTGGAAGAAGTTGGGTATGCTTACACAGGAGTTAGTATACCGTGAAGATCGAGACGGAAGATTTCGAGACTAAGGATATTCAGACGAGACTTTTGAGGGTTGGTTAAGATAGTTGTTTCGATATTCGAGGTTTATGTATTTTCGAGATTAGTGTTTACATACATTTGACTATTGTATTGATTTAGAAATTCTTAGATATTGTATCAATGATGAAGATTATTTTATCGAGGATTTTAGTAATGACTTCCGCTGACATCAGTTTGCGTTATTATGATGACGTGTAGTTGATTTGTATCGACACCTTGTATTCTCCTTAGTGAGATACGGCGGGTGCACTATTCTCGATGCTAGGGCTCGGGAGCGGGCGCTACACTTGTTGATAGAAAAAGCACCTCCGGGACATGCCAATTCCTTGGAGATTGCTTAGTTTCTTGGTTCTCCAAGAAACAAAATAGTGTGTGACTTTCAACGGCAGAATCCGAGTATGTATCAGCCGCTTCGTATTGTGCACAACTACTTTGGATGATCAACACCTTGAACGATTACAATGTTAAGTTCGATAAAGTTCTCATCCTTTGTGACAACACATCAGCCATAAGTATAGCACAAAACCTGGTTTATCATAGTAGGACAAAACATATAGAAGTGAGGCATCATTTCATAGGGATTGCATCCAAAAAGGATTGGTATGCATCGAATTTGTTCCAACAAATGACCAACTAGCGGA
>AP025069.1:5750816-5772373 GCA_036186865.1 Eustoma russellianum | reverse complement strand
TCGAGATTCATGCATTGCACGATAGAGATATGAGCATCGTGCGTGACATGACTTTTGTTGCGTGTGACACGTAGAGAAGGCATGCATCATGAAGTTGCGCATTATTATGTGCAGTGACTTACTTTCCGAAGTTTATTTACTCGATTGACATGTATGTTGATTTGTAAATGTTATTTGTAATTATCTCTGTATGTATGATTTTCATAATGGGTATAGATAGGTTGCTTACTGAGCCCGTTGATTTGGCTCACACCACCACTCACCAGTTTTGCAGGTGGAAGAAGTTGGGTATGCTTACACAGGAGTTAGTATACCGTGAAGATCGAGACGGAAGATTTCGAGACTAAGGATATTCAGACGAGACTTTTGAGGGTTGGTTAAGATAGTTGTTTCGATATTCGAGGTTTATGTATTTTCGAGATTAGTGTTTACATACATTTGACTATTGTATTGATTTAGAAATTCTTAGATATTGTATCAATGATGAAGATTATTTTATCGAGGATTTTAGTAATGACTTCCGCTGACATCAGTTTGCGTTATTATGATGACGTGTAGTTGATTTGTATCGACACCTTGTATTCTCCTTAGTGAGATACGGCGGGTGCACTATTCTCGATGCTAGGGCTCGGGAGCGGGGCGCTACACTTGTTGATAGAAAAAGCACCTCCGGGACATGCCAATTCCTTGGAGATTGCTTAGTTTCTTGGTTCTCCAAGAAACAAAATAGTGTGTGACTTTCAACGGCAGAATCCGAGTATGTATCAGCCGCTTCGTATTGTGCACAACTACTTTGGATGATCAACACCTTGAACGATTACAATGTTAAGTTCGATAAAGTTCTCATCCTTTGTGACAACACATCAGCCATAAGTATAGCACAAAACCTGGTTTATCATAGTAGGACAAAACATATAGAAGTGAGGCATCATTTCATAGGGATTGCATCCAAAAAGGATTGGTATGCATCGAATTTGTTCCAACAAATGACCAACTAGCGGATATCTTTACTAAATCCCTTCCCACTGAGACATTTGAATCAATTATAACAAGATTAGGGATGATAAACCAAGGTTAGAGGGTCAAAATGTCAAAAATGCAGATTCTTGCATACATCGATCGATCTATGTGGCAGTCTCAGAGACTGCTGTAAAAACAGACATCGATCTATCTATGTCTAGGACATCGATCGATAGAAGTCTCAGACATCGATCGATCGATGTCAGTGGGACAGGTTATTAAAACCTGCAACTCTTCCTTTCCCTTTCACTTTCCTCCGCTAAAAACAAAATCCCTAAAAACCTCTCTCACCCCAAACGATCAAATCTCTTCTCTACACTCAAAATCCTTGCCAAAATCTCCATCTTTTCTACAAATCCAACCTTATTCTTCATAAGTCCTCTCATTTCCATCTTTTTTTCTACAAAATCCAAACCCTAACCCATCAAATGGCACCAAGAACGAAAAACCCTGCAAAAAGGCAAAGAACCTCTGAGGAAGAAGCTATTGCGCTTCAACAATCCAATCCTCAAGTGCCAATAGGGTCTAGGACGCACGGGTTGAGGAAGAAGGCAACTTCGTCTCATAGAGCTATGATAAATGAAACAAGGAGTAAGCTAACCATCAATAACTTTCCATGGCTCAAATCCGGGGAATACAAAGATGCTTTGAAAGAGCCTACGGGAACAGGTAAATTCGCCTACATTACACTTAGAGCCCAATTACTGTTTAATGAATGGGAGCATAAGAAGAGGGCTACTATTCCATTGAAATTGCTCAAAATTGAGGATATTTTGAGCAATGAGGAATTAAAACCAATCATTGATTGGTTTGATGTTGAAAAATGGAGACCTGTTTGGGAGGTCTCAAAGATGACCAACATGCCTACCCGATATACTAGACTGTTTTTATGCAAATATGTGGGTAGATTATAGACATGGGGTGCCTTATTCTTTGAATACAATTGTAGAAGGTCAATTGTTGATGTTTACGTCTAAGACGATAAATGAGTTACTTGAAGTTCCTGATGAGGGTTTGGAGGATTTTGACCCCTGGAGATGGGACACTTATAAATATCAAATTTCTGAGGATGAGGTAAAGACATTTCTTGGATTTCACCTCTCCAAGAATACAAATAATGTGCCTTTAGTTTATAGAGTCTTGCTTGCCATTGTGACTTTTGTGTAAATGGTAAGTCAGCTAAACTCCCAAGCAATTTAGATTTCTACATTGCTTATCGTATTGCTATGAAGGAGCCTGTAGATTTTGGGTAAATTGTGTTTGCAAACATGTTGGAAGCCGCCACCAAGAAATCAAAAGCGCTTCCATATAGCAATCTCATATATAGATTGCTTAAAGAGGCTAATGTGGAGTTGAATGACGAATACACGGATCAAATAACCAACAAGGACTACTACACAAAAGCAAATATTCAACAAATACACAACTCCCGCCAAGAGGCACAAAAGCGGGGTGGCCAACAAGAACAAGAAGAAGAAGAACCCAAAGATCCTATTCCTCCACCATCCCCTACCGAACCTCCCATGGCAACCTCCTCTCATCCATCACCACAACCACCCCCACAACCAAGCTCCACTTCCAAAAAGGATAAAGGAAAAGCCCCTATGGAAGAAGGTAGTGGATCCGATGAAGAGTTCAATGCGGAAGCTGAAATTAACGACATCCGTCATGCACTTGGTCAATAGGGGGAGGACTTGACCACGGAAGCAGTCGGTATTGATGATCTCCAAAAGGAATATAAGAAACTTCATGACCGTGTCAACACAATAGAAACGAAGGTTGACACTCAAGTAACGGCATTGCAAACGGAGCTGAACATTCAAAAGACCAAATATCAAAAGCTGAAGACAAAACACAAAGTCGCCCTCTCCGGATTGTGTTTCTCTTCCGATGAAGAGTAGTTTTTTTATTGGTTCCCATTTTCCCTGTAGCTATAGCTAGCTTAGAAGATGAGATTACTCTTGGATCTCATAAACTTCTTTATTGATTATTGGTATTTAAATTCTCTATTTTCATGTTTCTTATTTTTGATGCTTTCAAAAAGAGGGAGAAGTAATTGGTTTAGTCGGCATGGTTTAGTTGGTTGGCATGAATGGGCATTGGCAGCATGTTTTGGCATATGGTTTGGTAATTGGTTTAGTTGGCATGAATGGGCATTGGCATGTTTGGGTATGTTTTGGCATATGTTTTGATTGAGCATTTGCTTGCTTTGTGATGATATCTTACATATTGAAAGAATGAAAATGTGAAAATTGATGCATGGGTTGAGGGGGAGTATTTTGGTATTGGTATCACATTTATTGATTTTGGGTAGATTACATGTTGAAAAGAAATTTTTTGATGTATTCATATGATAAGGGAGCATGAACTAAGGGGGAGTTGCAAAATATCAAATTTAGTTGAAAATGTATCACGCAAAAACATCTTTTGAATCATGGTTTTGAAATCATCAAAAAGGGGGAGATTGTTAAGTTATAAATTGTTCTGATGATGAAAAGATATTTTAAATAAGTTAAATTAATGTTTGAGACTTGATGCAAGATGAGAAAATTACACTATGTCAAAAATAGTTGAGATTGGAACTCACTGTCCAACATCGATCTCTCAGGCTGGGGACATCGATCGATCGATGTCACTTCAGCCTCTGACTTCGATCGATCGATGTAGGTCAGAAAGCATTCTGTCCAACATCGATCTCTCAACCCAGGGACATCGATCGATCGATGTCACTTCAGTCTCTCCTCAGGGAGACTTCGATCGATGTCAGTCAAAAATATTTCTGTCCAGCATCGATCTCTGAGTCCAGGGGACATCGATCGATCGAAGTGACATCAGTCTCTCCCAGGGGGACTTCGATCGATCGATGTCAGGCAGTTTCAAAAACTGCAAAGTTTCTGGAGGACATCGATCTCTCTCCTAGGCACTTCGATCGATCGATGTCCCCCCCAGAATTCAAAATTTTCTGAACGTTGGAACAAAATCCAAGGGAGATTCATGGTATATTCTCTTTCCAATCTTGATCAAATTTCTTGTGGACTTTAACCCAACATATTACATGTTTCCTTGAATATTTTATCAATATCTAAGCAATCCTAGGTTGGCTATTGAGGATCAAATCACTCCATAGGGTGGATAAAGACTATTTGGGCATTATCTTGACATTTGGAGTAGTTCAAGACATGGTGGAAAGCTCAAAAACATGGTGAACTTCATCTATAAAAGGAAGAGGCTTGGATGAGACAATTACAAATTTTCAACATCATCTAGCTGTAATTTTCATCGTTGTATAGTTCTCTCATACTTGTAAATTTGCTTAAAGCTTGTTAAGCTTTTCTTTGCTCTTCATTGTTGTATATTGAGAGATAGACAGTCAAGCACAAGAGGAACTATAAATATTTGATCTCTTGCTTGTGCTTAGACTAGTGAGAAAGTATGAACCTTACTATATTTCTTCAACCCACTGTGAGAAGTTCTTGAGGGAACTTTGTTGAAGTTGTGAGGTAGCAAGAAGTTGTTCTTGCTGAGAGCTATAGTTGCTGCAATTGTACAAGTGTGTTTTGTGCAAGAAGTTGTTGTTGTTGTTACTTACACTAAGGTGTTAGTGTAAGTATTACGCTATGCAGCTTGATGTATGCAGCATTAGCCTTACAATAAACTTTCTACAGAAAAAAGGGCGTTCTTGGAGCACTAGGCTTCTGCGTTTGCGCAGGGTCCAGAAATGGGCATGTACGCAGCCTTACCTTACATTTTATGCAAGAGGCTGTTTCTACGGTTCGAATCCATGACCTCAAAGTCACAAATCACCAATTTTATCAATTGTTACCAGGCCCGTCCTCTACCTTCTCCAGAACTCTTTGCCTAATGTAAAAATACATGTAAAACGCATATGTTAAGGTTCAATATATGGGTCTCAATAGACTGCAAACTTAATACATATTTTTTATATAATTTTTTTTACACTAAATAAAGGGTCTGACAAAGTTAATGTGAGAATTTTGCAATACTTTGTTATCATCATCTCATTGCCGATATAGATGCCATGTTAGCATCACTGCTAGATATAAGTAGACAAGACTATAAATAAAATCATTGTCCATATGATAGCTATTTCTTTCCCGACACTAACTAATCACTTATTTTATTATCGGTTTTCCAAAACTATATTACTCGAAATAACTCATCTGTCGTATTTCACTAAAAAAAATACAAAGCATCGATACATTCAAAAGCATAAACGGATATCAGCGGAAATCATAAAAATAAATATCATTAATAAAACTCAATGTTTCGAAAATCTAGGAATTACAAAGTCAAATAGGAAAAAACGAACTATCAAGTCTGAATCTAAGCCTAAATGAAAGTCCTCTAAAATCCTCGAAATAATCCTCAAGCCAAACGCATCAATATCCCCACTCTTGATCGTCCTCAACGTACACTAACTCGAAATCCTAGGGATCTGCAAAAAATTTTAATAACGTAGTTTGAGCGACATAAATCGCCCCGCAAGTAGTCTGACTATATTTACTATAGGATCATACACGGAGAAGCAAGTGTGAATAAAATAAATAAATAACAAGATATAGTCAATCCAAAAGTCCAAAGTTTCCAAATCCGATTTAGCCAGTCCAAAGTCCAAAATCCAAATCCAATCCAAATATCCAAATCCGTCTTAACCGGTCCAAAATCCAAATTTCCATAATATCCACAACCCGGCTAAAACGGTCTAAAACAATGCAATGGCTATAGCACTTTCCGTACAAATGACTTATATTGTAAGACTTACGAATTTGGTCCCCCAATAGTCAATATGCTATAGACTCCCTGAGCATTCTAGGTAATTGCGCTAATAGCGGCCAATATGTCCGTACTACCTGAACACACTAGGTAGTTACGCCAGGACGCTACTTTTGTTTGGAACCAATCTGGCTTAAATATATTTCAAATGTAGAGATGAATTTCCAAAAATATGCAATGCAATTTCCAAAATTATTTTCAAGTACCAAAGTTAGTCCAAATTAATAAAATGGGCCAAAACGTCAAATTTGTCCTAATTACCAAAATGCCCTCCAAATTCCAAACAAATAATCCAAATAGACCAAAAATTCTAAAATACCAAAACCATCTCCATCTCAGCCGTTTAAGCATACACGCATTTATATCCACGCCCATACATTCACATATACACGAATATACGTACGCACTACTCTTTCGACCCATTTTTTTCCAAACCCGCGATCCAACTCACCTCATCTCATCCCCAACACCCTCAGCACACCTCGCTCCCCTACTGACCAGAAAGCACCCCAGTCTCCACCCCCTCGGCCCAGCCCCTTCCCACACCCCAAAACCCTAATTTCCCCTCAAAACCCTTCTTAATATTCGGCCTCCACTAAAGTACCTCACCACCCGTAATTTTTCACATCCAACATCTCAGGCCACTAGGTTATTTCATGCTGAACACAACGCCACAAAAATCACGGCCATCAGAGATGGCACACGCCCTCACGCGCCTTCGGAAGCGTTGCGATGCGCGGCTACTCGCCGGCATGTGTGGCACACGCACCGCCGTTGTTTTCCAACGTCGACCACTAGAATTCATGTTTTCCTATTTCCAACCTATCCCCACTATCAAATTTCACCAAATCCAAGTTTATCAAATTTAATTTATCCAAAATTGGATACCAAAACCCCAATTTCAAAATCAAATAAAATCATACCAATCCTCCTTCAATTTTTCATCAAATCTATTCCATATACCCCCTATGTATTCTGGCTGAAAATTCCAAGTCCCCCCAAAAAACAAAATCAATTAGCCCACACACCCCAAAAACATAACAATCTTAATTATATATACAACACACATACATCACATGTTATCTCGTATAATATTTCTTCAATATATATATATATATATATATAACGCCACACACACACGGCCTGGCCTATATACACATACCAAAATCATATATGTAGCACACATAGCACAAAATCAGCCAACATGCATAACACATATATGGATACAACAAACTATGAAGTCTAGAATACTCACGCATGATCCAACATTATTACAAACATAAACGTATAGAATATTTGTAAAACGTAACAAGTATAGGGAGATTACTTACATGATCCACGTATAAATTACTGTTCGATTAGATTAGGCTTGGTGTTGGAGCAAGAAATTCTCTCTTCCTCTCCCTAATATGCCTCGGCCGAATGTGGGAAAGAAGAGGATGAATATTTTTATTTTTTTCTCCAGCAGGGGGCAACCGAATGGTATAGTGTGTGTGTATTTGTTTAGAGTTGCTATGATTTATAGAAGATTTAGGGTAGATAGAGTTTAGGAGGTTTCCTAGTAATTTTAGGTTTCCATACAAAATATATCTCCACTTACCTAATCCTAGTTAACTTAGGCTTCTTCCATACTTATCATCATTTAATATTTTCGTTTCCTTTTATTTTGAAGTAATAAATTAGCGTACAAAACACACTTTCTCCCTTACAAAAAGTTTCGCCCTCGAAACATACGTACCTTAGTCGAATAAGTGGGGATACTTTTTGCACACCTTTTCTCCGGGCTCCCATGTTTCCTCTCGCTCGGCGTGGTTTAACCATTGAACTTTAACATAAGGGATAATTCGGCTCCTTAGAACTTGGCCTTTTCGATCTACAATGCGCAATGGGATCTCTTCAACGTCGCGTCACTCTTCATCTTCAATGGCCAAGCCTCTAGCATGCGAGTCACCTGCATGAAAGACATTGTGCACTTGCGACAACACCGGGGGTAGCGCTAGTCGATAGGCCAATGTCCCAATCCGCTCCAACACCTTGTAAGAACAAATATACCTTAGCCTCAACTTGCCCTTCTCACTGAATCTCATAACGCCTTTGGTTGGAGAAACCTTCAAATATACTTTTCGCCACGGCGAACTCCAACGGTCTTCTCTTGGAACCCGCCCAACTCTTACTGGTCTACAATAACCCAAATAACGTCGTTGCCGCTACGTGTTTTAAGGAACCTTGCCGTAAAATCCATAGTAATATGCTCTTATTTCTATTCTAGAATCTTTAACGACTATAGATAGCCTCTAGGATGCTGATGTTCGACCTTAACATGTTGGGAGACCAAGCACCAGGCAACAAATTTTGCAATCTCACGCTTTATACCATACCACCAATAATTCTTCTTCAAGTCGTTGTACATTTGGGTGGAACCCGGATAGATAGACAGTCGAGTGTTATGTGTCTCCTTCAATAATTCTTTCTTCAAAGCTTCATCATTCGGCACATATAACCGTTCCTGATACGGAAGGCCTCTATCATCTGATAACTAAAACCCCTCAATCTGTTCAGTCTAGAGACTATCTCAAATACTGCTGAGAGTAGCATCATTATTTTGGTCGTCTCTTATTCGGTCCACAAGTGTCGGAGTAATAATCAAAGCTACTAAGACGTTCGCTGTAGAATCAACAATATCCAAGTCGAACTCCTCAATCTCACTCTCCAATGGGGTTTGTCATGTGTGGTTCGACTTCAGACTTAGTGCATCAGCCACTCTATTAACCTTTCCCGGATGAGAATTGATGGTCAAATCATAGTCTTTTATCAACTCCAACCATCGTCTCTGCCTCATAGTCAACGCTTTTTGCGTAAATAGATGAGGACTCGTGCTTCTCCCTATACAAATAATGACGCCAAATCTTCAAAGAGAATACCACAGTGGCCAACTCCAAGTTATGTGTATGGTAGTTTTATCCATATGGCTTCAGTTGTCTCGAAGCATAGGCGATGACCCTTTCTCCTTGCATTAATACGTACTCTACAGTGAAAGCGTTAAGCTAGAGTTTATATGTACAAAATCATAAATTGAAATTTATATACATATACCAAGCCCGTTTTTCGAGGCATCGCTATAGACGGCAAACCCTTCAGTGCCAGATGCTTGTGGCAAGACTGGTAGTTAGCCTCCTTTTCAACTCTACAAAACTCTTCTCGCACTTGGAGGTCCATTTAAACTTGGTCTTTTTCTGAGTCAATCGACTCAGTGATACTTCAATCCTCGAAAGGCCAAGAACACTGCGCACCTCGGTGACATTAGTAGGTCGGGGCCATTCCGTAATCACCTCTACCTTTTTCAGATCAATTGCAATGCCATCTTCAGAGATCACGTGACCCAAGAAGGTCACACTCCTTAACCAGAATCCGCACTTGTTGAACTTTGCATACAGTTTTTCTTCCGAAGAATCTCCAATATTTCTCTCAAATGTTCAGTGTGTGTCTCCCCATTGGCCAAATACACCAAGATGTCATCGATGAACACCACAACGAATCGATCCACCTGCTCTTTAAACACGGTGTTCATCAAATCCATAAATGCCGCAGGTGCATTAGTTAGTCCAAAGGCCATTACAATAAACTCGTAGTGTCCATATGTAGAGCGGAACGCCATCTTTGCTACAGCTCCTCCTTTGATTCTCAACTGATGGTAGCACGATTGGAGATCAATCTTTCTGAACACTTCGATTCCCTGCACACAATTCCATTTCATACGAGTCAACATTTTCAATAATCAAACCTTACAGAATTGAAAAAAGCGTTTACCTTTAACTTATCGAAGAGGTGATCAATCCTCGGTAACAGATACTTATTCTTTATCGTGATCCTGTTAAGCTCACGATAGTCGATGTAGAGTCGCATGCTACTGTCCTTTTTCTTCACAAATAAGACCGGTGCTCCCCAAGGCGAAATGCTCGGCCTTATAAATTTACGGTCCAGCAATTCTTGTAAATGTTCCTTGAGCTCTTTCAGCTCAGCTGGTGCCATTCTGTAAGGTGCTTTCGAGCTCGGTTCTGCTTCTTGTATAAGATTGATCTCGAATTCTACTACTTTGTTTGGTGGTAAATAAGGAGCTTGTCAAGGAAGACATCCTTAAATTCTCGTACCATTGAAATATCATCGATTGATGGAGTCTCAACATCAGAATTCAGAGCATACACAAGGAAACCCTCAGCTCCTTGTCTCAATGCTTTGTATGCTCGTACAACGGTCAGATAAACATTGTGGGGCAGCTTCTTCAACTTCGTGTTCCCCACATAAGTGAACTCTTTCTTGCTAGGGTCTTTGAACACAACCTATTTCTGGTTGCAGTCGATGTGCGCATAATACTTGGACAACCAATCCATGCCTAGACTCACGTCAAAATTGCTTATTTAAGGGCTGTAAGCACACGGTAGGGTGTCTCTAGCCATTCCGGACTGCTTTGAAGGTTCTCGACAAACCTCTTAGCAACGAACGAGGGGCTTGATCCACTATCAAATAAAGCATTCACGGGGACTCTACTAAGTAGGATGGTGCCTAAGGAATTAAGGGTTGAAGCACTGAGTTACACAGATAACATTATCATAATCAAATAAAAAACATAAAACGATAAATGTACCTAAGACTACGTCATTGGTCCCTGCACCTCAGTGTCGGTCATGACGTGTACTCGCACATTTTATCATGGCCGACCCTTTTGCTGATGCTGCTAGGGCACTGCCTTGAGAGATATCCTTCGTGGTTCAGGGCAGCCCTTCATCATATGGCTAATCTTGCCACAGTTGAAGCACGCCCCTAATTTCCTCCAACAATCCCCGGTGTGATGCTCCCACACGTCGGGCAGACTAGAATCCTTGTAGGCTGACCTCTGGCAACCTGCTGCTACTGTGACTGGGGCTGCAATGGTGGTGTTTGGTGTCTAAACGGTCTTCCCACAACCTGCCGCTTCGGCATCCTGACCCAACGTCCAAGTCTACTGCCACTGCCTCTTCGCGTGGCCGCTTACTCTTTCTTCCGCAACTACTCTCTTCAGGTTTGCCTCGACTCGAAGGCACGCCTATAACAGCTCACCAAAATTTATTGCATTTGTGTTCACAATACTAGAACAGATGCGAGAGTTCAAACATGTCTTAAACTATAGCATCTTAATACGAGCATATGACATCGTCAACATAATGAACCTACCCAGAGCGTGGAACCCGTCTAAGTACTCTAATATAAACAGGCTCCCTTGAGTCAGGGCCTGAAAAGTAGCCATCTTCTTCAAAATTTCCATCACTGGTATATAGTACTTGCCAAACACCTCCTAGAACTGGTCCTACATGACTGGCTTAGGGAGGTTCAGCACAACCCCATTCCACCATTCCTCTACCTCACCCAATAGGAATGGTGTAACAACTTCCACGTGAATATCTTCGGGTACTTGTAACAGACGGAGGCTATTCTCAACCTCCTTTAACCAAGCTTTAGCCTCATCATAATTAGTGCTGCCTTTTGAATGTAGGGACACGAACACTCTTAATCTCTAGGTAGAAGAATCGGAGGCCTGTCTATGGTGGAGGAGGTGGCAATGGCTGATTTTGGTGCTGCTGCTGATGGGCCAGCAGCTGCACTATCGCATTCAGTGCATCAGTCAAAGCCTTAGGCACTGCGCCTAATTGCTTCTGTCACCATTACCATTGTGATCTCTTCTCGACGGCATGATGTTGTTACAATGCAATTGCACGCAATTTACCAAAATTTATATTCTTAAGTAAATAAACAAAGCTGAAATAGTCGGGTAAGGGTAAACATCATGCGAACTTCAAAACTTAATAGAGTAAGTACAGAAATGCCTACAAGCTAGGGTTACGTGCCTCACCCGATCATCACTTAAATCTAATGTTCAAAACTTAATTCTAAGTGAATACTTAGTCTCAAAATACTTAAGTCTGAGATTTTTTAACAACGGGGCAAAATCGTAACTTAACTTCTAAAATCATGGCCTAAATCTACGTTTTTGCCATGGATCTTGAGCCATGCTCTGATACCATACGTAGAAACGAGTAAAGCCATGCTAAATAAATATGAGCTACCTATGTATTTTTGGGCAGAAGAGGTAAATCATGTAATAAATCTTGTTTATTTGAGACCATCTCTCAAAGAGACTCCTTATGACATTTGGAAAGGAAGAGTACCTAACATTGGTTATTTCAAGATATTTGGTTGTAATTTTTTTATATTTAACACCAAAGATAACTTGGATAAACTCGATTTCAAAGCGGATGAAGGAATCTTTATGTTAAGTTTGGATGAGTATATAGCAAGGCATTTAGTATAGTGTAGGATTCCTACAAGAAACTAGGTGGAAAGGGAATAAAGGTAAAGAGTGTAATGGGTATAAGTTGTTGTATTCAAGGTCAGATGGAACCAAGAATGGTGTAGGATTTCTAGTAAAGATAAAATTACACACGAACGTGATTGATGTGATTAAATATAATGATAGGATTATGTTGTTGAAGTTAGTACTAAACAAGGAGGTAGTGGCAGTGATTTGCGCCTACGCACCCCAAGTGGGACTAGGATGTAGGATCTGCAAGGCACCACTACAAGGGGGGATTGAATAGTGGGTGCGGAAAATGTGGTTTTTAAAATAGTTTTAAACCAAAAACCCAACTTCTGAAAACAGTTTCTGTTTTCAGGACCAGTTTTAAAACGTTTTGAAAACTAGGTTGCAGGTCTTTAAAAATTCTGAAATTTGGAGAGAACTTAGCCTCAGATGTTATGAGTGTCTTCTAAAAATTTCAGATTTAAATTCAACCTCTAACCCCTTGAAAATTCGTTGGTGGTCAGGTTGCGTAAATCTGCCAGAAACGGTAGACTGATTTGAAAAATTAATTCCTATTTGTACGTAACTCCAAATGCTCTGAAAATTTAAAGACTAACTCCTTATAAGTTGAATTTAAATAGGTTGAAACAGTTTTGAAAAATTCTTTTGGAAAGTTAGTCAAATACGATCAAAGTCTCAACCTTTGCAAGCTTGAAAATCAGACTGCACTAGTCTCAGAACTTTGGGCATTTGAATGACTTATACTTGTCCAAATGCTTGAAACTTGCGCCAAAAGAACCTTAAAACTTGTGGCTATGTTTTCTGAAAGTTTCATAATTTTTAAAATCCATTTACTATTTTTACGAGCGTGATCAAAAAGGATAAACAGTGCTGAAACTTAAAGTAGATGTTGAAAGTAAATGACACCAAGAATTTTATACTGGTTCGGTTATAAACAACCTGCTCCAGTCTTCCAGGACACCTTCCTTGGTTTACACTAATCACACAACACAAAGTACACCTTACCACAGGGTTGATGGAGTTACACACCAACTCTAACCCTTTACAAACATTGTACGTTGAATACAATGCACACGAACACCACCACCCAGCAAGTCCAAGATTGATCACACCTTGATCAATCTTTTACAACAATGAAAAGAATATGTGGCGGTCTATAAGAAGCCTATTCAAGTATATGAATGTAAGTACAATAGGCTTTTTGGAAAGAAGAAAGAAAGAGAGTGTAGAAGAAAAGACTAGGCGTTTTTGATGCTTCAAGATTGCAATGCTTGTTCTTGTTTTTGTTTTGCTCTTCTTCCTTTCTTTTTAACATGTATTGGCCGCCCCCCTTGGGTGTTCTCCCCTTCTTGAAAATTATCTTCTAAGTCCTTGGAAGAATGTGTCGCATCATTGTGACATGTCTTTGCTTACTTGGCATCTCCTCATTGGATGATCATTAAGCTCTTGCTTACTTGGCACTCATTGATTGGTTGGATGTTGTCATCACTTGATGACTAGGAAAATCTGAGAATACCACTTAAAACATATGCCAAAATCATCATAAAATAGTTACCATAACTTCCAAGATCATCACATAAATTAAGCAAGACATTTTTCTCCAAAAAGAGGTAAAAAAATAGGCCATAAAGATGCTGAAATTTCAGCATGTGAATCATTAGTATTCTTTTCAAAATGTTGCCAAATTTTCTTTGATTTATTTCTTGAAAATGAATCACCATTTAGTATGCGATATTCTCATCTTTTATGGAATAAAAATTAGACACTAATAAGGCCTCAAAATCGGCCAAGATACATTACACACATGCTGAAATTTTCAGCATGTGTGATATTCAAGAATATCACTTTCTTTATTCCATAAAATATTTAACACACTTTCAAATTGTCTTCTAATTAATCCACCTTAATCATGACACAAAATATGGCTCATAATGGTGTAGAATTCGGACAGCCTATTAGCACATGCTGAAATTTTCAGCATGTGTTACAAATGTCGCATAAGTTTGAAATGTTACCTTGTGTAGCTCCTTCCTTTATGTCATCAACATTGTATGCTTCATCCTTGACCAATCAATATGCCAACAAGGCTCCACATAGGCTCCAAATAAGCTGTTTTAGGCGTGTAGCATATATTGTGCATAAGCTGAATTTTATTTTTGCAAACTTTGTAAAATAGTGCACATTTAATAATGCACACATGGTATATTCCAATCAGCCCTTAATTGAATTTTCTAGAACCCTTTAAGATGTATGAAATACGTAATACATGTTGTATGATGTGACAAAAACGTTCCATATGTTGTGTACGTAGAAAACCGATTTTTCGACGTTTATCGATTACCCGATTTTTCTCTAATTAAATTCCAAATTTTTGCAAATGTTATATATATTATGTTACACATAATATGCATAAATTAAACTTTAGTAATCAGCACTTAGCTGATCTTAAAGTGGCGCCTTACACATGTGACAAAATTGAAATTGGAATCTCCACAATTTGGCCTTAATGTGGGGTGATTTGTGTGTGCCAACACGGAATGATTTTATGGCTGTAAATATCATCATACCCACGAAATTTATGGATATTTGTGAGGTGTAGGGGCTGGCCATCTATTTATGGCAAGTAATTGACACGTTGGCGAAGTTTCGGTATTCGTCCGATACGACAATTTTAAGTTTAGAACCTTTAAACGTTTCATATTTAATTTGTCATCACCATGACTTATATCATATGATATAAGACCTGAATATACTCATAAATATGAGTTAAGTATGGTGGTGTGACGTTAACGTACGTACGTAAAATACATAACGTGTCGGTAGTACGTTGGAATAAGTGTGTATGTGCCTTTTTTCAAAAAATCTGAAAATATATATATATATATATATATATATATATATATGTATATATAGGCGTGCCATAAGTGTGGGGAGTAGAGTGGAGGACTTTGCTTTCTTCACCTTGTTGCTTTTGTGCCTTGTCCAAATGTTGCTTCCTTTAATGAACTACTTAGTTTAATTAACTAAGTACTTCACTTAATGAACTAGTTTAGTTCATTAATGGTGGCACCTGAAAATAGTTCAAACACAATAAATGTTTGTCATTTGATGTAAGCTTTAAAGCTTCATGGCTCGTTAGTATGGCAACATTATATATGAACTATATAAGGCAAGTTATATGCAATATGTCATGCACACGTTTAAATCATATATTTTGAAATCACTCAAACCCCTTTTTCTCTACAATCTCCCCCTTTTGATGATTTTCAAAATAACTTATAATCATGATTTTAATCTTATCGCTCCCCCTTCAATCATGCATAAATTCAAAATTTGAATTTAAAATTTCAAACCGCTCCCCCTTGATTTATGCAATAAGTTTCTCTCTCCCCCTTAAATCATGCATTCTCTCCCCCTTTATGTTGGATAGTCATTCAAAATCTTCATGTAAATATGGAAAGAGAATCAAATCACATCGGCAGAAATCATGCCTAATTTAGAACGAAGATTTTCGTACATGGCTTGATTTAAGGCTTTAGTGAAGATATCCGCTACTTGTGCCTCTGTGCGTACGTGATCTATGACAATATCACCATTATTTACGTGATCATGAATAAAGTGATAGCATACTTCTATATGCTTGGCCTTAGAATGTAAGACGGGATTTTTAAATAGGTTAATTGCACTAATACTATCACAATATATAGGAATTTTATTTACGGTAATTCCAAAGTCCGAAAGTTGTAGTTTTATCCATAGTGATTGTGTGCAACAAAGACTAAGTGACATGTACTCAGCTTCGGTAGTGAAAGCTACGCTTGCTTGCTTTTTGAAAAACCATGAAATAAAGGAGTTTCCTATAAATTGGCAAGTGCCACTCGTGCTTTTTCTATCTATCTTACATCCACCATAATCAGCGTCAGTATAGGCATGCAAATTAAAGTCACAATCTTTATTATACCAAATGCCTAAAGTGGTGTGTGATTAATATATCGGAATATTCTTTTCACCGCATTAAAGTGAGACACCTTAGGTTGACTTTGAAAACATGCACACATACATACACTGAACATGATATCAGGCCTACTAGGAGTAAGATATAACAAAGAACCAATCATAGATCTATATAAGGCATTATCAAAATCCTTACCATGTTCATCTTTATCTAATTTAGTAGTAACACTCATAAGGGTGGGGGATGGTTTTAAATTCTCAAAATTGAACTTTTTAATCATGTCATTTACATATTTAGCTTGGCTTATGTGAATGTCTTTACTTGTTTGCTTAATCTGCAAGCCAAGAAAATAGTTCAATTCGCCAACCATGGACATTTCAAATTCGGATTTCATGCAATTTTCAAAATCTTCAACAAGTTTACGAGAAGTAGAGCCGAAAATAATGTCGTCAACGTAAATTTGAATAACAAGTAAATCCGGTTTATCTTGTTTCAAAAATAATGTACTATCTATAGTACCTCATTTAAAACCATTTTCTAAAAGGAAAGTAGCAAAACGATCATACCATGCTCTAGGTGCTTGCTTTAGCCTGTATAGTGCCTTCTTTTGTTTGTACACGTGATCGGGATGTTTCAAATCTTCAAAACCGGGTGGTTGTTTCACGTATACCTCTTCTTGTATAAATCCGTTCAAGAAAGCATTTTTCACGTCCATTTGATAGAGTTTAAAATCTTTCATGCAAGTAATGGCAAGTAAAAGTCGTATAGCTTCTAATCGTGCTACGGGTGCAAATGTCTCATCAGAATCAATTCCTTCTTCTTGATTATAGCCTTGTGCTACAAGTCTAGCCTTATTTCTTACAACCTTTCTTTCTTCATTCATTTTATTTCTAAACACCCACTTTGTGCCTATTATGGTCTTATCTTGTAGTCGTGGCACTAAATCTCATACGTCATTTCTAACAAATTGATTA
This sequence comes from Eustoma russellianum, assembly GCA_036186865.1. Lineage (NCBI taxonomy): Eukaryota > Viridiplantae > Streptophyta > Magnoliopsida > Gentianales > Gentianaceae > Eustoma > Eustoma russellianum. Next base: position 5,755,278 of record AP025069.1, on the reverse strand, counting down.
AGTTCGTCAAGCATAGCATCAATCCAAGAAGAATCACTCAAAGCATCATACACATTTTTGGGTTCAATTTTGGAAATCATAGCATGAAATTGATTTATTTCATCCGAAGTTATTCTTCTATGTGGTCGCACACCGTGAGTGATGTCGCCTATAATGAGATCATGTGGGTGATGTCTATGCCATATTGGTTGATTATTTTCTATGTTCTCATGCATTTCTAAGTGATCATGCATTTCTAGTGTATCATCCATATCATGCATATCAAACGTCCCATCATAATCATTCAACACGGGTTTCAATTCAAAATAATCGTCATATTCTTTATCTTTATCAATCTCACCAAATTCATTAAACTTCACATGAATAGATTCTGTAATTTGTCTAGTGAGAGGATCATAACATCTATATGCTTTTGAATTTACAGAATATCCAACAAAGATGCATTCAATTGATTTCGATTCAAATTTATCTAAATTGTCTTTTGTATTTAAAACAAAACATTTGCATCCAAGCACACGTAAATAGTCAATTTTAGGTGTGCGATCATTTAGTATCTCATAAGGCGTCTTATTTATTTTCTTTCTAATGAATAGGCGATTTACTATGTAGCATGCACAGTTTACGGCTTCCGCCCACAAAAATCTAGGCAACTTATTTTCGCACAACATGGTTCTAGCAATTTCTTGTAATGTCCTATTCTTTCTTTCTACTACTCCATTTAATGGTGGAGTTCTAGGTGGCGAAAACTCATGTTTAATTCCTTTCTCTTCGCAAAATGAAATCGTGTCCTTATTTTTAAACTCACCGCCTCTATCGCTTCTTATCTTTTTCACATTAACGCCATATTGATTTTCAAGTTGTTTTATCAATTTAGCAATTTCAATAGCACTATCATCCTTATGTGCAAGAAATAAAGTCCAAATATAACGAGAAAAATCATCAACAATCACGCAAGCATAGTGACGCCCACCAAGACTAGTAGTGCGACTAGGACCAAACAAATTAATGTGTAATAATTCTAAAACTCTAGTCGTTCTTATTTCATTCTTACGTTTTAGTGATTCGCGTGTTTGTTTGCCTTTTATACAAGATTCACACAACTGAAAGTTGTCTACATCAAGTGTAGGCAATCCTCGTATTAGGTTCTTTCGTTGGATTTTTTCTAGTGTAGAAATGCCAATATGTCCTAAACGTATATGCCACAAATTTACGTTAGGTTCATTTGACATGAAACACTTAACCTTAGCATCTAACATATCATCCATAGAAAACGTAAAAATGTTACCTTTCCGTTTTCCTTTTAAGACTGTTTCTCCATTTTTATTTATTATATTGCAATATGGGTGAGTAAAACACACATCAAAACCATTGTCAATGAATTGTGAAATGCTAAGAAGATTATAAGACAGGTTGCTTACCAAAAAGACGTTGGAGATTTGAAGAGTGCTTGGGTTTCCAATTGTACCTTTTCCGATGATCTTGACTTCGTTGTTGTCTCCAGAGGTTACGGATCTGCCTTTTGTGACCTTCTTTAATTTTGTGAGCTAGCTCGGGTCACTCGTCATGTGCCTCGAGCAACCACTGTCAAGGAACCACTTTATAGATGTATCTTTTGATGTGTGGGCTCCCTGCAATGTGCAAAAATGATTTAGGTACCCTTTTAATTTTGGGTCCTTACGAGTTAGTTATTCACCTCTTAGTAAAAGTACGTTTCGGTACCCATACTTGGGTGATCCTTCTCGGTCTAGCAAATGGAAAGAATGTAGATGAAGGTGCAATGTAGTAAACATGTGGTGAGTGCACTTTGGGCCTTTGGCCAAGAACTCCTTTGTACTCATTATATGTAGGACGTTTTTGATATGTCCTTGTGTTAGTGTGTATAGTGCGTGATCTAGATGGATGAAATGAATGTCGTGTATGCATCACTTGTTTCTTCTCATATCTATATGTCACAAAATTGTATTTTACATGATATGAGGAAGAAGTAGGTTGAGAGGAGGGAAGAGGCAATCTTTGCGTAATCTTAGATGCCATTTTTGATTTTGGGGTGTCTACTTTCTTAGACACTACAAACTTGGTTGGTTTAATGGATACTTCATTTGTTTCAATGTATCCTAAACCTGTTTTATCACTATCATGCTTTTGTGACAAGATAATACGATCAAGCATGTTAGATCCCGTATCAGACTGTTTCATTATTTTCTCTAAGTCTGTATTCTTTGATTTTAAACTTGAAATCTCGGATTTCATTTCCTTATTTCATGGTCAATGATGAGATCTCTGTCTTTAATGTAGTAATGATGCATGATGACTCTTCTTTTGAATTGTTTAATTGAGCGACAAGATTCTCGTTAGAAGATTCTAACAGTTTCTTGTCTTCAATTAATCGCTTCTTTTCTTTCACAAGAGTCTTTGTAAATTTATGCAATTCTAAGTACTGCCTAAAAAGATCATCATAAGAAGGCTCAGAGTCAGAATCAGAGTCAGATGATACCTTGTTTGATGCTTTGGACACAAAGCATACTTGTGCAGTCTCCTCTTCGGTTTCAGTCTCGGAATCCGATGTATCACTCCAAGTGGAGGCTTTGAAAGCTCGTTTCCTTTGCTTAGGTTCTGAGACAAGTCTATTCTTGCTCCGTTCCTCGTCAGGGTATTTATTTGTTTTCTTTTCCTTATTAGGGCAGTCATATGATAGATGTCCAAGTTTTCCGCATTCATAACATTTAACATCTTTATCGTTTGTCTTGTTCTTATTTCTTTTAGTCGAAGTAGCCTTATTTTTGTTTCTAAATGACTTTCTCATGAATTTTCTTAAACCTTTAGCCAACAGAATTAAGTCGTCTTTATCCGATTCAGAATCACTATAATCTACGTGATCGAAAGAAGTAGAGACGTATTCATTTGATTTAAATGCAATAGCTTTACCTTGTTTTGATGATTCCGATTTCCTTATGGTGAGTTTGTTCTCATAAACCTTAAGTGATCCAATTAATTCTTCCATCTTAATTGACTTGGTTTCTTTACTTTCTTCTATTGCCTTTACTTTAGGGTCCCACTCGGATGGAAGGCTTCGCAAGACCTTTTGTACCTTTTCCTGCATAGTAAAGGCTTTGCCAAGAGACTCAAGAGAATTATAAATGTTAGTCAAGCGAAGATCCATATCAACGATAGATTCATTAGGCAATAATTTAAACGACTCGAGTGTAGACATAAGCATGTTGATCTTGGACTCTTTTACTTGACTAATGCCTTCGTGTTTCATTTCAAGTATTCTCTACATTTCTTGAGCACTAGAACAATTTGAGACACAGCTGGGCTCGCTTTTACTTAATCCATTTAAAAGTAACTGCATAGCCCTAGCGTTCATGTTTAGTCTCTTTTTATCCTCACTAGTATACTCTTGTCTAGGCTTAACGACTTCTAGTGTGACTCCATCTACAGTAGATAACTTTGATGGAACAAAGGGACCATCTTCTATAATTGACCAAAGATCAATATCAATTGCCATAAGAAAAAGCTTCATTCTTAATTTTCATTGAATGAAAGACTCACCGTCAAAGAGAGGAGGCCTTTGACTCGACATACCTTCTTGTTCGGTTTTGAAATTTGTGGTTGCCATCTCACTTAGATTGTTGGATCCGTTTGATGTGAGTGTCCTGTGCTCTGATACCAATTGTAGGATCTGCAAGGTCCCACTAGAAGGGGAGTTGAATAGTGGGTGTGTAAAATGTGGTTTTTAAAATAGTTTCAAACCAAAAACCCAACTTCTGAAAACAGTTTCTGTTTTTAGGACTAGTTTTAAAACATTTTGAAAACTAGGTTTCAGGTCTTCAAAAATTCTGAAATTTGGAGATAACTTAGCCTTAGATGTTATGATGTCTCCTAAAAATTTCAGATTTAAATTCAACATCTAACCCCTTGAAAATCCGTTGGTGGTCAGATTGCGCAAATCTGCCAGAAACGGTAGACTGATTTAAAAAATTAATTCCTATTTGTACGTAACTCCAAATGAAAATTTAAATACTAACTCCTTATAAGTTGAATTTAAATGGGTTGAAACAGTTTTTAAAAATTCTTTTGGGAAGTTAGTCAAATACGATCAAAGTCTCAACCTTTGCAAGCCTGAAAATCAGACTGCACTAGTCTCAGAACTTTGGGCGTTTGAATGACTTATACTTGTTCAAAATGGTTGAAACTTACACCAAAAGAACCTTAAAACGTGTGGCTATGTTTTCTGAAAGTTTCGTAATTTTTGAAATCCATTTACTATTTTTACGAGCGTGATAAAAAAGGATCAACAGTGCTGAAACTGAAAGTAGATGCTGAAAGTAAATGACACCAAGAATTTTATACTGGTTCAGTTATAACAACCTACTCCAGTCTTCGAGGACACCTTCCTCGGTTTACACTAATCACATAACAAAAAGTACACCTTACCACAGGGTTGATGGAGTTACACACC
>AP025069.1:5714896-5748531 GCA_036186865.1 Eustoma russellianum | reverse complement strand
ATAGGGAGAAAAAGCGCGATTTACATATGGCTTTCATCGATCTTGAAAAAGCGTATGATAGTGTGCCACGTAGCCTGATATGGGATAGTTTGGATGCCAGAGGAATCCCTATGAAGTATATAGACATAATTAGATATATGTATGCTAGGACAAAAAACCGTTCGTATGCCTGTGGGGAATACATACTTCTTTTCAGTGGAGGTTGGTCTCCATCAAGGGTCTGTGTTGAGCCCATTTCTTTTTGCAGTTGTCCTTGACGAGTTGTCAAAACTGATACAGAAGGCAGTTCCGTGGTGTATGTATTTGCTGACGATGTTGTATTTGTTGCAGAAAGTAGACATACCCTGAGTATGAGATTAAAGCAGTGGAGAGGTGTTTTAGAGAGAAAAGGCTTAAAGATTAGCCGTTCTAAGATCGAGTATCTGCACTGCGACTTCAGCGGCGTAGTAGACAGCGTGGATAGCCAGCTCACCATAGGTGGTCAAGTGGTACCACAGGTAAGTAAGTTTAAGTACCTAGGATCATTTGTGCAGCAGAATGGCGACATAGACAATGATGTAGCACATCGAATTCAAGCAAACTGGTGTAGATGGAGGGCGGCCTCAATGGTGCTGTGTGACCAAAATTTCCCGACTAAATTAAAAGTAAAATTTTATAGGGTGGTAGTGCGACTGGCAATGCTATATGGGACAGACTACAGGGCTATCAGGAGGTCACAATTAACAAAGATGGAAGTGGCAGAAATGAAGATGTTAAGATGGATGTGTGGGCATACAAGGCTAGACCAGATCAGAAACGAGGTATTTCAAGAAAGGTTAGGCGTGACAAGTATAGCAGATAAGATAAGGAGGGCGGAATGAGATGGTTTGGGCATGTCAAGCGGAGACAGACAACGGCGTGGTCAGAGCAATTGAAAGCCTCATTATAGAGGGGAACAGGAGTAAAGGCAGACCCAAACTGACTTGGGAAGAGCAGATAAGGCACGACCTACCAGATTTGCACCTCTCTGAGGACATGGTCAAGGATAGGAGTTCATGGCGACATAAGATTAAGGTTAATGAGGTATAGGTCATATATAGGGACACTTTAGAGCATATCTAGGGACATAGATAGGCGTAGACACTATCTATGCTTTAGGTTGACTTTCCACTTGGTTGCGTATGTTATATCATTGTTTTACATTACAGGTACTTATACATGTGATGTGTATTTTTAATATTGAAAGTCATTTCTTTGTATTTCCTGAATTTCCTCACTAACACACTAGCACAACATATCTTTATTATCATTATTTATGCAGGTACATATAGAGTCGTGGTCTCACTGGAAGCAGACTCTCTATCCCTTGGGATAGAGGTATTGTCTGCCTACAACTTACCCTCCCCATACCCAACGATAGCTTTCGCTGTCGTTGGGATATACTGGGTATGGATAATGAGGATGATGAATAAAAGGAGTACGAAAGTTGAAGAATCAATTCATGTTAAGTTAATGAACTCCTTGATGATGAACCATGCACAAATGATGATGAGGAGGAGGAGGAAAATCCAAGTAAGTCATATAGAAAAGTGTGAGAATCCAAAAGGAAATATTGTTATTGACCTTAGGATTGATCGAATTGAAATAGAACTAAGGTAGAAGAAGAAGAAAAGAGAAGAAGAAGAGAAGAAGAAGAAGAAGAAGAAAGAAGAAGAAGAAGAAGAAGAAGAAGAAAGAGAAGAAGAAGAAGAAAGAAGTGAGAGGAGACACTTCAAATTTACCGGATTCATATAAATATAAGAAAGATCACCCAAAAGAGTTAATATTAGGAGAAACAACTCAAGAAATATTGACTAGGAGAAAATTTAATGAAAATATTTTATTTCACAAGTTGAGCCTAAGAATATAAAAGAAGCTATAAATAATGAAGATTGCATATTAGCCATGCAAGAAGAACTAAATCAATTGAAAGAAGTGATGCTTGGGAATTAGTGGTTACACCTAGTGATCATCCTATAATTGGCACTAAATGGTATTTAAAAATAAAATGGATGATAAAGAAAACATGACTAGAAACAAAGCTAGGTTAGTAGCTCAAGGATATAAATAAGAAGAAGGTATATACTATAATGAGACTTTTGCCCCGTAGTTAGATTAAAGCTATTAGAATGCTACTAGCATATGCATGCTATAAGGATTTTAAACTACATCAAATGGATGAAATCTGTTTTTTTGAATGGAACAATTCAAGAAGAAGTGTATGTAGCTCAACCACCGGGGTATAAAAATTATGATTATCCAAATTATGTATTTAAACTCAAAAAGGTCCTTTATGGACTTAAACAAGCTCTTAGGGCATGGTATGAGAGATTAAGTAACTTCCTCGTTGAAAATGGTTTTTTAAGAGGAAATTCGACACTATACGTTTTAATAAAGAACAAGAAAATAATCAATTGATTGTTCAAATTTATGTTGATGGCATTATTTTTGGTGCCACTAATGATTCTCTTTGTGAGCATTTTGCTAAGTTGATGGAAGGATAATTTGAGATGAGCATGAGGGGTGAACTCAATTACTTCCTTGGACTCCAAATCACGCAAAAGTCAAGATGGAGTATACATATCTCAAACAAAATAAACCAAGGATCTACTCAAGAAATACAAGTTTGAGGACGAAAGGAGTGTGAGCACACCAATGACACAAGTACAAAGCTCGACAAAGATGAAAAGGGAATTCCGGTTGAGGTAGCCTAATATAGGGGTATGTTGGCAGTCTACTTTATTAACTGCTAGTAGACTGGATATTTTACATGTTGTGTGTTTATATGGTAGATTTCAAAGTATGTCTAAGGAATCGCATCTAGTTGCCATTAAACGTATTTTAAGGTATTTGAAAGGTACTTTGAATTTTGGGTTATTTTGTCCCAAAAAAGGGTGTTTTTTTACTTAAAGGGAATAGTGACTCCGACTATGCCAGAAACCTAGTCAATAGAAAAAGCACCTCCAGGACATGCAAAATCCTTAGAGATTGCTCAGTTTCTTGGTTTTCCAAGAAACAAAATAGTGTCACTTTCAACGGCAGAATCCAAATACGTATCAGCCACTTCATATTGTGCCCAACTACTTTCGATGATAAACATTTGAATGATTAGACTATCAAGTTTGACAAAGTACCCATCTTATGTGACAACACTTCAGCCATAATTATTGCAAAAACCCGGTACACCATAGTACAACTAAGCATATTAAAGCGAGACATCACTTTATAATTGATTGTATTCAAATAGGGTTGGTATGTGTTGAATTTTGCTCCAAAAAGTGACCAACTAGCATATTTTTATCAAATCGCTTCCTACCAGGACATTCGAATCTATTAGAACAAGATAGCAATGGTAAACAATGTTTAAAAGGTCAGAATTGCCAAAAGTCAGAAATTAGCATACGTCGATCGATGTATGTAGCTGTTGAGAGATTGAAGTACATCATTCTCTCACATCGATCGATCGATGTGGATGCTGAGAGACTGAAGTGTCATCAGTCTCTCACATCGATCAATCGTATGGACAACATCGATCAATCGACGTCGTCGGGCACTGGGACTATAAAAGCTGCAAAACCTAAAATTCTCCATTTCAACTCTTTAAAATCACGATACATCAACCTCAAATGACCCTCTCCCAAAAAACCGTCCCTTCTACCCCAAAATTTTCGCAACAAACATCAATTTCTCTCCAAACCACTTGATTTCTACGTCAATTTCTTCATCTTCATCAAGCTTCTTGCAAATTTCGTGCCGTAAAGATCTATATGTTTTCAAAATAACTTCAAGAATAAAAAACACCTCCAAAAGGCAAAGAACCTCTCATGAAGAGGAAGGAGCGCCACAGCAATCATACAAAAAAGTCTCAATTTGTCCTAGAACAAAGGGACAAAAAAACATATTTCTCCCAACCAAACATGTTGGCCGAGGTTAGGGGAAGCTACAAATCAACAATTTTTCATGACGCAAGTCCGGTGAATACGGCAAAGCTATAAAAGAGCCTATTGGTCCATGTAAATTTGTCCATATATATTTTGGGAACAAGAGCTATTTGATGAATAGAGCACTAAGAAAAGATCTACCATTCCTTTGAAATTGCTCAAAATTCAAGATATTTTGAGCAATGATGAATTTAGTGCGATCATCAATTGGTTCTATGGTCACAAAAGTAGACCTATTTGTAATATTTCGGAAATGAACTATCTACCCATTACACCCACATGTTTTATGCAATATTTGTGTAGATATTTAAATGGACTCCCATTCTCCCTAAATTCGGTTATAGATGGTCAACTGTTTGAGTTCGATTTGAAATAATAAATGAGATTATTGGTGTCCCTGATGAAGGTTTAGATGATTTTGTTGAGTGACCGAGGATGAGTTCAAAACATTTCTTGCCATGAGAAACACCAATGATATGCCTTTGGTTTATTGTGCGTTACTCACATTGTCATTTTTTGTGTCAACGGCAAGTCGGCCAAACTACCAAGTAATTTAGATTTTTATATAGCCTACCGTATAGCCATGAGGGAAAAATTGAATTTTGGAGAAATATTTTTTGTTAATGTGTTGGAATCTGTCACCAAAAAAGAGGAAGGCACTTCCATATAGCAATCTAATTTATTCATTGCACAAAAAGGGCGAATTTGGTTTTGGATGAGGCTAATGAAGAGAAATATCTACTAAGGATTATTGCACCAAAGCTAACGTCCAACAAATTCATAAATAACGGAAGGAAGTGCTAAAAAAAGGTGTGTTCAAAATGAACCTAAATAAGAAGAAGTCACAAACATCCCTTTTCCAGAACCAGCCCCCCAACACATCCCATCGAACCCCAACCTCAACCCAGCCCTACCTCTCATGTAGATAAAGGAAAGTCTCAAATAGAGGAGGATAGTAGCTCGGATTATAAATTCGGCGCTGAGGTTGAGATTGAAGATCTCCACAAGTACATAAATCAATTTGTAAAAGACATGACCAAAGAACAAATTTGAACGGATGATCTTGAGAAGGAAAATACAAATTTCCAAAAGAGGGACACAGCACTTGAGACAGAACTTAACGCTTAAAAGACCAATTACCAGAAGCTCAAGGCAAAACTCAAGGCAGCCATCTCCAGATTGTGTTTTTCATCTGATGAGGAATAGCTCAAGTCCCCTTCCATATTATCCCTCTTAGGCTAGTGAGGTGGTTATTTTGTATTTAAACTAATTCATTTATATTCAATGCAAATTTGATGTTTTCAGAAAGAGGAAGAAGTTGTTTATATTGTTTGTTTATATTGGCATTTAGATTGTTTGCTATTGGAACATGTTTACATTAGTGTTTGAGTTGCTTGCTTGCTTGGCGGATATACTTGCTTACTTGAGGTAAAAATGACAAATTTTGGCATATTTGGCATATGTTGATGGATTAATGTAAATGGGAAAATATACCATGATGCACGCGTTGTACTTGCAATTGATGCATGTTTTGGTTGAGGGAGAGTTTTTGAAAATTTTTATCATATCTATTGGTTTTTGGGAAGATTAGTTATTCAGTGGGAGTTTTGGATATGTTAACATAATTCAGGGGGAGCATAGAATGCATGGACTAAGGGGGAGATGGAAAATTTCAAGTTTTTCAAATATAGATGTTCAAGCAAAAACATTTTTTAAAAGTTTTGGTTATGAAATACAAAAAAGGTAGAGATTATTGGGATATGAAATGTTTTGATGATGTGAAAAGATTTTTGAATGAGTTAAAAAGGAAATTCACACTTGGAATTTGAAGCAAAATGACAAAAACATACTGTGAGGCATCAATCTCTCACATAGATTGATCTACGTATACATTAGTCTATCAGGGAGAGACATCGATCGATCTATGTTGGAAAGGTCTAAGGTTAGAACCTTTTTGTCAACATCAATCTCTCAAACTGGGAGACATCGATCCATCAATGTAGTGAAGGTTCAAAGTTGGAACCTCTCTAGAGGACATCGATCTCTTAGCTTTGGGACATCGATCGATCATGTCACATCAGTCTCTCAAGAAGAGACATCGTCGATGTATGGCAGGTTCATAGTTGGAACCTCTCTGGAGGACATCGATCTCTCAGTTTTGGGACACGATCAATCGATGTCACATCAATCTCTCAAGGGAGAGACATTGATCGAATGCTGTATGGTAGGTTCAAAACTAGAACCTCTCTGGAGGACATCAATCTCTCAAGTCAGACACATCGATCGATCGATCGATGTCATCCAGAATTCAAATTTTTATGACCGTTGGAACAAAATCCAAGGGAAATTTATGGCGTTTTCTCTTTCTAATCTTGCTGAAATTTCTTGTAGACTTTTCTCTAACATTAAACATGCTTCCTTGATTATTGTATCCATGTCTAAGATTCTCTAGGGTGGTTTGGAGGATCAAATCGATCCATAGAGTGGCTAAAGGTTATTCTCAAATTGTTAAGACTTGAGATTGACTTGAAGAAATGAGGAGGCTCTGAAAAACGTAGATTACACATCCTATAAATAAAATAAGCTCTGATGAGGCACATATACACTTTTACCATCTTCAAGCTTCATTCTTCATTGTTGTAAATTTCTCTCATCTGTATAAAAGTGCTTAAAGCTTGTTAAGCTCTTATTTGTTCTTTATTGTTGTAAATTGTGAGACTGTAAGTCTAACATAAGAGAAACCATAAATATTTGATCTCTTGCTTGTGTTTAGACTAATGAGAAAGTGTAAAACCTACTACTTCCTTAAACCCATTGTGAGAAAGTTCTTGGAGAGAACTTTGTTGAAGTTGTGAAGTAGCAAGAATTTGTTCTTGCTTAGAGCTGAAGTTGTTATAGTTGCACAAAGTTGTTTTGTGCAAGAAGTTATTGTTGTGGTTGCATACACTACGTTATTTGTGTAAGTATTGCTGTGGTTGTTCTTATTAAGAATAATAAGAAGAGTAGTCGTTGAAAATCTACTTTGGAGACAAAGTAGTAGTGGAGAAGAATCATTTACTATTCAAACCACTCTATATCCGGTGTACTCATTCATTGTCTCTCATCTCCTATTCGTTACTTTGATTTCGAATTTCATTTGAGTTGGAGATAGCCAAAAAAAGAAATTATGCAAAATTACCCAACACTCTATTCATCCCCTTCCCTATAGAATGTTTGTTACGGACCTAACACATTATACATTTTCATGTTCATTCTGTAACGTATTTGAATATATCCTATTGAAACAAGCGTCCAAATTTGACTGATTTGATCCTCAGACAACTGGACTTGTTTGAAGCTATTTGGAGAATAGCTCAGATACCAAGTCAACCCTACATCAAAAGATGAGATAATCTGAATTGATTTATTACTGTAAAATAACAAATACTAGGTGGCAGTCGTGGGATTACTCATGTGGACCTCACCAAGTCAATTTTCATCCTTTAATCCTGAACATGCTTAAATAATTTAAGTAAATGTCCTTAATGAAGTAATGACAATTAAAATGAATAAAAAACTTCGATTGATTAATCGCCAAGTTAGTATTCTTCCTTTAGTTGTGTCCAATGAAGTTGACAAGGATCCATTTTAAAGATAATGATTTATTGGTTTAGCACTATCGTATGATTAGGAGAAAAAAACTGGTGCCTTATTATCCAGATAGATTATTGTATAAAAATTACAATTGCTATCATTTAACAAACGTGTACCAGGATAGTTCTTACGCATAAAAGAGACCCTTTAGTGTTGAAGATGGTGATGAAGTGCGGCATGAGCTAGAATGAAATCAAGCCAAAAATGTAGGACAAACTCAATTCGTGGATCAGAGTTAGAATCAAAGGTCAAGATGATCAGTTGATGAGCTGGCAAAGCAGTTGGGACATTATCAATGTGCACGCAAGTGGCTGGAGGAGTGCGTAGTGTCCTGGTGCAACAGCGGACCAGATGCTATTTGGGGAGAAGAAGAAAGAAGGCGGCGAAGTTTGAAATCATGCGAAATAACATATGCCCTTAATGATATAATAGATTGTTGTAAATAGAAGGCAGTTTTGTACTTTTAGACGATTTTTCATCTCTTCCCTGTAACCGCTTGTATACTGTAGGAGGACTGCAGATTTTTTCATTCATTCGATGAAGGAGATTTCTTCTCAATTGATGTTCCATTCTCTTCGTTTCCAATAACTAAATTCTTGTATAATGCGTTTTGATCGATCCAAGCAATTTTGACATGGTATTAGAGCTATGTCATTGTTATTCTGATTTCAATAGGCGTTGTTTTCCTTCTTGCTGTTTCTTTTACTAAATCGCGAATAATGTGCAAAATGGTGCTCAACCACCGGATAATCCGATTACTAATCCTTACTATCTTCATCCAAATGATAGTCCAGCAATAATTCTTGCTCAGCCTCCTCTAAATTCTCACAATTATCACACGTGGAGTAGAATGTTCTCTATGGCCTTGATTGTAAAGAATAAAATTGGTTTTGTTGATGGTACCATTGTACCTCCAATCCTAATGATCTTCAATACATTCCTGGAGGCAATTAATTCGATGATTCACTCATGGATCATGAGCATGTATCTCCCTCAATAGCTCAGAGCGTATGTGGTATGACACATGCAGAGGTGTGAAGTGATATAAAGCAAAGGTATGGAAGTTGTGATTCTTTTAGGCTTTCTGATTTACTTGAAATTTTTACAATATAAGGCAAGAAACGGACTTTGTTAGTGACTATTTCACTAAACTCAAAGTGGTATGGAAAGAGATGATGGCCATAAGGCCTATCCCCATATGTACATGTCATGGTTGTAACTGTGAAGTCACAACTAACATGAGAGCATATGTAGAAAGTGATTGTGTGATCAATTTGTAAAAGGTTTGAATGATGATTATGATGCAGTGAAATCTCAAGTGTTTGTTATGACACCTATGCCTAATCTAGATTGTATTCTCAATGGCGTTGAAATACGAGAGGAAGTTGAATGGTAATGTTTGTCTGGACAATTTATCAATAATCCTACTACTATGATGTCTGATAAAATGAAGGTGTGAATGTTAGTGTAAATGCCTTTAGTGGTAGAGGGGAGAAACTGGATATAGAAGGAGAAGTGGTAGGTTCTTCTCCGAAGGATCAAGAAGGCCACAGTGCACTCACTGTAGCATGGTTGGACATGTTGAACAAAGATGTTATAAGAAGCATGCTTTCCTCCGGGATACAAACCAGAGGCTAATCTATCTGAAGGTCAAGATGTGAGTATGATTCACAGCAGCATGACCAGAATGGACAATCATGCCAAACACCCCTTCTGACTCAGGAACAAACTCAGAGGTCGATGTCATTGTTGAACGTCAAGGATCCTAGTCAATCTGCTGCGACCAGTGCAATTTGCTGGAAACCAAGGAGCAGTGATGTCTGCTTTGTCTCGAAATGAAATAAGTAAAGCTGCACTAATAATTTGAACATATGGATCCTAGACTCAGGAGCTACTGATCACATTACATGTAGTCTCAGTATGTTTCATTCTTATCAACCCAGTCATGGCATATCAATTAAGCTTCCCAATAAAACTTCAGTGTCAGCCACTCACATTGGTTCAGTTTTATTAATCCTTTGCTGATCATACACAATGTTTGTTTTACCTAGCTTTGCCTATAACCTTCTTTATCTCAGTAAATTACTTTCTGCATCATCTGTATTGATTCAATTCTTGGGCTCTTCTTGTGTCATTAGGACCAAGTCTCTGAAGATTATTGGTTCAGCTGAATTGAGTAAAGGCTTATATTACTTGCAAGGTTCTGGCCCTGGCAAGCAAGTTCATTCTTCATCCTACTCAAAATGTTTGTCGACTGCTGTTAAACTTTCAGATTCACCTGCCTTATTATGGCATTATAGACTAGGTCATGCTTCTATGCATAGAACAAAAGATGTACAGAAAGTTGATCCTTCTATTACCCTAATGAACAATTGTATTGTGTGTGTATGTCCATTGGCAAAAATGAAAAGAAGTCCATTCCCATTGTCTGATTCTATTGCAAAATTACCTTTTGATCTCATACATGTTGATATATGGGGGCCTCATAAATATCCTACTGTCTATGGTCAAAAGTACTTTCTCACCATAGTAGATGATTTTACAAATATACCTGGTTATATCTCCTCAAATAAAAATCAGAAACCAGGGATGTTATTGAAAGTTTCTATCAGTTTGTACAAAACCAGTTCAGTAAACACATTAAAGTGTTAAGGTCAGATAATGGCCAGGAATTCAACATGCTAAATTTTACATGAACAAAGGCATAATTCATCAGACTACTTGTGTCAACACCCCTCAAAAAGGATAGTTGAGAGAAAACACCAACACATACTCAACACAGCGAGAGCATTGAAATTCCAGTCAAATATACCCATTGGTTATTGGGGCTCTGTACTCAGTATGCCAGCCAAATTATTAACATTCTTCCTACTCCATTACTTAACCATAAAAACCCTCATCAGTTATTGTTTCAAACCACTCCATCATATCAGCAATTAAAGGTGTTTGGTTGCTTTGCCTTTGCTGCAGACACTACACCCCACAAGTTCAAATTTGCACCAAGGTCTATCCCTTCGGTATATCTTGGTCTGCCCCACAATGTCAATGGATATCTTATGTTAAACTTGAATATCAAAGCCATTTTCATTTCTAGAGACGTCCAATTCTGTGACACACCTTTCCATTCGAGACCTCCACTACTAAACCAACTCCTAGCACTGACTTTGTCAATGATACATCTCCCATCTTTCCACCATTCACTGATCCTCCACCATGCCAACAAGATGTCATATCCTCAGAAATCTCACAGTCTCCTCATTTGAACACATGACATTCCAAGACTGATCTCTGAAGACAACACTTCCCCATGTTCAGACCAGTCTTCACTTAATTCTTCTAATCATTAAAGAGAAATCCATCCATGTACTAGAATTGTGGTTTGCCTACCCAAGACTTCTGTTAACCCTGGTTCCTCTACTAGAATTAGACAACCAACTAAATATCTCCAAGAGTACTACTATTGTAATCTTCTGCATCGAGCTTCCTCATGTCATCCCCCTTGCTCCACTTCTCACCCTTTTGAGCATTACATGTCATTTGATGCATTATCTCCTAAGTATAGAGCATATGTTCTCAATATTAGTCTTCAGCAGGAACCCACTTCATATCAGGAAGCAGCCAGATCTCCTCACTGGCAGAAGGCATGCAATTGGAGTTAGCTGCCTTGGAAGCTAATCATACATCGTCATTGGTCTCTTTATCCCCAGGTAAACAAGCCATTAGTAGTAAGTGGGATTATAAGGTTAAATACAACCCAGATGGAAGTATAGAAAGACATAATGCCAGGCTAGTTGCCAAAGGCTATACTCAGCAATTAGGAGTGGATTACACTGACACCTTCTCTCCTATTGCTAAACTCACCACAATTAGACTTTTACTAGCTTTATCTTCTATAAAACGTTGGCATGCGCATCAGCTTGATGTAAATAATGCTTTCTTCATGTGACCTTAGCCAAGAGATCTATATGCAGTTACCTGAGGGACTCTCATCTAATAAACCTCATGTTGTTTGCAAATTACATAAGTCTCTTTACGGACTTAAGCAGGCTAGCAGAGAATGGAACACCAAACTTAATCCTTCTTGGTCTCTGAAGGCTACATTCAATCTAAAACTGATTACACTATGTTTACCAAAGCTTTTCCTGGTTCTTTGATGGTCTTACTTGTTTATGTTGATGACATTATAGTTGCCAAAATTCTTTATCTCAGATTACATCCTTAAAGCAAGCTCTCCATGAGCCTTTAAGATCAAGGATCTTGGTTATTTGAAATATTAGGTATGGAAGTGGCTTGGTCCCAAAAGGGGGGTAATGATATGTCAAGAAATATGCATTGGAGCTAGTGGAACAGGTTGGTTTTCTTGGGTCCAAGCCTGCCAAGACACCTATGGAGCAGAATATGAAACTGGACACAAGTATTCTCAGCAAATAGTAGATGTTTCTAGCTACAAAGATTAATTGGAAAGCTACTATACTTGACTATAACAAGACCAGACATTGCATTTACAGGTCACAACTTAGCCAGTTTCTTGATCAACCCACTGAGCTTCACCTCAAGGCAGCACACAGACTACTGAGATATATAAAAGGCACGCAGACAGGGGTTATTCTATCCAAACCAAGGCAATCTAGAGCTGAAGGGGTTTGCTGACTCAGACTGGGGAGGATGCATTGAAAGCAGAGATCAATAACGGATATTGTATGTTTTTAGGTGGTCCATTGATATTAGAAGGCTAAGAAACAACTACGTTTCTAAATCCTCATCAAAGCTGAATACAGAGCTTTGGTCTCGGCCACTTGTGAAATACAATGGATTTTATACTTGATGAAGGATCTGGGGTAGAACAATGAAGCCCGTTGAGTTGTTTGGTGATAATAAAAGTGTCATATATGTTGAGAATCCAGTATTTCATGAGAGAACAAAGAATATAGAGATTGATTACCATATAGATAGAGATAAATTTGTGCAAGGCATTATTCATCCCATGCCCATTAGGTCTAGCTGCAATTAGCGGATGTTTTACCAAGCCTCTTGATTCAAGAAAGTTGCAGCACCTGACTTCTGCAATGGGAGTATGTAACATATACAGCAAGTCAAGTTTGAGGGGAGGGTGTTGAAGATGGTGATAAAGTGCGGCATGAGCTAGAAGTGAAATCAAGCCAAGCAATGCAAGACAAACTCAATTCGTTGGATCAGAGTTAGAATCAAAGGTCAAGATGATCAGTTGATGAGCTAGAAAAGCAGTTGGAAGCAGTTATCAATATGCACGCAAGTGGCTGGCGGAGTGCGTAGCGTCCTGGTGCAAGCAGCGGACCAGAGGCTGTTTGGGGAAGAAGAAAGAAGGCGACAAAGTTTGAATCATGCGAAAGGACATATATGCCCTTAATGATGTAATAGATTCTGTTGTAAATAGAATGGCAGTTTGTACTTTTAGACGATTTTTCATCTCTTCCCTGTAACGCTTGTATAAATTGTAGGAGGACTGTAGATTTTTTCATTCATTCGATGAAGGAGATTTCTTCTCAGTTGTTGTTCCATTCTCTCTCGTTTCCAATAACTAAATTATTGTATAATGTTTCTTGATCGATCCAAGCAATTTTGACATTAGTGAGACATGAAAGTTTCTCTTCATGTTTTTAGGTTATTAGATATTGCACAAGTCTTGCTGCAATATATTGTATAGATTTGCCCAAATGATGGAAGGCGTTACTTAATTAAATGTAAAAAGTATCACACGTCATAGGATGATACGTACTACACAACCATGGAACTTTTCTGATTTAGATATTTCAAGGGTCAGTTACTCGTCTTTCAAGATTCTGTCAGCGGCAGTGATGATTCATTTGGAGAACTGAATAACACAATGAGATAATAGAGCATAACGAAGTAGGGCTACATCCTGCGCTCTAGAGCCGTATGGCGGCGTAGCCGCCCGCCAGCCAAACCACTCGCAACCCATCTTCTTACATCTCCTATCTCTTCTTGATCTTGATCTTTCGCTGCTTCTTTTTTGCGACCAATTTTCATTATTACAATCATGGTTCAGGAATTAATGCTTCACCCCTACTCAGCCGCCATCTACTACGTCGGTGCCTCCACGATCCTTTGTGTCGTTGTTTACGCATCCTTCGACAAGCATGGCATCCAAACCAAATCCAAAAATATAAGGAAGGTCCAATGATCTCATTCACAGAGGAGGAAATACAATCATTAGCGGCCCCTTATCGCTTTACATTGGTTGGACGTTTTGATATGGCTGTCCGCCACTAGCCATGGTCAGATCGTCTATAGATTGCATTGGTTTGTGGATGCTGTAAAGGTTGGCCTTTTGGACGCAAACCATGTCTCTTCTCCACTTGATCAGGAACATGATTATATCTCGCATGCTTTTCGCGACGAAGTTGGATGATATCGGGGAGAAATAGCCGTATACCAAGTGGACGCATGATATAATCCGGCTGTAGAAGTGCCAATTGTTCGATTTGGTATCTTTTCCGGGACTCTCGATTCACTTTCATCGTAAAGATTCCCTTTTTCAGATTGCACAAATGCTGGGGGACGCCACTTGAACTTGAGTGCTGCAACCACAACAACAAATCGACCGTCTGTTGCGCGCATCTGCATTGAATTGGATGTATCAAAAGGTCTTCCTCAGCGGGTTCATATTCAAGTGCCAACGCAGATTATCATGCAAAACGTGATATATGAAGACCTGCCACCCTATTGTACCACCTGCTTCAGATTGGGGCATATTTCAACCAACTGTGGCAAATCAGATTCCACGATGGCTGAGCAGGAACCCACATCTGCCCGTGATAACAAGGATAAAAAAGAGAAGAAGAATGTAGCCAAGGAGAAAAGCCAACGATGGACTCCAAAAAAAACCTCTGGACGCTATGTTGCATGCACCTCAACCTATCCAACAAACGCAGCAGATTGCAACACCAACTGATCAGCGCTCTCTGTGTTGGGGTCTGACGTCCTCTCCTGATTTAAGGCAAACTGAAGCCATATCCGATGTACATGAGTTTCTCGCTTACGTGGTGCTGATGATTGTATGATAAGAGATCTAAATGCGCATGTTACAGATGCATCTCACTCAGATAGTGAACTAGGGATGCCACTGGATGTTTAATTGTGTAGATGAACATGATCGACATCTTTATACACAACCTGACTCATCTAATGGAGGCAACATATTTGGATGTCAATAACTCAGAGACTTGCACTGAAATCTCTATGATTCCTCAGCAAACAGCCCCACGATTATTACGTCGCTTGCAACAACCAGCTCCTACTTCGCCTCGACTCACCAGGTTAAGAGCAGCACAACTCTCTAACTCTTTTAAAGCTTTGTCTCAATGAAGATACTAATTTGGAATAGTCATGGTATCAAAACCTCGATCAATCGATTGATCTATCTTATCCGCAAACACAGTCTGCATATGGTAATGTTATAGAACCAAAAGCTCGATTGTCCTTATTATTGTCGCATCAACTTAAGCTTGGTTTCTCACATTCTGTATCTGCATGTAACGATCATATATGGTTCTTTTGGAAGGACTCTCTCTTAGCATTGGAAAATGAGAGAACTGGAACGCAAAATCATTCTTCTAAATATCGATGGCTAGCATCAGGAGAGCAGTTTTAGCTCAAAGCTGTTTATGCCATGCACACATTGTCGGCTAGAAGGCCTCTTTGGGCAGACTTACAACTTTTTCATTCTTCATTGGATTTACATGGCTGTTGGGTGGTCATTTTAATACTTTTTGTACGTTAGATGAACATCCTGGCAGATCATCACCTACACTACACTCGCTGCAAGAATTTAATGACTGTATACAAATATGTGACTTGCAAGAAATTCCATTTCAAGGATCTTTATTTACTTGGTGCGACGGCAAAGGTTTAGGTCGAGTATGGCGTCGGCTTGATCGCTTCTTGTGTTCGTCGACATTTTCTGACATATTTCCAGTTCAACACGTTTGTCATCTGGCTCGAGTAACCATCTGATCATGTGCCTTTATTATTGACATATGATTCTTCGGACAACAATCGGGGTCCAGGCGCATTTAGATATCTTGATGTTTGGCAGTCACACCAAGATTTCGACGCTTTTGTTACACATCACTGGAATTCATTTCCAACGGTGGGGGGTATGTGGGGACTCGCAGATAAGCTGCGCCGTCTACAGAAGGAACTTAAGAGATGGAATAAGGAGGTTTTTGGCAACATGTTTGATGCGGTAGCAGAAGCTGAAAAGCAAGTCCTTATTTGTGAAAAGGCATTCAACTTAGACGCCACAGATTTGTCATCAGAGTATGGAAGAACTTCAACTTATGCAGAAGCGCCTTCTTTACTGGAAACAAAAGGCCAACGTTAAATAAATTAAGGACGGCGTTGCTAACACTGCATTTTATCATAGTACAGTGAAAGATAAACGGCAAAAACAAGCCATTCGCCAAATCCAACGACCGGATGGTAGTGAATGCTTACAAAGCGCGGAAATTGAAGTGGAAGCTGTCTGTTATTTCTCAAATCTTTTCACAACTGAACCAGTGGATGATTGCAATGCCATTTTGCTGCACATTCCAATATTACTGACAGCAGAAGACAATGATTTACTGCAACAAATTCCATTGTTGCAAGAGATCAAACAAGTTGTATGGGATCTTAGTCCCACTAGTGCGGCTGTCCCAGACGGCTTTCTAGGAAGTTTTTACAGACATTTCTGGGGGGTTATTCAATCGGATGTTCTCAAACAGGTTCAAGAATTTTATTTGGGTATACAAGTTCCACAGCGGGTGGCAGCAACAACAGTCGTTCTCATTCCCAAAATCTCAAATCCTCAGACATTTTTGGATTTTCGGCCAATTTGTTTGACAAATTTTATCTCCAAAGTCATCACATGATTGTTCGCTTCTCGATTGAGCAAATTACTACCTAAGATTATCTCGTTGGAACAAGCAGGTTTCTTGAGTGGTAGGGGTATTACGAATCTGATCTTATTAGCTCAAGAAATGGTTCATATCATTGACAAACGACCGCGAGGAGGTCATGTCATAGTTAAACTTGACATGTCCAAAGCTTTGGATAGGGTAAATTGGCTCTACCTTGATCTAATGCTACAACGCATGGGTTTCATATCAAGAATAGTTCGAATCTTGCTTAACAATTTACAATCCACACGTTGTTCCATTCTTATCACCAGCAAGCAATCTACTTCCTTCCCAATAAAATGCGGCGTCAAACAGGGAGATCCTTTATTGTCGTTGTTATTTATCATTTCTTCTGAGGGATTCTCCCGTGGGCTAAAAGCATTGATGTCGACTGGTACAATAAAAGGATTTGCTGCGGGACGCATGTCATGTTTATTCCCATTTGGGATTTGCAGATGACTTGTTGGTTTTTCTTAAATGGTTCTTCATGTAACCTCAAAAAATTTTGCAATTTTTTGACAGCATATCAGCGAGCCTCAGGTCAATTAGTAAATTATCACAAAAGCCAGGTTGTTGTAGGAGCAGGGGTCAACGGACACTCAGCATCTTCGGTATTAGGAATGAGACTAGCGTCACTGCCAATAAAGTATCTTGGTTCCTTTGTATATAAGGGTGTAAACAGGTCCAGGTATTGTACTTCCCTTATCAATCATTTTGAGGCTAAACTAACTTCTTGGTCCAATAAACTGCTGTCTATGGATGGTCGGCTGGTGCTATTGAAGCATGTTTTAATACAATGCCAATACATATTATCGCCAGCTCTCGCTTACCAAAGAGCGTTATTCATATCTTGCATCGCAAAATGTCTTCTTTTCTGTGGAAAGACAGGTATCATTGGAAATCATGGTCATCTATCTGCTACTCAGCAAAGGACGGTGGACTTGATATCAGAAATCTATTGCGTGTTCAGAAAGCATATGACAGTCAACTGTGGTGGAAGTATCACCATTCGAACACATTATGGGCTGAGTTTTGTAAACGCAAAAACGGCAATCGACATTCATTGTATTCTCACATTTATGATTCACCCATCTGGAAATGCATTTGTCCAATCAATGATTTTATGGAACTACATACTCAACGATCGCCGCATTCCATTTAGTGGTTACAGGACACAAATGGCCAATTTTACATAAAGTCAGCATACAATGTAATTAGCATAAAAGAAAATCATCAACATGAGACTCGATATATTTGGTGGAAGCAATCCCCTCCAGTATTACAGCTCTTTTATGGAGGCTATGGAATAGGGCTTTCCCATGGTTGATCAATTGTGAGCTTGCGAGGACACCAGGGTCAACTAGTTTCGGCTATTTGCTTTGCACTTTCTATGCACACTCCCTTGCGTGCGGAACTTACGACCCTTACACTAGCTTTGATCTACTATGCAAGGGAGTCTAATAACATCATCATTGAAACCGATTGCAAATCCCTACTGTCCTTGCTCATGAACTCTCAGAGGACTACAGGAATATTAGCGGATGATATTCGTCGCACAACCATGTTCTTATCTCTTAACAAATCCACCATTCAATATTGTCCAAGGGAAGTGAATAATGTTGTTCATTTATTAGCGCGACATGGTTATAGAGCAGTTGGATTTCAATGTTATCAGGCTCTTCAGGAACTCCCTGCTGAGGTTTGGGGTGCAATACACTTGGACCTGCAGCTGCCAGCTCTCCGCCGTTGATGAGGTCTCTCAAGGTGTTGGTGATCGTGTTTTTCTGTTGCCTGTGTTTCCATTTAACACAGTCAACCTTGGTGCGTCGCTTATTTCATCATTGTTTTCTCATCACATTAGCTTAAGGGAATTGCATTGCATTCTTGATGTCACCTTGGTTCTTTTTGAATCAAGGCGACATAGGTATGTGCTCTTTAAGGCAAATTATTTTTTTGTGCCTTCTTTATACGCTACTGACATCTACTCTCATGTTTGAAACTGAGTTGCGCTGGACTGAATTATATGCTTGGGATCCATTCTCTTCATCATTGGACGAATTGAACGAATTGATCTGCATTATAAGCGTTAGAGTGACCTGGAGTATATGCGCCGGACTGGATTACTCTGCCTTACTTTGGCATCCTACTGTACTTTGGACACGATTCTCACTTTTGCTGCACCCTCATCTCAAATGGAGCAGCCTTCCTCAGCTGCACCATGGTGGCAAACTTGGCTTGATCTGCTAGAATTAATTTATCATCAACTTATGGTCAACTAGATCTACCATATCTTCCTCGACACATAGAGATTGTAGTTCATATAAGTTCACAATTTCATCTTCAGCTGTATTATTTCATCGCTCCAAGCATATAAATATGCACGCTTTTTTCCTTTGCCAAGGTTTTATCCACAAGGGGGGTTTTACTTGGTAAGATTTTAATGCGACATATCATATATGATTGGAGGTTGAAACTCATTAGCTCAATTCATTATCTCTTTTCTTATGGTGACTTATTGTAATATGGTTTCCCTCACACCAAAAGAGAGGATTTCTCAATAATATATAATCCTTCATAAGAAAAATATATATATATATATATATATATATATATATATATATATATATATATATATAACTTGGTAGAAGACACTTTCTCTCAGTCAGCTTTGTTTGCTTGTTATTTTGGATATTGGATCTTTATGTAAGGTGCAATATTGTTGTTTAATATATATATATATATATATATATATATATATATATATATATATATATATATATATATAGAAAGGGGTAAAGGGGTGAGGACAGAAGTCGGAATCATAAAAGCAAAATAACAATTTGACAGTGATTAGTAGAAGAAAAGCTTAGACAATTGAACCTCGATCTTATCACACCGAACTAACTCGGGCAATACTTTGTCAAACTGGCTTAGTACATATTTTTAGGTGACACATTATAAAGATTCTCAAAATATTCTACTATAATTAATTTGGATTTTTTTTGGATATGGCCATTTGACCTCCGGTCTTCCACTAACATAAGCGGGTCCATATTTTTTCACTGTCAAAAAAAGGTTAGAAAAAGACTTGGAACACATGACAGTAGAAAAAGTTATGGGTTAGGTGAGCAATGACCAACAATAAATGCATGAAGATAGATGAAAAACACATGACGAACAATAATGCATACGATGAAAAGATAGAGAGTAAAGAAATCTCATCCGAACATAAACACATTGTTGGACAAAATGAATATGATATGGAACAACCAAACGAAATCAACAAAACACAAACGCCGAGACGGTGAACAAATCACTGTCCTTAAAAGCAATTTTGCCTCCACCGGTTGAGCAAGGTGAACTACAAGCGAATGCTTCCTAGGATTTATCGGCTTCTCTTGTTTGTTCGCTCTACGAGAAAATGATTGAACTTGCAAGAGAAGTGTTTGAATGTAGAGGAGAGGAGGAGAGTAAGATTGCTGAAAACTACACAATTTTTGCAAAGTTGTAGTGTCTCATTTAAAATATCCAAGCCCTTTATTTATAGACCTAAGGTTAGATGAAAACCACTTTGAAAAACTATTTCAGCAGTTTAATACACCTCCAAGTTAGTTGAATAACGTTCACAAATGAAGGGAGATGATTCTTGGATCAAATGATGCAATTCAAAGTGAAGAGTTCTGTCTTTTGGTACATCGATCGATGTCATTGATCGATGTTGGACAGAAACTTTCAGCTTTGCTTTCTGACCACATAGATCGATCGATGTGATCGATCGAAGTCACTTCGATCGATCAGTGTCATCGATCTATATTGGACAGAAAGTTCCAACTTTGCACTATGCCACATCGATCAATCGATGTCATCGATCTATGTCCAACAGAACGCTTAACTTTATTTCAGCTTTCACTTGGGTTGATCCAACTCACACATGGATCGATCCAAGTGATTCCTTTCAAGTTTAAAGTGTTCAAATCGTCAATCAAACTCCTAAACAACAACACACATGTTTTTATATAAGTTTGGAGCACATTTTAAAGTACATTAACGTTCTTTTCTAACAATCACCCACATGATCCAAACTTATATACAAACACTCTCGAATGTTAATAAACTAACTTCTCTACTATCAAACGAAGACAATGACACATAATGGACAATGACTTACGTCTTGAATTTCCACTTAGTATAAGAAGAAGTATATAAACGGAAATAAGATGACGTTGGCGTCTTGAATCTTACATCTCTATTGTTTATATAAACCTACAACCAACGTGTCATTGACTAGCTTCAGGAAAGTTCGCGGTGTGGTGCGATATTGGTCATGCGCCCAGTCCCAAGTTTTTATAAGCGCACTAGTGAGTTGTTCCAAACTCTCATAAAGCGGCACCACCCACACACTTATATTGGTAAAATTCATCAAGTGTGCACTGCTCACACCATCATACAACATGGCTATGAATTTCATTAAGAGATTCTAATAAATCTCACCCTTAGCGAGTACTATCTTCAACAGCACCATTGGAAGAGACAAAATGATAGTACTTGTAGAACTTTTATATGATTTGTTTTTACCACATTGAACCCCGTTTGTAGGATCTCTACTAATAGTGGGTTAGGTTGCCGTCATACAAAGTTCACAACAATAGAATCAGTCCCATTCCCCTCGATGCTTGTTGGACTAACTTCTTGTTTAGTCCTTCAATTAAAGGGACTGCGCGATTCAACTTGGTACTTATACACACCAAGTTAATCACCCCTGAACTAATTAGATCCTGCACAATATTGTGTCTGAATCTGATATGCCAGCTCTTTCCATTGTAGATCTTATTCTTCGCTCGAGCGTCGCTACGTGCGAATCACAATGTATAGAAACAGAAGGCATAGGTTTACACTACAAAGGAATATCAACTAACAAGTTCCTAAACCATTCAGCGTCTGTTGCAGCAAGTTCTAAAGCAATAAACTCAGGTTCCATCGTAGATTTTACTATACATGTTTGTTTAGAAGATTTCCAAGAAATGGCTCGACCATCCAAAGTGAATACATAACCATTAGTTTTGAAAAAAAGGGATTTGAGTGATTCACAAAATGCATGATTTAAATAACATGAGAAATGCATGACACATTTTATGACTTGACACGTTTTTGCGACAAACCTACCTTACATACTTTATATATAATATTATCGTACTAACAAGCCATGAAGCTTTAAAGCTTACGTCAAATGGTAAACATTTGTTGTGTTTGAACTATTTTCAGGTGCCACCATTAATGAACTAAACTAGTTCATTATGTGAAGTACTTAGTTAAATGAACTAAGTAGTTCATTAAATGGAGATATATTAGGAAAAGGCATAAAGGCAACAAATTGAAGAATGGAAAGTCTTCTCCCACCTCTTATCACACGTATATATATATATATGTATATGTATTTATGTGTATATATATATATATATTTTTTGAATAAAGGAGGGATTTTATTGAAATAATAATTCCTCACTTGTGGTGGAGGCAAACCATATTACAAAAATGTGTATCACACAAAAAATGGAAGTGTAAAGTAGCGATGATATGCAGTCTCCAATCATATATGATATGCCGCATTAAAACCTTGCCAAGTAAAACCACCCTTGTGAATAAAACCTTGGCGAAGGAAAAAAGCGTACATATTTATATCATTGGAGGGGTATTGTCTAACAAATCTGTATTGGTATCTCCTATTTGGTAATGATTGTGATGAAGGACGTTGCAAAAACCATCGGAGAAGAAAGGCAGTATTTGGAGTTGATAATGCTGCAGCATACTCTGTCCTGCCATTGATTCTCCACAGAAAGAAATTCCAGTATTGCAGAATAAATAACTTTGAGTATGTTCCTCGCAATAAAGCAACACAAGACTCATTAGAGGTAGCCAATGTAATGTGGATGTGACAAATAATCGTATAAGCAGTCCAGCAACATACCAATGTTGCCCGAAGTCCAAAGACTGCGGGCAACAAAGTAAATAAATCGCTATGATGGAATGAATTTTTAGTAACCGTACGTACCAGAGTTGCCTGTACTAGAAGAGTACAGGCAACAAAATAAATTGGCAGGCCATAGAATCTAGGCGCGTAATACATGTAGAACACCATCTGTATGATAGAATCCACGCGCCGTGTTGTGCAGCTGATTTGAGGACGTAAAGAGTTTTATGGCAGGCAATATTTGTGCAAAGTGGCTCAAATAATGGGCAACCATGTTGATCTCTCTGGGGTTGTAAGTAAGCTGACCATTCGTAAGACTGAGAAATAACTACAAACGCTTGTATTCAGGCAATGCCGTCATGTGAGTATTCGGCTGTGTGACTTGAAGGCAATTTGTTTCAATGATGAGGCTGCGATGTAGTTGTCCAAAGAACATGATACTATATAGAAGGGCCTGTATTTCCGCTCTGAGGGGTGATAAACTAGGTAGTCTGAATGAAAGAGCTGCTATCATGCGTCCTTGTGAATCATGCAAAATTGATCCGGCTGAAGCATAAGAATTGGTAGCTGATGCATCCATATTTAGCTTTAATTTACTAGATGGGGGAAGCCTCCATTTGAGCTACATTATTATTTTTGGCTGCAGCTTTGCAGAGAAGCCAGCATCTATGAGGGAGGGTGCATATTGCGCTAGCGGTGTACCATGCAAGGTGGTAGTCCAGTCGTAGCATGATTGACGAGTAAGTTTGAAAATGTTTGTGAGTGGTAAGTCCGCATCTCCATATATATGATTAGTCTATACCTGCCAAATAGACCAACACAACATTATAGGACCAACAATGCGAAGATTACCTTTAAGTGTTCTAGCAGAGGATGAGAGCCACCATTGCAGCAACATAAATCGAGGAGTGGATGAAATAGACAGTGGTCCGTCAAAAAGAATCGACAATTGTAGCCATGCAGATTTGACTGTATTACATATAATGAATATGTGTTCAAGAGTAGCTGAAGCGCTACGGCAAAATGGACAAATAGTGGGACAAATGACTGAAAGTTGTCGCAGATTGTCTTCAATAGGGAGTGCATAGTGAAATAATCTCCAGGTAAAGATACTTATGGATTTTGATATTTCACGCCACCATACAAATTTGTGTGACAAAAGTTTCGCACGAGTTAGTCGAACATCATCATATGCTTGTCGAATGGAGAAAAGTCCAGAGGCACTTGTTTGCCGTATAGGGTTTGGGACGCCGGTTGTTAACTGACTGCATAGTGAGTATATCGAGCAAATCCTCTTCCATCCAGGGGAGTCGTAGATGCGGGATGTATATTCTTCGCGAGTGCCATAACGCTGGTGCATGTAAGTCGTCCAGAGTGTCGTGGCAGTATGATAAGACCACCATAGTTTGCAATCATATGTTGTCTGGACGCGTAGCAATTTTCGGACTTCTAGTCCTCCTTCAATTTCCGGATAACAAATAGCTGTGAATGATAACCAATGATGCTTACCATTCCACAAGAATGATGCAATTTTTCGATTAAGTGTACTGATAACACTTTAAGGCAAGCGAGACGCTACCAAGATATGTAACGGCATAGAAGTCAATACAGATTTTAACAGAACCAGACGACTCCCTGGTGAAAGTAATCGTCTGGCCCATCCAGTAAGCTTTGTATCAAAGTGTTGAATCAAGGTAGTGCAATATGAGGCCCTGTTGATACCCTGATAGAGATAAGAGCCCAGGTATTTTATCGGTAGAGATGATGGTTGCATGTTTAATATGTGCGAAGTGTTGTTGAGATGTTGCTGAGAGATGTAGGAGGTGGCAACAAACTGACTTTTTGCATAGTTGAAAAGCTGTCCAGATGCTAACTGATAGGTATGTAAGAAGGATTGAAACTTTCTCAAATTCTGTGAGGATGCATTTAAGAATAGCAACAAATCATCTGCATATGCCAAGTGGGAAACTGGCTGAACCCTGCCCAAAGAGAAACCGCAAAGATCTCCAATATTGAAAAGGTGGTTTAAACCACGGCTGAATCCTTTGGGGCATATGATAAATAGTAGAGGAGATAAGGGATCTCCTTGTTTTACTCCGCGTGTGGGTGAGAAGAAACCATAAAAAGATCCATTGATGGCAATGGATAGCTTTGACATGCTCATATTATTAATAATTATGCGGAGGAATCGAGATGCAAAACCAAATTTTTGGAGCAGTGCCTCCAAATACCTCCAACTGACTCTATCAAAGGCTTTCGTCATGTCCAGTTTGATCATTACATTACCCCCACGAACTTTCCTATCGATTAAATGGACCATCTCATTTGCCATTAGAATATGTTCACTGATATCATGGCCTTTTAGGAATCCAATTTTCTCAGAAGAGATAATTTTTGGCACACAATGTATTGAGTCTTGAAGCAATGATCCTTGTAGTCACTTTACTTATGAAGTTGGAGAGACATATTGGTCGAAAATCTGCATATGTTGATGGATGGGATTTTTTAGGTATCAAAGTGATAAGGGAGGAAACCATTACCTGAGGTGGAGGGATGCCCAAAAAGAATTCTTGGATGGCAAGAATAACATCCAAGTGTATAATATCCCAGCATGTTCTGAAGAAGTGACCATGTATCCGTCTGGACCTGCGGCACTGTTTGGGCTAAGATGCCAAACTGCTGCTTTTATTTCATTGGCATCAGGTATGGCTGAAAGCATGCAATTATCTTCTTGCGTTATTAGTGTGGGTATGCTATGAAGAAAGTCATCTAATCTAGTCACAGTTTCTTGCGTGAATAGATTCTGGAAGTAAGAAACTGCCTCATTCCCTAAATCATCTTTATCCTGCAGCAGACTTCCGGAACTGCTTTGTAAATCACGAATAAGTTGTTTTCTATGATTGTCCTTGACAATTGCATGGAAATAGGATGTGTTATTTTCTCCTTCTGTTAGCCAATGAGTCCTAGATTTCTGAGCCCTATAAGAAGTCTGTGCTTTTGTGGCCTGAAGTAGCTGCGCATGTGCGAGGGACATTGTTGTTCTATTTTCTTGCGTGGGGTTTGCATCAAACTGGGATTCCAACCATTTATATTGTGCTTCAACCATCTCCACATTGTTGAAAATGTTGCTATATATTTTGTGGTTCCATAGTTTGAGATCCTTTTTGAGGAGACTAAGTTTGGAATAGAGTCCACACACGCCACCGGTCATTGGATAGTTTTGCCACTTCTCTTTTACATATAACACAAAATCTGCATGAAATGCCCAAGCATTTATGTATCTAAATGGAATATGAGCCCGTGTGGACGATAATGTACATTTGAGGAGGAGAGGCGCATGGTCAGATGTTGCTCTTGATAGATGATGAACGATAAGGTCTGCAAATAGATTTGAGAAGGAGACTGTACATAAGTATATATCTAGACCTCGCATGATTCTACCTTGACCCGTTCCACGAGCCCATGTGAATAATGTGCCCTTAATGGGGATTTCCTGAAATCCGCAAGTATCCACACATTGTTTGAAATCATTCAAAATATTTAGAGATGGTATAGATCTGCCCTTATGCTCATCTAGTGATAGAAACGAGTTAAAATCTCCTCCTATGATCCATGGCATTGAGATGGTACGTGATGTCTCGACAAGGGAGGCCCAAAGAGGTTTTCTATATGCAATTGTATGGCAGCCATATACCACAGATCATGCAAATGGTTGTTGGGTTGGTAAATAGGTAAAAGTAAATAATGTAGTTTGATCACCATGCATTACACCCAATAAGTGTAACGAAGACGAAGTCCAGAAGAACCATATATTTTCCTGACAAGTTGACATTTCATTTGAAAATCCCAGTTTTAATCTGTAGTAAGTAAGCTTAGAGACGCGCTGCTTTGGCTCAATGATCACTAGTATATCCAGATGCATATTATGAATCATTGATATCAAACGGTCGAGTGAGGTACGAATAGCTCCAGTGTTCCATGTGATGACATTCATAATGAGAGCTGGGGGGCGTTGATCCCATATGTGTGGCACTTCGGGTGACCATTGTTGATGGTGGTCTTGGAGGCAATTCTTTAAGTTGTCGGCGTCTTCTTCTAGTTGGTGCCGGAATAAATCCTTCATGATCTATTTGTGCACCTGTCAAGCAGTCGTGTAAGATATCTTCATCACTTGTGCTTGCAGGATGTGATGAAAGGCGTTTATTGAAGTTTTGAGCATCCTCAAACATCTGCTGCTGAAACTGAGAGCGAGTGGTCTCATCCAGTGAATTTCTGTGATTACCCTGGTCAAGTTCAGAATCAGATACTTGACAAAAGTCTGGATCATCCGCCATTGCTTGAGTATGTGGTAGTGTATCATCTGTTATACCGTGTATTGTATGCTGGGTATCTGTATGATGTGGCAGTGGATCAACGTTCTCAATCGGTTGCTGTGATAGAAGCGATGGTTCCTCGGTGGCATGATCAGTATTTTCATTGAGGATGTCATCCTCAGCAGTTTCATTGTCATCTGGCAAAGAATCATCATAATTGTCTGGGTATCCACTCTGTGGATCAAGTGCGGCAGGAGTAGCCGCCTCTGCATGGAAATTTACTCCGGTAGGTTTTTCTCGTTCCGTAGTTGAAGATTGCTTTTTTGAGAGCAGTATAACATGGTCTGGATCAAAGACTGAATCTTTTTTTGTTTTCTAAGGAGTCCATCTGGCGGCTGCCTTTTGTGGTTTAGATGGTTTCTCATTCATCATATCTCCACATGCAGCGGCTGTATGCGCTAGCCAACGGCATTCATCACAAAAGGATGGCAAGTCTTCATATACAATTTGCTTCTAAAAACATCTTCTTGGGGAGATCTTTCGAGACATCAGCCTCCACACAAACACGCGCAACTGACGGACGTAGGCCATCTGCAGTGGCTATGTCAAGCTTATTTGGGTGACCTACCACACGTGAGATCTCAAAAAGGGCTGATTTTTGATGAAAGTGTACAGGTAAACCGTGAAAGGCTATCCATATAGGGACGATCAGAGCATCTGCTGAAGGATCGAAGTCTATCGTCCATTTCGTGACCCTCATTATACAGCCGGTGATCGTCCATGATCGCCGGTAGAAGCACCGTATATAATCTGGTTCATGCAGAAAGTTCAGCAGTACGTGGGATTGATCCAAAAGAGTGATCTTTACGTCGGATTTGAAGCCTATTCTCTAAAAATCATGGCGTATAACGTTGATCGGTGGCCGTCCAAACCAAAAAGTTCCAACGAGAGATAATCGGTAAGGAGCGGCCAATGCGTCGATTTCTTCATCAGAAAAGGCAATCAAAGGATGACCTTTATGTTTGGAGATTGCTTTCGGTGAGATTTGAGCCATTGCTGGAGCGTCTGCGACGACAAAAGCGAATGAGCGGGCGCCGCCGGGAGCACCTGGAGAGGATGAAGCCATTTTTTATGTATATATATATGTATACGTATATGTATATGTGTGTATATATATATATATATATTAGCAATGTGCCTCCTGACAATGAAGCCTTTCTACCTGTTGCTTCCTGAAGAAGAAGACGACGTCGAGCAGAGCTACCCCGACAGCCACCATCAACTATAGTAACACGAAGTGCGATTCGTACAGTCTCCTCTCAAATGGATCGTCAATGAATGCTCTTACATGGAATGTGGAGGGCTTCGAACCTATTTGGAGCGCCTTATTATTCTCTTACGTCAAACGAGAATAGACATTGCATTTATCATTGAGCCTAAACAACGTGCCACAAGGTTACCCTACTATCGATTAAAGTTAGGCTACTCTAATGTAGTAGACACATGCGGTGGAAATGTATGGGTGTTTTGGAACTCCTTAGTTTTGAACTTGATACGTACCATCCAAGATCTCCGAACCACATTGTTCTCATTTGTGTTGAATCAAATGCAACAAGCATTCTCAATGTCCGTAGTATATGGTCGACATACACAGTCGGACAGACAGCCCTTTTGGAGATCCTTGATTGAAACGTCTCACACAATCACAACGCCATAGATCATTGGTGGTGACTTTAATACGTTCTTGGGATTGGAAGAGCATCGAGGCCGCACTACTCCCTCTCTTCGTTCACTGGAAGACTTTAAATCTTGTGTTGAGGAATGCTGCTTGCAAGACATTCCATTCATTGGATTACCATTTACTTTGCTAGAGGCAATGGTACAGGGAGGGTTATGAGACGACTAGACCGCTACTTATGCACCACATCTTTTACTGACCTATTTGCAGATATAGCGGTTCACCATCTACCCAGAGCCACCTCTGATCATGCCCCCTTATTATTAAAATGCGCTTTCAGTCAGCCACAGATATCGCACCCGTTCCGCTACATCAACGCTTTCAGTCAGCCACAGATATCGTACCCGTTCCGCTACATCAACGCATGGTCTCAACACCCTGATTATCTTCCGTTTATAGCCTCTCATTGGCAGCATTACCCTATGACAGGAGGAATGAGAGGCTTATACAATAAGCTAGGTATGCTAAAGAAAGATCTCCGTAAATAGAATCGTGATGTCTATGGAAATATATTTAGCAATGTAGAAGCAGCAGAGCCGGAGTACTCACGTTGTGAAAAGATGCATGATAATGATCCAAGTCCGGAAAACAGAACATCACTATCTTTAGTGCAGGCTTGACTGCTCCAAGCAAATAAAGCCCAAACATCATATTGGAGCCAAAAATCTCGGATTAAATGAATGGAAGAAGGAGAAGCCAATACTGTGTATTTTCATGCTCTCGTAAAGGATAGACATCGTAGACAAACCATCCGAGACTTGAGAGACTCTATGGGATCCCCCTGCAGACTAACGATGAACTAGGTAATGCTGCGGTACAATATTTTACACAGCTTTTTTCAAGCGAACAAGTGCATAATGTAGATGTCTTTTTACAAAACATCCCCTCCTTGATCACACAATCCGATAACGACATGTTATTGGCCATACAGGATAAAGCCAAAGTTAAAAGTGCAGTACGACGGATTTAACGGCCACTTCTTTCGCACAAGTTGGGACATCTTACACGTAGATATTACACTTGCAGTGCAAGAATTTTTCCTAGGGGTGCCTCCTCTACAGGTGATGATATCATCACTGATTACATTGGTTCCTAAAAAACCAAAGCCCACTACCTATGCAGATTTCAGACCTATATGACTCTCAAACTTTATCAGCAAGATCACTACTAGAATTTTTGCAACTCGCCTCTCTACACTATTAACAAAGGTGATCTCTCCAGAACAGATTGGTTTTCTCAAGGGTCATGACATTAATGAACATGTGTTGATGGCAAATGAAATGGTGCACTTGATAGATCGCAAAACACACGGTGCTAATGTTATGATAAAACTGGATTTGGCGAAGGCTTTCGACAGAGTAAATTGGTCCTATCTTGAGGCAATTCTAAAAAGATTTGTATTCCACCAACGCCTCATTCGCATCATTATGAACAATATGCGGTATTCAAAGCTTTCAATCGATATCAACGGAGCTACCTATGGGTTTTTCTCTCCCACACGTGGAATCAAACAAGGTGATCCTCTCTCTCCGTTGCTATTTATCATTAGCTCAGAAGGATTTAGCAGAGGCTTAAATCACTTGTTCGCTATGGTATGTTTAAGAGGCTTTGCTTGTGGGAGGGTACCAGTTGTCTCTCATTTGGCTTATGCAGACGACTTGCTAATATTTTTAAACGCGGTGCATGGTAATCTAACCACATTTCAAAAATTTCAGCACTCCTATCAACAAGCTTCTGGGAGTTGGTCAATTATAATAAGAGTCAATTTGTAACAAGTTCATATGTCACTACTCAGCATCTGCATCGCACAGGTCAAACACTACAAATGCAGCCTTTGGAATTACCCATTAAATACTTGGGCTCTTATCTATATCGTGGAATAAATAGAGCAATCTACTGCACGTCATTGATCCAGCACTTCGACAGTACGCTTACTGGATGGGCTCGAAAGTTACTTACTCCAGGCTCAAGACTTGTCTTGCTCAAAACGGTCCTCCTGGCATTCCCCTCCACCTTTTAGCGGCAGCTCGTCTGCCCAAGAGTGTCATTTCAGTAATTAATCGGAAGATTTCTCAATTCATCTGGGGGAGGTAGATACCACTGGAAGAAACTCACGCATTTATGCTACCCAGAAAACGAAGGAGGCTTGGAATACGCAGTTTATCGCATATACAACAGGCTTATGACTGCAAGCTCTGGTGGAACTACCATACTAAGCACTCGACTTGGTCAATTTATATGCGTCATCGATATAGGACACGTGCGGATTATACACCTAGAATATACGATTCTCTGGGTTGGAAACGACTATGCTCAATCCATCCTACGTACTTACAGCTCTCAACAGGTGCACCAGACCCTCTTTGGCGCGCCAGTCCTTCTGGCATCTTTACAATTCAGGACACATACAATGATCTACGGCCTATGCGAGCACAACTTTATTCTCACAAGTTTATCTGGTGGAAAAAACTCCCTAAGACAATAAGCATGTTCATGTGGCGATTATTTAACAAGGCTTCACCGTTAGAGGACAATGTGATTCGTTACAAAACGCTTTGTCCCACCATATGTCAATTTTGCAAGATGCAGTCTGCAAATGTCAAGCACATCTTTTTACATTGCTTATATGTGAAGGAGGCTTGGATGCATTTGTCATGGTTATTAGACGGCCATGTATATCATGAATCACAAATTCGTACTTTCTTGATGCAATGGTGGATATCTTCCACCGTAAGGACGCTATAAGGCCACTTTGGAGTAGTAGGACCAATAATGCTTTGCTGGGCTACATGGAAGGTATACACTAATCAAATATATGGAGAGGCTGACATTTTATCTACTCAAATTTTCAGCATTACATGGCAATCTTGTTATGATTGGGCTTCCACACAATCGGGCACACCCCTTGCAGCACATATCCAATCGCTGATGTCTGCAGGATTCTATCTTCGTCTTTGTATTAAGCCAGTTATTCGACTAAAATGGGAACTACCATCATCTGGAAAATTAAAGCTCAATGTTGACAGTTCTGTGGGACGTAACTTGCCTCAGCCGGTGCAATTCTTCGCGATTCGCAGGGTCTCATTGTTGCAGCAGTCTCTTTTGTGCTCCCTTATTTATCACCATTACGTGCAGAAATTCAAGCTCTACTATATAGTTTGATGTTCTTCGTACGTTTACATCAGCAGCTACTGGTTGAATCTGATTGCATACGTGCAACTTAAGCTGGGGACTCCCACCTCTTGCTATTGCCAGAATTCTCCCATTTTCATATGTTTCTCAACCTAACAGACAGTCATATTGCATTTGTCCCTAGAGAAAAAAACATGGTTGCTCATCACCTAGCATAGCAAGCGAGAATGTCTCCTACCGCCACTCTCTACTATTCGACTGGACAACTCCCTCCTACGGCACGTGGTTTTCACTTCACCGATTGTACCACTTATGTTATTTGCACATAATTCCCCACGCTGGACTCTCTATGGTGTTGCCTGTATCAAAGTGATACAGGCAACTTGGGTATGCACTCTTGCGTAATTTTTGTATCTATTTCATTTTTATGTCTCCCACATGGGTTGGCGCTACAAGTTTGTTATTGCCCGCAGTCTCTCGACTACAGGCAACGATGGTATGTGCCTCATACATTACATTTGGGTAAATTGCGTATGTTTTGTCATGGCTATTGATAACTTTATTTCTATTCGATGCCGAGGAATATTCACATGGATCATGGTTGCTGCTGCCTCTATACACTCTACACGCAAGAGCTGCAAAAGATGCCACACAACGTTACCTGCTGAAGGATGCAAATACAATTACGCAGACGCTACATTGATGACATTGTTCTTTCATTCATATTTCTTTGTACTCCGTCTTCGCTCCAATGATACAAATATGTACGCTTTTTTCCTTCGCCAAGGTTTTATCCACAAGGATGGTTTTACTTGGCAAGGTTTTAATGTGGCATATCATATATGATTGGAGGTTGACAATCTTACAAGCGTTACATTTTTGGTTTTCGTATGATTTACTCATGTATTAAGGTTTTCCTCCGCCATAAGTGAGGCTTCCAATGAATAAAATTTTTTTATTAAAAAAATATATATATTCAATTTTTTTAAAAATGTACTATACACATATATTCCAACGTACTACCGACACGTTATATATTTTACGAATGCACGTTATTGTCACACCACTATACATACCTCATATTTATGAGTATATTCAGGTCTTATATCATATGATATAAATCATGGTGATGACAGAATTATTACGACACGTTACAAGGTTCTAAACCAAAAATTGTCGTATCGGATGACAACCGAAACTTCGCCAACGTGTCACGTACTTGCCATATATAGATGGCCAGCCCCTACACTTCAAAAATGGCTACAAATTTCGTGGCTAACATGGTATATTCAGCCATAAAATCATTCCATGTTGGCACACACAAATCATCCCCAATTAAGGCCAAATTGTGGAGATTTCAAATTCAAAGTTAAAAGCACATGGGGCGCCACTTACTTCAGCCTTTGAGCTGAATATACAAGTTATTCTATGTATATTATGTGTGACATAATATATAAAACATGCGCAAAAATTTTGAATTTAATCTGAGAAAAATCGCGTAAATGACCAAAGTAGAAAATTTGGTTTTCTACGAACAGATCACATGGAACGTTTTTGGCATGACATGTAACATGTATCTAGACACT
Source organism: Eustoma russellianum (assembly GCA_036186865.1). Taxonomy (NCBI): domain Eukaryota; kingdom Viridiplantae; phylum Streptophyta; class Magnoliopsida; order Gentianales; family Gentianaceae; genus Eustoma; species Eustoma russellianum. The sequence continues at coordinate 5,715,263 of AP025069.1, read as the reverse complement.
TTTACACATTCAATACATATTAAAGTGTTCTAAAATATCCAAATTAGGGCTGATTGGAATATACCATATGTGTATAATTATTGTGCACTATTTTATAAAGTTTAAAAAAAATTCAACACATGTTGGAGATGGTCCACACGCCTACTCAGCCTTGATGGAGCCTATGTGGAGCTTAGTTGGCATCTTGATTGGTGAAGAATGGACTACATAAGGTTAGTGACATAATGGAGGAAGCTACACAAGGTAATGTTTTGAACTTTGTTAGAAATGTAACACATGCAGAAAATTCAGCATGTGTTAATCAAGGTGGCCAAATTTTGTGTGCTAAATGATGATTAATTTGCTCTTAATTTTCAAGGGATTGATG
>AP025069.1:5680128-5714886 GCA_036186865.1 Eustoma russellianum | reverse complement strand
AAGGGATTGATATAATATTATTATGGAAATAATTTGAACATACTGAATATTGCACATGCTGAAAATTTCAGCATGTGAATTAAGAGCTGGCCGATTTTTTAAGCTAAATAGAGATCAATTTATTTTGCTAATTAAATGAGATTGATTATGTGATATTTGACAATGTTTTTATGATTAATTTGGCACATGTTTTAAGTGAAATTTTCAGATATGTACAGTCATCAAATGATGACAAATCTCATCCAATCAAGGAGTACCAAATAAGCAAGGCCAAGATGATCATCCAATGAAGTAATGCCAAGTAAGCAAGTTGATGTCACAATTATACAAGGCATTCTTCCAAGGACTTAAAAGAGAATTTCCAAGGGGAAGATAAGCCCTAGAGTGGGCGGCCATATTGACATAAAAGGAAGAGAAGAAGAGCAAATCAAATACAAGACAAGCCTTAGAATTTCTAAAGTGCAAAACGTTTCTATACTCTCTTCTTCTACATTTCTTTCTTCTCTTTCTCTCTTAAGTCTATTGTATCTATATTCAAATAAATTGCATAGGCTTCATTCATACCACCATACACACCTATTATTGTAAAAAGTTGATCAACGTTTGATCAAACCTTCATCCGCTCGGTGGTGGTGTTTTTGATCATTGTGATTGCTTGTTTCGATTGTAAAGGGTTAGAGTTGGTGAATAACTCCACCAACCCTGTGTGGTAAGGTGTTATTTTCTTTAGTGATAACCGAGGAAGGTGTCTTCGAAGACTGGAGTAGGTTGATTTAACCGAACCAGTGTAAAATTCCTTGTGTTCTCTACTTTTCAGCACTTTACTTTCAATTTCTTGCAGTGTGCATCATTTTCATTGCAGTAGTAAAAATATCAAACGAATATCAAAAATCACAAAACTTTTCATAAACATAGCCACACGTTTTAATTTTCATTTGGTGCAAGTTTCAACTCTTTTGGACAAGTATAAGTAATTCAAACGCCAATAGTTCTGAGACTAGTGCAGTCTGATTTTCAGACTTGCAAAGGTTGAGACTTTGATCGTATTTGACATAATTCCTAAAGGAATTTTTCAAAACTGTTTCAACCCAATTAAATAAACATAGTAAGGGGTTGGTCATAAAATTTTCAGACCATTTGGAGGCAAGGTTTAATCGGAATAAATTTTTCAAATCAGACTACCGTTTTTGGCAGATTTGCGCAATCTGACCACAAACAATTTTTCAAAGGGTTAAAGGTTGGATTCTTTTGATCTGAAATTTTCAAGAGATACTCAGAACATCTGAGACTAAAATCTCTCCAAATTTCAAAATTTTTGAATGCATGTAACCTAGCTTTTCAAACGTTGCAAAACAGGTCCTGAAAACACAAACTGTTTTCAGAAGTTGGGTTTTTGGACCAAAAACATTTTCAAAACCAAATTTTCTGCATCCGCTATTCAACCTCCCCCCTTCTAGTGGTGACTTGCAGGTCATACAATTAGTTGAATTAATAGTGTCTCATTTAAAATAGCCAAACCCTTTATTTATAGGCCTAAGTTTAGATGAAAAAACACTTTGAAAAATTATTTCAATTGTTTAATACAACTTCAAGTTAGTTGAATAACGTTCACAAATGAAGGGAGATGATTCTTGGTAGATGATTCTTGGATCAAAAGATGCAATTCAAAGTAAAGAATTCTGTCTTTTGGTACATCGGTCGATCGATGTCACTTCGATCGATGTTGGACAGAAACTTTCAGCTTTGTTTCTTGACCACATAGATCGATCGATTTGGAAAAATGTGCGATATTTTCATGTTTTTATACACTAGGAAGATCTGATCTGAGTGCTCCACGTAGAAAAAATATTTTTCGATCACAAAACTTAAGAGCTTTTCGCAGCGGTTGACCTTTAATGGATCGGAAGTAAGATTTGATTGGGAGTACAATATCGTTGTATTTGATTAATTTAACAAGGTTGAAAAGCCAATGGTTGAGCATTAGGTCATATGCTAAAGCATTAACCAAGCAAGATAGGATGAATAAGAAGCACAGTATGAGGCAAGATATCTTGGCCATATTTTCTTCTTCAACGATAATGCTACTGAAGTGGTTTATTGATTATTTTCATGAGTAGACCACTATTTATAGCAATGAAGCAAGTTGCTACGTCTAGCACATCCGTCATATGCTATTGTTTGATCAACTCAATTCACCAACAATATTACCCACAATATTATGCACTACAAAATTAAATATTTGATACATGGTGAAAGAAATATTTTGACAATCGGAATCTGCATTTTCTCTTATTCACCATATGAATTTATAGAGTATAATTAGGCATCTAAAGATAAATATTATCTAAAATGCTACGCTAATCTCTGTCAATCAAATCTACAATGTATGACAAGGATATGTACAATCAAATCAATTATAACAGATAATTATGAAGGATTTTACAGGATTTGATTAGATTAGATTAGATATCTTCAATCTCTATCAATACTATGGTCGGCCTGACTGTGTTTGGCCAATAGTCATCTGGTCATCCTCGGCTCAGCGGAATCAGTTGAGGTCTGCTCAGGATCAGCTCAGCAGCCTCAGTAGTTCAGCCTCGGCAAATTCAGGTCAGGTCAGCTCGGCAGGGTCGGGTCAGTTCAGCTCCAGCTCTAACACCCCCTCAAGTTGGCGCATGAAGGTGTAAAATGCCCAACTTGAAAAATAGAAAGTGAAAATCGCGAGCACCAAGAGACTTAGTAAGGATATCCGCAAGCTGATGAGTCTGAATAGGGCAGATTTGTCCATCTAAGATGGCATCACAGAAAATGACATTTGGTTCGCAAAATTTTTTGATGCATTACGTTATTATGGATTTATTCAGTCACATTCTGATTATTCCTTGTGTCGCTATACCCGAGATCGAGCTCAACTCTTCCTCTTGGTTTATATTGATGATCTTATCATTGTGAGCAACGATCAGAGCACTATGGACAAGCTGAAGGAGTATCTTAGTTGCTGCTTCTATACGAAAGACCTCAGCCCACTGAAGAATTTTCTTGGTCTTGAAGTTGCCCGTAGCCGATCTGGAATTTCTTTGTCTCAACGTAAATATACTCTTGATATTCTCTCAGATTGTGGTTTGATGGCTGCCAAACCTGTGGCTACGCCTCTGGAGCAGCAACACTGCCTTTCTCTCTCCGAGAGCAAGCTCTTGGATAACCCTTTTCCTTATCGTCGGCTCGTCAGACGCCTCTTGTATCTCTCAGTCACTTGTCCCAAGCTTTCGTATGCAGTCCATAACTTAACTTAGTTTATGCAGACTCCGCGTCCTGATAATTGGCACGCAACTCTGAAAGTTGTTCGTTACCTAAAGGGTCATCCTGGTCAAGGAGTTCTCCTTCCTTCAACAAGTGATTTTTACCTCACTGCATACTGTGACTCTAATTGGGCAACCTGTCCTATCACATGCCGATCTCTCACAGCTTACATTATTAAGCTTGGCGCCGCCCCAATTTCATGGAAGACAAAGAAGCAAACTGCTGTTTCTCGGTCATCTGCTGAGGCTGAATATCGCGCCATGACCTACACTACTTGCGAACTCAAGTGGCTGCTTGGTCTTCTTCATTTCCTTGGCACCCCCATACGGAGCATGTTACCCTCTGCATAGACAGTTAGTCTGCCTTATATCTTGCACACGCTTATGAGCGCACCAAACACATAATGATGAGCAACCATTCAATGGTACTGTCATAATTGTATTTAATTTTGTATATCTATTTACACCCAATAGCACGTTTGCCAGGCAGCCGCAGCTCAAGCGTCTAAGTATGAGTATCTTCTGGAGCACGAATCTCCTCCTGCTTGGCGACACGCTATCGAGGGTCCTTGACCGTGTGAAAATAAGATTGCAGCTCTGCACTCAAAAGCCCGATGGTATGTAGAAAATATATGAGTACTAAGATAATTATGGATAATGTAGAGAGTACCTGAGTATGCAGAGGCATGGTGGAGTCGGCCGAGGGGTTATACGGTACTGCATGGAGGGCATAGTCAGCCACTTTAATGGGTGGTCGCTTGATACGATGTATGTGGCCGAGTAGTAGGGCTGAGTCTAATGTCATCGGTGGTGAAGTGTCGTCATCAATTGATGGGGAAGGATTCGAGGTCAGGGTCAAGTCAGTGGGGACGTCGATGGTATAGTCATCTTCAGGGGTAGGGAAGGGTTGTTGGGCTGAGAGGTCAATAGCAGACACAGTGGTTGAGGTTGACAGCTCGACATATAGGAAAATAGTTTTGATAAAGGTGATATTGTGTGAGGCGAAAAAGGCATGTTGGTCAAGGACAAAGGTATTCCAACCTTTGGTGGCAGCATTGTAACCCACAAAGATGCATTGGCGATTGCGACTTTGAAACTTGTCTTCATGGTGTTGATCGTTATGCACATAGGATAGACTCCCAAATACCTGAATATTAGTGTAAGAGGGAGGTTGTCCAAAGAGTTCTTCATATGGTGTTTTGCCACCCAGGAAAGGAGTGGGAGTCTGGTTAATCAGATGGGCGCGGTCAAGACACATTCTCCCCAAAAGAAGATAACTTGCCTGAAACCACAAGGCCCGAGCGACGTTTAGAATGTGACTATGTTTGTGCTCTACTTGACATTTTTGCTAGGGTGTATGCCGAAGGAGGTTTGATGAAGTACACCGAGTTCCAAGAAAAACGTCCACAGAGGGAGAAATTCAGAGCCGTTATCTCTATAGAAACTTTTAATCTGTCGATTAAATTGAGTGCGAATCACGGTGAAAAATTGTCGTACCACTGTAGGTACACGATCTTTTGTTTTTAGCAAATATACCCATACAGCACGTGAATGATCATCCACAAATGTCAGGAAATACAAAGCACTAGAAGAGGCCTTTTCCAAATAAGGTCCCCAAAAGTCACAGTGAATCAAATCAAAACAATAATCTGCAATTATATTGCTCAAAGAAAATGGGCTTTTTGTTTATTTAGCTCGGATACATACATTGCATGTAACTGTCAAATGTATAATCAAAGGAGAAATTTTATTACAAAGCATAGTCAACACATTATTGGATGGGTGGCCAAGGCAGTTATGCCATAGAGCTGAGTCCGACAAAGCCGAGAGTGCATGTGTCTGAAAGGCTGGCAGCAGTCGCAACACGTATAGCCCATCAGTCTTCTCACGCACTCCAATCCGAATCTTGGTATTCTGGTCCTGTATCACGCAACCATCATTAGTAAACATAGTTATATAATCACCTTTGTGCCATAATTGAGAGATTAAGAATAGATTGCATGTTAAGTGTGGCATAAAAAGCACTCTATCAAGAACAAATTTATCACTAAGATGAACCTTCTCTTGCTTGAAGGCCAACACATTCGTCCCATTAGGAAGCCAAACATTACACGTCTTGGTAGAAATACAGTTGTGCAAAAAACGTCAATTGCCCATCATGTGATGGGTAGCGCTGGAATCAACAATCCAAGACGAGTCGAAGCAATTACCACTCAGATGTTCATTTTTACGAGAATTAAGTGCTTAGAGTACCGCAGTGAGATCATCCGCTGACAAATTATCCAAAGCTCCAGTCACAGCCTGAGCCAAGACTGCAGATGGTTTGGTGATCTTCATGTGAGCAGAGGCAACCGCTTGCTTGGGCCGAGAAGCACTCCTAGGTGTTGCTCCTTTGGAACAAAGAGGTCCCTTGGGGAGATCACCCCACCAATCTAGATAACCGATGATTTGAAAACAACTACTTACCTCATGCCCTTTGCGATGGCAATGGCAAGCACACTGCGTTGGTTTTGAGGGTCCGACGATCCCCCTTTGATCTCGTCTGTCTCCGACTGGTTTGGCCATTAGTGCCATGGCAAAGCCAGTTGGTTCGCGTTTCTCCTCCATCAATGCCGCTTTGCCTAGACTTTCTTTTTGCACTACCATGTGATACATGCGATTCAAAGTTGGAAGAGGATCTTGGTTGATAATAGGTGAACGTACCACACGATAGGAGTCACCTGAACCCATCAAAAATTGATGCACCTGGCCGGCCTCCATGTGTTGGGCAAGGAGTTTATGAAGATTGCATGTGCACGGATTACACGAGCTCATCGGAAGGTCTTACATTCTTCAATTCGTCCTATAGCTTCTTCAAACTTGCCATAGTAAACTATGACAGGATCTTCGTCTTGTGTACAATTTGTGAGAGCTTTCTTCAATTGTTGAATGTTGGGCGCGTTCATTACAGCAAAACGTTGTTTGATTTCATCCTGCCATTCCTTATCCTCCTCTGCATAAGAAATGGTGGATTGTAAGCTTGGTTCCATCGTGTTCAGAATCCAATCTACGATCATAGAGTTGACTAGCTGACATTGCACTGCATTGGGTGAGTCGCCATCTGGTCGCTGAACGAAGCCATCCAGAAAGCCAAACTTTCATTGGGCAAGGAGCGATCCTCTGACCGCCCGAGCTCATTCCTCGTAATTGGTTCCCGTCAACTGTAAGGGAGTAATAAGTAATCTGGGGTGATCTCCAGAAGGAAGATCATATGATGATACGATTTTCTTGGTTTGTAAGGTTCCAGTTGCCATGTGTCTAGTCGGCCGAGAGGGTGGTGTGAGTGATGAAAAAGAGCAGAGAAGGAAAGTGGAAGATTATGGATCTGATACATAAAAGAAATATTTTGGCAATCGGAATCTGCCTTTCTCTTATTCCACCATATGAATTTATAGAGTACAATTAGGCATGTGAAGATAAACATTACCTAAAGTGCTATGCTAATCTCTATCAATCAAATCTAGAATGTGTGGTAAGGATATGTATAAATCAAATCCATTACAACAGATAATTATGAAATATTTGATAGGATTTGATTAGATTAGATAAGATATCTTCAATCTCTACCAATACTATGGCCGGTCCAACTGTGTTCGGCCAATAGTCGTTTGTTCAGCCTCGGCTCAGCGGACTCAGTTGAGGTCAGTCCAGGATCAGCTCAGCGTTGTCGGTAGGTCGGCCTCGGCAAGGTCAGGTTAGGTTAGCTCGCAGGATCAGGTCAGTTCAGCTCCAGCTCTAACACATGGGGACTGACTTAGAAAATAAAATATACATTCTATTGATATAGATAGAGAATCTCAATGTTTTGAATATTGACTTTTATTTCAAGTGATATTACAGAAACTGTAGTAGAAGATCTTAATTACGATATTTTAGAAAAGAGATAACTATGTGTCATATTTATAAGATTGAGGGTCGTTGTGCTAATAGGCTGTAAAGACCTGTCTCGAGCCCTAGTACTCGAAACGATTCACCCGCCGTATTTCGCCAAAGAAAATACAAGGCGTCAAAGACAAAATGTGTACATGTTAGCAGAAGTCAAAATAAAAATTCTCGAAATCATCAATATCATAAATGAATGTCAAAGTCTAGGTCAGATCTATTACAATGTCAGAAAAATCAAAAACTAAATAATTAAGTCTCAACTGTCTAAAGTGGAAAATCTCATGCATCCTAAATCCTCAAAATCCTCAGTTGCCACGATCAATCAACTCTCTTGATCCAAGTCGCCCTCTACGTAAGCCCACTCGAAATCCTAATCACCTGAAAAAAATAGAGAAGTGTAGTATAAGTGACAAGTCGTCCAGCAAGAAACCTCACTTTATTTACCATGGAATCATACATAGAGAAGCAAATATGATATAATAAGTGACAATGTAAAATAAAAGAATGTTTCTCTTTGCAAGTAAAATTACAATTATGGCTCTAACATCCAAAATCAAATAGAGCAAATAGATCCAACAAAGCACGTAACCAAGTCTAATTAGGGGTCCAAACCAAAATTGATGATGCAATTTTTCAAATAAGCAATGCCAAAATGTCCAAAGTCAAAGGCCCAAAATTTCCAAACATCTAAAATTCCAAAGTCCAAAAGTCCAGAGTTTCCAAATCCGATTTAGTGGTCAAAAGTCTAAAATCCAAATCCGAGTTCAACTCGGTCCTAATCCAGATATCCAAATCCAACTTAACCAGTCTAAAATCCAAATTTCCAAAATATCCAAAACCCGGCTAAAACGATTCAAAACAATACAATGGCTATAGCACTTTCCCTACAAATGACATATTTCGTAAGACTTAAGAATTGGTCCTCCAATAGTCAACATGCTATATACTCCCTGAACATTCAAGGTAGTTACGTCTATAGTGTCCTAATGGTGGCCAATATGTCCGTGCTCCCTGAACACACTAGATAGTTACGTCATGACGCTCCGTTTGTTTGGAACTAACCCCGCTTAACATTATCAACCTAGATTACTTATCACTCCCTTACAGTTGACGGGAACCAATTACGAGCAATGAGCTCGGGCGGTCAGAGCATTTTCAGATGCTGATTTGGGAGGATGTACATAAAGTAGAAGGTCTATAACAGGATATTGCGTTTTCTTTGGAGGAGCTTTGATGTCCTGGAAAGCTAAGAAACAGACAACTGTTTCTAAATCATCTTCAGAAGCGGAGTATAGAGCTCTTGCCTCAACAACATGTGAGGTTCAACGGATTCTCTATTTGCTGAGGGATTTGGGAGTTTCACATAAGGAGCCAGTTGAGATCTTTCGTGACAATAGAAGTGTAATCTATATAGTTGAAAACCCTGTGTTTCATGAAAGAACAAAGCATATTGAAATTGATTTTCATATTGTGAGAGACAAGTATCAAGAGGCTGGCATTATACCAATGCCTATAAGAACATAACTTCAACTGGCAGATTTGCTTACATAAGCGCTGGATTCAAAGAGATTGAGCAACCTGACTGATTCCTTAGGCATGTGCAACATCTACTCTCAGTCAGGATTAAGGGGAGGTGTTGAGGAAGTTGATGCAGCAGCATAGCAGCTTGAAATAAATGGGACAGCAAGAACAAAAAGCATTATTTGACTAAAGAAGGATCAAGAAGAAATCAATTCACTGAAGAAAGCGTATGAATGAAGATTGGAGTAGTAGGAGCTGAAGATTGTAAGGCCTAGCGCATGGATCAAGCTGAAGTTGGAGGAAGAAGCTCAGCAGAGGAAGGAGGAAGAAGACGACACGCGAGAAACATTTAAAAGGAGTGAAAAGACAAGAAAGTCCCTGGTAGTTGTAAACAGTTAGTTGAGTAAGTAGGGGCAGAATTGTAATCTTGCAGTCTAAAACTGATTCTTCAACTGCTGCAGCTCGATATATACTCTGTACTAGAATTTGGCGGTTTTCTTTTGTTGTGTAGACTCCGGTGCATTTCTCTCCATTTGTATTTCAATATTGTGAGTCATTTCAATTTATTGCTTCGTGATTTGGTGTATCGATTGATCACCTTTAACAAGTTTGCAATAATTTCTTATCATAATCCCATTGCCGACATAGATGCCAAGTTTACATCACTGACAAATAAATTAAGACACAATTATACCTCAAGTCATTGCTTCGTGATTTGTTTCCCAACTGTAATAACTCATTTATTTTAATATCGGTTTTCCTCTTGTCTGGCTAACCTAAAGTTATGTCTTTCCCTCTTGCTCTGCAGTTCAGTAGTGATAGCTCACTGTGCATCGCAATAAAAGCTTTTTCCCAAAACAAATAGAAAATGAAGAAAAGAGAAAACCCTAGTTTATGTTTTAGGTCTTGTGAAAAACATCTATCACACTCGTTGAATAATATTCGTGTTCTAGTATCGGTGACAATTTCATGCTCATGCACCAGTGACGTGTTAAATACAACAACTATATCCACTATATCTCAACACGACAAAAACTATTGCTAAAGTCTCGAAAGATTAAGAGACAGTCAAACAATACCTCCATCATAATTGACCTTTAATATATGTTTGTTTTGTTTGTAATATCTTTTCGCTTCTAGACATACTTCACCATTCATACAACTAAAATCTCATTTGATATGATATAGTTCAATAATAATAATAATAATAATAATAATAATAATAATAATAATAATATTCTTATTATTATTATTATTATTATTATTATTATTATTATTATTATTATTATTATTATTATTATATTTGGTTTGGAGACTACATCGCGATCTAGTTTTACACTCTAAGACATGCCTGTTAAACCATGAGTCTAAATGCTACGAGAAAATAATTGGTCTTTTTAACCTATTGTCATTTATATTATATTAAAAACTTCAATGGTGCTGTGACATCGAAATAATTGGACTTTACCGATGTTATTCCATGAAAAGTTCACCACATACCAAAATAAAAACCAAAACCAAAAACAAAATTGAATATCAGAGTAATAAGTTTCGGATATTACATTATATATGTTGATGTTCATTCTGGCACGTACTTGAATATTTCCTATCCTATTGAGCTGAGCATCAGAATTTGACTGATGTGGTGTTGAGACAACTGGACTTGTTTAAAGTTATTTGGAGAATAGTTCCTCAAATACCAAGTCCAACTCCTACGTTAAAAGATGGGAGAATCTGAAATGTTTAATTACCTAAAGTAACAAATAATATATGGTACTCATGTGGACCTCACCAAGTTAGTATTCAGTCTTTAGTCATGAAAAATCTTAAATAATTTAAATAGTAAATGTCCTTAATGATGTAGTGACATTCAAAATTATTCAAAACTTGGATTGATTAATCATATGGACCTCACCAAGTTAGTATTCTTCCTTTAGTTGTGTCCAATGTAGTTGACAGTGATCCATTTTTAAGATAATGATTTATTGGTTTCGCACTGTCGTATAATTAGTGGGAAAACTGTTGGAGAAAATGAGGTAAGTTGGAAAACTTTGGGAAGTGGGTTTGTCAAAAGTTGACAACCACCATACTTTGAGCTTAATTATGATTAGTGTTCGTTAATCAAAAACGAAAATTAATAATTTCTAAATTATCTACGTGACAAGTAGATGACTTTAGGCTTTTGAATCACTCGATTCCGATACCGGGTGAATGAGAAATTAATGCTCAAAGTTGGAGTAAAATTGGAAGGAAAATAAAAAAGTGGTGATGTGGCCTCATGAGGAGTGAACACATCACCCTTTAAGTGGAATACCACATTGGTCACTTGGGATGAAAGAGCCACCATATAAGTTACAAGTTAGAGCTTTCTAAAATGTGCCCTTGGGCATGAGAAGTTTTCTGACGGAGTCAGGACGCAGCTCAGGCAAGGTTCACCACACACGCGCGCGCGCCGCCCGCCCGTCCGGCCGGCTCGGCTCGGCTCGTGGCTCGTGGCTCGTGGCTCGTGGCTCGTCCGGTTCTTATCTTTTTGGAGAAATTTTCTTTTATTTTTTCCAGAAATATAAATTAAGTGATCCAACGGTTGAAATTTTTTGATCATAACCGTTGCAAGATCTAACGGTTGTGGATCGTTGTCTACGCGGATCATGATCCAACGGCTGATCGTATCTGCCAACGGTTTATGATCTACGGTTTATCAACGGTTACGATAAACCGCTACGGTTTATGATAAACCGCTACGGTTTCTGATAAACCGCTACGGTTTTCTGATAAACCGCTACGGTTTATCATCCAACGTCCAAGATCGAAAACCGTCAGATCCGACGGTCCACGTTTAAAACCGTCGATCTAACGGTTGTGGATGAAAACCGTTTGATCCGACGGCTGCGGTTTAATCTGGAGATTAACCGCCATTTCCTTCCTGCCTATAAAACGCCTCCTTCTCCAGCCTTTCTAAATACAGACTGCTCTCTGCGTTTTTCACTGTTGTTCTCTCCTGCTATTTTCGTTTTTTGCATACTGTTGTTGCGTTGTTGTTCCAGTCCAGTTCGTCGAGAAATCAGAGCATTCCACAGGTTCGTCGAGTTCTTTACGTAGCTGTGCCGCTTCGTATGAACAGTTGCCCGTTGTATCCTGGGAGACGTTTGCTGCTTTCGGTTGGCCACTTTGTACCGGAGCAAATCGTCTTAAGGACAGAGTCCTTAGACTCGCCTCGGTTCTGCTTGCATTTTGTTAGTTTACACAATCGCACACTGTACACTGCAGTTGATTACAGTATCCAACATTCTTAAGACGATTTCTATTTTTATATATACTGTAATTTGTTTCGTGTTGCGATCACAGTTTCTGTTAATACGAAACTAATCCATTTCGTGTTTTGTTTCTGTATTGCGTTCCACAGAATCTGAAATGGAGAACGAAAGTTCGAACTCCTTCAATGGCGTGCACCTTGGTCCGTCCGAGGAAGTGAACACTGCTGTTCCAGTTGCACCCGCTGCCGTTCCTGCTCCTGTTCCGGTTGTTGGACAGGTTGAGAAACCAGAGAAGTTTGGAGGCAGTTACTTTAAACGTTGGCAGCAGAAGATGCTGTTCTTTTTGACAACTCTGGGGCTGGCCAAAATGCTGACCGAGGATCCTCCAGTGGTGATACCAGTCGAGGATCAAAACGTGAATATGCAGAATAGCTTGATGGCTGAAGCATGGAAATATAGTGATTATGTCTGTTTGAGTCACATTTTAAGTTGTCTTGATAATACTCTGTATGGACTGTATAGTACCTTTAAGACTGCAAAATCTTTATGGCAGGCTTTAGACAAAAAATACAGGACAGAGGATGCTGGTGCGAAGAAATTTATCATTGGTAAATTTCTTGATTTTAAGATGACTGATTCTAAAACTGTTGTTTCTCAGATTGAGGAACTTCAGATGTTAGTGGCTGAAATGGAAGAAGAGGGTATGTCCCTTAGTGAATCTTTCCTTGTTGCTGCTGTAATTGAGAAGCTACCTCTTTCGTGGAGGGAATTCAGGAGCTATCTCAAACATAAGCGAAAGGAGATGTCCTTGGAAGATCTGATTGTTCGGTTGCGTATCGAAGAAGACAATCGCAGATCTGAGAAGAAATTTGCTCAATTTTCTGGTCAGGCAAAGGCTCATGTCGCAGAGGCGACGAAGAAAAAGAAAGGCAAGTTGGGTGTGAACAACAAAGGCAAAGAGATCGCCAAAAAGTTCACAGGTAAGTGCTACAATTGTGGCATTCAGGGGCACCGGAGCAGTGACTGTCGCAAGCCAAAGAAAAGGCAAGAGAAAGCGAAGGCGAACCTGGTTGGCGCAATGGAAGATCTGGATCTTTGTGCTGTTGTGAGTGAATGCAACATTGTGGGAAATCCGCACGCATGGTGGCTTGACATTGGAGCTACGAGACATGTTTGTGCAAACAAGGCAATGTTCACAGAATACAAGCCCGTTGATGGTGCACAGCTTTACATGGGAAATGATGCTTCGTCAAAGATTGAAGGTGAAGGAAATGTTGTTTTGAAGTTGACTTCTGGAAAGTTTCTGACTCTGCAGAATGTTCTGCATGTTCCTGATATTAGGAAGAATTTGATTTCTGGCGCTTTGATGGTGATGCATGGGTTTAGACTTGTGTTAGAGTCTAACAAAGTTATCATTACTAAGAATGGGTTGTACTTGGGAAAGGGGTACTTGGTAGACAGAATGTTTAAGTTAAACGTTATGACCATTGTACCTAAGAAGGAAAAAGTTGTGCCCGTAGTGGCTAATGAAAATGCATCTACTTCTGCTTATATGATTGAGTCTTCTTGTTTATGGCATTTACGTTTGGGACACGTTAATTACAAATCAATTCAAAGAATGATAAATCTTGATTTGTTGCCTAAACTGAATATGACTAAGAAAAAATGTCAAGTTTGCGTTGAAGCGAAAATGACTAAGGCTCCTTTTCCTTCGATTGAAAGAAACACTGAAACGTTAGATTTAATTCATACAGATGTGTGTGATTTAAAGTTTGTGCAAACAAGAGGTGGTAAAAAGTACTTTGTAACTTTTATTGACGATTGCACTAGATACTGTTATGTTTATTTGCTAAGTAGCAAAGATGAGGCCGTTAATGCTTTTAAGGATTATAAGAATGAAGTTGAAACTCAACTTAGCAAACGAATTAAGATAATTCGTAGTGATAGAGGTGGCGAATATGATGCACCGTTTAATGAATTTTGTTCAGAACATGGCATTATTCATCAAACGACTGCGCCATACTCACCTCAATCCAATGGTATTGCTGAACGCAAGAATCGAACTCTTAAAGAGATGATGAATGCTATGTTGATAAGTTCGGGTTTACCTCAGAACTTGTGGGGGGAAGCAATCCTCTCTGCCAATGTCATTCTAAATAGAATTCCATCTAAAAAGATGGATAAGACCCCTTATGAACTTTGGAAAGGTTATAAACCTAGTTTCAAATACTTAAAAGTGTGGGGGTGTCTGGCTAAGGTAGCAGTACCTAAACCAAGACAAGTCAGAATAGGGCCCAAAACAATTGATTGTATATTTATAGGATATGCAACAAACAGTAGTGCATATCGATTCTTGGTGCACAAGTCTGACATCCCTGACATACATGAAAATGTTGTCATGGAGTCAAGAAATGCAGTGTTTTTTGAAGACGTCTTTCCAAAGAAAGATAGAAATGATAAAGAAGCCAGTACGAGTAAGCGAACTCGGGATACAACGACTCAAGAAATTGACGAACCCCGTCAAAGCAAACGAGCCAAAATACCGACATCATTTGGACCAGATTTTCTAACCTACATGGTAGAGAATGAGCCAAGGACCTTTTCAGAGGCAATGTCAACACCAGAAGCTTCATTCTGGAAAGAGGCAATCAACAGTGAGATAGAATCAATTCTTCAAAATCACACTTGGGAGCTGGTCAATCTTCCACCAGGAAGTAAACCACTCGGATGCAAGTGGATTTTCAAGAAGAAGTTAAAAGAAGATGGATCTATCGACAAATACAAAGCGCGTTTGGTAGCCAAAGGTTATCGGCAAAAAGAAGGGTTTGATTTCTTTGACACTTACTCACCAGTGACAAGGATTACATCAATCAGAGTGCTAGTCGCGATTGCATCAGTCTATAACTTAGAAATCCATCAGATGGATGTTAAAACGGCTTTTCTAAACGGTGATTTGGAGGAGGAGATATACATGGAACAACCAGAAGGGTTTGTTGTGCCAGGACAAGAGAAGAAAGTTTGTAAACTTGTTAAGTCTTTGTACGGACTTAAACAAGCACCAAAACAATGGCACTTGAAGTTTGATCAAGTAATGATGACAAACGGCTTTAGGATCAACGAGTGTGACAAGTGTGTTTACATCAAAAACACACTTAATGCCTATGTGATAGTATGTCTCTATGTAGATGACATGTTAATCATGGGCAGTACTCGTGACATCATCTTGAATACCAAGAATATGTTAACACGGAATTTTGACATGAAGAATATGGGGGTTGCCAATGTTATCCTAGGAATCAAGATTTCAAGGGTAACTGAAGGATTGATCATGTCACAAAGTCATTATATTGAGTCCGTTCTCAAACGATTCAATATGTTTGATGCAAAACCAGTAAAAACCCCGCTTGACTTAAGTATGCACTTAAGGAAGAACCGAGGTGAACCAGTAGCTCAATTGAAGTACTCACAAGTGATTGGAAGTCTAATGTACATAACGAACTGTACAAGACCAGACTTAGCTTGTTCAGTAAACAAATTGAGCAGGTTTACCAGTAATCCAAGTGAAGATCACTGGAAAGCTCTAAATAGAGTAATGAGGTACCTCAAGTACACAATGAATCTTGGATTACACTATACAAGATATCCAGCAGTATTGGAAGGATACTGTGACGCAAACTGGATATCAGATTGTAAAGATTCTAAATCCACCAGTGGATACTTATTTACTGTAGGTGGTGGTGCTGTGTCATGGAAGTCTACAAAGCAAACATGCATAGCTCGGTCAACTATGGAAGCTGAGTTTATAGCACTCGATAAAGCTGGGGAAGAAGCTGAATGGCTTCGAAATTTCCTAGAAGACATTCCATGCTGGCCTAAGCCAATCGCTCCTATAAGCATACACTGTGACAGTCAGTCAGCTATAGGACGAGCTCAAAGCAGCATCTATAATGGTAAGTCACGACACATACGTCGGAGACATAATACCATTAAGCAGTTGATCTCTAATGGCGTGATTTCCATTGATTACGTAAAATCAAAGGAGAATCTTGCGGATCCGCTTACAAAAGCTTTGCCTAGAGATCAAATGTCAAAGTTGACAAACGGAATGGGACTTAAGCCTACAAAGCATGAATCTTTGTAACGGTAACCCAACCTTGTTGACTGGAGATCCCAGAATCTAGGTTCAATGGGAAAACTAAGTTATAAGGATTCAGTTAGCACTTACTCATTCTGTTAAATAAAAGTGCTGTCTGCAGAAAAATGAGGGTAAGCTGATGCTTTTAATGATGTCCTATATCTTGATAAATCAAGTGGGGTATGGCAGAATACTCTTGATAGGAATCACCTATGTAAGTGTGAAGTGGGGCCGCTTCTATGAGAATTCTGAGAGGCAAGAATTCTCTAATACACTTTCTGAAACCAGGTTGTTCATGGCCAAAATGAACACAACCATGAGAACCAATAAGGGGTGTCAAAGGAAATGTTGTGTGAGTATCATTGTCTAGTTTCACAATAAAGGCTGATAGTTCAAGACATCAGGTCACTAACCAGCTGAGTGGATCCGATGGTATATCACTAAGAAAGGTTCAAAGCCAGAAGCTACCTCTTCTGATGCAACATATCCTTGTCTGATTTCTCGATAGAGTCTGCATCTGCATCTGCATTAATTTTCATTCATGTGGGGGATTGTTGGAGAAAATGAGGTAAGTTGGAAAACTTTGGGAAGTGGGTTTGTCAAAAGTTGACAACCACCATACTTTGAGCTTAATTATGATTAGTGTTCGTTAATCAAAAACGAAAATTAATAATTTCTAAATTATCTACGTGACAAGTAGATGACTTTAGGCTTTTGAATCACTCGATTCCGATACCGGGTGAATGAGAAATTAATGCTCAAAGTTGGAGTAAAATTGGAAGGAAAATAAAAAAGTGGTGATGTGGCCTCATGAGGAGTGAACACATCACCCTTTAAGTGGAATACCACATTGGTCACTTGGGATGAAAGAGCCACCATATAAGTTACAAGTTGGAGCTTTCTAAAATGTGCCCTTGGGCATGAGAAGTTTTCTGACGGAGTCAGGACGCAGCTCAGGCAAGGTTCACCACACACGCGCGCGCGCGCCGCCCGCCCGTCCGGCCGGCTCGGCTCGGGCTCGGGGCTCGTGGCTCGTGGCTCGTGGCTCGTGGCTCGTGGCTCGTGGCTCGTCCGGTTCTTATCTTTTTGGAGAAATTTTCTTTTATTTTTTCCAGAAATATAAATTAAGTGATCCAACGGTTGAAATTTTTTGATCATAACCGTTGCAAGATCTAACGGTTGTGGATCGTTGTCTACGCGGATCATGATCCAACGGCTGATCGTATCTGCCAACGGTTTATGATCTACGGTTTATCAACGGTTACGATAAACCGCTACGGTTTATGATAAACCGCTACGGTTTCTGATAAACCGCTACGGTTTTCTGATAAACCGCTACGGTTTATCATCCAACGTCCAAGATCGAAAACCGTCAGATCCGACGGTCCACGTTTAAAACCGTCGATCTAACGGTTGTGGATGAAAACCGTTTGATCCGACGGCTGCGGTTTAATCTGGAGATTAACCGCCATTTCCTTCCTGCCTATAAAACGCCTCCTTCTCCAGCCTTTCTAAATACAGACTGCTCTCTGCGTTTTTCACTGTTGTTCTCTCCTGCTATTTTCGTTTTTTGCATACTGTTGTTGCGTTGTTGTTCCAGTCCAGTTCGTCGAGAAATCAGAGCATTCCACAGGTTCGTCGAGTTCTTTACGTAGCTGTGCCGCTTCGTATGAACAGTTGCCCGTTGTATCCTGGGAGACGTTTGCTGCTTTCGGTTGGGCACTTTGTACCGGAGCAAATCGTCTTAAGGACAGAGTCCTTAGACTCGCCTCGGTTCTGCTTGCATTTTGTTAGTTTACACAATCGCACACTGTACACTGCAGTTGATTACAGTATCCAACAAAAACTGGTGTAACCTTATTGTCAAAATAGATTATTCTATAAAAATTACAAGTAACTATCATTTACAAACGTGTAGCAGGATAGTTCTTATGCATTACAGAGACCCTTTAAAGATACATGAAAAGTTGCTGTTCATGTGTATGCTTAATAGATATTGCATAGGGTTTGCAATTTCCATTGAAAAGGTTCATGATGAGTGTTACGGGAGTTCGGTTTTCAAGTTTATATTCACAGAGAAGGTAAAGAAGACAACCCCTCCGTGAAGGGTCGGATCGCTTCGCGATCTGATGTATATAGCCTTATCTTACAGTTTGTCTAGAAAAAAGGCGTTTCTGGTGCACTAAGCTCTCGGGTTTGCGCAGGGTCTGGGTAGGAACCGGATCGCTATGCAGCCTGATGTATGCACCATTAGCCTTACACTAAACTTTCTCCAGAAAAAAGGGCATTATCGGAGCACTAGGCTTCCGCGTTTGCGTAGGGTCCAGAAATGGGCATGTACGCAGCCTTACCTTACACTTTATATAAGAGGCTGTTTCTGCGGCTCGAATCCATGACCTCATAGTCACGAATCACCAATCTTATCAATTGTTACCAGGCCCGTCCTCTACCTTCTCCAGAACTCTTTGCCTAATGTAAAAATACATGTAAAACGCATATGTTAAGGTTCAATATATGGGTCTCAATAGACTGCAAACTTAATACATATTGTTTATATAATTTTTTTTTTTACACTAAACAAAGGGTCTGACAGAGTTAATGTGAGAATTTTGCAATACTTTGTTGTCATCATCTCATTGCCGATATAGATGCCAAGTTAGCATCACTACTAGATTAAAGTAGACAAGACTATAAATAAAATCATTGTCCATATGATAGCTATTTCTTTCCCGACACTAACTAATCACTTATTTTATTATAGGTTTTCCCGAGCTCTATTACTTGAAACGACTCACCTGTCGTATTTCGTTAAAAAAATACAAGGCATCGATGTATTCAAAAGCATAAATGGATATTAGCGGAAATCATAAAAATAAATATCATTAATAAAACTCAATGTTCCGAAAATCTAGGCGTTACAAAGTCAAATAGGAAAAAACGAACTATCAAGTCTGAATCTAAGCCTAAATAAAAGTCCTCTAAAATCCTCGAAATAATCCTCAATCCAAACGCATCAATATCCCCACTCTTGATTGTCCTCAACATACACTAACTCGAAATCCTAGGGATCTGAAAAAAATTTTAATAACGTAGTTTGAGTGACATACATCGCCCCGCAAGTAGTCTGACTATATTTACTATAGGATCATACACAGAGAAGAAAGTGTAAATAAAATAAATAAATAACAAGATATAGTCAATCCAAAAGTCTAAAGTTTCCAAATCCGATTTCGCCAGTCCAAAGTCCAAAATCCAAATCCGAGTTCAACTCGGTCCAAATCCAAATATCCAAATCCGTCTTAACCGGTCCAAAATCCCTCAGTATTGTAGGTAGTTACGCTAATGGCGGCCAATATGTCCATACTACCTGAACACACTAGGTAGTTACGCCAGGACGCTCCTTTTGTTTGGAACCAATCTGCCTTAAATATATTTCCAAGCGTAGGGATGAATTTCCAAAAATATGCAATGCAATTTCCAAAATTATTTTCAAGTACCAAAGTTAGTCCAAATTAATAAAATGGGCCAAAATGTCAAATTTGTCCAAATTACCAAAATACCCTCCAAATTCCAAACAAATAATCCAAATAGACCAAAGATTCTAAAATACCAAAACCATCTCCATGTCATCCGTTTAAGCATACACGCATTTATATCCACGCACATACATTCACATATACACGAATATACGTACGCACTACTCCTTCGACCCACTTTTTTCCAAACCCGCGATCCAACTCACCTTATCTCATCCCCAACACCCTCAGCACACCTCGCTCCCCTACTGACCAGAAACCACTCCAGCCTCCACCCCCTCGGGTTAGCCACTTCCCACACCCCAAAACCCTAATTTCCCCTCAAAACCCTTCTTAATCTTCGGCCTCCACTAAAGTACCTCACCACCCGTAATTTTTCACATCCAACATCTCAAGCCACTAGGTTATTTCATCCTGAACACAACACCGCAAAAATCGCGGCCATCAGAGATGGCACACGCCCTCACGCGCCTTCGGCAGCGCTGCGATGCGCCGTTACCCGCCGGCACGTGCAGCACACGCACCGCCGTTGTTTTCCAATGCCGACCACTAGAATTCATGTTTTCCTATTTCCAACCTATCCCCACTATCAAATTTCACCAAATCCAGGTTTATCAAATTTTATTTATCCAAAATTGGTTGTCAAAACCCCAATTTCAAAATCAAATAAAATCATACCAATCCTCCTTCAATTTTTCATCAAATCTAATCCATATACCCCCTATGTATTCTGGCCGAAAATTCCAAGTCCCCCCCAAAAACCAAAAGCAATTAGCTCACACCCCCCAAAAACATAACAATCTTAATTATATATACAACACACATACATCACATGTTATCCCGTATAACATTTCTTCAATATATATATATAACGCCACATACACACGGTCTGGCCTATATACACATACCAAAACCATATATGTAGACACATAGCACATAATCGGCCAACATGCATAACACTTATATGGATACAACAAACTATGAAGTCTAGAATACTCACGCATGATCCAACATTATTACCAACATAAACGTATAGAATATTTGCAAAACATAGCAAGTATAGGGAGATTACTTACATGATCCACGTATAAATTACTGTTCGATTAGATTAGGATTGGTGTTGGAACAAGAAATTTTCTCTTTCTCTCCCTAATATGCCTCGGCCGAATGTGGGAAAGAAGAGGATGAATATTTTTATTTTTTTTCTCCAGCAGGAGGCGGCCGAATGGTATAGTGTGTGTGTGTATTTGTTTAGAGTTGCTATGATTTATAGAAGATTTAGGGTAGATAGAGTTTAGGAGGTTTCCTAGTAATTTTAGGTTTCCATGCAAAATATATCTCCATTACCTAATCCTAGTTAACTTAGGCTTCTTTCATACTTATCATCATTTAATATTTTCGTTTCCTTTTATTTTTCAAGTAATAAATTAGCGTACAAAACACACTTTCTCCCTTACAAAAAGTTTCGTCCTCGAAACATACGTACCTTAGTCGAATAAGTGGGGATACTTTTTGCACACCTCTTCTTCGAGCTCCCATGTTGCCTCTCGCTCGGCGTGGTTTGACCATTGAACTTTAACATAAGGGATAATTCGGCTCCTTAAAACTTGTCCTTTTCGATCTACAATGCGTAATGGAATCTCTCCAACATCGTGTCACTCTTCATCTTCAATGGCCGAGCCTCTTGCATGCGAGTTAGCTACGTGAAAGACATTGTACACTTGCGACAGCACTGAAGGTAGTGCTAGTCGATAGGCCAATGTCCCAATCCGCTCCAACACCTTGTAAGAACCAATATACCATAGGCTCAACTTGCCCTTCTCACTGAATCTCATAACGTCTTTCATTGGAGAAACCTTCAAATATACTTTTCGCCACGGCAAACTCCAACGGTCTTCTCTTGAAACCCATCCAACTCTTACTGCGATCCTGAGCCGCTATGAGCCTCTCCCGAATGATCTTAACATTCTCCAATGTTTGCTCAACTAACTCAAGTCCAGTGATAGACTTCTCTCCAACCTCATCCCAATAAAGAGGCGATTAATACTTTCTCCCATACAGATCTTTACAAGACAAGATGCCGATAGCACTATAGTGACTATTATTATACGAAAACTCCATAAGTTTCACCTTGCTATACCAATTACCTTTAAAGTCCAAGGCGCAAGCTCGTAGCATGTCCTCGAGAGTCTGTATAGTTCTCTCCGACTTTCCATCAGTTTGGGGATGCAAAGCAGTACTCAACTTCAATGCTTATTTGAATTCCATGTTAACTGACGATGTTATCAACAAAAACTGTCACTAGCTTCTCCATCGTCGCTTCGCTCGAAACTGGTAAAAAGTGTGCGGACTTCGTCAACTGGTCTACAGTAACCCAAATAACGTCGTTGCCGCTATGTGTTTTAGGGAACCCTGCCATAAAATCCATAGTAATATGCTCCTATTTCTATTCTAAAATCTCTAACGACTGTAGATAGCCTCTAGGATGCTGATGTTCGACCTTAACATGTTGGGAGACCAAGCACCGAGCAACAAATTCTGCAATCTCACGCTTCATACCATACCACCAATATTTCTTCATCAAGTCGTTGTACATTTGGTTGGAACCCGGATAGATAGACAGTCGAGTGTTATGTGTCTCCTTCAACAATTCTTTCTTCAAAGCTTCATCATTCGGCACACATAACTGTTCCTGATACGGAAGGCCTCTATCATCTGATAACTAAAACCCCTCAATCTATTCAGTCTAGAGTATATCTCGAATACTGCTGAAAGTAGTATCATTCTTTTGGTCGTCTCTTATTCGGTCCACAAGTGTCGGAGTAATAATCAATGCTGCTAAGACGTTCGCTGTAGAATCAACAATATCCAAGTCGAACTCCTCAATCTCACTCTCCAATGGGGTTTGTCTTGTGTGGTTCGACTTCTGACTTAGTGCATCAGCCACTCTATTAACCTTCCCTGGATGAAAATTGATTGTCAAACCATAGTCTTTTATCAACTCCAACCATCGTCTCTGCCTCATAGTCAACTCTTTCAGCATAAATAGATGAAGCTTTTATGATCCGTGAAGACCTCGCACTTCTCCCTATAAAAATAATGATGTCAAATCTTCAAAGCAAATACCACAGCGGCCAACTCCAAGTTATGTGTATGGTAGTTTTATCCATATGGCTTCAGTTGTCTCGACTCTTTCTGCTTGCATTAATACGTACTCTATAGTGAAAGCGTTAAGCTAGAGTTTATATGTACACAATCATAAATTGAAATTTACATACATATACCAAGCCCATTTTTTGAGGCAGCGTTGTAGATGGCAAACCCTTCAGTGACAGATGGTTGTGCCAAGACTGGTAGTTAGCCTCTTTTTTAACTCTGCAAAACTCTTCTCGCACTTGGAGGTCCATTTAAACTTGGTATTTTTTCTGAGTCAATCGACTCAGTGATACTTCAATCCTCGAAAGGCCTAGAACACTGCGCACCTCGGTGACATTAGTAGGTCGGGGCCATTCTGTAATCACCTCTACCTTTTTCAGATTAATTGCAATGCCATCTTCAGAGATCACATGACCCAAGAAGGTCACACTCCTTAACCAGAATCCGCACTTGCTGAACTTTGCATACAGTTTTTCTTCTGAAGAATCTCCATTACTTCTCTCAAATGTTCAGTGTGTGTCTCCCCATTGGCCAAATACACCAAGATGTCATCGATGAACACCACAACGAATCGATCCAACTGCTCTCTAAACACGGTGTTCATCAAATCCATAAATGCCGCAGGTGCATTAGTTAGTCCAAAGGGCATTACAATAAACTCGTAGTGCCCATATGTAGTGCGGAACGTCATCTTTGCTACAGCTCCTGCTTTGATTCTCAACTGATGGTAGCACGATCGGAGATCAATCTTTCTGAACACTTCGACGCCCTACACACAATTCCATTTCATACGAGTCAACATTTTCAATAATCAAACCTTACAGAATTGAAAAAGCGTTTACCTTTAACTGATCGAAGAGGTCATCAATCCTCGGTAACGGATACTTATTCTTTATCGTGATCTTGTTAAGCTCATGATAGTCGATGTAGAGTCGCATGCTACTGTCCTTTTTCTTCACAAATAAGATCGGTGCTCCCTAAGGCAAAACACTCGGCCTTATAAATTTACGGTCCAGCAATTCTTGTAACTGTTCCTTGAGCTCTTTTAACTCAGCTGGTGCCATTCTGTAAGGTGCTTGCAAGCTCGGTTCTGCTTCTGGTATAAGATTGATCTCGAATTCTACTACTTTGTTTGGTGGTAAACAAGGAGCTTGTCAGGGAAGACATCCTTAAATTCTCACACCACTGGAATATCATTGATTGATGGAGTCTCAGCATCAGAATTCAGAGCATACACAAGGAAACCCTCAGCTCCCTGTTTCAACGCTTTGAATGCTCGTGCAGCGGTCAGATAAACATTGGGGGGTAGCTTCTTCAACTTCGTGTTTCCCTCATAAGTGAACTATTTCTTGCTAGGGTCTTTGAACACAACCTGTTTCTGGTTACAGTCGATGTGCGCATAATACTTGGACAACCAATCCATGCCTATACTCGCGTCAAAATCGCTTATTTGGATTGGTATCAGCGCCACTTCAAACTTCCAATCCTCCACTCCAATAAGCAAATCTTATACAAGTGATGGGAGACAATCACTTGATCTCTAGCTACAAGCACATGGTAGGGTGTCTCTAGCCATTCCGAGCTGCTTTGAAGGTTCCTGACAAACCTCTTAACAACGAACAATGGGCTTGATCCACTATCAAATAAAGCATTCGCAGGGACTCTATTCAGTAGGATGACGCCTAAGGGATTAAGGGTTGAAGCATCGAGTTACACAGATAACATTATCATAATCGAATAAAAAACATAAAGTGATAAATGTACATGTGACTACGTCATTTGTCCTTGCACCTCAGTGTCGGTCATGACGTGTACTCACACATTTGGTCATGGTCGACCCTTCTGCTGACGCTGCTGGGGCGCTGCCTTGAGAGATATCCTTCGTGGTTGAGGGCAACCCTTCATCAAATGGCCAATCTTGCCATAGTTGAGGCACGCCCCTAACTTCCTCCAATAATCCCCGGTGTGATGCTCCCACACACCGGGCAGACTAGAATTCCTGTAGGCTGACCTTTGGCAACCTGCTGCAACTGTGACTGGGGCTGCAGTCGTGGTGCTTGGTGTCTGAATGGTCATCCCACAACCTGTCGCTTCGGCATCCTGACCCAACATCCAAGTCTACTGCCACTGGCTCTTCGCATGGCCGCTTACTCCTTTCTTCCGTAGCAACTCTCTTCAAGTCTGCCTCGACTCAGAGGCACGCCTATAACAGCTCACCAAAATTTACTGCATTTGCGTTCACAATACTAGAACAGATGCGAGAGTTCAAACATGTCTTAACTTGTAGCATCTTAAGACAAGCATATGACATCGTCAACAGAATGACCCTACCCAGAGCGTGGATGTAGCGCCCCGACCAGGACAGCGGAATCCGAACTGGTGCACCCGTCGTAGCTTACTGAGAAGACTACAAGACGTCTCATCTCTCGATTACACATCAGTAATGACGTCAGAGAAAATGTGCGGAAACATGTATTTAATGAATCTCAACCATCAAATTCGTACATCGCAGGATAACAAAATCTCCAAAAGGGTAGTCACGGTAACAACATACTAAATCCTCAAGTAAATGCAAGAAACTGGAACGATTAACAACTGTCTCAACTATCTCCCAAAATGTCTCTATGTATCTCATTCAGCCCACTCGCCATCGTCTTCTATGAATATCATATCGTAGCTAGGCTTATCCGCAAGGACAAAGGTAGTACCCTTAGCGAAAAACGCTAGCAAGTAACCCGCTTATAAGACATACGGGATCAACACATGGCAAGACATGAGTAATATTTAATTCAAGGGAAATGGGGCACATGTCTTGTATACTTTCAAAAGCATAGATTTAACAGTACAAGAACATAAAACAGTAATTCCTAAACACTAACAGTTAACAATCATTCAATTCACATATCCATTAACCCAACTGACTCACATGATGCATGACAAAATATGCACTACACTACACAGTCATAAATGCATGGGCAATTTCTTTTCAAAACAGTGCAATGCATGTCACAATGTCCGATCTTGTAACTTTATACCCTGTAACGCACCCCGGCCTATATTTCCATCTCGGTTAACGTTACAGACAACTTTATACCCTGTAATGCACCTCGGCTTATATTTCCATCCCGATTAACATTACAGACAACTTTATACCCTATAACGCACCCCGGCTTACATTTCCATCCCGGTTAACGTTACAGACACTTTGTGCCCTGTAATGCACCTCGGCTTATATTTCCATCCCGATTAACATTACAGGTCACCTTCGCAAATCTGCGCCGAAACACAGCTCTTTCAAACCAATGTGCAAATGCAAGTGTCATGATGCAAGACTCCTCATATCAAACACATTCTTCGTTCACATAATCAATTCACGTTCACATATTCAATTCGCATTCAATATCACTCAACCACACAAGATGCCCCTCACTTACACATCAATGCTTATGCTTCCAGCTAGGTCGTCAATACTTAATCTTGATTCTAAAATTCACAAACCAATGTGAGAACACCTACCATCCTTCATTGGACTCTATAAAACTCGTACGTTCATTTCCTAACCCTCCTAAGTCATCCACGTTGAAATCTGATTCGAATACCCTTCAATTTCTCCAAACTTGATTCACCTTCTTAAGTCATGTTCCCAAGACTTAGACTAACTTCAATCAGGTCCTAAGAAGCCTCTAAGGTCCCCCAAAGGGTCCCTTAGCTTCCCTCTTTCTTCCCTTAATTTTCCCCAAAACTGATGGACATCATACCCTCACATCGATCGATCGATGTGACTTCATACCCTCACATCGATCGATCGATGTCTATCAGAGGATATCGATCTCTCAACCCTCTTCCACATCGATCGATCGATGTCCATCAGAGGACATCGATCTCTCAACTCCCTCTACATCGATCGATCGATGTCCGTCAGAGGACATCGATCTCTCAGCCTCTCATACATCGATCGATCGATGTCCATCAGAGGACATCGATCTCTGACATGGATCGATCGATGTCAGCGTTTCTCTAGAATTTCTTCTGCGAATTTCTGCAGACCTTCAACCACGTTTTCCCCCAATTTCCTTCCCATCTTTCCAACCCTAACTACACTAGCAATCCATGCTTAATTCATCAACGCAAAACCTCCACAAAACCCATCACGCGTTCAAGCCTAAAACGCACATCGCTCATCACGACGAACCCCACAAGATCTCACCTTTCCTTCCCCCATACCCTATCCAACAATGTCAGTACATCAAGAAGGGATTACAGGGTAGGGATTTGCAGGATCTCACGAAATCCACAACAACAAAACGATTTTCATCATATAACGGCCAAACCATCGACACCAACCACATAAATCATATACAAGTAATCACAAAATGAAACTAGTGCATGGTGATCCTTTTTAATATCAAAAAAGGCCATTAACTTTCGCAAAAACACAAGAACTTATAAGATGATTACTTGCCTTTGATTACTTGAAGTCGGCTTAGAAAACGAGCGAAGGTTGGATCAATTCCTGGAGGATGTCTTCCTCTCCTACTCCTTGAAAAAAAAACGGCTAGGGTTTGGGAAGTTGGGAAGCGACGTCTCTTTGTGACTGAGGAGGGAAACTGACGCTTGTTAGTTTTTATATGAAAAGGGAAAAGTTTTGAGTTTCTAAATTATATCCTATTTTCTTATTTCTTAAAGGATAATTTCTATTATTCAAATCTTAAATAAATAGTAATTAATTCTAAAATTTAATCCTCTCAATTAATTCCAATTAATTCTATTACTTAATTCGTAATTCATTTCTGTTGACCATCATTAATCTCATTTAATTTCTTTTTCATCTTTTAATTATTCTACGGAGGGTGCGGGGCATAACATTCCACCCCTCTTACAAAAAGTTTCGTCCTCGAAACTGGCGTACCTTATTAGAAGAGGTGTGGATATAGATCCTTCATTTGCTCCTCAAGCTCCCACGTGGCTTCACGCTCCCTATGGTTACTCCACTGAACTTTGACATACGGAATGACGCGTCTACGTAGGACTTCATCTTTTCTATCCACAATTTTCATTGGATGTTCTTCATAAGTGATATCTTCCTTAACATCCAATGGTTGTGCTTCAAGGATATGGCTCGGGTCCGATACGTATTTCCTTAGTTGAGATACGTGAAACACATTATGAACTTGGGACAAGCTCGGAGGCAAGGCTAATCTGTATGCTCTTTCTCCAACCTTGCCAAGCACTTCGTATGGGCCAATATATCTAGGGCTTAATTTGCCCTTCATTCCAAACCTTGCCACTCCCTTGGTGGGTGAAATCCGTAGATAGACCTTTTCACCTCCCTCAAACTCCAAGGGTCGTCTCTTGGTATCGGCCCAACTCTTATTACGATCTTGAGCCACCTTTAGTTTCTCTCTTATCACTTTGACCTTCTCAACGGTTTGTTCAACCAACTCGGGTGCAGTGATTGTCCTCTCCCCAACTTCATCCCAACAAACTGGGGACCTGCACTTACGTCCATATAAGGCTTCAAATGGTGCCATGCCAATTGCACTGTGATAGCTGTTATTATATGAGAACTCCATTAACTTCAGCATGCTATCCCAGTTTCCTTTAAAATCCAAGGCGCATGCTCTCAACATGTCTTCTAAAGTTTGGATTGTCCTCTCGGATTGTCCATCCGTTTGAGGGTGGTATGCAGTACTCATTCTTAGCTCCGTACCCATGGCTTTCTGGAATGCCCTCCAAAACTTAGAGGTAAACTTGGGATCACGGTCTGACACAATACTGACAGGGACTTCGTGCAAGCTCACAATGTTGTCCACATAGGTGTTGGATAGTTTCTCATATGAGGTACCATGTGGCATGGCTATGAAATGGGCTGTCTTCGTTAAACGGTCTACAATCACCCAAATCATCTCATTTCCATTTCTGGTCTTGGGTAATCCCATCACGAAGTCCATAGTCACGTGCTCCCACTTCCATTCTGGAATCTCTAGTGGCTTCATTAAACCACCAGGTCGTCGATGTTTAGCCTTAACCTGTGGCATACCAAGCATCTCTCCACATACTCTGCTATGCTTTTCTTTATCCCCATCCACCAATAGTTCCGTTTGAGGTCCTTATACATCTTTGTGCTGCCGGGATTGATGGATAACCTTGAGTTATGAGCTTCGTGCAACAACTCCTTTCGAAGCTCATCATGGTTAGGTACACACAACCTATTCTGAAACCATAAACTTCCATCTTCTCGCAATTAGAAATCTTTTACTGGTCCCGCAGCTTGTTTGTCATGGATTTCTCTTAGCGCTGTGTCACCATACTGCGCTTCTTGATTCTGTCCACCAAGTCTGGGCTAATAGATAAAGCTGTAAGGACATTCGCCACTGAGTCCACCACTTCAAGGTCAAACTCCTCGATTTCTCTTTCCAACGGAGATTGTCTAGCATGACTAGACTTCCTGCTTAGTGCGTCCGCGACTCTGTTGGCCTTACCCGGATGGTAGTTGATGGTCAAGTCATAATCCTTGAGTAACTCCAACCATCTTCTCTGTCTCATATTTAACTCCTTCTGCGAGAATAGGTACTTCAAACTCTTATGATCCGTGAACACGGCACACTTTTCTCCGTACAAATAGTGTCTCCAGATCTTAAGATCAAATACCACAGCTGCGAGTTCCAAGTCATGTGTCGGGTATTTCTGCTCGTATGGTTTCAATTGTCTTGACGCGTACGAAATAACTCGTTCATTTTGCATCAAGACACAACCTATAAACAGAAAGTTAATTCAAGACTAGCATAAGTATATACAATGCATTAATTGTAATGATGTACATACCTAGTCCTTTCTTAGACGCGTCACTGTAGATCACAAAACCATCGGTGCAGGAGGGTTGTGCCAACACCGGGGCTGTGGTCAATCTCTTTTTGAGCTCGGCAAAGCTCTGCTCGCACTCAGCAGTCCATTCGAACTTAGTCTTCTTCTGCGTAAGTCGACTCAATGGAACTGCTACGGTTGAGAATCCCTCAACGAACTTCCTATAGTAGCCTGCCAAGCCTAGAAAGCTTCTCACTTCAGTCACGTTAGTAGGTCTTGGCCATTCCGTGGTGGCTTCTATCTTTTTAGGATCTACTGAAATCCCATCTTCCGAAATCACGTGACCGAGAAAGGCTACACTTAGCCAAAACTCACACTTGCTGAATTTGGCATAAAGCTTTTGTTGCCTCAAAATTTGCAACACCACTCTTAAGTGTTCAGCATGAGCTTGTTCGTCGGGAGAATAGACCAAGATGTCATCAATGAACACCACCACAAATCGATCCAACTGTTCTCGGAACACGGTATTCATCAAGTCTATAAAGGCTGCTGGGGCATTAGTTAGTCCAAAAGGCATCACCAAGAACTCGTAATGCCCGTATCGAGTCTGAAAAAGCCATTTTCTCTTCGGCTTTCACAAGCAGCTGATGATACCCCTGACGGAGGTCAATCTTTGAAAACCAGCGAGCTCCCTTAAGCTGATCAAATAAATCCTCTATTCTTGGCAGAGGATATTTGTTCTTGATGGATATTTTATTCAGCTCTCGGTACTCAATACACAACCTCATGCTGACATCCTTCTTCTTTACAAATAGAACTGGAGCTCCCCAAGGTGATACACTGGGGCGAATCAATTTCTTGTCTAACAACTCTTGAAGTTGTCCTTTAAGCTCCTTAAGTTCGGCTGGAGCCATTCTATAGGGTGCCTTAGATATAGGCTCGGCTCCGGGTATCAAATTAATCTCAAATTTCACTTCTCTCGATGGCGGAACTCCCGATAAATCGTCCGGAAATACGTCCTTGAATTCATTGATTACCGGAATCTGATCTATGTAGGGAATTTCTTGCTTAGCATCTACAGCATACACCATATATCCCTCTGCTCCTTTTTGCAAAGCCTTAAAGGCCTTAATCGTTGTCAAGTATATCTTCTTTGGGGTTTTTGTTAACTTGACGTTTCCTTTTACTGTTATTTCATTCATCTCAGGGTCCTTAACGGTTACTCGCTTAAGTTTGCAGTCAATATTGGCGTGATTCTTAGTCAGCCAATCCATGCCCAAATTACATCAAAATCCTTCATCGGAATTGGGACTAGTGTCACTGAAAACAATTTTCCATCCAACTCCAACTCACACTCTTTGTACTGGTGGTGGGATACCAGCACTTGTTCGCCGGCTGCTTGCACTCTAAAGGGGTTCTCAAGCCATTCGGGTAAGCAGTCGAGTCCTTTGGCGAATTGCTTAGAGATGAAGGAGTGACTAGCTCCGCTATCAAACAATACGTTCGCAGGTACATTGTTAAATAGAATCACACCTAACCACAAAATATAGCACATAAAGGTTTTCACATAAAACACATTTAATCATCAACTTAAAAGACTAAAATTCAGCTTAAGCTACTATTATTGAACTTAAGTCGTACCTGTCACAACGTTGGCGTCCTCCTGGACTTTGGCGTCCGTCATCGCGTGGACTCTCGCATTGGGCCTGCCTCTCTGCTACTGACCCAGCCCTGCTTCTGCTTGAGGCTTAGGGTTCCATCCGGGACAATCTTTGATCCTGTGGCCCGCCTTTCCACACTTGAAATACGCTCTGGTTATTTTCTAGCATTCACCCACGTGTCTCTTCTGACAGTGTGGGCATACTGCAGGTGCTTGACGATCAGGCCGGTTCTGTTGCGGTGCCCTCTGAACTGGCCCTGCCTGCCCTTTTCTAGGGATCTTGACCCAACGTCCGAGTCTACCACCGCTTGGCTCTTCCCTTGGCCTCTTGCTCGACTCGTCACGAGCCTCCTTAGGCTATGACCTGCGCATGTCACTCTCCACGCGATAACATGCATCCAACATCTCCTCAAAAGTCTTTAAACTGGACCCCGATATTGCCGTCCGTATGCGGGGGTTCAAACCTTCTTCGAATTTTAGCATTTTCATTCTATTGTTTTCCAATACCATGGGCGTGAATTTGCCCAAGGCATGGAACCTATCCGCATAGTCAGAAACAGTCATCCTCCCTTGTTTAAATTTGTCGAACTGCCTCATCTTCTCCAAGATGGTAGTCTCAGGCACATAGTAGTCTTTGTAAGCCTGTACGAATTGTCTCCAGTGAATAGGAAGGGTCATCTTTGGCAGAATGCCATTCCACCAGGCATTAGCTCTGCCGATCAGCAATGGTGTGGCCACATCCACCTTCAGTTCTTCAGGCACTTGCACAAGCCTGAAGCATTTCTCTACTTCATCTAGCCAAAACCCAGCCACCTCTAGGTTAGTGGTCCCTTCAAAAGTTGGGGCATGCATCTTGCGCATCTCCCCAATATAGTACCTGATGCCTTGTTGGGGAGGTGGTGGAGGAGGTTGCTGTGGTTGTTGCTGCTGCTGAGCAACCCCTTGAGCTATCACTGTGATAGCATCTATCAGCGCTTGTGGGACTAGGACTGCTGGTGGTGGTGGAGGGTTCTCATTCCCATTGCCACCGTTTCCTTGAGTATCTCTTCTGGAGGCATTTCTGCAAATTCAATGCTTATTAGCATTCAGCAATTCCAAAAAGTAATTACTGAAGGCCCATATGCGTTGTACAAGGTGGAATTCGTACGCTAAATAAAGTAACATTTATTGATTAACTTTTATCGCGCTCGCACTCACCATCCCAATCAAACCTACATGTAGGATCACATACTTAGACTAAAGATCAACTTAGGATGAAAATCATAACTTAAGACTCTACATGTCATAACCTAGGTCTCCGAGGTAGATCTGAAGCCTAGGCTCTGATACCACCTGTAGTGCCCCGACCCGGACAGCGGAATCCGAACTGGTGCACCCGTCGTAGCTTACTGAGAAGAACTACAAGACGTCTCGTCTCTCGATTACACATCAGTAATGACGTCAGAGAAATAAGTGCAGAAACATGTATTTAATGAATCTCAACCATCAAATTCGTACATCGCAGGGATAGCAAAATCTCCAAAAGGGTAGTCACGGTAACAACATACTAAATCCTCAAGTAACTGCAAGAAACTGGAACGATTAACAACTGTCTCAACTATCTCCCAAAATGTCTCTATGTATCCAATTCAACCCACTCGCCATCGTCTTCTATGAATATCATATCGTAGCTAGGCTCATCTGCAAGGGCAAAAGGTAGTACCCTTAGCGAAAAATGCTAGCAGGTAACCCACTTATAAGACATACGGGATCAACACATGGCAAGACATGAGTAATATGTAATTCAAGGGAAATGGGGGCACATGTCTTGTATACTTTCAAAAGCATAGATTTAACAGTACAAGAACATAAAACAGTAATTCCTAAAACACTAACAGTTAACAATCATTCAATTCACATATCCATTAACCCAACTGACTCACATGATGTATGACAAAATATGCACTACACTACACAGTCATAAATGCATGGGCAATTTCTTTTCAAAACAGTGCAATGCATGTCACAATGTCCGGTCTCGTAAATTTATACCCTGTAACGCACCCCGACTTATATTTCCATACCGGTTAACGTTACAGACAACTTATAACCCTGTAATGCACCTCGGCTTATATTTCCATCCCGAGTAACATTACAGACAACTTTATACCCTGTAACGCACCCCGAGTTATATTTCCATCCCGGTTAACGTTACAGACACTTTTGTGCCCTGTAATGCACCTCGGCTTATATTTCCATCCCGATTAACATTACAGGTCACCTTCGCAAATCTGCGGTGAAACATAGCTCTTTCAAAAACAATGTGCAAATGCAAGTGCCATGATGCAAGACTCCTCATATCAAACACCATTCTTCGTTCACATAATCAATTCATGTTCATATATTCAATTCGCATTCAATATCACTCAACCACACAAGATTCCCCTCACTTACACATCAATGCTTATGCTTCCAGCTAGGTCGTCAACACTTAACCTTGATTCTAAAATTCACAAACCAATGTGAGAACACCTTACCATCCTTCATTGGACTCTATAAAACTCGTACGTTCATTTCCTAACCCTCCTAAGTCATCCACGTTGAAATCCGATTCGAATACCCTTCAATTTCTCCAAACTTGATTCACCTTCTTAAGTCATGTTCCCAAGACTTAGACTAACTTCAATCAGGTCCTAAGAAGCCTTTAAGGTCCCCCAAAGGGTCCCTTAGCTTCCCTCTTTCTTCCCTTAATTTTCCCCAAACTGATGGACATCATACCCTCACATCGATCGATCGATGTGGACTTCATACCCTCACATCGATCGATCGATGTCCATCAGAGGACATTGATCTCTCAACCCTCTTCCACATCGATTGATCGATGTCCATCAGAGGACATCGATCTCTCAACTCCATCTACATCGATCGATCAATGTCCGTCAGAGGACATCGATCTCTCAGCCTCTCATACATCGATCGATCGATGTCCATCAGAGGACATCGATCTCTGACATGGATCGATCGATGTCAGCGTTTCTTAGAATTTCTTCTGCGAATTTCTGCAGACCTTCAATCACGTTTTCCCCCAATTTCCTTCCCATCTTTCCAAGCCTAACTACACTAGCAATCCATGCTTAATTCATCAACGCAAAACCTCCACAAAACCCATCACGCGTTCAAGCCTAAAACGCACATCGCTCATCACGATGAACCCCACAAGATCTCAACCTTTCCTTCCCCCATACCCTATCCAACAATGTCAGTACATCAAGAAGGGTTTACGGGGTAGGGATTTGAAGGATCTCACGAAATCCACAACAACAAAACGATTTTCACCATATAACAGCCAAACCATCGGCACCAACCACATAAATCATATACAAGTAATCACAAAACGAAACTACTGCATGGTGGATCCTTTTTAATATCAAAATAGGCCATTAACTTTCGCAAAAACGCAAGAACTTATAAGATGATTACTTGCCTTTGA
>AP025069.1:5657286-5669212 GCA_036186865.1 Eustoma russellianum | reverse complement strand
CTTCTTCTACACTCTCTTTCTTTCTTCTTCCTAAAAGCCTATTGTACTTACATTCATATTCTTGAATAGGCTTACCTTAGACCACCACACATTCTTTATATTTGTAAAAAGATTGATCAAGGTGTGATCAATCTTCAATCTTGCAAGGTGGTGGTGTTCGTGCGCAATTGTATTCTCATACAAGGTTTGTAAAGGGTTGGAGTTGGTGTGTAACTCCATCAACCCTGTGGTAAGGTGTATTTGTGTTGTGTATTAGTGTGAACCGAGGAAGGTGTTCCTCGAAGACTGGAGTAGGTTGTTGATAATCGAACCAGTATAAAATTCTTGGTGTCATTTACTTTCAGCACTTACTTTCAGTTTCAGCAATGTTTATCGTTTTTGATCACGTTGATAAAAATAGTAAACGAATTTCAAAAATCACGAAACTTTAAGGAAACATAGCCACACGTTTTAAGGTTCTTTTGGCACAAGTTTTAACCCTTTTGGACAAGTATAAGTCATACCAACGTCCAAAGTTCTGAGACTAGTGCAGTCTGATTTTTGGGCTTGCAAAGGTTGAGACTTTGATCGTATTTGACTAACTTTCCAAAAGAATTTTTCAAAACTGTTTCAACCCATTTAAATATAACATATAAGGGGTTAGTGGTTAAAATTTCAGAGCATTTGGAGTTACGTACAAATAGGAATAAAGTTTTGAAATCAGTCTACCGTTTCTGCAGATTCGCACAATCTGACCACCAATGATTTTTGAAGGTGATAGAGGTTGAATTTAAATTTGAAATTTTTAGGAGACACTCACAACATCTGAGGCTAAGGTATCTCCAAATTTCAGAATTTTTGAAGACCTGCAACCTAGTTTTTAAAACGTTTTAAAACTGGTCCTGAAAACAGAAACGGTTTCCAGAAGTTGGGTTTTTGGTTCAAACTAATTTTAAAAACCACATTTTCCACACCCACTATTCAACCCCCCCTCCCCTTCTAGTGGTGCCTTGCAGATCCTACAATTGGTATCAGAGCGCAGGAACACTCACAACAAGAAGATCCAACGATCTGTGTGAGATGGCAACCACTAGCCACAAAACCGAGGAAAAAAGATATGTCAAACCAAATGCCTCCACTATTTGAAAATGAGGTAAATTCTGATTCTGACTCGGATTCTGAACTATCTTATGATGATTTATATGTTGAATATCTTGAATTACATAAGTTTGCTAGAACTCTTGCAAAACAAATGAAACGGTTAATTGAAGACAAGAAATTGTTAGAATCTTCTAACACAAAACTTGTGTCTCAATTAAACGATTCAAAAGAAGAGTCGTCTTGCATCATAAACTCATTCATGTCTGAAATTTCATCATTGACATCCGAGAACACTGAAATGAAATCCGAGATTTTAAACTTGAAATCAAGGAATACGGATTTAGAGAAAATGATGAAACAATTTAACACGGGAACAAACATGCTAGATCACATCATTTCTTCACAAAAGCATGATAGTGACAAAACCGGAATAGGATACGTTGAGAAAAGTAAGTCACTAAATAAACCAACCAAATTCATTCCATCTAAGAAAATAGATGCATCAAAGACATATGTGGCATCTAAGAAGACGCCTAGACCTTTTCCTATGACATCTCATCGTGCTTCTTCTTCACATCATGCAAAATATAATTATGTGCCACATAGATATGAGAAGAAACAAGTGATGCATACGCGACACTCATATCACAAAAATACATCTAGATCACGTCCCATGCATGCAAACCGAAATGCATATCAAAAACAGAAACTATACTATATGCATGATGGGATTCTTGGCCAAAGGCCAAACGCATTTGCCCCTAACATATATTATGTTGCGTTCTCATCACCTTTTGGAAGACCTAAAAAGGTCACCCAAATTTGGGTACCAAAAGGGACATTTTCAAAGGGTTGAAAAACAACCCTTACGAACGCACGTTTGAGATTATTTAAAATACATGATTTTTTTCCATGCTCTTTCCATATATACAGGCATATTTTGATTGAATTTCCAAAATAAAGGGGGAGAGAAAGCATGATTTAAAGGGGAGAGAGATACTAATTGCATAAATTAAGGGGGAGCGACTTGGAATTTTGAAATTCAAATTTTGAATTTATGCATGATTGAAGGGGGAGCGATAGGATTTAAATCATGAAAGTGGGGTTATTTTGAAAATCATCAAAAGGGGGAGATTGTAGAGATAAAGGGGTTTGAGTGATTTCAAAATACATGATTTAAACGTGCATGACATATTGCATAAAAACGTGCATGACATATTGCATAAAACTTTCCTTATATAGTTCATATATAATGTTGCCGTACTAACGAGCCATGAAGCTTTAAAGCTTACGTCAAATTGCAAACATTTGTTGTGTTTGAACTATTTTCAGGTGTCATCATTAATAAACTAAACTAGTTCATTAAGTGAAGTACTTAGTTAATTAAACTAAGTAGTTCATTAAAGGAAGCAACATTTGGACAAGGCACAAAGGAAACAAGATTAAGAAAGGAAAGTCTCCTCCTCCTCCTCTCATCAAATATACACGCCATTTATCTGTGTGTATATATATATATATATTTTCGAATTTTTTTGAAAAAGGCATATACACACATATTCCAACATACTACTGACACGTTATATATTTTACGTACATATGTTAACGTCACACCACGATACTTAACTCATATTTATGAGTATATTCAGGTCTTATCATATGATGTAAGTCATGGTGATGAAAAATTAAATACGACACGTTAAAAGGTTCTAAACCAAAAATTGTCGTATCGGGCGAATACCAAAACTTGGCCAACGTGTCACGTACTTGCCATAAATAGATGGACAGCCCCTACACCTCAAAAATATTTATAATTTTTGTGGGTATGATGATGGTCACAGCCATAAAATCATTCCATGTTGACACACACAAATCACCCCACATTAAGGCCAAATTGTGGAGATTCCAATTTCAATTTTGTCACATGTAAATGGCGCCACTTTAAGACCAGCCAAGTGCTGAATATTAAAGTTTATATTATGTATATTATATGTAACATAATATGTATAACATGTGCAAAAATTTTGAATTTAATTAGAGAAAAATCGGGTAATCGATAAACATCGAAAATTCGGTTTTCTACGCACACAACACATGAAACATTTTTGGAACATCATACGACATGTATCTAGACACTTTTTACATATGTCATACATCTTAAAGTGTTCTAGAAAATTAAATTAAGGGCTGATTGGAATATACCATGTGTGTATTATTAAATGTGTACTATTTTACAACGTTTGCAAAAATAAAATTCAGCACATGCATATACATGTCATACACGCCTAATACACTTGATGGAGCCTATGTGGAGCCTTTTTGGCATATTAATTGGTCAAGAATCAAGCGTACAAGATTGGTGACTTAAAGAAAGAATCTACAAAAGGTAATGTTTCAAACTTTATCTCATTTGTAACACATGTTGAAAATTTCAGCATGTGCACTATAGGGTGGCCGAATTTTCTTCTCCAAATTAGGTATATTTTGTGTCTTGAAATATGTGATTGATTGAAGGAGAATTGGAATTAATTTGAATAAGATATGAAGTCATAAAGTGTGATATCTTGAATATCACACATGCTGAAAAATTTCAGCATGTGTGTGAATGCATCTAGGCGAATTCTTGGCCATATTAGTGTCCAATTTCATTTCCAAAATGATGAGAATATTGTCTACTAATTGGTGATTTATTTTGAGAGAAAAATCAAAGAAAATTTGGTAGTAATTTGAATTAAAGAACCATGTATCACATGCTGAAATTTCAGCATGTCAAGTCTAGTAATGGCCGATTTTATCATCAATTTTGTGAGGAAATTATCTTGCTTAATTTATGTGATGATCTTGGAAGTTATGGTAATTGTTTTATGATGATTTTGGCACATGTTTTGAGTGGAATTCTCAGATTTTCCTAGTCATCAAATGATGACAACATTCAACCAATCAATGAGTGCCAAGTAAGCAAAAGTTAAATGATCTTCCACTGAGGAGGTGCCAAGTAAGCAAGATCATGTCACAATGATGCCACATATTCTCCCAAGGACTTAGAAGATAATTTTCAAGAGG
This sequence comes from Eustoma russellianum, assembly GCA_036186865.1. Taxonomy (NCBI): domain Eukaryota; kingdom Viridiplantae; phylum Streptophyta; class Magnoliopsida; order Gentianales; family Gentianaceae; genus Eustoma; species Eustoma russellianum. The sequence continues at coordinate 5,665,072 of AP025069.1, read as the reverse complement.
GGAAGGCACCAAAGGGGGCGGCCAAGACTTGTTAAAAAGAAGGAAGAAGAGCAAAACAAGAACAAGAACAAGATTTGCAAATTCAAAGATCAAAAGTGTTCTAGCCTTCTTCTTCTACACTCTCTTTCTTTCTTATTCCTAAAGCCTATTATAATTACATTCATATTCTTGAATAGGCTTACCTTAGACCACCACACATTCTTTATATTTGTAAAAGATTGATCAAGGTGTGATCAATCTTCAATCTTGCAAGGTGGTGGTGTTCGTGCGCAATCGTATTCTCATACAAGGTTTGTAAAGGGTTGGAGTTGGTGTGTAACTCCATCAACCCTATGGTAAGGTGTATTTTTGTTGTGTGATTAGTGTAAACCGAGGAAGGTGTTCCTCGAAGACTGGAGTAGGTTGTTGATAACCGAACCAGTATAAAATTCTTGGTGTCATTTACTTTCAGCACTTACTTTCAGTTTCAGCAATGTTTATCGTTTTTGATCACGTTCAGTAAACGAATTTCAAAAATCACGAAACTTTAAGGAAACATAGCCACACGTTCTAAGGTTCTTTTGGCACAAGTTTCAACCCTTTTGGACAAGTATAAGTCATCCAAATGTCAAAAGTTCTGAGACTAGTGCAGTCTGATTTTCGGGCTTGCAAAGGTTAAGACTTTGATCATATTTGACTAATTTCCCAAAAGAATTTTTAAAAACTGTTTCAAACCATTTAAATATAGCATATAAGGGGTTAGTGGTTAAAATTTCAGAGCATTTGGAGTTACGTACAAATAGGAATAAAGTTTTGAAATCAGTCTACCGTTTCTGGCAGATTCGCACAATCTGACCACCAACGATTTTTGAAGGGGTTAGAGGTTGAATTTAAATCTGAAATTTTTAGGAGACACTCATAACATCTGAGGATAAGTTCTCTCCAAATTTCAGAATTTGTGAAGACTTGCAACGAAGTTTTCAAAACGTTTTAAAACTGGTCCTGAAAACAGAAAATGTTTTCAGAAGTTGGGTTTTTGGTTCAAACTAATTTTAAAAACCACATTTTCCGTACCCACTATTCAACCCCCCCTTCTAGTGGTTCCTTGCAGATCTTACAGATAAGGCTATTGCGTTTAAATCAAATGTCTCTACCTATTATGATCGCGTAGATGATAGTGACATGGATTCCGATGATGAAGATTTAATCACGATGGCTAAAGATTAAGAAAGATCTTGAGAAAATCAATTAAAAAACAAACACAAGCCTACTTCATCTAAGAACCATAGAAATAAAAATAAGAAGCAAATAAAGTGTTATGAATGTGGGAAACTTGGACACTTGTCATATGATTGCCCTAACAAGGACAAACAAACGAACAAACACCTTGACAAGGATCGGATCAAAACTAGACTCGTCTCAGAACCTAAACAAAGGAGAAGAGTCTTCAAAGCCTCCACTTTGAGTGATTCACCCGACTCTGAGACTGACGATACGGAAGAACAAACGGCACAAGTATGCTTTACATCTAAGACATCGAATGAGGTATCTTCTGACTCTGATCTGGTTTTGAATCTTCTTATGATGATTTATTTAGTCAATATTTAGAGTTGCATAAGTTTTCAAAGACTCTTGCAAAAGAAAAGAAACAATTAATTGAAGACAAGAAGTTGTTAGAATCTTCTAACACGAACCTTGTTTCTCAATTAAACGATTTAAAAGAAAAGTCGTCTTGCATAATCAATGCATTAAAATCAGAGGTCACATCATTAACGAAACAAAATAATGAAATGAAATCCGAGATTTCAAATTTGAAATCAAGGAATATAGATCTAGAAAAAATGGTGAAACAATTCGACACATGTAAAAACATGCTAGATCGTATCATTTCTTCACAAAAGCATGATACCGACAAAACTGGATTAGGATACGTTGAGGAAAATGAGAAGTTAAATAAATCAACCAAATTCATTCCATCTAAGAAAATGGATGCATCTAAGACATATGTGGCACCTAAGAAGACGCCTAGATCCCCCCATGTCATTTCAACTTGTTTCATCCTCATATCATATGAGATATAATTTTGCGCCGTACAAATATGAAAAGAAACCATTGATGCATATGAGAAATCCATATCATAAAAATGCATCTAGATCACGCCCCGTACATGCAAACCGAAATTCTTATCAAAAACAAAGATTATACTATGTGCATGACGGCATTCTCGGCCAAAGGCCAAACAGATTTACACCGAACGTCTATTATATTGCATCTTCATCTCCTTCCTCACCTTTTGGAAGACCTAAAAAGGTCACCCAAATTTGGGTACCAAAAGGGACATTTGCAAAGGGTTGAATAAATAACCCTTAAGAACCAAATCGAAATGCATGAGTTTTTTTTCTTTCTTATATGCAATTTTGATTTTATTTCCAAAATAAAGGGGGAGAGAATGCATGATTTAAGGGGAGAGACAATGATTGATTGCAAAAATCAAGGGGGAAAGAATTCCAAATTCAAAATTTTGAATTTGTGCACGATTGGAGGGGGAGAGGTTAAATTTAAAGCATGAACTAAGGTTATTTTGTAAATCATCAAAAGGGGGAGATTGTTGAGAAAAAGAGTTTGAGTGATTCACAAAATGCATGATTTAAATAACGTGTGCTAAAGAAATGCATGACACAATTTATTACTTGACACGTTTTTGTAACAAACTTGCCTTATATATAAAGTATATAAGGCAAGTTTGTTACAAAAACGTGTCATGTAGGATCTGCAAGGCACCACTAGAAGGGGGGGTTGAATAGATGGTGCGGAAAGTGTAGTTTTTAAAATTTCTTTAAATTCGAACAATTCAACTTCTGAAAACAGATTTTGTTTTCAGGACCAGTTTTAAAACCTTTTTAAAACTAGGTTAGAGGTCTCCAAAAATTATGAAATTTTGAGAGAACTTAGCCTCAGATGTTATGAGCGTCCCCTAAAAATTTCAAATCAAAATTCAACCTTTAACCCCTTCAAAAACCGTTGATACTCAGATTGCTCGAATCTGCCAGAAACGGTAGATGGTTTTGAAAACTTTATTCCTATTTGTGTGAACGTCCAAATGCTCTGAAAATTTGACCAATACCTCCTTATATACTGTATTTAAATGGGTTGAAACAGTTTTGCAAAATTCTTTTGGGAAGTAGGTCAACTACAACCAAAGTCTACCTTTGCAAGTCTGAAAATCAGACTGCACTAGTCTCAGAACTTTTGATGTTTGATTGACTTATACTTATCCAAAAGGGTTGAAACTTGTCCCAAATTAACCCTAGAACGTGTGAGTATAATTATGGAAATTTTCGTAATTTTTGAAATTCGTTAACTATTTTTACGAATGCGAACAAGAAGAATAATCAGTGCAGTAACTGAAAAGTAAATGCAGAAAGTAAATGGCACCAAGAATTTTATACTGGTTCGGTTATAAACAACCTACTCCAGTCTTCAAGGAACACCTTCCTTGGTTCACACTAATCACACACACGCAGTACACCTTACCACAGGGTTGATAGAGTTACACCTAACTCCAACCCTTTACAAACCTTGTATGACGAGTACAATTTACACGAACACCACCACCTCGCAAGAATGAAGATTGATCACACCTTGATCAATCTTTTACAAAGATGTATAATGAGTGGTGGTCTATATCAAGCCTATTCAAGATTGAAAGATATGAATATAATAGGCTTTACAAGAAGAGAGAAAGAAAGAAGAAGTAGAAGAAGAAGAGCTAGGCTTTTTGATCACTTTGAATTGCAATGCTTGTGCTTGTTTTGTTTGCTCTCTTCTCTTTCCTTTTAACATGTCCAGCCATCCCCCTTGGAGTGTCTCCCCTTTTTTAAAATTATCTTTTAAGTCATTGAGAGAGTGTAAGACATCATTGTGACAATGTCTTGCTTACTTGGCATCTTCTTATTGGATGATCATTTAGTCTTCGCTTACTTGGCACCTTCTCATTGGATGAATGTTGTCATCATTGATGACTTGGAAAAATCTGAGAATTTCACTTAAAAATGTGCCAAAAATCATCACAAAATAACTTCCATAAATCATGAGATATTCACATAAATTGCAAGACAAAAAATCCTTCCCAAACAAGGCATAATTTCGGCCATATAGTCATCTTGCCATGCTGAATTTTCAGCATGTGCACCATTTAATTTTATTCAAAATAATACCAAATATTCTTTGATTGTTTCTTTATAAAATGGATCACCAAGTTATGGTAAGTATTGCTATCATATGAGAAATGAACTTGGACACCATTTAACTCCATAATTCGGCCACCACAAGTTGTACACATGCTGAAAAATTTTCAGCATGTGTGATATATAAAACATTACTCTTTATTAATTTAAATAATATTCAAATCATTTCCATTTCTTCTTCCAATCAATCACATAATAAAAGATGATGAAATATATCACATTCAATTGACAAAATCGGCCAACTTGTGTGTAGCATGCTGAAATTTTCAGCATGTGATACAAGAGAGATATATTTTGAATTCTTACCATTTGTAGCTTCTCTCTTCAATTCACCAACATTGTATGATTGATCCTTGACCAATCAATATGCCAACAAGGCTCCAAATAAGCTCCATCTCAGCTGTAGGTGGCGTTGGAAATGATTGTGCATGTGCTGAAATTTATTTTTGCTAACTTTGTAAAATAATGCACATTTAATAATACACACATGTTATATTCCAATCAGCCCTTAATTTAATTTTCTAGAACACTTTAAGATGTATATCATATGTAAAAAGTGTCTAGATACGTGTCACATGATGTACCAAAAACGTTCCATGTGTTGTGTGCGTAGAAAACCGAATTTTCGATATTTATCGATTACCCGATTTTTCTATAATTTAAATTCCAACTTTTGCACATGTTATATATATTATGTTATACATAATATATATAATATATACTTTAAATCTCAGCACTAGGCTGGTCTAAAGCGGTACCATTTACATGTGACAAAAATTAAACTTGGAATCTTCATATTTTGGCCTTAATGTGGAGTAATTTGTGTGTGCCAACATGGAAAGTATTTTTGCCTGATTTTTCAGTGATGTGCACGAAATTTACATCAATTTTTGATGTATAGGGTCTGGCCATTTATTTATGGCAAGTACGTGACACGTTGGCGAAGTTTCGGTATTCGCCCGATACGACAAATTTCGGTTTAGAACCTTTTATCGTGTCGTATTTAATTTGTCATCACCATATTTTATATCATAGGATATAAGACCTGAATATACTCATAAATATGAGTTAAGTATAGTGGTGTGACGTTAACGTACGTACGAAAAATATATAACGTGTCGGTAGTACGTTGGAATACATGTGTATGTGCCTTTTTCAAAAAATCTGAAAATATGTGTAATATATATGTATATTGGCGTGTGTAATTAAGATGGGGAGGAGGAGAAAACTTTCTTTCCTTAGCTTTGTTGCCTTTGTGCCTTTTCCAAATGTGGCTTCCTTTAATGAACTACTTAGTTTATTAAACTAAGTACTTCACTTAATGAACTAGTTTATTTCATTAATGGTGGCACCTGAAAATAGTATAAACACAACAAATGTTTGCCATATGATGTAAGCTTTAACGTTTCATGGCTCGTTAGTACGGCAACATAATATATAAGCTAAATAAGGAAAGTAATGGCAAGATATCATGCATACATGTACACGTTTATATATATCATGCATTTAAGTCACTTATTTTGAAATCACTCAAACCCCCTTATCTCTACAATCTCCCCCTTTTGATGATTTTCAAAATAACTTATGCACATGATTTAAATGCTATCTCTCCCCCTTGAAACATGCACAAATTTGAAATTTGAATTTCGAATTTCAAATCCGGCTCCCCCTTGATTTGTGCAATTAATATCAATTAGTGTCTCTCTCCCCCTTTATTTTGGAAAGTAAATCAAAAGATTCATGTCAAAAAGAAAGTAAATCAAATCACGTCAAATCAAATCATATCAACAGGAATCATGCCTAATTTAGAACGAAGAGATTCATACGTGGCTTGATTTTAGGCTTTTGTAAAGATATCCGCTACTTGTCCTTCTGTGCGTACGTGATCTATGACAATATTACCATTGTTTACGTGATCACGAAGAAAGTGATAACGTACTTCTATATGCTTAGCCTTAGAATGTAACACGGGATTCTTAGACAAGTTTATGGCACTCATACTATCACAATATATAGGAATTTTATTTACGGTAATTCCAAAGTCCGAAAGTTGTTGTTTTATCCACAACAACTGTGTGCAACAAAGACTAAGTGCCATGTACTCAGCCTCAGTAGTGGACAAAGCAACACTTGCTTGCTTTTTGGAAAACCATGAAATAAGTGAATTTCCTATAAATTGGCAAGTTCCGCTCGTGCTTTTTCTATCTATTTTGCAGCCACCGTAATCTGCATCAGTGTAAGCATGTAAGTCAAATGTAGAATTCTTATCATACCAAATTCCTAAGGTGGGCGTGTGCTTAATATATCGGAATATTCTTTTTACCGCATTGAAGTGAGACACCTTAGGTTGACTTTGAAAACGTGCACACATGCATACACTAAACATGATATCAGGCCTACTAGCAGTTAAATATAGCAAAGAACCTATCATAGATCGATATAATCCATTATCAACGTCTTTACCATGTTCGTCTTTGTCCAATTTAGTAGTGACACTCATAGGGGTGGGGGATGGTTTCAAATTTTCAAAATTAAACTTTTTAATCATGTCATTAACATATTTTGCTTGGCTTATATGAATCCCTTTACTCGTTTGTTTAATCTGCAAGCCAAGAAAATAATTAAGTTCACCAACCATAGACATTTCAGATTCAGATTTCATGCAATTTTCAAAATCTTTAACAAGTCTATGTGAGGTAGAACCGAAAATAATGTCATCAACATAGATTTGGATAATAAGTAAATCCGATTTTTCTTGTTTCAAAAATAGTGTACTATCTATAGTACCACGTTTAAAATCATTTTCTAAAAGGAAAGTAGCAAAACGATCATACCATGCTCTCGGTGCTTGCTTTAGCCCATATAGTGCCTTCTTTAGTTTGTACACATGATCTGGATGTTTCAAATCTTCAAAACCGGGTGGTTGTTTCACGTATACTTCTTCTTGTATGAATCCATTTAGGAAAGCACTTTTTACGTCCATTTGATACAATTTAAAATCTTTCATGCAAGCAATAGCAAGTAACAGTTGTATAGCTTCTAGACGTGCTACGGGTGCGAATGTTTCATCGTAGTCAATTCCTTCTTCTTGATTATATACTTGTGCTACAAGTCTTTCTTTATTTCTAACAACCTTTCCTTCTTCATTCATTTTATTCCTAAATACCCACTTTGTGCCTATTATAGTCTTATCTTGTGGACGTGGCACTAAATCCCATACATTGTTTCTAACAAATTGATTAAGTTCATCATGCATGGCATCAATCCAAGAAGAATCACTCAAAGCATCATGCACATTTTTGGGCTCAATTTCAGAAATCATAGCATGAAATTCATTTATTTCATCCGAAGTAATTCTTCTATGTGGTCGCACACCGTGAGTGAGGTCGCCTATGATGAGATCATGTGGGTGATCTCTATGCCATCTTGGTTGATTATTTTCTAAGTTATCATGCATTTCTATATGATCATGCATTTCTAGTGTGTCATTCATATCATGCATATCAAAAGAATCATCATTTTCATTCAACACGGGTTTCAATTCAAAATCATCTTCATAT
>AP025069.1:5491746-5650264 GCA_036186865.1 Eustoma russellianum | reverse complement strand
TCACTGTGAGGAACGGCAGCGAACGACAGCAATCCGCAAGCATCAGGAAGAAATCACTGGCCGAACCCTACAGATATTCGTTGGTTGGTACTTTCTGGTATGGCAGACCGCCCTTAAAAATTATACGTTAGGTATTTGAGAAAATTGGCTTCCAACAGGATTTACGTATTACATTGATTGATCACTCCCATATTCTCTTGAATTTCCGAAATGAAGCAGACTATTTGAGATGTTTTTATCGTCGCTCTTGGCACATCTCTGGGTGTCATATGAGAATTACGAAATGGACAGTAGATTTTGATCCCAGTGCGGATGTTCCGATTGTTCCGGTGTGGGTAGCGCTGCCGTCGCTACCAGTACACTTACATCATCGCGCTGCCCTCTTTGAAGTTGTCAGACCGATAGGACTACCTTTGAAACTTGATGTTGCGACTGCGGATGGCCTGCGCCCTTCAGTGGCTAGGGTCTGCGTTGAGGTTGATGTTTCGCACGATTTGCCACAGAAAATTTATCTGCAGGCAAAAGGCAGGATGATATTGCAATCGATAGTGTATGAGGATCTGCCTTTATTTTGTACATCTTGTCGTCGATTGGGCCATGCATCGGATGCATGCCCTCCTCAGGAGTCAGGTAAAGCTCAACCACCGCCTCCTCCTCCGCCGCCTCCGAGCCGGCCGTCACGCACTGCTAATCAACGATGGACGCCGGTTAAGCACAAGCCTAGTAACCCACCGATCACATCCCATCCAGTCATCGTTGAGGATCCTGGTCTTTCGGCTGAGCCACCGATTGGGGTTTCTCAGCCCATGGCTGAACCATGCATAGAGGATTTATGTGAAGCTGCTGACCCTAATCCTACTGTTGAGGTCAATACGGTTGAAATGGGCCATTCATCTGACACTGACCTACCGCCTGCAGATCATGTGGATGATATTCCGCATGTCTCAGAGGATGTTACACGTCGTATGGAATTTATACCCCCATCGCCTGATGAGGACATTTTAATTGCCCGTTTAGACGACCAAGAGGATGCAACGGGCTTTATTCAAGTAGTTCCGCGTCGTAAGCGTCGGACACGCAAGGAATTGCCCCCTCTTCCGCCATCTACAATCTTGACGCGAAGTGCCTCGCACATCATTCAGGGAAGTTCATCTTCTTTACCTCAATGAATCTATTAATCTGGAATGTCAGAGGCCTTCGCGCCTCTTTGCCCCGAATTAAACATTTAATTCATGAACATCGTTTACATTTGCTTGCTTTAATTGAACCCAAGCATGCTCCATCACAAATACAAGTGTTTGCTTTAAGGCTGGGATTTTCACAATTTTATGCTTCACAATCTGGACGTATTTGGTTTTTCTGGCGAGACACTGAATTTCGTTTGATTACAACACAGGATCACGATCAGGTGGTACATTTTACTATGCAGTCTTACTCGCTGCAATGGATGTTCGCTATATCAGTTATCTATGCGAAGCATTCTATTCCGCAACGGCGTCCTTTATGGCAGTCATTGTGTCATTTTGCAGACTCGTCACAGCTACCCTGGGTGTTGGGAGGTGATTTTAATACTTTTCGGGCTCTTGAGGACCATAGGGGCCATTCCACACCCTCATTAACATCATTGCAGGATTTCAATGATTGTATCGAATCTTGTTCCTTAATGTCACCTCCATATCAGGGCTCCAGATTTACATGGGCAGATGGTAGGGGCCTTGGAAGAATCCGTCGGCGTTTAGATTGGGTGTTCACAAATTCCGCGTATCAGGATGTCTTCCAAGATATGCAGTTAACACATTTGCCTAGGGTTACATCGGACCACACGCCCCTTTTATTATTATGTCGCCAGAGGGTCACAGCAGCAAGGAGATCTTTCCGCTTTTTGGATGCGTGGCTCCATCATCCAGACTTTCACTCTTACATGACACAGTCATGGTCATCTTACCCAACTACTGGTGGAATGCATGGGTTCTATCAAAAATTGTTCGCATTAAAAAAAGATATTCAGCGGTGGAATAAAGACATCTTTGGGAATATCTTCAGCAATTTGGCTCATGCAGAGACACAGCTAAATCATGCTGAGGCCGCCTGGGACGCTAATCCGACTGCGGATAACAGAGAGGCATATCAGCGCTCCAAGGCGGAGTATTTACAGGCTTCGGCTTATGAATTGCAATTTTGGAAACAAAAAGCTCGAGTCAAGTGGCTTAAGGACGGTGATGCCAACTCAAAATACTTTCACTCGGTGGTTAAGGGGAAGAGAACATCTTTGTGCATTCAGCAAATTGGATCAACCGCAGGCACAATATTGACAGATTCGGCGGACATTAAGGTGGCTGCTGTATCCTTTTATCGGGATCTGTTTGCCTCTGAACCAACATATAATCACTCGACTATACTTTCTCATATTCCTCGACTGGTAACAGATTCTAACAATATGATGCTGACACAGATACCATTGGAGGCGGAGATCAAGCATGCTGTATGGCATCTCGACTCCCAGAGCGCTGCAGGCCCAGATGGTTTTCATGGGGGCTTCTATCGATCTTGTTGGACTACCATACACTCGGATGTGGTCAAAGCAGTACAGGAATTTTTCTTAGGAGTTCCACAGCCGCCAGTCATGGCCAGTGCGTTAATCACATTAATCCCTAAGACGCAAATGCCAACGACGTTTAGCGATTTTCGCCCAATTTGTCTTACAAATTTTTTGAGCAAGATTTGTACTCGTATCATTGCTACACGCTTGAGCACGCTTCTTCCCAAATTGATTTCACCAGAACAAACAGGTTTCCTTCCCGGACATGATATTTCTACTCAAGTTTTATTAGCGCGGGAAATGATTCACATGTTGGATAGAGGTGGAGCTCAACTGTGTTTGAAATTAGACATGATGAAAGCTTTTGATCGTGTGAGTTGGGACTATTTGGAGAAATTGCTGCGCCAGTTTGGGTTTTCTGATTTCTTTAATCGGATCATTATCAATCATCTCCGAGCAACAACATTCTCTGTCTTGATCAATGGAGAGCCATCTCCTAAATTTCGGCCGGGAAGAGGAGTGAAACAAGGGGATCCTTTATCCCCACTTCTATTTATATTGGCTTCGGAGGGATTCAGTCGAGGACTAAATTCTTTAGTTACATCGGGACATATATTACCTTTCCGCCTAGGTCGTATTCCATTTACGATCACGCATCTGGCCTATGCGGATGACCTCCTTATATTTCTGCAGGGGACACGACGCAACCTAGTGCGCTTTCGCGCTTTCTTAACAGATTATGAAACAGCTTCGGGTCAGAAAATCAACTATCAGAAGAGTAACATCATTCCATCGTCAAACCTAGCGACTAGTCACTGTCGCTCCCTCCAAGACCTGATGGGCATGCGACTCACTGGTCTACCTTTTCGATATCTGGGCTCTCATCTTCACCGAGGAATTAATCGATCTCGATACTGTACTACGTTAATACAACATATTGATGACCGACTGCAAGGTTGGCACTCTAGACTTCTTTCCATGGTCGGCAGGTTGGTTTTATTACGTTCAGTCATTTCTGCGCTACCCCCTCCATATTCTTGCAGCTGGAGGCTTACCTAAGTCCGTCATTCGAATGATACATAGAAAGATGGCATCATTTTATTGGGGCAAACGACATCATTGGGTATCTTGGTCTAAATTAACAACTCCTATCGATGAGGGTGGCCTAGGTCTAAGGGATTTGAATTTTCTCCAACAAGCCTACAATTGCCGAATTTGGTGGCTTTATTATAAACAGGATACATTATGGAGTCGGTATATACGTTTTAAATATGGACGCAGAGGGGATTATCGTCCACGGTTGCCGGATTCTCCCATTTGGAAACTTATTTGTCGCACCCATACATTCTGTTCGGCTCAAACATTGGATTTGGGTACTCATCTCTTCTGGAAACCATCGACAACGGGAGAATTCACTTTAAAATCCGCTTATGATATTTGTCGGCCTCCTGCTACGACGGTGCTTTCGTCTAAGTTTATATGGTTTAAATATCATTCACCTGTTACGAAGCTTCTTCTATGGCGTATTTTTCATGCAGCTCTTCCCCTGGAAGACTACATTGGTTGTTACTCGGCTGCTCATCCTACACGATGTCCCTTTTGCAAACTGCATTCAGCCACGGTTGATCATATCTTTCTCTATTGTCCTCCAGTACGTCGTCTATGGGTCTTTTTTACAGCAGAATTGAATCTCATCTCCCCAACAACGCTGACTCTCCGGCAATATTTGCTGGCATGGTGGTATCGTTCAACTACCTCTTCAATCATTGGAGTTTTGAAAACAGTGGTCCCGGGTATATTGGTTCACAATATTTGGCGCAGTTATACTAGCCTAGTGTATGGCGAGATGACAAGTTTCTCGCATACATCTCTCCGAAATGCGACATATTTTGATATTCAAATGTGGTTTCAAACATTGCATGGATCCAAGCTAGCAGCAGGGCCTTCCCCTTCTCTACCCTGGATTCCCTATTTACGTCCGCCCCGGCTTAAAATCGTCAGATGGCTCACTCCACCGCCTGGGAAATTTAAAATGAATGTTGATGCAGCAGTTGGCCGCCATTTTTCGGCAGGTGGTGTTATACTACGGGATCAATCGGGCACCTGTGTCAGCGCGCTCTCATTCCGGTTACCAACCTGCACACCATTGATGGCGGAAATCCAAGCTTCTTTGTTCGGTCTACTCTATTTCCTTCCATTATATCGTACACTTGTTCTGGAGACGGACTGTGCTCAAATCACGCTTCGATTACGTCAGCCACAAACAGTCTATGGCAACTATCATTTATGCCTGCTACAGACTTTAGTTAATACTCATCGATTGGAGATTACAAATGTCTATAGAGAGGCTAACATGGCGGCCCATTATCTAGCCCAGCATGCTATGACATCGCCGACTACGAGCTATTTTACGGCTCGTAGTCTGCCTCCAATGGTCCGGGCGGCAGTCATCTTGGATCTATCGATTCCAAACATACGCTTTCATTAAATTTGAGCTTCCATATGGATTGGCAAGTTACTATATTTTCTGCCTGTATTATGTTCAATACAGGCAGCCCCGGTACGTTTTTTCTCCTATATTCTTGCATGGTGTATTATTTACCAAGCTCTGACAAGATGGTTGTTTTCAATGCTGCATGGCAAACATCCAAAACTGTTTTACTCATGATGGCGTCGTTTCGCTTCACTGACGTCTTCCACAAGGATTGGCAGTCTTACAATATCTCTGCCTGTACCCTCCCAGGTATAGGCAGGCTCGGTGAGTCCCAGTTTCCTCATCTTACATGTTCACTATCTCTCCAGGCGGTCTTATATACATATTGCGTCTTTCATATGGATTGGCTTACTTATCTTCACTCTGCCTGTATCCTGCTGGGTACAGGCAGGGTTGGTATGTTCATTTTTCCTTTAATAGCCACCCGATTGTTACATATGGCTTGTGGGTTTAATACTCTCTTCTTTTTTGGTGATGCATGGACGGAGCCATATTTTGCTCAGCACAATCACGGACGGTTTTTTTCCCCGGACACTACTACCTCACCCATGTTGGCGGCCACAAGTCGAATTACATTGAGTTTTTTGGTCACTGCTGCGGTTTCTGCCTATCGGAGAATTCAATAACCACATACTGTTTTTTGGATGTACACTCTATTTCTATGTAATATTAGTATCATGTTAAGTTTCTTTATCGGTAGCGCCTATCAGCATTCCAATGATATAAATATGTACGCTTTTTCCTTCGTCAAGGTTTTATCCACAAGGGTGGTTTTACTTGACAAGGTTTTAATGCGGCATATCATATACTCACTGGATGTTGATAATCATTTAATGCTACTATACTCTTTTATGTACTATGGTTTTCCTCCGCCATAAGTGAGGCTTATCCTTAATAAAAATTTTGTTTTCAAAAAAAAAAATATATGCATATATATATACATATAACATATATATATATATATATATTATATATATTTAATATATATATATATACATAATGACGAGCGATTCTCTCTGGCGACTCTCCCGGCGGCGCTAGCCGCCGCTGAGATCATTGCTGCCGGCGGCTCCCACGATCGACCCGGTTTCGTTTCTTGTTTTCTTGCGTCTGATTATTTCGCACATTGTCATTGCTGCTGATTGTTTTTATTCTTTCGTCCGAAATCTTTTGATCATGACAGCGGCACCGACCTTTGCTGCCGTTGTCACCCGGCGCTTCCCAATCCGGCAATATCTCCATTGCACCGAAAACGGTTTCTCGTCACAAGGGCCTTCCATTGGTTTCCTTTCTTGATGATGAAATTGACGCACTGGCCGAACCCTACAGGTATTTATTAGTTGGCACTTTTTGGTATGGCAGACCACCTCTGAAAGTTATACGCGTGGTATTTGAAAAAATCGGTTTTCATCAAGATTTACGTATCACATTGCTTGATAAAATGCATATTCTTCTCAATTTCCGCAATGAAGCGGACTATTTGCGTTGTTTCTATCGCCGATCACGGCAGATTTCTGGTTGCCATATGCGTATTACAAAGTGGACAGTCGATTTTGACCCAAGCGCTGATGTTCCTATTGTGCCTATCTGGGTAGCTCTGCCGGCTTTGCCAATATATTTCCATCATCGGTCTGCATTGTTTGAGGTGGTTAAACCTATTGGTACACCTTTGAAGTTGGATGTCGCCACTTCGGATGGCTTGCGTCCTTCAGTGGCTCGCGTTTGTGTTGAGGTTGATGTCTCCCAAGACTTACCACAGAAAATTTATCTGCAGGCAAAAGGTCGAATGATCCTGCAATCAATAGTGTATGAGGACCTCCCTCTCTTTTGTGCCTCCTGCCGTCGGCTAGGTCATGCCACAGCGGCATGTCCATCTACAGCCACTGATACGGCTGCTCCACCGCCTCCTCCTCCGCCTCCACTCCCTCCAAAGTCGATCCGTCCCCGTCAGCGATGGACTCCGATTAAAAAACGTGTGACGTTGCCAGGGATATCTCAGCCCGACTCTACAGAGCCTCCAATTGATATTGATAATTCATCTCTAAGCCCTTCGACTCACCAGACTGTGGCCCCTACAATGCAGGCTGGGGTTGATATTCTACAGATGCCTTCCCCGAGTCAGCCTCTTCCGCATACTACTGAAGAGGAATTTTGTGATGCTGCTGATCAGCAGCTGCCTGTCGAGCAAACACACGTAGAAACGGGTCATTCTTCGGACACAGATTTACCGTTAGACAACATGCCCGAGGAAATTCTGGATGTTACGGAAGATGTTACGCGGAAACTACAATCGATCCCACCATCACCGGATGAGGCTATTTTGTTGTCACGATTAACGGATATCGAGACTGCAACGGAATTTATAACGGTAGTTCCGCGGCGTAAACGACGCACCCGCAAAGACTTGCCGCCTCTTCCGCCTTCTACGATCTTAACTCGGAGCGCATCTCACGTTGTACAGGGAAGTACCTCTCTTACTCAATGAATAGTTTAGTGTGGAATATTAGGGGCATGCGTGCCTCATTGCCTAGATTAAAACGTTTGATTACAGAGCATCGGTTGCATTTATTAGCTTTATTAGAGCCCAAACACACACCTTCAAGCATTTGTCGATTCATGTTGCAGCTTGGTTTCACACACTCTTACGCTTCTCATTCGCATCGTATTTGGTTTTTCTGGCGTGATACTGAGTTTACATTGCTTGCTACTCAGGATCAGGGTCAGGTGGTGCATTTTACTCTTCAATCCATTTCACTGCAGTGGAAGTTTATTTCGGTGGTATATGCTACCACGACGCCTGTCCTGCGCCGCCCTCTTTGGCAAGATTTGAGTGACTTTGCTGATTCGTGTCAGTTGCCTTGGCTAGTTGGTGGTGATTTTAACACATTTCGCGCGTTAGAAGATTATCGTGGTCGGTCGGTTCCATCACTAGCATCATTACAAGACTTTAATGATTGTATTGAACATTGCTCTCTGATGGCTCCTCCTCATCAGGGTTCAAGATTCACTTGGACGGATGGGAGAGGTCTTGGTCAAATATCTCGCAGATTAGACTGGCTCTTTATTAATTCTGCATTCCAAGATAGCTTTGCGACGATACAGTTGTCTCATCTACCGAGAGTGGCTTCTGATCATATGCCATTACTGTTCATCTGTCGTCGACAGGAGGGGTCTAGCCGCCGCACATTCAGGTTTTTAGATGCATGGTTGCATCATTCAGACTTTTATAATTACATGAAGCAGGCGTGGCTTTCTTATCCTACTACGGGTTGTATGTATGGTTTCTACAGCAAGCTATGCTCATTTAAAAAAGATATTCAACGATGGAATAATGACGTTTTCGGCAATATTTTTCATAATCTTAAGTATGCGGAGACTTAATTAAATCATGTTGAAGCTGCCTTGGATGCTCAGCCTACAGAGGACACTCGGGCCGCATATCATAAGTGTAAGGCCGAATATTTACAAGCATCTAATGCGGAATTACATTTCTGGAAACAAAAAGCACGAGTGAAATGGCTTCAGGAAGGTGATGCGAATACACAATATTTTCACTCTCTTGTTAAGGGAAAGCGGACACACTTACGTATTCAGCAAATACAGGCACCGGATGGTCAGTTGCTAACGGAGTCATCGGACATTGTGACCGCTGCGGTATCTTTTTACACCGACTTGTTTGCTCCAGGTTCTACGCAAAATCATTCAGCTATATTATCTTACATTCCTCGACTGGTCTCCGAAGAGGATAATACACGACTAACCGCGCTGCCCACTGCATCCGAAATTAAAGATGCGGTATGGCATCTGGATCCTCACAGTGCTGCTGGCCCAGACGGTTTTCACGGTATGTTTTATCGTTCATGTTGGTCGGTTATACATTCTGATGTGGAAAAAGCTGTGCAAGAATTTTTCTTGGGTATTCCGCAGCCATCAATGATGGCAAGTGCAGTTATTACTTTGATACCCAAAACCTCCTCACCACGATCTTTCGGTGATTTCCGTCTAATCTGCTTGACGAATTTCTTAAGTAAGGTATGTACCCGCATTATTGCGACGCGTTTGGGTCTGCTTCTCCCCAAGTTGATTTCTCCGGAACAAACAGGTTTTCTCCCAAGACATGATATCTCTACACAAGTTTTATTGGCGAGAGAAATGGTTCATATGTTGGATAATGGCACTTCGCATGTATGCTTAAAATTGGATATGATGAAGGCTTTTGACCGAGTCAGTTGGAATTATTTAGAACAACTATTATTGCGATTTGGTTTTTCAGGTTTCTTCACTAGGTTAATCCTCAATCATCTCCGCGCTACTACATTATCAGTTTTGATTAATGGGGAACCATCTCCAACTTTTCGTCCACATCGAGGGGTGAAGCAGGGAGACCCTTTATCTCCGTTGCTTTTCATTCTGTCTTCTGAGGGGTTCAGCCGTGGCTTATCCTCGTTAGTGACAGCTGGACATATTAAATCATTTGGCCTTGGTCGGATCCCATTTTCCATATCTCATTTGGCGTATGCCGACGACCTCCTTGTTTTTCTGCAAGGTACACAACGAAACATTCGACGGTTTAAAAAGTTCTTAACGGATTATGAAACTGCGTCTGGGCAAAAGGTCAATTTTCATAAGAGTAGTCTTATTCCATCGGATCATCTTTCGGTGAGTCGAGTTCGCGCATTACAGGAGATACTTGGAATGAGGCTTTCGGCACTGCCTTTCCGTTATTTGGGTTCTTATCTTCACAAGGGTATTAATCGTTGTCGCTATTGTGCTACTCTTTTACAACATTTTGATGATAGATTACAAGGATGGCATTCTAGGCTGTTATCTTCTGCGGGCAGATTAGTTTTATTGCGCTCGGTGATTTCGGCGCTCCCTCTTCATGTCATGGCAGCAGGGGGCCTCCCAAAATCAGTCATTCAGGTGATTAATAGGAAAATGGCTACTTTTTATTGGGGGAAGCGACACCACTGGGTTGCATGGTCACATATTACATTGCCTATTGAAGAGGGTGGCTTAGGCCTGCGGAATCTTCATTCCTTACAGCAGGCATATCATTGCAGGATATGGTGGCTCTATCATAAGCAAGACACATTATGGAGTCGGTATATGCAGGCAAAATATGGACGCAGGGGTGATTATCGGCCACGTTTGCCGGATTCGCCAATTTGTAAACTTATTTGCCGCATTAATCATATTTGTGTCGCGCATACAGCAGGGATGGATCGCTTTCTCACGTGGCAACCCTCGGCCTCGGGGGAGTTCACTTTAAAATCCGCTTACAATATATGTCGTTCAGCTAGACCTACATTACACACAGCTAAATTTATTTGGTTCAAATATCATTCGCCAGCCATCAGACTTTTACTCTGGCGTTTATTTCATGCGGCATTACCATTTGAAGACTATATAGGACGCTATTTGACAGCGCGCCCTACACAATGCCCGTTTTGCAAGCGGCATTCCTCCTCCGTTGATCATGTATTTTTGTATTGTTCCACAATACAGCCCCTGTGGATGTTCTTCGCAGCGGAATTGCAGGGGGTCTCTCCAACTACTCTATCCCTTCGACAATATTTATTGGCATGGTGGTACAGGTCATCTGCGTCTTCCATTAAGGGGGTGCTAAAAATTGTTGTCCCTGTCATTTTAGTGCATAATATATGGCGTTGTTATGCAAATATGGTGTATGGTGATCAGGCATACTTTTCTTTATCTGCACTTCAATATACAACTCATTCTGATATTCATATGTGGGTTCATACAATACAAGGCACAAAACTTGCAGCCGCCCCTGCGCCTTCCTTATCATGGCTTCCAAAGATTCGCGCCCCGCGTCTACAAGTGATTAAATGGCTTACCCCTCCATCGGGACTATTTAAGCTCAATGTTGATGCAGCGGTTGGGCGCAGCAACGCTGCAGGGGGTATCATTTTACGTAACTCTTGTGGCGCATGTGTCCGAGCCGTCGCATTCCGCCTTCCTTCGTGCCCTCCGTTGCAAGCTGAAATTCAGACGGCTTTGTTTGGATTGCTATATTTCCTGCCATTATATAGGTCCCTGATTATAGAGACGGACTGTGCGCAGCTACTGCAACGTCTACGTCAACAGCAACCCGTGTTTGGAAACTTCCATCTTACATTACTACAGCTGCTGATCACAAGCCATAATTTGGAAATTCAGCACGTATTCAGAGAGGCAAATATGCCAGCACATTACTTAGCTCAGCATGCAATGTTGTCACCGCGCACTTCCTTCTTCACATCTTCCAGCCTTCCATCAATGGTTCGGGCTGCAGTCTCATTGGACCTCACCTCAGCGACTTTGCGTAGGCGATAACATAATGTCTTCCAAATGGATTGGCACACTCGCATTTTCTCTGCCTGTGCTCGTCAGAGTGCAGGCAGGCAGGGTATGTTGCCTGTTCGTTTTAAATTATTTATCATAGGCATTCGAATGGCTTACACACATATTGTTTTCCCATGTACATGGCTTACATCTGATGACGACGCTCGATCCATTTTGGTACATGTTGCGGCCAGTGATACCACGGAAACTCAATTTGATTGGCACTGGTGTATTGTTGCTGCCTGTGCTTTTCTATGTGCAGGCAGCCTTGGTGAGCTCCACAAATTATCGATCTGTTTGATGTTGGTTTGGCTTGGCATATGTGATGTATCTTTTGATTTTGCTGCTGCATGTGTTTTTGCGTGGCTTCAATTTTGGATGCTTGCTTTTCTCTGGAGCTTCGATCTGGCTGGGTACTCATTTCGCGCAACGATTTCTAACTTGAGGCTCCCGAATATGGTGCGCTGGCGTCAGTGTTGGCTGCCTCCGATTGCCTCTTGCAGGGACTGGTGTTTTCTGACATATCCTGCCTGTTTCCTCAGGAATACAGGCAGGCTCGGTATGTCTATTTCTTTAATGGCCTGTATTTCATACTTTATTCTCCTGTATCATAACGACTGTTTGGCTCCTGCTCTTTCATGTTTTGGATTCTACCCGGCGGCTGATGGCTTTTCCTCCTTGGCGGCTTTAATGAGCATTGACAAACCCATATCTGGCTTTTACATGAATCGATTACTGGAGGTGACACTACTGGGTCACAATTTTGATCATCTCGACGAATCTCAATATTTGTACTCAGATTTCGATTCTATGCATTTCGATGATAGTCATATAAATATGTACGCTTATTCCTTCGCTAGGGTTTTATCCACAAGGGTGTTTTTCCTAGCAAGGTTTTAATGCGGCATATCGTATATGACTGGAGATCTGTAATTCTTAGTTCGTTATTTCATTTATTTGCCTACTCTGAATTTCTGTAATATGGTTTTCCTCCGCCATAAGTGAGGCTTTATTTTAATAAAATAAATGTTTCATAAAAAAAATATTATATATATATTTAGATTTTTTTTTTAAAAGGCACAATACACATATATTCCGACGTACTACCGACACGTTACATATATTATGAACGTACGTCAATGTCACACCACTATACTTACCTCATATTTATGAGTATATTCAGGTCTTATATCGTATGATATAAGTCATGGTGATGACAAAATTATAACGACACATTACAAGATTAAAAACCAAAAATTGTCGTATTGGGTGACTACCGAAACTTCGCTAACGTGTCACGTACTTGCCATATATAGATAGCCAGCCCCTACACCTCAAAAATGGGCACAAATTTTGTGGCTAACATGGTACACTCAGGCATAAAATCATTCCATATTGGCACACACAAATCACCCCCAATTAAGGCCAAATTGTGGATATTCCAAATTCCTCTTTTGAAGCACATGGGGGGCGCCACTTTAACCAGCCATTAGAGCTGAATATTAAAGTTATTTTATGCATATTATGTGTGACATAATATATATATCATGTGCACAAAGTTTGAATTTAATCGGAGAAAAATCGCGTAATCGACAAAAGTCGAAAATTCGGTTTTCTACGAACACAACACATGAACGTTTTTGGCATGACATCTAACATGTATATAGACACTTTTTACATATTCAATACATATTAAAGTGTTCTAGAATATTCAAATTAGAGCTGATTGGAATATACCATATGTGTATAATTATTGTGCACTATTTTACAAAGTTTACAAAAAATAAAATTCAGCACATTTATGAGGCACATCACACACCTAATGCAGCCTTGGTGGAGCTTATGTGGAGCTTAGTTGGCATCTCAATTGGTGGAGAATAAGCCACACAAGGTTAGTGACATAATGGAGGAAACTACACAAGGTAATATTTCAAACTTTGTTACAAATGTAACTCATGCTGAAAATTCAGCATGTGTGAATTGATGTGGCCGAATTTATGGTCTTAATTGTGATCAATTTGCTTCTCAATATTCAAGGGATTAATTTGTAGTAATATGGTAACAATTTCAAAGTCTTGAGATTATTGCACATGCAGAAAATTCAGCATGTGATACAAATGGTGCTGGCCGATTTTTTGGCCTTAATGGAGATCAAAAATTACTTCCAAATTTGAGGGGATTAATTATATAATTTTTGGCAATGTTTTGAACTTCAATTTGGCACATGTTTTACATTTTATCTCAGATTTTTTCAGACATTAAGTGATGGTGCAACTCATCCAATGAAGGAGTGCCAAGTAAGCAAAGCCAAGACAATCATCCAATCAAGTTGTGCCAAGTAAGCAAGATGATGTCACATTTATACAAGGCATTCTTCCAAGGACTTAAAAAAGAATTTCCAAGGTGAAGAAATGCCCTAGGGGCAGCGGCCAAGACTTGATAAAAGGAAGAAAAGAGAGCCAACTCAAATGCAAGACAAGTCTCATAACTTTCAAGTGCAAAAGAATCTTCTACTTTCTTCTTCCACATTTCTTTCTTTCTTCTTCTTCTTCTCTCAAGCCTATCGTTCTTATATTCAATATATTAAATAGGCTTTGATTAGACCACCATACACGTTTCAATTGTAAAAAGTTAATCAAGTTGTGATCAAACCTTCATCCGTTCGGTGGTGGTGTTCGTGAAAGGTGTGATTGCTTGTAACGCTTGTGTAAAGGGTTGGAGTTGGTGTGTAACTCCAGCAACCCTTGTGGTAAGGTGTTATTTTGTGATTACTGATAACCGAAGAAGGTGTCCTCGAAGATTGGAGTAGGTTGTGTTAACCGAACCAGTATAAAATTCTCAGTGTTATTACTTTCAGCACTTTACTTTCAGTTTCTAGCATTTTTCATCGTTTTTATTGTATTAGTAAAAATATCAAACGACTTTCAAAATTTACCTAACTTTGTGAAAATATAGACAAACCTCTTAAGTTTCATTTGGCGCAAGTCTCAACCCATTTGGATAAGTATAAGTCAATTAAACGTCAATAGTTCTGAGACTAGTGTAATCTGATTTTCAGACTTGCAAAGGTTGAGAACTTGAACGCATTTGACATACTTTCCAAAAGCATTTTTCAAAACTGTTTCAACCCATTTAAATGCGTATAGTAAGGGTGTTGTCATTAAAGTTTTAGACCATTTGAAGTTACGGATTAATCGGAATAAATTTTTTAAATCAGACTACTGTTTGTGGCAGATTTGCGCAATCTGACTACAAACGATTTTTCAAAGGGTTAGAGGTTGAATTTTGATCTGAAATTTTTAGAGGATACTCAGAACATCTGAGATTAGAATCTCTCAAAATTTAAGAATTTTTGAAGGCCTGTAACCTAATTTTGCAAACGTTTCAAAACAGAATCTGAAAACAGAAACTGTTTTCAGAAGTTGGATTTTTGGTTGAAAAGTTTTTAAAAACTAAATTTTCCGCATCCACTATTCAATCCCCCCTCCTTCTAATGGTGCCTTACAAGTCCTACATCAAGATATTTACAGATGGAGACTGGGCTGGTTCCAAAACAGACATGAGGTTGACTACAGGCTATGGAACTTTCCTTTGGGGAAACTTAGTCACATGGCGAAGCAAGAGACAACCTGTAGTGTCAAGGAGCAGTGCAGACACTGAGCTGAAAGCTCTTTCATTAGGAATTTGCGAAGAGATTTGGATCAGAAGAATACTTGAAGACCTTCATATCAATGCAAGTCTAACAATCCAAATCTACTGCGACAGTGTCCCTGCGATAAGCATGGCAGAGAATCCAATTCCGCACGACAAATTAAGCATGTAGAAATTGACATACATTTTATTCGAGAAAAGATAGAAATAAATGAGGTCAGGTTAGTACACATCTCCACCAAAGATCAAGTAGCTGGCCTTCTTACAAAACCAGTATCAACTAGTATCTTGCAGTGCTTAATGTCCAAGCTTGGTTGTATGAATATATAAAACTAAGCTTGAGGGGGAGTGTGAAAACTAAGTCTCAGTCGAGCTGAACTGAATTGCCGAGCTGACCTCAGGTAGACAAACCTGATCTGGGCAACAACGAACTAAAGACAAACTGTCAGCTGAGCTGAGCTGACAGATGTGAAGAGTAACCTTACTGAGCTGAAGAGGAGCTGAGGCGAAGCACGGAACAAAGACTAAGATGAAGACAAGAACTGTGCTGAGCTGAAGAAGAGGTGAGGCGAAGCACGAAACAAAGACTAAGATGAAGACAAGTATGGCTGTGCTGAATTGAAGTGTAGCTGATGTGAAGCTGAACAAAGAAGAGCCAGAGATGACAAAGTAAAGAAGTGCTGAGTCGAGGTAACGAAGTGAAGCACAAGATATAAAATGCCGGCCCGCCATGCTTAGAATTATTGTAACTTAGAAATATTTTACTGTACATAGCAGAGCTCCATTGGTAACTAGACGTTATCACAGCCGTTAGAGTTAACCACTGACCAAGTGGTTAAAATAGCCGTTAGAAGTAGAATTCAACCCCTATAAAAGAGAAATAACTCTGTAAATGAATTTTAACTTGAATGAATTTCTAATTCTTTAATCTCGACACTTGATATATCTGTTAGCCATGCTCAAAGCATATGAGTAATCTGGACGCATATATAACATGGCGTACATGGTAGAACCTACCGTCTAAATTGAATCAAACATTTTTCTATTAGAGCGGAACAAGTGTTGAAATTAGGCATGTTCAAGTTCGACTAATGATTGCTAAAGAATGAATCCAAATTTTCGAGCTTGGCTCGAGTGAATTTTAAAATTGCTCAAGTTTGGATAGATAATACTCAAATTGTTTCAAAGATATTGAAGCCCGAACTTAGTTTTAAGCTTATACATATAAAATTTAAATTTTAGTTGTCAAAGTTCTACATTTAAAAACACAATAATAATTAACTATGTAGTTATAATACATAACCAATAATATAGTCAGAAATATAGGATAAAAAATGTATAAATAATATAGGTATACTTGTATATATATGTATATCATATGCTTGATACGTACTCGAATCCAAACAACAACACGCGAGTTAGGGTTTTTTTCTTAAGGATCTACTCGAATTTGACTCAAATATCATTTACTTCCTGTATAGACGAAGCATTTTATGAATCGAGCACGAATAACTCATGAGCTACCTGGCTTATTTGCACTGCTAAAAACGCTCTTTCGAACTGTTATAAAACGATTGATACTTCTCTGCAAAAATTAACTTCCAAAGTTAGTTTATGACAGATCAAGATCGAAAAGAGACGTCTTAAGTTGCAAAAGTTTCATCATTTCAACAAAAGACAGCAGAAAAATCTATAGTATGCACCGATCGAAACATTCGCTCACTTTTACCAAACGCTGGATTTGAAATTTTGGAACGTTGCAACTCAGACTCATCACTGGACTCTGGACCGAACATTCGGTATACGGCTTCACTGAACATTCAGTCATTGGACAAAAACTTCAGAATTAGATCGAACTCAGAACTCATCACCGAACATTCGATCTCACTCACTGAACATTCGGTCTCACTCATCGAACGTTCAATCACTTCAGAATTCAGAGAATGCAGAGTATCGACTCACCCATCCAGTTTAAGTTTCACTTCATTCTCCGATCAACCTTATTACATGTTTTTAGGTAAAATTGAAGCAATTTCTAAATCATTTTTATGCATTTTTCCAACAAGAATTACCTCTATAGCTTTGGATAAGCGTGGGCGTCTCCTACATAATGTTTATTTTTTTTGTCGTGAAGAAAGAAAGAATTTCAGATGGACATCATCCAACCTACGTGACCGCTGGGCTTCTAATTTTCATCCTTTATAATGATCTTTGAGGCTGGGGTGGTGGGGCTCCTCAGATAAAGGATTTTACACGTTACTTCAAGAATTTAAGATGGACAATAAATCTTATAAAGGATCTTATCTCTTATGGAGAATGATTCCAGTAAGGAAAGCATCCACACCAATTTCAGGCAAGTCGAAAGGGCTGAACAGGGCTGACGCCTTCCAAGTTCAAGCTGCTAAAAGAGGTTCAATGACCCTTCAATTTCTCGAAATAGTAAACATGGGACTCGAAAACCATAGATCTCTTCCGAGCATAAAGAGATGGTCTTCAGAGAACCTTTCATAGTCCCATATCTTCCAAAATCGCCTTGGGCCATTCCGGATCCGGAAGGTAATCGGACAAGCCCATCAACTGCTTTCGTGATTTGAAACACACGGAGCCTGACATTCTCTTTTCAATCGCTTTCCTACTTTCAATGTGAATTTATCCATTGTGTACAACTTTGAACGAATCTACAGGTGTAAAGATACAGGAAAATAAAATTTTAATTGCAAGGACAAATTAGTAATATTTACCAAAACTAAATAATAAAATAATAATAAATAGTAAAATTGGGAAGTTAATCTCTAAATTGGTGTTCTCAAAAAGAAAATCTCTAAATTGGTAATTCCCACCAGTTATCCAAAGCCAGTAAGTGAGGAAATGGGTAGGGGGTAGGGAACTGCCGGGCAAAAGAAAGTAAACAGAAGCAAGACTGAAGAAAGAAGAAACATAAAGCAAAGATAGTCATAGTATAATGGAGGAAGAGGAGGAAAAAGGGGAAAAAATTATTAGACTTCTGCATTTGAGCAGGGCCTGAAGAGGGGTCGGATCTGATATACACAGCTTTATCTTACAATTTGTGTAAGAGGCTGTTTTCGCGGCTCAATTTATGCAAGAGTCTGTTTTCATGGTTCGAACTTGTGACCTCACGGTCACAAAGGAGCATGAACAATTGTCTTTAAAAGAACGAGCAAAAGGAAGAGGAAAAAAAGAAAGACGTTAAAGAATATTTCGAGAAGTATTTTATTTTCTCCAAACAAGTAATTTAATGTTTAGATTTTATTTTTATACAAGTGTTCCATGTATTTGACTCCAGATGAAGTGATGATGAATGATTATAAGGATACTTGACAAATTTTACTGGTAAACTATAGTCAAAATCCCGGTTCGAATTTTAGTTTCTGGGTTCAATATTATATACGGTCAGGGATAATTTACTAGAAGAACGCCTCTTCTCCATTATCTCCTTTTTTGCTTTTTATTCTTTACTTTTTTTCCTTTTTTAAGCATGTATGATGAGAATTATTAACCAACCATGCCTACTTTTTCCATATACATATACATACATACATACATATATATATATAAGCTCCGGCGATCACGGAAGACTGGCATCGGCGATCATCCGCCGCCGTCGCTGACTGCTGCAACCTCCGATCACTCTTTGATTTCGGCCTCCTAATTTCGCTTCCTGATTTCCATCCGAAACAATTAACATCGGTCACACAGAATTCCGCCATTGCGATATATATATACACGAAGTCGATCAGCGGCGCAGGCGATTTTGCATTGCTTTCCTGCTCTCTGCGAACCCTTATTTTTCCTCCGAGATGACTGACCCGGCGCCATCGTTTGCTGCAGTAGTCACCGGCGCCGCCACCTCTCAGTCTATCAACATCTCTCCCAAAACGGTTTCTCGATATAAAGGTATTCCCTTAATATCCTTTTTGGATTCGGAAATTGATGAACTTGCTGCTCCATTCAAATATTCGTTAGTGGGAACTTTTTGGTATGAGAGACCTCCATTAAAGGTGATCAGGGAAGTTTTTGAAAAGATTGGTTTTCAACCGGATCTCCGTATCACTCTTATTGATCAGACACATATACTTCTCAACTTTCGAAATGAAGCAGATTATTTGCGTTGTTTTTATCGGCGATCATGGCATATTTCTGGATGTCATATGCGGATAACCAAATGGACAGTTGATTTTGATCCGTCCACTGATGTGCCAATAGTACCAGTATGGATTGCTTTTCCTGGCCTTCCCGTTCATCTTCACCGAAAGGAGGCCATATTTGAAATTGTGAAACCCATTGGGAGCCCTATCAAGCTCGATGTTGCGACAGCGGAGGGTCTTAGACCATCGGTTGCACGTGTATGTGTGGAAGTCGATATTTCCAGAGAATTGCCGCAGAAAATTTACCTCGAAGCCAAAGGTCGTTTTATTCTGCAAACTGTAACTTATGAAGATTTACCATCATTTTACACTTCTTGTCGACGTTTAGGCCATGCAGCCTCAGCATGCAAACCCTCTTCGGTGGATAAAATTCCACCACCACCGCCACCCCCTCCGCATCGACCACAGGCGCAACGTTGGACTCCGGTTAAAAAGCGCCCTGCTGCTCCATCTGATACTCCAGACACGGCTCCTGTGTTGACCGATATCCCTCTCCGCGATGTTTCCCCAGCACGCGACGCTGACCCAACCGAACATACTCCTGAGGATATCTTGGAACCATTGTGTGATCCTACTGAGCCCAATGACATTGGACACTCGTCTGATACAGACCTTCCGGTTACAGAAAACATTGAGATTCCTATGGTGCCAGAGGATGTAGCTACTCGCATTCAGCAGCTACCCTCTACTCCTGATACGGATGTATTAATCTCTCGCTTACAGGACTCAGCAGATGATTTTATCCAGGTGGTGCCACGCCGAAAACGTCGTCCAAAAAAGGATCTTCCACCATTACCTCCGTCGTCTATTCTCACACGCAGCGCTTCGCATGCGATACAGGGAAGTAACACTACACTTTCTCAATGAATATTATGATATGGAATACAAGGGGCCTTCGTGCCTCTAAACCTCGTTTGCATCACCTGATTCATGAGCATCGATTAAATTTACTTGTCGTCATAGAGCCTAAACATGCATCTAACACTGTTTCGCGATATGCTTTCGATTTTGGTTTTTCAAATTCATATGCATCCCAGTCTGAACGTATATGGTTTTTCTGGCGTGATTCTCACTTTGAGTTGGTCTCAGTACAGGATGAAGGGCAAGTAGTACATTTTACACTACTGTTTCGGCAATTACAGAATCTTTTTGTCCTCTCGGCAATCTATGGCAGCCACACGCCACTATTGCGTCGTGCCTTGTGGGCTTCTTTATGTACTTTTTCTGAAAACACAACACTTCCTTGGGTTTTAGGGGGAGACTTCAATACATTCCGCTATCTCTCAGATCATGACGGACGCTCTCAGCCTTCGCTCTCAGTTCTGCAAGATTTTAATGATTGTATAGAGTCCTACGGTTTGATGTCACTACCATTTCAGGGTTCTAGGTTCACATGGTCGGATGGTCGAGGTCTTGGCAGGTTACGTCGACGTTTAGATTGAGTGTTTATTAATTCTGATTTTCATGATAAGTTTGAAGACTTGCAGCTTACGCATCTCCCTCGAATTGCGTCGGATCATACGCCACTGCTTTTCAAATGCCGACATACTATGGGCTCGTAGCGACGCACATTTCGGTTCTTAGACTCATGGCTGCAGCACCCCGATTTTCATGATTATATGCGCGACGCATGGAACGCGTATCCAACAACAGGAGGCATGTATGGTTTTTATCATAAACTATTTAGGTTCAAAAAGGATGTGCAGCAATGGAATAAAGACATCTTTGGTAATATTTTCTCTCGGGTCCAACATGCTGAGGCTCAGCTTATACAAGCCGAGCAACGGTGGGACATGCAGCCGACAGAGGAAAGTCGTACGGAGTACCATCGCGCAAAGGCAGAATATCAACAAGCAGCCTCTTATGAAATGCATTATTGGAAACAAAAAGCAAGAGTTCGATGGTTGAAGGATGGCGATGCAAATACTCGTTACTACCATTCTATTGTCAAAGGCAGACGTCTACATCTTAAGATTCAGCAAATTCAATCAACTACTGGTATTATCTGTACTACCCCTCATGATATAATGACTGAAGCTGTGTCGTTTTATACATCTTTATTTGCGCGAGAAACCACGGGCAATTATGATCATATTCTTCGTCACATTCCATCTCTGCTTTCATCAGAGGACAACGCCACATTAATTCAAATTCCAATGCCTGATGAAATTAAGGAGGCGGTTTGGCATTTAGATCCACACAGTGCAGCGGGACCTGATGGTTTTGATGGTAACTTTTATAGAACCTGCTGGTCAATTATACACAAGGATGTTATCTTAGCAGTTCAAGAATTCTTTATTGGCGTCCCACAACCCAAAGTTATGGCGAGTGCTTTGATTACATTAATTCCAAAGAAAGCTTCTCCTACAACCTTCAGTGATTATCGTCCTATTTGTCTAACAAATTTTATCAGTAAAGTATGCACCAGAATTGTAGCTAGTCGCTTGAGTAAGTTGTTGCCTCGTCTAATATCTCCAGAACAAACAGGTTTTCTTCCGGGTATGGATATTTCTCATTCAGTTTTGCTGGCTAGAGAGATGATTCATATACTTGATCGAGGTGGTTCACAACTGTGCCTTAAATTGGATATGATGAAAGCTTTTGACAGAGTTAGCTGGGAATACTTGGCATTAGTCCTTAAGGCCTTTGGATTTTCAGGCTTTTTTACGCGTATTATTCTGAATCATTTGAGTGCCACCACACTTGCAGTTTTAATAAATGGTCAGCCATCTCCTTATTTTCGCCCATTTAGAGGAGTAAAGCAAGGGGATCCGTTATCTCCTTTATTATTTATTTTAGCAGCAGAAGGTTTTAGCAGAGGCTTAAATGCTTTGACAGCAGCAGGTGTGTTGCAGCCATTCCGATTGGGACGCATGCCGTTTCCAGTTACGCACTTGGCTTATGCAGATGACCTTCTGATATTTCTTCGAGGTACGCAGCGAAATTTGCGACATTTTCATATATTTCTTAAACAATATGAAACTGCTTCAGGCCAGAAAGTGAATTTCCAAAAGAGTAGTATGATTCCTTCTGCTGCTGTTACTCCACATCAGCGTCAAATTTTCATGAATATTTTGGGCATGCGTCTATCAACTCTCCCGTTTCGATATCTTGGATCCTTTCTACACAAGGGTATTTCTCGTTCTCAACACTGTGTCTCACTGCTACAGCATATTGATGACAGACTTCAAGGGTGGCACTCTAAATTACTATCTGCTGCAGGCCGACTCGTGCTATTGCAATCGGTGATTGCTGCGCTGCCTCTTCATATTATGGCAGCGGGTGGCATACCTAAATCGGTCATCAAAATTATTTATCGCAAAATGGCTACGTTTTATTGGGGTCGACGACATCATTGGGTCTCGTGGACAAACATTGCCAAACCAAAGTCTGAGGGAGGTTTAGGCCTCCGAGATTTAAATGCCTTACAAAAGGCATATCATTGCCGTATTTGGTGGTCTTATCATCAGAATACAACTTTGTGGAGCAAATTTATGCATGCAAAATATGGTCAGCGACAGGACTATCTTCCTCGACTAACCGATTCACCTATCTGGAGAACAATTTGCCGTATTCATTCGTTCTGCTTAATGCACACAATAAGACAGGGTGATCAGCTCACATGGATACCAACTACACTGGGGGAATTTTCAATTAAGAGTGCTTATGACATCTGCCGGATTTCCTCTCCCACTGCGCTATCGGCCTCTTTTATTTGGTCCAAGCATCATTCTCCCTCTATCTGATTGTTCTTATGGCGTATTTTTCATTCAGCATTGCCTTTTCAGGACTATATTGGACGATACATTGCGGCACAACCAACACAATGCCCGTTCTGCAAGCGCGATTCGGCTACGATAGACCATGTTTTCATATTTTGTTCTTATATTCACCCTATATGGTATTATTTTGCAAGTGAGCTGCATTGTCCCCCTCCTTCATCATTGCACCTACGCCAGTATCTTCTTGCTTGGTGGTATCGGTCATCTCTCTCTTCTCTTATCGGGGTTTATAAAATAGTGATTCCCGCCTTCATCGTCTATAACATTTGGTGTGCTTATACATCCATGGTTTATGGGGACAAAACAACATGTACAACAGTTTCTCTACGAGCTACCATCCACTATGATATTATGCTGTGGCACAAAAAAATGGCAGGCTCTAAGCTTTCTACCTATCCAAGGCAGGTATTCCAATGGCTTCCTCCCCCTCGGCCACCTCGACCAGTCATAGTTCGTTGGGTCACCCCGCCTTCTGGCCGATTGAAACTCAACGTTGATGCTGCGGTGGGCCGCCAATTTGCAGCAGGCGGTGCCATATTACGTAATCATACAGGCTTCTGTCTAGGGGCAATCTCATTCCGGCTCCCAAAATGCGCTCCTCTTCAGGCAGAAATCCAAGCTGCGCTTTTTGGTCTCCTTCATTTCCTTCCGTTGCATCGCTCGATTACCCTCGAGTCCGACTGCATCCAACTGATTGATAGGCTCAGGCAGTCAAACGCCACCCCAGGGAACTCCCAGCTACGTTGGCTTCTTGATCTTGTCCAGTCTCATCGACTTCCTAGCAGTCATATTTATCGTGCAGCAAATATGGCAGCACATTACTTAGCACAGCATTCCATGTTACACCCAATAACGGCGTACTATACTGCGACTACTCTCCCATCTTTGGTCAAGGCAGCTGTCACTTTAGATCTCACATCTGTTCATTTACGAGTCCCTTGACATTTACGGTCTTCCATATGGATTGGCGCTATTTTGCATCACCTGCCTGCACCCATTGGGCTGCAGGCGGGCACGGTATTTTATGCATTACGAGTTTTCTTGCATCAATATAACAGGCTATTTTATTTCATGGGAGCGATTTGGACATCATATCGGCGCCTTTATTACACTCTCATTTTTGCATTGGCGAGTGGAGGACTATACTGCGGGAACACGAACTTAGATCAAGAAGCAGATACATCCAGACATTTAACTGATGGAATCTACACACTGTCGCCTTGGCTGCCTAGTCAAGGCGACTTGGGTATGCAATTACACATTCTGTTTATGCTTCTCACTTTTGGACTTTCTACTCTTTTAATGTGTTCTCTTCATCCGCGCGAGATTATAACTGCGACTTTCATCCGTCTGTCACGATGGCATCCTATTTTTCAAGCAGCCTTCGAAGGTTGGGACAACACACGGCAACAAAGGTCAAGCGTTGGCGATTACCCTGTCTGCGGCCTCAAATTATTATTCCATCCGCCTGCAGCACATCTTCATTTATATACACTTTTCCACATATATCATATCAATGACAGCCGTATAAATATGTACGCTTTTTCCTTCGCCAAGGTTTTATCCACAAGGGTGGTTTTACTTGGCAAGGTTTTAATGCGGCATATCATATACGACTGGAGATATGAGATTATTAGTTCTTTAATTTATTTATTCACATACTCTGACTTTGTAATATGGTTTTCCTCCGCCATAAGTGAGGTTGCTCCTTAATAAAATTCTGTTTTTATATAATATATATATATATATATAAACATTGGGGAGGGGAATCGAACTCGAGATCCGGAAATGGGATAAAATACTACTCAACCGCTAAACCTAAAGATTTTTTGCAAATACATATATATTTATATATACGTGTGTGTGTGTATCATCATCATCATCATCCGTACCCAGTATATCCCAACGACAGCAAAAGCTATCGTTAGGGTTTGAGGAGGGTAAATGGTAGGCAGACAATACCTCTATCCCAAGGGATAGAGAGTATGCTTCCAGTGAGACCCCCGGCTCAATATGTACCCGCATAAATGACATAATAATAGAGATATGATGTGCTAGTGTGTTAGTGAGGGAATTCAGGAAATACAAAGAAGAGAATTTCGATATTAAAATACACATAACGTGTATATGTGCATGTAATGCAAAACAACCGTAAAACATAAGCAAACAAGCGCAAAGTCAACCTAAAGCGTAGATAGTATCTACGCCTATCTATGTCCCTAAATATACTCTAAGATGTCCCTATATATGACATATACCTCGTTAACCTTAATATTATGTCTCTATGAACTCCTATCCTGGACCATGTCCTCAGAGAGGTGCAAATCTAGTAGGTCATGCCTAATCTGCTCATCCAAGTTAGTTTGGGCCTGCCTTTACTCCTGTTCTCCTCTGCAATGAGGCTTTCAATTGCTCTGACCGTCGCCGTTGTCTGTCTCCGCTTGACATGCCCAAACCATCTCATTCTTCTCTCCCTTATCTTATCTGCTATACTAGCCACGCCTAACCTTTCTCGAAATACCTCGTTTCTGATCCGGTCTAGCCTTGTATGCCCACACATCCATCTTAACATCTTCATCTCTGCCACTTCCATCTTCTGTAATTGTGACCTCTTGATGGCCCAGCAGTCTGTCCCATATAGCATTGCCGGTCGCACTGCCACCCTATAAAATTTTCCCTTTAATTTATTTGGGAAATTTTTGTCACACAGTACCCGTGAGGCCGCCCTCCATCTACACCAGCCTGCTTGAACTCGATGTGCTACATCATTATCTATGTCGCTATTTTGCTGCACAAATGATCCTAGGTACGTAAACTTACTTACCTGTGGTACCACTTGACCATCGATGGTGAGCTGGCTATCCTCAGTGTCTGCTACGCTGCTGAAGTCGCAGTGCAGATACTCGGTCTTAGAACGGCTAATCTTTAAGCTTTTTCTCCCTAAAACACATCTCCACTGCTCTAGTCTCATACTCAGGGTATGTCTACTTTCTGCAACTAATACAATATCGTCAGCAAAAAGCATACACCACGGAACTGCCTCCTGTTTCGGCTTTGACAACTCGTCAAGTACAACTGTAAAAAGAGATGGGCTCAACGCAGACCCTTGATGGAGACCGACCTCTATCGAAAAGAAGTATGTATTCCCCACAGGCGTACGAACGGTTGTTGTTGTCCTAGCATACATATCTCTAATTATGTCTATATACTTCATAGGGATCCCTCTTGCATCCAGACTATCCCATATCAGG
Source organism: Eustoma russellianum (assembly GCA_036186865.1). Lineage (NCBI taxonomy): Eukaryota > Viridiplantae > Streptophyta > Magnoliopsida > Gentianales > Gentianaceae > Eustoma > Eustoma russellianum. The sequence continues at coordinate 5,624,033 of AP025069.1, read as the reverse complement.
CTACGTGGCACACTATCATACGCTTTTTCAAGATCGATGAAAACCATATGTAAATCGCGCTTCTTCTTCCTATACTTCTCCATTAATCTCCTGGGAATGTGTATTGCTTCTGTAGTTGACCTTCCTGGCATAAAACCAAATTAGTTCACCGTAACCTGAGTTTCTCTCCTAATTCGAGTGTCGGTTACTCTCTCCCATAACTTCATGGTATGGATTAGCAACTTAATCCCTCTATATTTTCCATAACACTATGTGTCTCCTTTGTTCTTATATAGGGGGACCACGACACTCTTTCTCCACTCATCTGACATCTTCCCTGTTTTGTAAATACGGTTGCACAAAGTAGTTAGCCATTGGACCCCTTCCTCTCTTAAATACTTCCACACCTCAATGGGTATGTTATCTAGGCCGACCGCTTTAGTTCTTCCCATCCTTTTCAGTGCTCTCATCACCTCTTCTTGTGTGATGTTCTGACAGTCAAAGTTATTATGTTGTCGTTGTTGGTTAGTGGTGCTTTCTCGTTCTTCGTAGTCGGCACTACTGCCGTTGAAAAGATTGTGAAAGTATGTTTGCCATTTCAACTTGATGTCTTGTGCTTTGACTAACACTTGTCCATCTTCTCCTTTTATAAACTTCCCGCCTCCTAGGCCCTGCCTCTTTCGATCCCTAGCTTTGGCAATTTTGAACATATCATGTTCTCCTTCTTTTGTTTCTAGTCTCTTATACATCCTTTTATCTTTTATTTTTTGTTGCACATCCTCGTTCCACCACCACGTCTCTTTATGTACGGACTTCTTTCCTGTTTTTACCCCGAGCGTTTCTCTCGCCGCTTGAGTAATAGTAGTCGATATAGCTTCCCACGTCTGATTTGTGTCATCACCTAGACGATCTAGTTTCGCAGATATGGCCTTGTCTCTGAATATATTAATTTTTTTATCCTTCAAACTTCCCCATCGAATCCCGGGTGGGACTTTTCCAACCCCCTTACTCAGATTTTTGCTCAATGCTATAACTACCACTAATAAACGGTGTTGCATCACCGCTATCTCTCCTAGTATAACCTTGCAGTCCCTCCACAACCGTCGGTCTTCATGCCTCATCAGAAAATAGTCGATCTGCGTGTGACGTCCTCCGCTTTTAAACGTGATCAGATGTGATTCTTTTTTCTTAAAAAACGAGTTTATAATGCCTAGGTCATGTGCTACTGCTAGGTCTAGTAGATCTCTACCCTGTTTGTTTCTATCTCCATAACCAAACCCGACATGTACCGCCTGAAAACCATCGATATTGTTTCCAATATGTCCATTAAAATCACCTCCGATACAAATTCGTTCCTTCCTGAGTATTGCCTTTAACACTATATCTAAGCAATCTCAAAACCTTTTCTTCTCATGTTCTCCTAGTCCCACTTGGGGTGCATAGGCATAAATCACTGCCACTACCTCCTTATTTAGTACTAACTTCAACACCATAATTCTATCATTATATCTAATCACATCAATCACGTTCGTGTGTAATTCTATCTTTACTAGGAATCCTACCCCATTCTTGGTCCCATCTGACCCTGAATACAACAACTTATACCCATTACACTCTTTACCTTTATTCCCTTTCCACCTAGTTTCTTGGAGGCATGCTATATTTATCTTACGTCTCTTAAGTGTATCTATAACCTCAAACAATTTACCACTTAATGTTCCTACATTCTAAGAGGCTGCCCTTAGACTTTCGTCATTTTTCTTCCCCTTACCTACACCCCTCTTCCTTAGACATGGTCTCACGGAAAAATCATGACGTCTTCTATCAATTATTGCAACTAAAACTAAAAATCCAAGGTATGCTACAGATGTTGAAAGTTTGAAACTTTAATGTAAACAATCAAAAGTACTTCAATGATAATAAAACAAAAATGAAATTATATCACCTAGTTGGGCTGTGTCACACCAAGATCTAATAGAGCAGATCTGGATCGCTGGGTAGCCAGAAAAGAGCGGTACCAATCAGGGGGCGCGGGTAGCAGAGCCTACCGGGTGTAGGGTTTCAGAAGAGAGAGAGGAGAGGGGGCAGAACCAGAGAGAAGGGAGAGACTATATAAATGTATATATGTATATGTATATGTGTGTGTGTATGCACTCTTTTTGTCCTAAATTGATGGTCCGATTTGTGAAATATATGTTATTATAGAACATCATTTAATATTTTGTCTGGTAATTAAAATTTATTTCCAAATTATAACTTTAAACTTTCAAATGCATGATTTTAATTAATGCACCCTCTTTATTAGTTGTATACAAAGAAAATTTTGGACATGTCAAATTATTTGTTTATAACATGTCAAACTATTATAAACAAATAATTTGACATGTTTATAATAGAAAAATAGAGAATATATCGGAACCTCTAGAAAAGGAACACTATACCATCAATTAGGGTCAGGAGGAGTGTGCGTGTGTGTCTACATGTGTGTGTGTGTGTTTGTGTTTGTCATGCATGCACTAGACCACTTGTGCTATTCTGTTACACCGGCATTTTCGGGCTGGAAAAGAAAGAAAACCAAGGAAAGTCCGATGGAAATTAAGTGCGATCATTGTACCGCACTTGGAATAACATGTACGGGTTATTCAAATAAAAACAGGAAGAACTATTAAAAATTAATAGTAAGTGTAAGGATTAATTAATGAAGCCTATAACTACATGGAACAAATGTTATCTAGGAATTTAAATCAAGAGAAAAGAAATTTCACATGAGGGGAAATAAAGTGAGGTTAAGATAGTAATTTTACCCTACCCACTTGCACCCATCCGGCCACCCCTACAAAAATGCCCAAGGTTAACTTCCATTTTTCTCTTTTCTAAATCCTTCTCATCATTACACTTTCTTACTAAAGTAAGCCAACTACCAATCTAAATTCATGCCTAAAACCATTCCACAACACTCATACTTTTCTTTCTCCAATTCAAGACAAGATGGAGGTATCTTCTTCCCATTATTCATAGGAATTTCGGCCATGCAAGACAAAAATGGGATAAACTTCTTGCATGTAAGACAACATAATCATTTTAGTTTTTCCTCACTTCTTACACAATGTAATACATGCACCCACTAAAATTACATGCAAAACACTTTTTTTTTCTTTCCACTTAATTCTTCCCCACCCTTACCCGGCTTTCCTTTTTTATTCTAATTTTTCTCAATTCCTTATTTTATCAACCATCATGGCATGTCTTACACAAGTAAGACAATTCACCACTCACAGTAAATGCAAAAAATGCTTTTGTTACACCATCAACATCACCGAACAAAACTCATCATTTCCATTCCACCTTAGAAATCTCGGCCAAGACATAGCTTAGGAATAAAACTCTTATTTTTCAAGATCATACTCCAATCACATTTCATGCAAAAAATTTCTTTCCTTGCATTTATCTTTCCAACCCAAAAATGTAATCAATTTCCCCCCTCCCCCCCCCCCCACTATCTAAATTTTGGCCAAAGGCTTGGATAAGAGGGATAAGAGTTACATCTTGTAAGACAACTTGTCTTACATTCCATTCCCATCACCTTTTCTTACACCATGCAAAAGCTACCCAATCATTTTTCATGCAAACACCTTTCCTCCTTCACTAACCCTTCAACCAAGAAATGCAATCATCATCTTCCCACTAACCTTAGCAATTTCGGCCATACAAGTCTAAAAGGGGATATGAATTACTTCAAGCAAGACAACTTAATCATTTTCTCACACACCTCACCTTCTCACTAAGACATTCTTTCCTCTCCCTTCTCTTTACAAAATCCAAGGACTCCTCTTCTGTTATCCTCCAAACCGTAAGCCTCAAAAGCAAGAAAGAGAAGGATTCTTTCCATCTCCAAGCAACAATCAAGAGTACATGCACTTTAATTCTCAAGGTAATCACTATATCACTTCTCTTCACATCTTTCTTATGTATAAGAATGATTATGTATAAGAATGATATTCTCAAGGTAATCACTATATTTTCATTATTATGTATAAGAATGATAAGTAAATAAAAGGGAAAATGGCCATAAGTGTAACCACTACATAACGTTGAGATTCCAAGAATCGAACTTACTAAGGTTTTGGCCCAATGGCCATTTTGGCACCTAAAACAATGAATTACTACCATGTAACAATTTCTATGTGAGTAGATAATTATTATGAGTCATACACATGAAAAGTGAACACAATGGAACACTAAATGAAATTGAGTAATTTAAATTAGGCAAATGGGTACTTTTCTGCCCTAGGCCCAAATTGGTTGCCTTGTCATGGTTCAATTCTTTTCCAAGCATAGGCATGTAAATGTAAATAAAATATATGTTGGGATTATATTATCATTGAAAGACAAACATAGATGTTCAATAGATAAAAAGAACATAAATGCCTAACACCACATGTCAAAAAAATTTAAAGTGTGCATGTATGATAACCCACGGCCCAAAATGGCAATATTAGCCAATTAATACGAGCTAATTGAATAAACATTAACTAAGTACAATTATGAACAAATAAATACTAATTCCATGTAAGAATGACCTTGAAGCTAATTACAGGAAAGAGACCTACGTTAAGCATCCCCTCATGCATGTTGTCCTCATGATTTTTCAACACAATGAGTTTTTATACAAACATGTTTATAAAATGATTTCCGCAAAAAATGCTTTTAATGTTTTCATAATTTAAAGAATTGTATCGCGAGACGAATGATTCCATATGACTTATGCATGTATTTGTGGTTGAGTGTAACACTTTGTCAGGGACAATGGTTCTCTACCTTTCTGTATACGCATGATCTGCTGGCTGAGTGTAACACCTTGTCTGGGATAAGAGTTCTCTGTCTTTCAGTTACGTCTACGACGTTATGTATAGAGAGCGGCCCGATGTCTGGTCATGGGGGAGGATGTAAGGGGCAAAATACATTATGGCAGAGTGTAACATCGTGTTTGGGACTCGGGTTCTCTGTTATAATGCGTCACCGTTAGTCCTATGTACGTATGATGTACACCGTAGTTGGACCATCGGGATTCATAGACGGTACTCGTGGTGTTATACCCGGTAAAATTAAATTAGAAGAAAAAAATGATATAATATCGTAAGAAAAAAATAAAACAAAAAAAACTTTTCACTAACCCTATTAACTACCCCCTATGAAACCCCCACCATAAATTGTCTACTATTGCATTACTCACCTACTTAATTCCCCACTAAGTTAAGGTAAAAAAACCCCACTAACTTAAATTGACATCCTACCCCATTAATCCCTTTTAATGTGTCCATTATGAGTTTAACAAAAACAAACCCCCCACCCTTAATAAAATGGCCAATCAGCCAAACCAAATGAAAGAAAAGGGTGCCGTGAGTGACAAAGGAAAAAGAGATAAAGAACTAAGGGAAAAAAGAGAGAAAGGAAGAAAGGAAGAAAAAGAAAGAAGAAGAAAGGAAAAGGGAGGAGGAATAGGGAAGCCTACACCACCACAATCACCATATCACCACCAATTTTAGGTTACAACCAAGAGGCAAGTGTCCCCTCTATTTTTGAGCTAATTTCATATATGTAACTATTTGTTAATTGTTTTATTTGTTGTTATTTTGCATGTTATAATTCAAATTGATTTGTTATATGCTTTAGATGCTTTCATTGTTGCATAAGAATGGTATGTATATATTTATTAATTATCTTCGGGTTTTTTCCAGTTTATAATATATAAAAATCATATATTTAACTTTTCTAAAGAGTACATTTGTATTTATATGAATATAAGAGTTATAGGTAACATTTATATAATGTTACATGTAGTGTTTGGTAAAAGAAAAGAAAAAATCTGATTATAAAATTTATTTGTCATGGTGCAAAATTTCGGCAATCTAAATATATGTAAAAAAAACTGTTTTATGTATATGTTTTATATATGAAATGTATGAACTGATTTTAGATAAAATTTGATTTATTTATATAATATTATCATTGGAATTATATAAAAAAAGAAATAATAATAATAATCTTGTTTATGGTTGTTTGTGATTGAACGTTTTAATTTTGAAATTTAATTAAAAGAGTTGTAATTTAATTGAGATTAGAATTAGAAATGAAGTTTCTTTTAGTTGTGGGAGAAATTGATTTGGGTTGTAATTCTGAAAACAAGAACAGTTTTTATTATATATAAAAACAAAAAGAAAAAAATTGTTTCCGTAAAAAAACAAAATCGTGTTATAGAAAATGCAAATAATTAAATTTGGGGCTACTGAACCTTTAAAACAAAAAAACAAAACATAATTTATTTATTTACGAAAAAATAAAATAAAAAAGTCTTCAGCAAAGAGTAAATATAAAAAAAGAAAATATTAATATGTATCAACATAAATATTCAAAACATGTTTAAGGTTAATTTGGAGAACCAAAGTAAGTAATTTTTCCAACAGATGAATAAATCTATATTTATAAAAAGGTAGTATATAAATAGATTAAAAAATATTATTATTATTATTTATAAGGGAATGAGGATAATGAGATGAAGTGTAAAAAGAGGAGGAAGAAAAATGTTTTGTGACATATTGCATTCATGACACGAGCATTGCATGACCTTCTAGTCCAGATTATCCTTCGGGACATGTGGCCCTGTGTAGCGTGTGGCCCGACGGGACGTGTGGCCTGACGAGCCGTGTGGTTGGATAACCTCGAGGTTCATTCATTGCACGGTAAAGACAGTCATTCGTGTGTTGAGATAACGTTGCGTGTGACACAAACATGCATCATGACATCGCATAAATGTTGTGCTGTGTTTTTTATTAGTTACACAATTATTCATGTTTATACATGTATTACATGTTATTTGTTGCCGTATATGAAATTGTTCGGAAAGAGGCGAGAACCTACTGGATGGTATTTATTATCACTCACCCCTATATTTTTTCCCATGACTTTATTTACACAGAAGACGGAGCTGAGCTTGGGCAGTGGGGTAGTTAGAGCCGGAAGATGTTTACATTTGCAGTTTTATTTCATTTATGTTGAGATGTAATAATGAACCTAGACTTGACACTTATCTGATGTTGGACTTTGGATGTTGAGTTAAAATGAATGTTTATTTGATTTATTTCGTTTCCGGTGCATAATTTTCTATGTCACTGCCGACTCATAATAGAATTGTACGACGCCTTGTAGTTCTCGTAACAGTCTACGGCGGGTGCACCATTTCCGATGCTAGGTTTCGGGAGCGGGACGCTACATGTGGTATCAGAGTCGAGGCTCTAGATCTGCCTCGGAAATGTAGGACTAACTACATCATTTAGACTTAAGCTACGATCTTCTCTTAAAATGATGATGTTACCCCTAAGAAACAAAGTAGACTTAAGAGATGATCTTAGACTTAAGTTAAGATCAGGGTAAGGGGTGAGAGAGAGTTATTCCGTTTTCCTTATCTTATTTATGATTTTACCCTTGAACATTTGCGTGCAACCCCCCTAAGTTGTTAGAAATTCCCAAAAACATTTGTGTGCAACCCCCCTAAGTTGTTAGAAATTCCTGAAATACCCTCTAACTTAGCCTGTATTTAAATAAATATATTTTTGACTGTCTAAATTCTAGAAAAATACAGGCAAGACGTGAACAAGACGGTAATAGAGGAAATGGTGGTGAGAACCACCAGAATCAAGGGATCATCCCCAAGCACCTGAAGATGCCATAGTCACCATGACCAACACCTTAGCACAGTAGCACTAGCGGCTGAACTAGCAGGCACCGACTCCACCACCACCGCACTCGGACTTGAGATTCTTCGACAAGGAGATGCGGTGGAGTGGTGGCACATCACAACTGACACCGCCGATCACTTGGATCTAATTTCGGAATGAGTTCAAGAGGTATTACATGCCGAGAGTACAATCTTCAAAGAATGGCTCTAGATCCACGGCAGCAATGTAGATTTAGGCCATGATATTAGAAATTAAGTTACGATTTTGTCCCTAAGTCACAATCTTAGACATAAGTGATGATTTAAACATAAGTCACAATCATGATTAAGAGTTGACCTTGAACATAAGTACTGAAGGTAGACATAAGCGTTGATTATACACTAAGCATGATTTTAGAAATAAGTCATGATCTTAGACTTAAGAAACGATGATACTAAGAACAATTGTAAAAGTAAGTTATGATCTTAGACTTAAGGAGACGATCGGTTACGAAACACGTATACCTAGGGTATCCCATACAATTCTACTTTATCTAAGTTGATCATAACTTTTTAAGCCGTGATCTTAGTAACCATAGTTGAATACTACACAATTAATTTGAATGAATTAAAATCTTAACCAGAACACCCTGTTGCAAACGCTAGTGACATATTAATATGTCAGGCAGTAACTCGGGCTGCCTCACCGCAACAACAGCATGGGACCTGGTAAGTAAAGCAGGTCCATACCCCTACTTGGACTGTAGCATCCGAGCAGGTTTAGTTCCAACTTGAGATAATAGCTACTAAGAAATGAATTATTATAGTATGATAGATACTAATAGATGATTTATGGAGAATTGATAGAAACTAAGTAGCGATTCATAAGCATTATAAATCAGTAGCATTTAGTAAGAGAATCATACGAAGGAATTTATAGTACATGGTTAAGATGTTGAAATTTAGAGTTATTAAGTAGGATGACGATATTAGTCTCATTAAAGATATTGATCGTAGCAAAAGGCGTGAATCGGCTATAACATGGGAACGATGAATCGTTACAAACTTTTAGTTAAGAGTTGACATCGAGATATTTAACTTGAATTTAGTAGGATTAAATTAAAGTAGAGCGGGCATGAACAAAGAATGGCTGCTTTTCATATGAACTGGAATAAAATTAGTGGTTCAAATAACCAAGTAAGGAGATACAGTGGATCAGTGTGGAACGCAGAAGCATGGTGAATTAGAACACCTTAAGTCGATCAATAATTAGTGTGCCATGCTAGGATTGGACAATTTAAGTTAAAGATTTATCATGAGTAGACAAATGTTAGACTTATAAGAAACTGTACATAGGAGACCTTATTCGGAAAAGAGGATGACCTATAGAATTATACGAAATATTGGACTGATATATTTTTCAAACAGATAAATATTTTATATAAGCACGTACCCCAAATTGTACCTATATCATATAGGAATTTCAAAAAAAAATGTGTTTTTGAAAATACCCTGTTAAGTCTCATCCTTTTTTATCTAGTCTACTAAACTTTATAAGACGAATTCTTTTCTGTACTTGATATCAACATAACAAAATTTTCAATTCTTTTGACGACCTTAAAAAGGGAAAAACTTTTAAACTATTGATGTTCTTCCTAAATGATATATATATATATATATATATATATATATATATATATATATATATATTCCTCACACAAGATTTAAAATTTCTGTTTCAATACATCTATTTTAGTCAAAAATTAATTTTACCTGACGACTATCGATATTTCAAGCATTTTATCCATTAAAGTGTTTTCAAAATTATCTATTCACTTTTGATGATCTTACTTAACTTCTGCCAAGTCAAAAAGTAACTTTCAAACTATATGCCTCTTTTACAGAATGAAAGTTACCGTACTCAAATCGTTTTATAAAACCTTACCTTATTAAGTTTTCAACTGTTTAATGCAACTTTACCAAAATACTTTGCGAAAAAGTTATATTGTTATTTTTGTAAGAGGTCATTTGAAAAACCATGTAGCGCCCCGCTCGAAACCAGTGTTCCGGTTCAGTGCACCCGCCGTACTCTACTCCAAAGAGTACAAGGCTTCGATATTATACATGTGCATGTCGACATGAATAATGAATCGATCAGCGAAAGCATCATAATATAGACAGTCATAACCGACATGCAACACATTTCATCATTTAATCCGTACAAATCATAATACACGAAGCACTAAAATCTTCTAATATACATCATGAATCAAAACCTACATTCTCAAGGCTAATCTCGCAGTAAAATTCATCATTATCAGTGTCTACATGACCTGTCCTCAACAAGCTTGTATAATGGTACATGTTATCTGTAAAGTGATAAATAAGGCAAGTATGAGCGATAGCCAACTTTTAATCGCTCAGCAAGTAGTCCTACTAGATACGTCATGTGGATCATACATGGCAAGATGGGGTGACAAAATATACTAACCACGAATATCAAATATAATAAACATGTCTCCATTTAAATCAGTATAGCATAAATGTAACTGAAAGCAGGTAAATAAGAAAAATTTCACCACATACATAGCATCATCATGTGCTACTTAATTCGTAACACCATATAGTATCCATACTTAGCTTCTAATCCATAACTTATACTATCCTATACTACCCTTTCATGCGTAAACACTACATTGACCATTGTAGAGCCATCATAGACTTAAGGAAATTCTTAATCATAACCATAAGGTGACATGATGCATAAAACATGGCTTTTCATAATATGACTTTTCATAAAATGACTTTCCATAAACATAACATGATTTTCATAACTTACATAACATGACATTTTCATAACATGAAGATATAACATTTTCATAATTGGCTATAGCACTTTTCATAAGAATAATAACGCACGACATACCGATTGATTCCCCATATAGTACATGTACGACATAAAAATTGTGAACATATGCACATGTACTAATGGTGACGCATTATGAGTGAGATCCCGTGTCACAGACCCGGTGTTACACTCAGCCATAACGCAAACATATGCCCCTGACATCTACCACCCCGATACCGATGTCACACTGGCGAACATAACATGATCGTAATCATGAACATAACATAACATAACATATCATGTGTCGATGGAATCAATCATCTCGCATTTATTATTCACATGTATATGAACTTTTAAATATGTAATGCGATAAAAATCACTTTTCAAGCTTTATTTTCATGTGACATGAGACTTGGTCATATGAAGTATGATAGGACTATAACTTATAGCATCACTTACTTATATTCATCCTACATATCATAATTTAAAGAAAACACCCCTTTTACCCTCAAAAGTGGCCATTCGGCCATTACATCTCAAATCAGTCAATTTTTGTAATTTTCATCCAACTCCTCCTTCTTACTTTGTAGCCTCTATACAATTCATATTTCAACATTTAGGTAGTTATAAACTTAATTCCTAATTCCTTTAACTTGTCACATAAAAATATCTAACTTATACCTTACTTTATTCATTATTATACATTATACTTGTAAATGTCCATAACATGTAACTTAAATAGTTTTTGATTATTAAATGGCCTTAAGGCTGAATACCTGTATTCATAAAAATATATATTTTTCATATTACTACACTTAAATATATATATATATATATATATATATATATATATATGCAAAATTTATAGGAAGTAATTTCTATTTTGATTATACATGGGCCGTAAGTCTAGGTATATAACATATTCATGTATATATACTTATACTTAAGACCGTGTGTACATATGTCCCTCATATATATGTATATCCCATAATACACCTTTATATATATAAACTCTTTATAAAGCCATTTATCACATAACTACTATACAAGGCCGAGACTTATGAGTGGTAAATACACCTATATTGATTTTACTATATCATCCATATATGAATAGATATTTTATCATAAATCATTTAAGTATTCTTTTCCTAAAATAAAGTCATTTATACCATAGAATTCTTATTAAGGCCAAAACTTATAAGTGACACATACATATATATATAGCATAAAATAAATCATTTATATCTTAAAATTATACACTAGCCGTGTATATATATATATGTATATATATATATATATATATTGATCTTATATAAAGTTCTTAAAAACATGTGAATGCTAAGAAATATATAATATAAAAACATGATGATCATTAAGATGGAAAACATCACCAATTACACTTACTTATTTTATATACTTTTCATTTCAACATGTTTAATTCTTCCCATTTATTCATAAATACTTAGCCACATCATAAGAAGACGTATATATATATATATAAATTATATATATATATATATAATTATATATATAATAAATCATTTGCGTCTTCCACATGGATTGGCTTTCATCTCATAATTCTGCCTGTACTTTGTGGGGTGCAGGCAGACTCGATATGCATTATGCTCCATTGGTCATACTGTTTTCTTTATCTGTTCACTCACTGCTTAACATCTGCATTTTTTCTGCATGTACATGGACTGTCATGATCATCTTCATGCTCGTGGTACCAACGGCAACCCCTAAGCGGGTTTGGCAATTGACTTCGACATTGGCTTCATTTATGGTGGATCTTGCGCGACATAGTTTTCCGTATCTCCACCTCACAGGCGAATAGCACTGTATTTCATGGAGACGCTCCAATCATATAAAATATGTACGCTTTTTCCTTCGCCAAGGTTTTATCCACAAGGGTGGTTTTACTTGGCAAGGTTTTAATGCGGCATATTATATATGATTGGAGGCTACAAATTCTCACCTTCTTACATTCGTACTTCACCTACACTGACTCAGATATGTAAGACGGTTTTCCTCCGCCATAAGTGAGGTTTATTTTGCAATAAAATTTCCTTAATAAAAAAATATGATATATACATTTATAATGCACTTCTCCTATCTATAATCTCTTCATAATATATATATTAACCATATGTGTGGATAAAGCATTCATATATATAATATACACATACATATACTACACGCATGTATGTACATAGGGTATATATATACATATAGTACACATGTATTAGTTGTAGGTGTGTACATAGCGGGCATATATATGATGTGTAGGTATATCAATCGTAGGTGAGTATTTGTATATACATAATGCTTAAACATAAATTTTCCAAAATCTAAGAACATACTACATGATGATCTCATTTTGATATGAACATAAGTACTTAGTCTTTGGAAATCCATGAAAGATCTAGGAAGAGTACTTGCCTTTACCACTTTTCTTACACCTTAAAGTGAAGCTTTCTTCACTTGATTTTTGGAAGAAAACTCCTCCTTCCTCCTTCCGTTGGTTCACGGTTTTGCAAGACACAAAGATGAGGTTAGTGAGCAACTTATCAAGTAAGTGAATAAATATAACTTAAATTGGATCATATGTTTACCTTGTTAGATCTTTGTTTTTAACTTCTTAAAATTCGGCCTTGATGTAGTATGAAGAAGGTTTTGGAGCTTGATCTTGGATGTGTGTAGATGAGATGACAAAGAGAAGAAAACTCATTCTTGGCCATAGAAGACACACGGCCATGACTAAAAGGAAAGGGGTGTTGAAGAACTTCATTTGTTTCTTATAAGAGAGAGGGTTTTGTTGGAAGATGAATGTAATGGAGTGTAGAATGAAAGAGGAGAGATCATCTCCTTTGTTGTTGAGCATTTCGGCCATGAGAAGAAGGATGGAAGATGTGAGATGTTTTGTGTGTAGATGGAAGAAAAGAGGGTTTCCTCCTTCTTACTAGTTGCAGCCGAATTCCATGAGTAAAGGAGAGAGGAATTACAATTGAGTGGAATGATGTATGTTAGGTGTAGAACAATAATGAGGTGAGGTTGTGAAATACAAAGAAAAATATTCTCCCCCTTGTGTTGTTCCCGCCAAAAGTTGGAGAGGAAAAAGGAAGGAAAATGTTAATTATTTTGTGTAAGAAAGTGAAGGGATAATGGTGGTTTATAATTGTATAAGGAAAAGGGAGATGGGTAATAGTTAAAATAAAAAAAGTTGTCTTCTCTTTTTATGGTGTGGTTGACATGAATGATGAAGGAGAAAAAGATTAATTATTTTTCTGTGGCATGTGAAAGAAGATAGAAGAAAGTTGAGTAGTAGGTTTGAAAGTGTGTAAGGGAGGTGGTGGTTGTTTGCCATGCGAAGAAAGTAGAGATTCCCCCCACTTGTATAGGGAGTGGGCGGCCATAGGTATAGATGGGTGGGGTAGGGTTTGTATTTTATGATATGTAGAGTAAAGTGGAAGAAAATGAGATAAAAGCGTGCATTGAAGTTACCGTATTGGGTATTTTTATTTGGTTTGATTTATGTTTATCGAGTTATGTTACCAATTAATTTATTCAAATACCTTGTATGTACGATACTGTCATTAGCTATTCCCATCAAGTCTCGTTATATCCGTTAACTTATCTTTTGGTTATTTTTCTGAACGTTTCTAACCCCGATATTTAATGTCGATGTCTTTATTAATTCTAAATAAAACTTTAAATTCTACCAAAATTTTATCGACATCGCATTGGCGTTCTATTTTCATTATCTTATTTCATTTTCCACTAGCACGAAATCTCGGGTCATAACACACCGCCTCGCGAAAACAAGTATATTATTTCGGTACTTGCGATTACAGTAAATAGGAATGGCATTAAATTTAAAACAACTAAAGTCATATTTCAAATTATAGCCACGTAAGTCACGTTTTTATTAGAAGAAAAGTATGTTCGTACACATATTTTGTATACAACGCTGCTGACGATATCTTCAAAAAAAAGTAAGGACATGGTTCTAAAAAGAGTTTATAACTTTACTCAAGGTGTTGTAGTTTATAATTATCATAGTAGGCCGAAGACATTAGTCTTGCAATTAAGTTGACTAAGAGGGATAAATGTTGATTTAAGATTTTGTAGTGTATTGTTTTAAGAAGGCATCGATTGCGGAGTTCAATAGTTGAGCTATGCAGAATAGATTAGCATGTTTCGAGGGAGCATGAATTTGTGAGCTTTGATTTGTTTAGGGATTTAATTAGCTTATTGCAAACCGCTTCTTGTTGGTAATTGATTTGGAAAAAAAAAAGTTTAGGCCAGTCCTTGAAAATTAGGAGATGAATCTTTTGTTATCTTGTATTAGTAAATAATTCTTTAAATTCATAAGTTTGAATTAGTGCTTTAAAAAAACGGTGTTCTAATTGAAGCACAGTACAACAGAGTGACGCAACAGGAACGTGGTGTACTAGAATGCCTAACGTTCTTAAGGATATATTATAAACAATGCTAAGTTGTCAATATCTTAAGTTGAATGGTAGCACAATGACGAGTTACAATTGAGATGTAGTTTTAATGTTATACATAGAATATGAGACTATAACTAGTTGCAAGCGAAGATCAAAAGATACTACTATGTGACATAGTGAATTTATGGTTCACCTTAAACCTACTAAGATCTTGTTGGCAGATTAAGAAAATTAGTTTCAGTTGAACTAAATAAGGAGTTATATGATCTAAACAATTGATCAATGGGAGTTTTCATAAGAATTTTAATTAAAACACAACTACATAAGTTCAACGATATATCTTTAGTAACATAAGTTAGCCTTGAGATAAATAAACGCCTAGCGGTGAGGTTGACACGACAACTATTAGGTGATAGCGGGTGTATAGAATATGTTCAACCTTATCGAGGTGTTAATAGCAACTATGAAAATGACTGGTAAGAAATACACAAGTTTTGAGGTCGAAACTTATTGTAAGGGGGTAGACTGTTACACCCGGTAAAATTAAATTAGAAGAAAAAAATGACATAATATTGAAAGAAAAAAATAAAAAGAAAAAAACTTTTCACTAACCACATTAACTACCCCCTATGAAACCCCCACCATAAATTGTCCACTACCCCATTACTAACCTACTTAATTCCCCATTGAGTTAAGATAAAATAAAAACCCCACTAACTTAAATTGACATCCTACCCCATTAATCCCTTTTAATGTGTCCATTATAAGTTTAACAAAAACAAAACTCCCCATCCTTAATAAAATGGCCAAGCGGCCAAACTAAATGAAAAAAAAGGTGTCGTGACTGACAAAGGAAAAGGAGAGAAAGAAATAAGGAAAAAAAGAGAGAAAGGAAGAAAGGAAGAAAAAGAAAGAAGAAGAAAGGAAAAGGGAGGAGGAATAGGGAAGCCTACACCATTACAACCACCATATCACCACCAATTTTAGGTTACAACCAAGAGGTAGCTGTCTCCTCTCTTTTTGAGCTAACATCATATATGTAACTATTTGTTATTTATTTTATTTGTTGTTATTTTGCATGTTATGATTCAAATTGATTTGTTATATGCTTTAGATTCTTTCATTGTTGCATAAGAATGGTACGTATATATTTATTAATTGTGTTTGGTTTTTTTCATTTTATAATATAAAAAAATTCATATATTTAACTTGCCTAAAGAGTACATTTGTATTTATATGAATATGAGAGTTATAGGTAACATTTATATAATGTTACGGTAGTATTTGGTAAAAGAAAAGAAAAATCTGATTATAAAATTTATTTATCATGGTGGAAAATTTCGGCAGTCTAAATATACGTAGAAAAAACGTTTTATGTATATATTTTATATATGAAATGTATGAACTGATTTTAGACAAAATTTGGTTTTTATATATAATACTATCATTGGAATTATATAAAAAAGAAATAATAATAATAATAATCTTGTTTATGGTTGTTTGTGATTGAACGTTTTAATATTGAAATTGAGTTAATTGCACCTGGTATCCATACTTTTCCACAAAGTTTTAAGTAGCATCCATACTTTCATGAAACTCGCTTACCAGCCATACTTATTGGTGAAATTAACACCTGACATCCGGATTACTTGCTGGTTTACCGTTGACTGTCAAATCGATCTTTGACCGGACTTAACCCTACTTTTAGCCTGACTTTAACCAAGGTTGTGTATACTACTTTCAATATTAAAGGGGAAAATAAAAAAACTCCCACCCTGCATTTTCCCGTTAATCGTCTGAAAGTGTGAAAAGAGCCTAGGCCGAAAGTGACGAAATTGTTCAGAATTTCTTGAAGAATCATGCAATTTGACTATTTGTTGGAATAGTTGAAGTTGATCGGTGTGGATTTCGAAGCATTAGCTGTGTTTGTGGAGCTGTAGCACCGAAGGTGAAAGGGGCAGAAATGACTTTAAGGCTTACAGGACAACCAAAAGACGTGCATCCTCTGTACAGTAAGAAAAAGGACAATTTTTATTTTGAATATGTAGTATAATTTTTGATTTTGTTGTTGTTTTCATTTTTTTGTGTTTGATTGAAGAAAAAACGAAGTTGCATGTCCAGATTGATGGTTTGAATGGCATGGATGGTGTTTTGTTTTTGAGTATATATTACTGTTCTTGTTGATTAGCATGACTAGTAAGTAGGTTTGAAGGTGTACTTTGTTGAGTATATTGTATGTCCAGAATGATGGAGTAGTATTTGATGTGAAGTACGATTTGATGCTGTGTTCATTATTTTGTGTTTATATACAGATCCCACAAGTGATGAGATAATTGTTGTTTTTCATTATGGTGGATTATTACCAAATACTGGTAAGGCAATTTACCTAGAAGGAGACACGTGCATATATGATTATGTGGATGCTGATGAGATGTCCTTAATGTACTTGGATGAAATGTGCAAAGAAGCCAGAGTATTTGGTTTAAAGAAGTTTTACACACGTATAGAAGATAAGTTTGTGCAAATGCAGACAGATAGTGGCTTGTATAATGCAGTCAAAAGTTGTATAGCATCATCTAGGTTTATGCGCTTGTATGTGGAGCATATTGTTCCATATACAAGGCTGGAACATGACATTGGCGATATGCAAGATGAAAAGGTAAGTGATCATGATGTAAAGATTGATATATAGGATGGCAGAGGCATTGTTAATGAAAATAGTGGTGATGATGAGGGCAGTGATGCTGCTGAGTCGAAAGGGAATGAGGATGGCGGAGTCAATGTTAATGAAAACAGTGGTGATCATGAGGCCAGTTATGATGATGAGGCGGATGGGAATGAAAAAAATGAGGATGGCGGAGTGAATGTTAATGAAAAGGGTGATGGCATGGAAGCTCTGTTGACGAGTGACTCTGAGTATATTCCTGAAACCGAGTTGTACAGTGATGAAAAGGAATATGATGTAAATGTTGACAGGAACAATGAGTATGATGGGCTGAGTGAAGATGTAAATAATGTACCATCTAAGAGTGTTAATGAAGCAACTGAGTACGTAGACAAGGAGTTAGGCTTGAGTGATGAAGAATTAGAGCACGTTGGCAATGTTTTTAACACTAGGACAGATATGTAAAATCCTCAGTTTGCATGTGGGATGCTGTTTAACAACTTGGAGATATTTAAAGAAGCCTTGAAGATGTATTCCATAAGGAATGGTAGGCCGGTTGTTATTTACAGAAGTGAGAAGATGAGATGTTGTGCAAAGTGTAAAAACAGTGGGTGTAATTGGGACATACGTGTGGTTTTGAATAGGAAAACTGGTTTTTATGAGGTTAGGAGCATGAACTCACTTCATTCATGTAACTTCAGTGTGAAAAATGATAGCATATCTTCTGGATGGTTAGGCAAGAAGTATATGCAAGATTTCGCTGCCAACCCAAAACAAAGTTTGGAAAGTTTTAGAAAGAGAGTGATTAATGACATGAAATGCCATATGATCAATGGATGTATTACTGTTTAAGTCCGATGAAGAAAAGATTTGTGAATGGATGTAAAAAGATATTTGGCGTTGACGGGTGCATGTCAAGTCTAAGTATGATGGTATGTTACTCACTGTTGTGGGTTTAGATCCAAACAATAGTTTGTTTCCCATTGCCCATGCAGCCGTTGAGGGTGAGACAAAGGATTCATGGGAGTGGTTTCTTGGTAACTTGAAAGAGGACTTACATATACTGATGAATTTCGAGTGGACTATCATTTCCGACAAACAAAAAGGCCTTATTCAGGCATGCGACGAAGTGTTTCCATCAACCCAGCATCGATTTTGTGTTAGACATTTGCACGCTAATTGGGTTCTGGCTGGATATAGCAACATCTCACTCAAACGAGCCCTGTACAAGGCTGCAATGGCAACCACAGTTGTCGAATTTAGGTCAGCTATGAAGAAAATTGAGCAGCTTGATAAGAATACGACAAGGTGGCTGCAATGGCAACCACAGTGGTTTCTTGGGTCTGCTTCTTATTGTTTATGTTTACTTGAATGACTTGGAAGTGGTATTTTGGATAGTTGTGTTTGCAAGTGAAGTGGGTTTGCAGTTGTTTGTGGTGATCTTTATTTGGAAATGGGAGATTACATGAATTTTTGTATCACAGAGTTCAAACTTCGCAATATCTTGTTTTGGGTTAATCTGTGTCCTTAATTCATGAACTATTGTGGTTTGATGATATTGTGCTTTCCATTTATTCTAACCGTTCGCTTCATCCTTGAAGAAATGGATATGTACGCAACTTAAATATCTTACATTGCATACAAAATATACACCACAACACTATTTAATTGCTAACAAAACCAGTTGCATTACTCAAATACAACCAGCATCAACACAAATTACATAAATCTTAATCCCAACATGGACATTCAGCAACTTCTGACACCTTGAAATCCGAAAAATCCGAAATACATTAACGTCTAAATACAACCTCAACCCATTACATCAATAACATACCATCCAACAACAACCCATTACTTAATTAATACACCTGACAACATCACACATTCTTCCAACTATGCTACTGCCATTTTTGCAAATATAATATCAAATAAAACCCAAATCAACACTAACATCCGCAGCAACACCATCCCTTTCCATTTCAATTTTCGTATTTCATAATGATGGTCATTGCACAATTTAAGCCGCTCCTCATATCTGTTGCACCGTTTCAGCAATCCCAGGATTACTTCCTTCGATCTTTGACAAATAGGCAGATCAATCCATTCAAAATACTCACAGCCTCCATCAATGTCCTATAAACACAGCATTGTTATTTACACACAATTCATCATCCTTCGGCCAAAAAAGCCAAAGCCCTATAAACACATCACTGTTATTTACACACACAATTCATCTTCCTTCGGCTAAAAAAACAGAAGATAAACAGGAATAAATACATACCCAAAAATGTGGACATGAGAGAAACCTTCTTTCCGGATTGTCTTTGGTCCAATACGGTTGGGTATGGATTGTCAACCCACAATGGCACCTTGATTGACCAACATCCCGCCGCATGTAGCTTGACCCCGCCGAAGACATTCTCCTTCTATTCTTCTTCAATTACAGACAAAACGTGTGTAGAAGAATTGGGGATAAATATTTGGGTTTAGTTCTATTTTGGAGGGAGGAATCGGTTGGGATAAATGAGAGAATTAGGATTTACCATGGTTGGGAAATGTTTGGCGCCAACTGTGTTAACAGTTAAAAATAAAAAGAATTTTGCTAAAAACCGCCTACAGTAGGTGATTTCCCGGTTGCCGGATGTCAGGTGTTAATTTCACCAATAAGTATGGCTGGTAAGCGAGTTTCATGAAAGTATGGATGCTACTTAAAACTTTGTGAAAAAGTATGGATATCAGGTGCAATTAACTCTTTTGAAATTTAATTAAAAGATTTGTAATTTAATTGATATTAGAATTAGAAATGAAGTTTCTTTTAGTTGTGGGGGAAATTGATTTGGGTTGTAATTCTAAAAATAAAAACAGTTTTTATTATATATAAAAGCAAAAAGAAAAAAACTGTTTCCGTAAAAAAACAAAACTATGTTATAAAAACATAAAATAATTAAATTTGGGGCTACTGAAACTTTTAAATAGAAAAACATAATTAATTTATTTACGAAAAAATAAAATAAAAAAGTCTTAGGCAAAGAGTAAATATAAAAAAAAGAAAATGGTATTATGTATCAACATAAATATTCAAAACATGTTTGAGGTTAATTTGGAGAACCAAAGTAAGTAGTATTTCCAACAGATGAATAAATCTATATTTATAAAAAGGTAGTCTATAAATAGATTAAAAAAATATTATTATTATTATTTATAAGGGAATGAGGATAATGAGATGAAGTGTGAAAAGAGGAGGAAGAAAAATGTTTTGTGTGACATATTGCATTCATGGCACGAGCATTGCATGACTTTCGGATCGAGATTGTCCTTCGGGATGTGTGGTCCTATGTGGCTTATGGCCCTATGTGGCATGTGGTCCGACGAGACGTGTGGCCTGACGAGGCATGTGGTAGGATCACCACGAGTTTATTTATTGCACGGTAGAGACATTCATTCGTGTGTTGAGATAACGTTGCGTGTGACACAAACATGCATCATGACATCGCATAAATGTTGTGCTGTTTTTTTATTACTTACACAATTATTCGTGTTTATACATGTATTACATGTTATTTGTTGCCGTATATGAAATTGTTCAGAAAGAGGCGGGAACCTACTAGATGATATTTATTATCACTCGCCCTTATATTTTTCCCTAGGTGAACGAGAGTATCACTTTATTTACATAGAAGACGGAGCTGAGCTTGGGCAATGGGGTAGTTAGAGGCAGAAGATGTTTACATTTGCAGTTTTATTTCATTTGTGTTGAGATGTAATAATGAGCCTAGACTTGACACTTATCTGATGTTGGACTTTGGATGTTGAGTTAAAATGAATGTTTATTTTATTTATTTCGTTTTTGCTGCGTAATTTTCTACGTCACTGCCGACGCATAATAGAATTCTACGACACCTTGTAGTTCTTGTAACAGACTACGACGGGTGCACCGTTTCCGATGCTATGTTTCGGGAGCGGGACGCTACATGTGGTATCAGAGCCGAGGCCTAGATCTGCCTTGGGAACGTAGGACTAACTACATCATTTAGACTTAAGCTACGATCTTCTCTTAAAATGATGATGTTACCCCTAAGAAACATAGTAGACTTAAGAGATGATCTTAGACTTAAGTTAAGATCGGGGTAAGGGGTGAGAGAGAGTTATTTCGTTTTCCTTATCTTATTTTTGATTTTACTCCTGAACATTTGCGTGCAACCCCCTTAAGTTGTTAGAAATTCCCAAAAACATTTGTGTGCAATCCCCCTAAGTTGTTAGAAATTCCCAAAATACCCCCTAACTTAGCCTGTATTTAAATAAATATATTTTCGACTGTCAAAATTCCAGAAAAATACAGGCAAGACATGAACAAGACGGTAATAGAGGAAACGGTGGTAAGAACCACCAGAATCAGGGGATCATCCCCAAGCACCTGAAGATGCCATAGTCACCATGACCAACACCTTAGCACACTAGCACCAGCGGCTGAACTAGCAGGCACCGACTCCACCACCACCGCACTCGGACCTGAGATTTTTCGACAAGGAGATGCGGTGGAGTGGTGGCGCATCACAACCGACACCGTCGATCACTTGGATCTAATTTTGGAATGAGTTCAAGAGGTATTACATGCCAAGAGTACAATCTTCAAAGAATGGCTCTAGGTCCACGGCAGCAATGTAGATTTAGGCCATGATATTAGAAATTAAGTTACGATTTTGCCCCTAAGTCACAATCTTAGACATAAGTGATGATTTAAACATAAGTCACAATCCTGATTAAGAGTTGACCTTGAACATAAGTACTGAAGGTAGACATAAGCGTTGATTATACACTAAGCATGATTTTAGAAATAAGTCATGATCTTAGACTTAAGAAACGATGATACTAAGAACAATCGTAAAAGTAAGTTATGATCTTAGACTTAAAGAGACGGTCGGTTACGAAACACGTATACCTAGGGTATCCCATACAATTCTACTTTATCTAAGTTGATCATAACTCTTTAAGACGTGATCTTAGTAACCATAGTTGAATACTATATAATTAATTTGAATGAATTAAAATCTTAACCAGAACACCCTACTGCAAACGCTAGTGACATATTAATAAGTCAGGCTATAACTCGGGCTGCCTCACCGCAACAACAGCACGGGACCTGGTAAGTAAAGCAGGTACATACCCCTACTTGGACTGTAGCATCAGAGCAGGTTTAGTTCCAACTTGAGACAATAGCTACTAAGAAATGAATTATTATAGTATGATAGATACTAATACATGATTTATGGAGAACTCATAGAAACTAACTAGCAATTCATAAGCATTATAAATCAGTAGCATTTAGTAAGAGAATCATACGAAGGAATTTATAGTTGTTGTACCCTGCCCAAAATTGGTACGGCATCTAGGGATGGGGTAAAGTAAGGCAAGTGAACGATACCTCGAGAGGGAGATATTTTCGACTTACCTATGATTATTTATGGGTAAAGAGAATTAGAATACCCCCAAAGTGTAAAACGTGAAACAAACGAGTCGTTGGAAGTTATGACCTAAGAAATTCAGAACGATTAGAAGAAGCATATTTATAGGGCCACTTTAGATGAGAAGTCGGATTACGTGGCACGCCCATATACATAGGGGATGAGCATGTATCTGGATATACATATATACCACAGGATGGGCTGCCATATGATAAGGGGATTAATGGATTATGGTCCATGGGAAGTATGCGTAAGGGCAAGCCCATATTAATACACAAACACTGCATCTACATAGAATATAAAGAAAAAGGAAATAGGAGCCTGGGTAAGATTCAATTTAATTACATACACCCACAAACAATTTTCGGATAAGGGTTTTAAGGATAGAATTCCTTATACAAATTCCAAAAGATGGGCCTAGTTAAGCCTTAATAAATTGAGAACTCCCCTTATCCCTCCCCAATATGGCCGTTGGGTGCCATTTTTAGGTAAGACCAAAGGAACTTTAGCCATTAATTAGAAAAAATTCTTAAGGTCTAACGGGTTAACTTGGCGGAGGATAGGTCACATGACACGTTGGTGTAAGCACTAGATATATATATATATACATATTGTGAGACGTACGAATATGTGTATGTGCACCGTATAAAGTGAAAGCTACCATGTAATAAATAACTCAAGGGGTTACAATGCGATGAAAAGTCCACTTAAAAGACCGTATAGAAGAGTATGCGACTCTAAGTGTCTTCTTGATACTTCATGAATGCCAAAGTGGATCATCCATGATTAGATTTTAAGGTGCAACAACAAGATCTAAGTTATGGACAGATTATGAATAATATGCGGGTATACATATAGGTAGATAAATATATATATATATATATATATACGGATTTAGGCATATATATATATATGGCAATAGAATGATTTTCGGAGAAGTATGTTATATGTATATATATGCACACCCCTACGGTTAAATATATGTATATGGATGCATACGCATCCACTTAGCATTTCTGGATGTAATGTGTATTTCTTTTGAGGTTTATGGCTTATTTTAAAAAGGAAATAAAGATATATACATGGGTGTGTATGCGAATGTATATATACGGATATATATATATAGCTATACACTCACGGATAAGGATTATGGGAAATATAGGTGGGGTATATGTACGTGTTTATATATCGGTCATATGAATAGAAGTGCAGCAAAATGAATTATGTTTATGAAAAGTACACTTAAATGATGGTGATATAAGATAGATATATATAAATATATATAAACACGTACATATATGCGTTATTGAGGGAAATGTATATACATGGAATATATATGTGTTTTTCGGCAATAAGGCCTTAGGGGGGTAAGTTATTGCAATAGAAAAAATTATTAAGAGCCTTAAATGAGAAATGTAGTTGGGATGTAAGGAGGTCTTTCATTTAAGTGGGTCTTTTCCCCTCGCCATGAGGAGCCGCCGGCTACCTCCTCCCAAGAAGAGTAATCTCATCTCTTTTAACACAAAAGCCTCCTTAATTACACACATTTGGGTAGTCCTTATCCAAGGAATAGTTTTCAAAACCTTTCCTCCCTCCTTTCAAATGAAACCGGGCAAAGCATTGAACAAGGAGGAGTCCAAGAACCACCACCAACTCAAGGATCATCTAGGTAAGACCATCCTCCACAATCTTTAGAAGGTTACATTCAAAGGAATGAAGTTTACATGACATTCCTCTTTTGACAAAACCGTAAACCGCATGGTTTATGCAAAGGTTTTGAGACACCAAACAAAGATAGTGATTTAGCAAAAGTGGATTTCCCTCAATCCATCCGAGGCGCACATGGTAAGACCCTCCATTTCCTCCTCTAAGTTGCATTATATAATCTAAAGGATGGCTAACAAATGCCCTAAAACGTATGTGATAGGAAAAGAAAGGAGGAAGTACTTCTTGTGTCAACAAGCTCAAGCAAAATCCAAAGACTACAAAGGCAAGTACATTATACTCTTTGTGGCTTGAATGTAAGAGTGTTTGCATGAATGGCTAGATAAACTTAAGATTTAATTTTAGTTGTGAAGTGTTAAGTTTTGATGCCTAAACTTTCGGCCTATGGGCCAAATGGTGTGTAGGTGTGTGTCTTTGCTTAAAGATGGAATCTTTGTGGTTTATATGCACCATTATGTGTTAATCTAAGTTGAACAAGCTAAAGATCTTTTCTTTTCCATGGAAAGGGCACACGGTAGAGAGGGTGAAGAAAATAAGAGTGATTTTGCATGAAAAGGACAACTTAAAAGGTAAAGTGGAGACAAGGTTATGCTCTTGTGTGTGTTAAGCTTAACATGTACTTGGATACATCATTTTGTCTTGCATGCACCGAAAAAGGCGCTGTTGGTGACTAGGGTGCGTGTGCACCCAAAATCGTTGCTAGTGTTGTTTTAGTAGGAATGTTGTATGTTAGCCAAAGGATGATGTATTGGGGTGTACAAACTGTTTGATAAGGGATTTTCATGTGATGTTTGTAGCATGTTGAACCTGTAGATTTCCTATATAAAGAGTAAGTTGATGCTTAATTAAGTACTTATGACAAACAATGCAAGTTAAGGTCATTTAGGAAGGAAATGTGACAAACTAGGAAATCTACTGGAACAGGACAGAATTTTAGGCTGTTTTGTGAGCCCTGAAAAGAGACTTTAGGAACTTTTAATTTAGTTGATTTTTGGTATGACACTAGTTTTAGGTGTATATTAGATGTGAGAGTTAGAATTTTATTAAAAGGAGCTACGGTTTATTTTTAATAAATTTTCTAGTGAAGTTGGTCCTGCTGAGAATACTGCACTAGACAGAATTTAAGTAACTCGTTGAGTAGCCTAGAAATGGACCTTAGAAGTATACAAATTAGCTCATTTTAGGTATGAAACTAACCCTATGAATGAAGTAAAGGTGAAAATTGGATTTTCGACAAAATGAGTTACGGTGTATTTTTAATGAATTTTCTAGTAAAATGGGTCAGGCTGAAATTTCACTGGACTGACAGAATTAGTGAGGCATGTTGCATGATCTGGAATTGGACCTTAGAAAATGCAATTGGGCCAAATTTTGGTAAGATGCTAGTTCAATGTGTTTAATAAGCTGGAGAGTCAGAATTTCCGAAAAGGGACTTACGGTTTGGTCACAATAAATTTTATAGTGAAATTGGTCATTCCAGAATTCAGTTTGTACCCGCTTTATGAAAAGAATAAATGATCCCCCTATCGATATCGTAATTCCGTAAAACTTTCATGGCAATCACTTAAGACATATATGAAGGAGTACATGCGAACCACTTAGTTTAAAATGATTATTTTAAAAGGAAATCACTAAGGAGAAGTTGGCGCCACTAAGCTGGAAATTTTCCAGCCTAGCGACGAGACGTACATATATGTATATGTAACGCGTTATGCCATGGTTTGCATACTACATGCATTGCATCATCGTCATTTACATGATTTATGGCATTGGTTTTATGCGAAAGGAAGATGAAAAGCGTTTTTTTTTTAAAAAAAAAAGATGATCCTGTTTTTAAAAGAACGCTTCCCCACTGGTACCGTGTGTGTATGTGCCTGGCCAGTAAGAACCCGCCCAGATCTGGGTTAAGTTATCTGATGATATGACCATTCAGGCCCGGAGAGAATAGACCTGATGATGACCGTTCAGGCAAGGAGAAAATAGACCCGATAAGTGATGCTGCTACCGTTCTGAATCCGGGAATAATAGATTCGAAGGGGAGACGTTACCGCCTCAGATCCGGGAAGATAGATCTGAACACTCTATTGTTTTCCGACGATGATGATTTGAAAGAAAAACATGAAAAATCATATTCTCATTTTTATCATGATGCATCACACGAACATATGCATGCATGTCACGTTTATGGAGTCATTGTGTAGTGACACATGATACTTAGACTAAGTTGATATGACCTTGTAGATCCTAAGCATGACTTCATTAAGTAATGATTCTTGTTATGTTATGAACTGATGCGAGTTACAGCCTTTTATTGTTATGTTCTGTATTAAGTAACGATTTTATCTAAGTTATGATCTTGATGCATTAAGTGTTGATCTCTATCGAGTATTGGATGGAGGACAGGTATGTTTCTAAACCGAAATTTTTGGGATTCGGTTCTTGCACGCACTTTCCGTTTAATTCTCAATTATTATAGTATACTTGCTGGTGACGTTGTCACTCACCCCCTATTTTTCCTCCCAGAGGCTGCAGGGAATAAAGTAGAGTGGATTGAGGATGAACCTAGGGTTCCCTACCCGTGAGCGCAGTGAGGAGTGGACGGATTTAGGAGACATGACTGGCCAGCTATGATCGATGATTGATGATGTATTTGTGATGGAAAAACATTTGCTTTTGTGACTTCCGCTACTTTTAATCTGGGTTGTAAAACTAACAATGGTCGTGTGGATGTTTTTAAATTGGAAGTTTTAAATTCTACCATGGTTTTGCTTACTTATTTACGTGTAAGCGCGAAAGTCCATGCATTATATCATGGATCATGACATGTATGGGACGACGCCTGGTACTCTCCTTAGCGAAGTACGGCGGCTGCACCGGTTCCGGCTGGGCCAGGATGCGGGGCGCCACAGGTGGTATCAGAGCCAAGGCTCCAGATATGGGCAGAATATAGAAATAAGTTATGATCGTAGTCAACTAAGCTTGATCTTAGATCTAAGTTCTGATCTTAGATGAGAGTTGACCTTAGACTAGGATGACTTAGACTAGAAGTTAGGGTTTTGGTTGATAACAAAACCCTTGGTTACGGATTTTCCTTAGAATACGAACCGTATCAAATCTATTTATGTACCACTGAGAACTTTTATTAAGATACAAGTTAAATAGAGTCACTTATTCTTGGTACGACCACAAATAAACAAACGCTATATGGTGCAGATGACCCCACAGACCGGTGCGTGGACATCGTCACTGTCACCTCCGGGGAGTATTGGATTCTATTTCCAGCAATTAGCTAAAGCACAAATTCCGAGATTCGGCGGGGAATCCGAACCTGAAGAAGCTGAAAAGTGGTTGGACGAGGTTGGAGTTCGGGAACCAGATGAGATGAGAGCACTAATAGTCTGGCCATTCCTGATCGGTAAAGCCAGCCAATGGTGGAGGAAGAAGGTCCAGTCACTGTCTCGACCTATAATCTGGGCGAGATTCCTGGAAGAATTTTGTGGAGCTTACCTCTCGCTGGAATTAGTGGTTGAGAGAATTGAAGAATTCGATACACAAAGACAAGAACTGGACACCCCAGTATCAGAATATGTCCGTCAGTTTACCATGCTAGGACGTATGCTCCTTTGATCATGGAGGATGAACAGTGGAAGATGACGAAATTCGTACGTGGTTTGAACCCTCGGATTAAAGCTGGATTAGGCAAAGTATACCCAAATACTTGGGATGGACTGATAAGGGACTGCTATAAAGTGGAGCACGATATCCGAATGATGGAAGAACAAAGGAGATTGAATAAGCGTATGAGGAGAGAGGGTAGAAGATGGCAATAGTATCCATATAGAGCCACGGATAAGGTGATCAAAGACGCTAACCTAGACCACAGGAGGATGCATCCAAGGATCTCGAAACACCCAAACTATTGACAGGTACATAGGATTCTCCAAACTAAAATGCCTACATTTTGTCTTATTTATTCCAAATGAAGTAAGTCATAAGGGAATAGGATAGGGAACCTCGAAGGAAGATTCTACATAGGCAGTAATGAATAGACAGGGTAAACAACTGAAAGCTGTATAAGGACCAGGAGGAAACATGGAGGCGTGGGCCCCACTATTCCCAGTTTCGAGGACGAAACTTATTTTAAGGGGGAGGAGAATGTCGTACCTCGCCCAAAATTGGTACGGCATCTAGGGATGGGGTAAAGTAAGGCAAGTGAACGATACCTCGAGAGGGAGATATTTTCGACTTACCTATGATTATTTATGGGTAAAGAGAACTAGAATACCCCCAAAGTGTAAAACGTGAAACAAACGAGCCGTCAGAAGTTATGACCTGAGAAATTCAGAACGATTAGAAGAAGCATATTTATAGGGCCACTTTAGATGAGAAGTCGGATTACGTGGCACGCCCATATACATAGGGGATGAGCATGTATCTGGATATACATATATACCACAGGATGGGCTGCCATATGATAAGGGGATTGATGGATTATGGTCCATGGGAAGTATGCGTAAGGGAAAGCCCATATTAATACACAAACACGTGCATCTACATAGAATATAAAGAAAAAGGAAATAGGAGCCTGGGTAAGATTCAATTTAATTACATACACCCACAAACAATTTTCGGATTAGGGTTTTAAGGATAGAATTCCTTATACAAATTCCAAAAGATGGGCCTAGTTAAGCCTTAATAAATTGAGAACTCCCCTTATCCCTCCCCAATATGGCCGTTGGGTGCCATTTTTAGGTAAGACCAAAGGAACTTTAGCCATTAATTAGAAAAAATTCTTAAGGTCTAACGGGTTAACTTGGCGGAGGATAGGTCACATGACAAGTTGGTGTAAGCACTAGATATATATATATATACATATTGTGAGACGTACGAATATGTGTATGTGCACCGTATAAAGTGAAAGCTACCATGTAATAAATAACTCAAGGGGTTACAATGCGATGAAAAGTCCACTTAAAAGACCGTATAGAAGAGTATGCGACTCTAGGTGTCTTCTTGATACTTCATGAATGCCAAAGTGGATCATCCATGATTAGATTTTAAGGTGCAACAACAAGATCTAAGTTATGGACAGATTATGAATAATATGCGGGTATACATATAGGTAGATATATATATATATATATATTTTTATAATATTTTTTTTAGATCAAAGCCTCACTTTTGGCGGAGGAAAACCTTTATACAAATGTCCGAATACGTAAATAAAAAGATCAAAAAGCTAATAATGAGATATCTCCAGTCGTATACGATATGTCGCATTAAAACCTTGCCAAGAAAAACCACCCTTGTGGATAAAACCTTGGCGAAGGAAAAAGCGTGCATATTTATACGACTCTCATTGATACCAAAGCTGTACAATACAGTAAATAAAAAGCGTGTATATACAGCTGTCCGGCGACTATGTATGCCACTGTAGTTGAAAAGAAAAGCCAATTTGAGTTGGACTATGTTGGAATATTGCCATTGTAGCGCGCCAGGGTGATGCTCCGTCCAAATATCATCCACGTGTAAAAGCATCCAAGCGGTGTTGATCAGCCATGTCATCCAGACCGTAATGACCAGCCATGCAATAGGGAAATAAAACCATGTGTAAACCTTATCGAGGTTACAAGAGGAAGAATCAAGGCAATAGAAAGAACACATACCCAACCTGCCTGCACCAATTGATATATATATATATATATATATATATATATATATATATATATATATATATATATATATATATATATATATATATACGGATTTAGGCATATATATATATATATATGGCAATAGAATGATTTTCGGAGAAGTATGTTATATGTATATATATGCACACCCCTACGGTTAAATATATGTATATGGATGCATACGCATCCACTTAGCATTTCCGGATGTAATGTGTATTTCTTTTGAGGTTTATGGCTTATTTTAAAAAGGAAATAAAGATATATACATGGCTGTGTATGCGAATGTATATATACGGATATATATAGCTATACACTCACGGATAAGCATTATGGAAAATATAGGTGGGGTATATGTACGTGTTTATATATCGGTCATATGAATAGAAGTGCAGCAAAATGAATTATGTTTATGAAAAGTACACTTAAATGATGGTGATATAAGATAGATATATATAAATATATATAAACACGTACATATATGCGTTATTGAGGGAAATGTATATACATGGAATATATATGTGTTTTTCGGCCATAAGGCCTTAGGGGGGTAAGTTATTGCAATCAAAAAAAAAAATTATTAAGATCCTTAAATGAGAAATGTAGTTGGGATGTAAGGAGGTCTTTCATTTAAGTGGGTCTTTTCCCCTCCCCATGAGGAGCCGCCGGCTACCTCCTCCCAAGAAGAGTAATCTCATCTCTTTTAACACAAAAGCCTCCTTAATTACACACATTTGTGTAGTCCTTATCCAAGAAATAGTTTTCAAAACCTTCCCTCCCTCCTTTCAAATGAAACCGGGCAAAGCATTGAACAAGGAGGAGTCCAAGAACCACCACCAACTCAAGGATCATCTAGGTAAGACCATCCTTCACAATCTTTAGAAGGTTACATTCAAAGGAATGAAGTTTACATGACATCCCTCTTTTGACAAAACTGTAAACCGCATGGTTTAGACAATGGTTTTGAGACACCAAACAAAGATAGTGATTTAGCAAAAGTGGATTTCCCTCAATCCATCCGAGGCGCACATGGTAAGACCCTCCATTTTCTCCTCTAAGCTGCATTATATAATCTAAAGGATGGCTAACAAATGCCCTAAACCGTATGTGATAGGAAAAGAAAGGAGGAAGTACTTCTTGTGTCAACAAGCTCAAGCAAAATCCAAAGACTACAAAGGCAAGTACACTATACTCTTTGTGGCTTGAATGTGAGAGTGTTTGCATGAATGGCTAGATAAACTTAAGATTTAATTTTAGTTGTGAAGTGTTAAGTTTTGATGCCTAAACTTTCGGCCTAGGGGCCAAATGGTGTGTAGGTGTGTGTCTTTGCTTAAAGATGGAATCTTTGTGGTTTATATGCACCATTATGTGTTAATCTAAGTTGAACAATCTAAAGATCTTTTCTTTTCCATGGAAAGGGCACACGGTAGAGAGGGTGAAGGAAATAAGAGTGATTTTGCATGAAAATGACAATTTAAGTGGTAAAGTGGAGACAAGGTTATGCTCTTGTGTGTGTTAAGCTTAACATGTACTTGGAGACATCATTTTGTCTTGCATGCACCGAAAAAGGGGCTGTTGGTGACTAGGGTGCGTGTGCACGTTGCTAGTGTTGTTTTAGTAGGAATGTTGTATGTTAGCCAAAGGATGATGTATTGGGGTGTATAAACTGTTTGGTAAGGGATTTTCATGTGATGTTTGTAGCATGTTGAACCTGTAGATTTCCTATATAAAGAGTAAGTTGATGCTTAATTAAGTACTTATGACAAACAATGCAAGTTAAGGTCATTTAGGAAGGAAATGTGACAAACTAGGAAATCTACTGGAACAGGACAGAATTTTAGGCTGTTTTTTGAGCCCTGAAAAGAGACTTTAGGCACTTTCGATTTAGTTGATTTTTGGTATGACACTAGTTTTAGGTGTATATTAGATGTGAGAGTTAGAATTTCATTAAAAGGAGCTACGGTTAATTTTTAATAAATTTTCTAGTGAAGTTGGTCCTGCTGACAATACTGCACTAGACAGAATTTAAGTAACTCGTTGAGTAGCCTAGAAATGGACCTTAGAAGTATACAAATTAGCTAGTTTTCGGTATGACACTAACCCTATGAATGAAGTAAAGGTGAGAATTAGAATTTCGACAAAATGAGTTACGGTGTATTTTTAATGAATTTTCTAGTAAAATGTGTCAGGCTGAAATTTCGCTGGACTGACAGAATTAGTGAGGCATGTTGCATGATCTGGAATTGGACCTTAGAAAATGCAATTGGGCCAAATTTTCGTAAGATGCTAGTCCAATGTGTTTAATAAGCTGGAGAGTCGGAATTTCTGAAAAGGGACTTACGGTTTGGTCACAATAAATTTTATAGTGAAATTGGTCATTCCAGAATTCAGTTTGTACCCGCTTTATGAAAAGAATAAATGATCCCCCTATCGATATCGTAATTCCGTAAAACTTTCATGGCAATCACTTAAGACATATATGAAGGAGTACATGCAAACCACTTAGTTTAAAATGATTATTTTAAAAGGAATTCACTAAGTAGAAGTTGGCGCCACTAAGCTGGAAATTTTCCAGCCTAGCGACGAGACGTACATATATGTATATGTAACGCGTTATGCCATGGTTTGCATACTACATGCATTGCATCATCGTTATTTACATGATTTATGGCATTGGTTTTATGCGAAAGGAAGATGAAAAGCGTTTTTTTTAAAAAAAAGATGATTTTGTTTTTAAAAGAACGCTTCCCCACCGGTACCGTGCGTGTATGTGCCTGGCCAGTAAGAACCCGTCCAGATCTGGGTTAAGTTATATGATGATATGACCGTTCAGGCCCGGAAAGAATAGACCTGATGATGACCGTTCAGTCCCGGAGAGAATAGACCCGATAAGTGATGCTGCTACCGTTCTGAATCCGGGAATAATAGATTCGAAGGGGAGACGTTACCGCCTCAGATCCGGGAAGATAGATCTGAACACTGTATTGTTTTCCGACGATGATGATTTGAAAGAAAAACATGAAAAATCATATTCTCATTTTTATCACGATGCATCACATGAACATATGCATGCATGTCACGTTTATGGAGTCATTGTGTAGTGACACATGATACTTAGACTAAGTTGATATGACCTTGTAGATCCTAAGCATGACTTCATTAAGTAATGATTCTTGTTATGTTATGAACTGATGCGAGTTACAGCCTTTTATTGTTATGTTCTGTATTAAGTAACGATTTTATCTAAGTTATGATCTTGATGCATTAAGTGTTGATCTCTATCGAGTATTGGATGGAGGACAGGTATGTTTCTAAACCGAAATTTTTGGGATTCGGTTCTTGTACGCACTTTCCGTTTAATCCCCAATTATTATAGTATACTTGCTGGTGACGTTGTCACTCACCCCCTATTTTTCCTGCCAGAGGCTGCAGGGAATAAAGTAGAGTGGATTGAGGATGAACCTAGGGTTCCCTACCCGTGAGCGCAGCGAGGAGTGGACGGATTTAGGAGACATGACTGGCCATCTATGATCGATGATTGATGATGTATTTGTGATGGAAAAACATTTGCTTTTGTGACTTCCGCTACTTTTAATCTGGGTTGTAAAACTAACAATGGTCGTGTGGATGTTTTTAAATTGGAAGTTTTAAATTCTGCCACGGTTTTGCTTACTTATTTACGTGTAAGCGCGAAAGTCCATGCATTATATCATGGATCATGACATGTATGGGACGACGCCTGGTACTCTCCTTAGTGAAGTACGGCGGGTGCACCGGTTCCGGCTGGGCCGGGATATGGGGCGCCACAGGTGGTATCCGAGCCAAGTCTCCAGATCCGGGCAGAATATAGAATTAAGTTATGATCGTAGTCAACTAAGCTTGATCTTAGATCTAAGTTCTGATCTTAGATGAGAGTTGACCTTAGACTAGGATGACTTAGACTAGAAGTTAGGGTTTCGGTTGATAACAAAACCCTTGGTTACGGATTTTCCTTAGAATACGAATCGTATCAAATCTATTTATGTACCACTGAGAACTTTTATTAAGATACAAGTTAAATAGAGTCACTTATTCTTGGTACGACCGCAAATAAACAAACGCTATATGGTGCAGATGACCCCACAGACCGGTGCGTGGACATCGTCACTGTCACCTCCAGAGAGTATTGGATTCTATTTCCGGCAATTAGCTAAAGCACAAATTCTGAGATTCGGCGGGGAATCCGAACCTGAAGAAGCTGAAAAGTGGTTGGACGAGGTTGAGGACCACCTTATTAGAGTTCGGGTACCAGATGAGATGAGAGCACTAATAGTCCGGCCATTCCTGATCGATAAAGCCAGCCAATGGTGGAGGAAGAAGGTCCAGTCACTGTCTCGACCAATAATCTGGGCGAGATTCCTGGAAGAATTTTGTGGAGCTTACATCTCGCTGGAATTAGTGGTTGAGAGAATTGAAGAATTCGATACACAAAGAGAAGAACTGGGCACCCCGGTATCAGAATATGTCCGTCAGTTTACCATGCTAGGACGTTATGCTCCTTTGATCATGGAGGATGAACAGTGGAAGATAACGAAATTCGTACGTGGTTTGAACTCTCGGATTAAAGCTGGATTAGGCAAAGTATACCCAAATACTTGGGATGGACTGATAAGGGACTGCTATAAAGTGGAGCACGATATCCGAATGATGGAAGAACAAAGGAGATTGAATAAGCGTATGAGGAGAGAGGGTAGAAGATGGCAACAGTATCCATATAGAGCCACGGATAAGGTGATCAGAGACGTTAACCTAGACCACAGGAGGATGCATCCAAGGATCTCGGAACACCCAAACTATTGACAGGTACATAGGATTCTCCAAACTAAAATGCCTACATTTTGTCTTATTTATTCCAAATGAAGCAAGTCATAAGGGAATAGGATAGGGAACCTCGAAGGAAGATTCTACATAGGCAGTAATGAATAGAAGGGTAAACAACTGAAAGCTGTATAAGGACCAGGAAGAAACATGGAGGCGTGGGCCCCACTATTCCCAGTTTCGAGGACGAAACTTATTTTAAGGGGGGAGAATGTCGTACCTCGCCCAAAATTGGTACGGCATCTAGGCATGGGGTAAAGTAAGGCAAGTGAACGATACCTCGAGAGGGAGATATTTTCGAAACGATACCTCGAGAGGGAGATATTTTCGACTTACCTATGATTATTTATGGGTAAAGAGAACTAGAATACCCCCAAAGTGTAAAACGTGAAACAAACGAGCCGTCAGAAGTTATGACCTGAGAAATTCAGAACGATTAGAAGAAGCATATTTATAGGGCCACTTTAGATGAGAAGTCGGATTACGTGGCACGCCCATATACATAGGGGATGAGCATGTATCTGGATATACATATATACCACAGGATGGGCTGCCATATGATAAGGGGATTGATGGATTATGGTCCATGGGAAGTATGCGTAAGGGAAAGCCCATATTAATACACAAACACGTGCATCTACATAGAATATAAAGAAAAAGGAAATAGGAGCCTGGGTAAGATTCAATTTAATTACATACACCCACAAACAATTTTCGGATTAGGGTTTTAAGGATAGAATTCCTTATACAAATTCCAAAAGATGGGCCTAGTTAAGCCTTAATAAATTGAGAACTCCCCTTATCCCTCCCCAATATGGCCGTTGGGTGCCATTTTTAGGTAAGACCAAAGGAACTTTAGCCATTAATTAGAAAAAATTCTTAAGGTCTAACGGGTTAACTTGGCGGAGGATAGGTCACATGACAAGTTGGTGTAAGCACTAGATATATATATATACATATTGTGAGACGTACGAATATGTGTATGTGCACCGTATAAAGTGAAAGCTACCATGTAATAAATAACTCAAGGGGTTACAATGCGATGAAAAGTCCACTTAAAAGACCGTATAGAAGAGTATGCGACTCTAGGTGTCTTCTTGATACTTCATGAATGCCAAAGTGGATCATCCATGATTAGATTTTAAGGTGCAACAACAAGATCTAAGTTATGGACAGATTATGAATAATATGCGGGTATACATATAGGTAGATAAATATATATATATATATATATATATATATATATATATATATATATATATATATATATATATATATTTATATACGGATTTAGGCATATATATATATATATATGGCAATAGAATGATTTTCGGAGAAGTATGTTATATGTATATATATATATGCACACCCCTACGGTTAAATATATGTATATGGATGCATACGCATCCACTTAGCATTTCCGGATGTAATGTGTATTTCTTTTGAGGTTTATGGCTTATTTTAAAAAGGAAATAAAGATATATACATGGCTGTGTATGCGAATGTATATATACGGATATATATAGCTATACACTCACGGATAAGCATTATGGAAAATATAGGTGGGGTATATGTACGTGTTTATATATCGGTCATATGAATAGAAGTGCAGCAAAATGAATTATGTTTATGAAAAGTACACTTAAATGATGGTGATATAAGATAGATATATATATAAATATATATAAACACGTACATATATGCGTTATTGAGGGAAATGTATATACATGGAATATATATGTGTTTTTCGGCCATAAGGCCTTAGGGGGGTAAGTTATTGCAATCAAAAAAAATTTATTAAGATCCTTAAATGAGAAATGTAGTTGGGATGTAAGGAGGTCTTTCATTTAAGTGGGTCTTTTCCCCTCCCCATGAGGAGCCGCCGGCTACCTCCTCCCAAGAAGAGTAATCTCATCTCTTTTTAACACAAAAGCCTCCTTAATTACACACATTTGTGTAGTCCTTATCCAAGAAATAGTTTTCAAAACCTTCCCTCCCTCCTTTCAAATGAAACCGGGCAAAGCATTGAACAAGGAGGAGTCCAAGAACCACCACCAACTCAAGGATCATCTAGGTAAGACCATCCTCCACAATCTTTAGAAGGTTACATTCAAAGGAATGAAGTTTACATGACATCCCTCTTTTGACAAAACCGTAAACCGCATGGTTTAGACAATGGTTTTGAGACACCAAACAAAGATAGTGATTTAGCAAAAGTGGATTTCCCTCAATCCATCCGAGGCGCACATGGTAAGACCCTCCATTTTCTCCTCTAAGCTGCATTATATAATCTAAAAGATGGCTAACAAATGCCCTAAACCGTATGTGATAGGAAAAGAAAGGAGGAAGTACTTCTTGTGTCAACAAGCTCAAGCAAAATCCAAAGACTACAAAGGCAAGTACACTATACTCTTTGTGGCTTGAATGTGAGAGTGTTTGCATGAATGGCTAGATAAACTTAAGATTTAATTTTAGTTGTGAAGTGTTAGGTTTTGATACCTAAACTTTCGGCCTAGGGGCCAAATGGTGTGTAGGTGTGTGTCTTTGCTTAAAGATGGAATCTTTGTGGTTTATATGCACCATTATGTGTTAATCTAAGTTGAACAAGCTAAAGATCTTTTCTTTTCCATGGAAAGGGCACACGGTAGAGAGGGTGAAGTAAATAAGAGTGATTTTGCATGAAAATGACAACTTAAGTGGTAAAGTGGAGACAAGGTTATGCTCTTGTGTGTGTTAAGCTTAACATGTACTTGGATACATCATTTTGTCTTGCATGCACCGAAAAAGACGCTGTTGGTGACTAGGGTGCACAAAATCGTTGCTAGTGTTATTTTAGTAGGAATGTTGTATGTTAGCCA
Organism: Eustoma russellianum; assembly: GCA_036186865.1. Classification (NCBI taxonomy): domain Eukaryota; kingdom Viridiplantae; phylum Streptophyta; class Magnoliopsida; order Gentianales; family Gentianaceae; genus Eustoma; species Eustoma russellianum. The sequence goes on along the minus strand of AP025069.1, from coordinate 5,585,778 downwards.
AAGGATGATGTATTGGGGTGTACAAACTGTGTGGTAAGGGATTTTCATGTGATGTTTGTAGCATGTTGAACCTGTAGATTTCCTATATAAAGAGTAAGTTGATGCTTAATTAAGTACTTATGGCAAACAATGCAAGTTAAGGTCATTTAGGAAGGAAATGTGACAAACTAGAAAATCTACTGGAACAGGACAGAATTTTGGGCTGTTTTGTGAGCCCTGAAAAGAGACTTTAGGAACTTTCAATTTAGTTGATTTTTGGTGTGACACTAGTTTTAGGTGTATATTAGATGTGAGAGTTAGAATTTCATTAAAAGGAGCTACGGTTTATTTTTAATAAATTTTCTAGTGAAGTTGGTCCTGCTGAGAATACTGCACTAGACAGAATTTAAGTAACTCGTTGAGTAGCCTAGAAATGGACCTTAGAAGTATACAAATTAGCTCATTTTAGGTATGACACTAACCCTCTGAATGAAGTAAAGGTGAAAATTGGATTTTCGACAAAATGAGTTACGGTGTATTTTTAATGAATTTTCTAGTAAAATGGGTCAGACTGAAATTTCGCTGGACTGACAGAATTAGTGAGGCATGTTGCATGATCTGGAATTGGACCTTAGAAAATGCAATTGGGCCAAATTTTGGTAAGATGCTAGTCCAATGTGTTTAATAAGCTGGAGAGTCAGAATTTCCGAAAAGGGACTTACGGTTTGGTCACAATAAATTTTATAGTGAAATTGGTCATTCCAGAATTCAGTTTGTACCCGCTTTATGAAAAGAATAAATGATCCCCCTATCGATATCGTAATTCCGTAAAACTTTCATGGCAATCACTTAAGACATATATGAAGGAGTACATGCGAACCACTTAGTTTAAAATGATTATTTTAAAAGGAAATTACTAAGGAGAAGTTGGCACCACTAAGCTGGAAATTTTCCAGCCTAGCGACGAGACGTACATATATGTATATGTAACGCGTTATGCCATGGTTTGCATACTACATGCATTGCATCATTGTCATTTACATGATTTATGGCATTGGTTTTATGCGAAAGGAAGATGAAAAGTGTTTTTTTTTTAAAAAAAAAGATGATCCTGTTTTTAAAAGAACGCTTCCCCACCGGTACCGTGTGTGTATGTGCCTGGCCAGTAAGAACCCGTCCAGATCTGGGTTAAGTTATATGATGATAGACCGTTCAGGCCCGGAGAGAATAGACCTGATGATGACCGTTCAGGCCCGGAGAGAATAGACCCGATAAGTGATGCTGCTACCGTTCTGAATCCGGGAATAATAGATTCGAAGGGGAGACGTTACCGCCTCAGATCCGGGAAGATAGATCTGAACACTCTATTGTTTTCCGACGATGATGATTTGAAAGACAAACATGAAAAATCATATTCTCATTTTTATCATGATGCATCACACGAACATATGCATGCATGTCACGTTTATGGAGTCATTGTGTAGTGACACATGATACTTAGACTAAGTTGATATGACCTTGTAGATCCTAAGCATGACTTCATTAAGTAATGATTCTTGTTATGTTATGAACTGATGCGAGTTACAGCCTTTTATTGTTATGTTCTGTATTAAGATAGAGCGGTCATGAACAGGGAATGGCTGCTTTTCATATGAACTGGAATAAAATTAGTGGTTCAAATAACCAAGTAACGAGGTACAGTGGATCACTGTGGCGCGCGGAAGCATGGTGAATTAGAACACCTTAAGTCGATCAATAATTAGTGTGCCATGCTAGGATTGGACAATTTAAGTTAAAGATTTTATCATGAGTAGACAAATTTTAGACTTATAAGAAACTGTACATCGAAGACCTTATCCGAAAAAGAGGATGACCTATAGAATTATACAAAATATTAGACTGATATATTTTTAAAACAGATAAATATTTTATATAAGCACGTATCCCAAATTGTACCTATATCATATAGGAATTTCAAAAAAAAATGTGTTTTCAAAAATATCCTATTAAGTCTCATCCTTTTTATGTAGTCTACTAAACTTTATAAGACGAATTCTTTTCTGTACTTGATATCAACATAACAAAATTTTCAATTCTTTTGACGACCTTAAAAAGGGAAAAACGTTTAAACTATTGATGTTCTTCCTAAATGACATGTGTGTGTGTGTATATATATTCCTCACACAAGATTTCAAATTTATGTTTCAATGCATCTATTTTAGTCAAAAATTAATTTTACCTGACGACTATCGATATCACAAGCATTTTATCCATTAAAGTGTTTTCGAAATTATTTATCCGCTTTCGATGATCCTATTTAACTTCTGCCAAGTCAAAAAGTAACTTTCAAACTATATACCTATTTTACAGAACGAAAGTTACCGTACTCAAATCGTTTTATAAAACCTTACCTTATTAAGTTTTTAACTGTTTAACGCAACTTTACCAAAAATACTTTGTGAACAAGTTATATCGTTATTTTTGTAAGAGTTCATTTGAAACATCGCCTCGCGAAAACGAGTATATTATTTCGGTACTTGCGATTACAGTAAATAGGAATGGCATTATTTTTAAAACAACTAAAGTTATATTTCAAATTATAGCCACATAAGTTATGTTTTTATTAGAAGAAAAGTATGTACATAGACATATTTCGTATACTACGCTGCTGACGATATCTTCAAAAAAAAGTAAGGACGTGGTTCTAAAAAGAGTTAATAACTGTACTTAAGGTGTTGCAGTTTATAATTATCATAGTAGGCCGACAACATTAGTCTTGCAATTAAGTTGACTAAGAGCGATAAATGTTGATTTAAGATTTTGTAGTGTATTGTTTTAAGAAGGAATCGGTTACGGAGTTCAATAGTTGAGCTATGCAGAATAGATTAGCATGTTCCAAGGGAGCATGAATTTGTGAGCTTTGATTTGTTCAGTGATTTAACTAGCTTATTGTAAACCACGTCTTGTTGGTAATTGATTTGAAAAAAATAGTTTAGGTCAATCCTTGAAAATTAGGAGATGAATCTTATGTTATCTTGGATTATTAATTAATTCTTTAAATTCATGTGTTTGAATTAATGCTTTAAAAAAATGGTGTTTCAATTGAAGCATGGTACAATAGAGTGACGCAGCAGGAACGTGGTGTACTAGAATGACTAACGTTGTTAAGGATATATTATAAGCAATGCTAAGTTGTCAATATCTTAAGTTGAATGGTAGCACAATGACGAGTTATGATTGAGATGTAGTTTTAATATTATACATGGAATGTGAGACTATAACTAGTTGCAAGCGAAGATCAAACGATACTACTATTTGACATAGTAAATTTATGGTTCACCTTAAACCTACTAAGATCTTATTGGCCGTTTAAGAAAATTAGTTACAATGGAACTAAATAAGGAGTTATATGGTCTAAACAATTGATCCATGGGAGTTGTCATGAGAATTTTAATTGTAAAACACAACTACATAAGTTCAACGATATATCTTTAGTAACATAAGTTAGCCTTGAGATAAATAAATGCCTGGCGGTGAGGTTGACACAACAACTATTAGGTGATAGCGGGTGTATAGAATATGTTCAACCTTATCGAGGTGTTAATAGCAACTAAGAAAATGACTGGTAAGAAATACACAAGTTTCGAGATCGAAACTTATTGTAAGTAGGGTAGACTGTTACACCCTGTAAAATTAAATTAGAAGGAAAAAAATGACATAATATTGCAAGAAAAAAATAAAAAGAAGAAAAACTTTTCACTAACCCCATTAATTACCCCCCACCATAAATTATCCACTACCCCATTACTAACCTACTTAATTCCACATTAAGTTAAGATAAAATAAAACCCCCCACTAACTTAAATTGATATCCTACCCCATTAATCCCTTTTAATGTGTACATTATGAGTTTAACAAAAACAAAACCCTCCACCTTTAATAAAATGGCGAGGCGGTCAAACCAAATGACAAAGAAAAAAGAGAAAGAAAGAAGGAAAAAAAGAGGGAAAGGAAGAAAGGAAGAAAAAGAAAGAATAAGAAAGGAAAAGGGAGGAGGAATAGGGAAGTCTTCACCACCACAACCGCCATATCACTACCAATTTTAGGTTACAACCAAGAGGTAGGTGTTCCCTCTCTTTTTGAGCTAATTTCATATATGTAACTATTTGTTATTTGTTTTATTTGTTGTTATTTTGCATGTTATAATTCAAGTTGATTTGTTATATGCTTTAGATGCTTTCATTGTTGCATAAGATGGTATGTATATATTTATTAATTATGTTCGTTTTTTTTCAGTTTATAATATAAAAAAAATTCATATATTTAACTTGCCTAAAGAGTACATTTGTATTTATATGACTATGAGAGTTATAGGTAACATTTATATAATGTTACAAGTAGTGTTTGGTAAAAGAAAAGAAAAAATCTGATTATAAAATTTATTTGTCATGGTGGAAAATTTCTGCAGTCTAAATATATGTAAAAAAACTGTTTTATGTATATATTTTATGTATGAACTGATTTTAGAAAAAATTTGGTTTATATATATAATATTATCATTGGAATTATATAAAAAATAAATAATAATAATAATCTTGTTTATGGTTGTTTGTGATTGGACGTTTTAATTTTAAATTTAATTAAAAGAGTTGTAATTTAATTGAGATTAGAATTAGAAATGAAGTTTCTTTTAGTTGTGGGGGAAATTTGTTTGGGTTGTAATTCTAAAAATAAAAACAGTTTTTATTATATATAAAAAGAAAAAGGAAAAAACTTTTTTCGTAAAAAAACAAAACCATGTTATAAAAAACACAAAATAATTAAACTTGGGGCTACTAAACCTTTTAAATAAAAAACATAATTAATTTATTTACGGAAAAATAAAATAAAAAAGTCTACGAAAAAGAGTAAATACAAAAAAAATAAAAATATTAATATGTATCAACATAAATATTCAAAACATGTTTGAGGTTAATTTGCAGAACTAAAGCAAGTAGTTTTTCCCACAGATGAATAAATCTATATTTATAAAAAGGTAGTCTATAAATAGATTAAAAATATTATTATTATTTATAAGGGAATGAGGATAATGAGATGAAGTGTGAAAAGAGGAGGAAGAAAAATGTTTTGTGTGACATATTGCATTCATGGCACGAGCATTGCATGACCTTCGGGTCGAGATTGTTCTTCCGGACGTGTGACCCTATGTGGCGTGTGGCCCGACGGGGCGTGTGGCTTGACAAGGCGCGTGGTAGGATCACCTCAAGGTCCATGCATTGCACGGTAGAGACAATCATTCGTGTGTTGAGATAACGTTGCGTGTGACACAAACATGCATCATGACATCACATAAATGTTGTGTTGTACACAGTTATTCATGTTTATACATGTATTACATGTTATTTGTTGCCGTATATGAAATTTTTCAGAAAGAGGTGGGAACCTACTGGGTGGCATTTATTATCACTCATCCCTATATTTTTCCCCATGTGAATGAGAGTATGACTTTATTTACATAGAAGACGGAGCTGAGCTTGGGCAGTGGGGTAGTTAGAGCCGGAAGATATTTACATTTGCAGTTTTATTTCATTTATGTTGAGATGCAATAGTGAACCTAGACTTGACACTTATCTGATGTTGGACTTTGGATGTTGAGTTAAAATGAATGTTTATTTTATTTATTTCGTTTCCGCTGCGTAATTTTCTACGTCACTGCTGACGTATAAGAGAATTGTACGACACCTTGTAGTTTTCGTAACAGACTACGGCAGGTGCACCGTTTCAGATGCTAGGATTCGGGAGCGGGGCGCTACATGTGGCTACTCGGAGAATCATTCGATATGTCATGGGTACCATTCTTATGTTACGAAAAGTGCTATAGCCAATCATGTCATGTCATGTTTATGTATGTATGAAAGGAAATGTTTTCAAAAAGTTTTGCAATGCATACATCACGATCATGTCTCATGTATCCTACAATGCCCATAAGTTATGACTCTCGTAGTATGAGGCCATGTATGATTACATAACAATAAGAAACAAACCGAAGCAATTGCACACAAGAACGATATCGATTATATGATAAGACAAGAATGATTAAAGGAAGAATCTATTTACTTTATAATGCTCTTTATCTATGTTATTCTTCTATTATAGGATATATGTCCGGTTTACTGTACTGTTTATTTTTGTTGATTTCTTTATTGTTATCCCCATTCATATGATACACTTGATATTTGAGCTATACTTCACTGTATTACCCACTTCTCCGGTCCGCGTGCATGATCCACTTGACGAGTCTAGGCGGAAATACTTGCTGAGCGATTCGTTATCGCTACCATGCAGACCCTCAAGGCCCCGAGCCAGAGTTCCTAGAGGATGAGCCTTGAGACTAGGTGTGGAGAGCTGACTAGTAGCTAGCAGTGGCATCCTTTGTATTTTGGACATTCAGCTCTGTATTATGATATTTTGTACTCATGATGTACTGATGACACTTATTCAGATGTATTAGGATGTACTAATGTCGATGTTTATTTCTGCTTATGTTACTTTGCTTCCACTCTTCGATACATGTTATGACGATCTGTGCATGAATGATATTGTCTCATAGTACTTCTCGTAGCAGAGTATGGCGGGTGCACCATGCCGAGACCCTAGTCCTGAGCGGGGCGCTACATATTCAACTTCCATTTAATTCATCTACCGATATTCTTCCACATGTATTCATCTCTGCAACTCTAATTTAATAATTAAACGGAAAAAAAGGCTGAAACGTAGAAAAGAAAGTGCACTGGTCAAACAAGATAAAACTATTTTTACGTGCTAATTCGACCATTGAATTTGGTCCCCAATCTGGTGTCTATTCCACCTTGATGTCCACATATAATAGAGAAAATCCAAAACAAAGGTCTAAATAAATATTCTAATAGGCTGAAACGTAGAAAAGAAAGTGCACTGGTCAAACAAGATAAAACTATTTTTACGTGCTAATTCGACCATTGAATTTGGTCCCCAATCTGGTGTCTATTCCACCTTGATGTCCACATATAATAGAGAAAATCCAAAACAAAGGTCTAAATAAATATTCTAATAGGAGATACATATAAAAGAGAAATTCCAAAACTAATGTCGAAATAAATATTATAACAGAATATGTTTTTCGCTTATCACTTCTCCAATCGAAATCACGGGTAGGCATTAACCTCTCCCTGATAAAGTTTATGCAATTTTGAATTTCTTTTTAGAACAGTGATATAATACACATTCACATAGTGAACAAACATTATAAACTATATAATGCATATCAAGTATACAAATAAAGTACTAGAAAGTAGAAAAAAAATCAAATCACTATAAAGTGAAATGACAATTCATTATAAAGAAAACAAAAAAAAACTGTATTTAATTCTAATGCTTTTTTTTTTCAAATCTTAACTCTAACAACTTAAGTTCTCGTAATTAGTTTATGCAATTTTCCAAGTACTTATATGCAATTTGGTAATCGTGCGTGATAAGGATGCAAACATTGACTGCTCATCTATCCCAATAATTTAAAAAGACGAACCAATTTGGTACACGTCTATCTGTCGGTGCAAAGAAGAGAGCAAACATGTCTACAAGGTCAGTTCAGTTGTATTCGAATCATAGATTGTTCACCAAAAATGAAGTCAAACACGGATAACGAGAGGCACTATCACTTATCCAATCGAATATTTTTAAATTTTTTGAATTCAAGATCGAGGATAATCTTTAAGTGATATTTGATCTCAAGTTCGCGTTTGAGCATCTTCGAATTCGAGTCGAACTCGAGCAGTATACGAACCTATTCGACCAAAAATAAATATAGTTTCTCTTTTAAAAATTACGTGTATCAGGCAAAAACATGTATTTTTAGCTGATATTATTGAATTGTTATTAGTTTTTTGCATGAAAACCTATTATCATTAGAATAATTTACGGTTAGTGTGTTTCATTTATTATACGTATAAAACAAATATACTAATATAACATTAAATCAGACATATATGCTCAGGAGTTAACAAGTCCAGCATAATATGCTCAAGACTGACTCGCTAAACAACCGAATCAAGTTTGATCCGAACTTTACGAGCCAGACTAGTCGAATAAAAATTCAAGCTAAACTCGATTGACTCATAAATTGCTCAGCTCATTTATAATTATATTCCTGCCCGTCACAAATTGGGACTAAACATAAGAAAAGACATATCCCAAATCAAATCTGAAGGTGTTATTAGAACAAGTGTCAAAATATATAAGATATTTGTACATTTTCAATAACGGTTAATAACTATTTTATCCTTTCACCTTCCTTCTGGAACTTGGACAAATAGTTGGTGAAATAAATTTTGAAATAGTCTAGGATAACTATTAATTATCCATAAAAGACAGACAAATACAAGTTTTATCATCATCAATTGTATATTCCAACGACGACAAAAACTATCGCTGGAATCTAGGGAGGATAAGCCGCATACAAATACAAGTTTGAGTTTATAATATCCACCTGCTGACGTGGCATTTCGTATTTCTTCTCCTTGAATTTATCTATATTCTGTCAGCTTATAGATAACATTAGGCTAGTAGTATATGGACCAGCAACATAAAACACATCTCACCCATATTAATTATAGTGTTAATGGCATCTAATTTGGAGGATATGATTAGAAACAAGGAAAGGGTACGGTCGGTGGTTAATTTCTTACAAAATATAAAATTTATAAAGTAAGAAAATGTAGAATGAATCTAATCATTATTTTTTCATACATGCAGAGATATAAATAAAAAATTGGTGGCAAAAATATAACATTATTAATTACTATAAAGTGTTCAATAATTCAACTAAACTGGAAGACTTAAACCCTTTGGCTGAAGGGTGTTTTGGTCCAAAAGATTCAGACAAAATATCAAGATTATTTTAGTTGGATGGAACGAGTCAAAAATTATTATTTTTGTTTGCCTATGGAACAACTTTATGGGTGTTTAGCAACTTGAACATAATTCCTAGGGGCAAATTGTCATTAATCCTTAATTGTACTAACTTCTTCCATCCTGAGCTAAAAGATCTTGCAGTCGAGCTTATAACACATTTAATAAACATGTATACAATATTTAATATTATGTAAATTAGGATAGGAGTAGCTAAGTTCACACCTAACTTTATTTTGGGGAGACGCTGACCGGTCTAAATTTTGGACCAATTTGTTGCGTGTTTCATTCACATAGACAAAGACAATAATATTCTTACAACACAAGACGTACTTAGTAATTATTCGTCCGCTAACGTTTTCTACTGAATCATCGATACTACAACAATGGGTTTATTGTATCTCAATGCTCTGCAGACAGTGTCGCGGTGCATCACAAACGGTCATCCGGAACTAGTCATCACCATGTAATGAAATTTTCAAATGGAAAATGATATCAACTTAGCAAAATACGTTCTAGGCGAACCAATTCGCTAATTTTATGTTAAAAGACATCATTACCCCTACTTTTACCATAGGGATTCCGGCAATAAATATTGATGTCAAACGTATCAATTTTTGTTTGATTCACCGTCTGGTTTTTTTGTTGGAAAGTAATTAAAAGTACTTTAAATCTTGTGATCCAACGTTGTATAGTGTTATGTGACCTATTGATAGGAGATTGGATGAAGTTTGGAGTGTTTTATGAACAATGGAAGGAAATGGGGACGTTCCAAACACTTTAAGCGCCTAATGTAGGCGTTCAAAGTGTTCTGGAACACTTCCAAAACACAATGTCACATGAAGCGCCTGGTATCGTTTTGTACATGCGTTCGATGTCACATGAAGCGTCTGATGTAGCGTTCGAAGTGACATGAGGCGCCTAATGTGTCCCGACTGTTCATAAAAGATGTAACTCTTGCACCAAATGATATCTCCTTTCATATTGAACGTCCATAACCGATCCAAGGAGGAAAAATCTGCAGAAAAGGGGTCTTTTGAACTTGTAGTTTGTGAACTCAAAGCCTACAAATAGTAGGTTTTGCTATCTTCAAGAAATACATAAAAAAACACTTGAAAAACTCTTGAATTCTTGTGACAAATTCTGCAGCATTCTTCTTCTATCTTTCACTATCATTCTCTTCTACTAAACAAGTCCAATACTTTCTCTTTAAGAGCAATAGAAAGGAAGTAAGCCGTTATATCTTGGGAAGCATTTGCTAGAAATATACCTTGCTCTTTGGTATAGTCAAAATTGCTTTAAGGACGGTGACAATCCATCACGTCTCGACTGTTTCATATTCTTGAGTTGTCATAATTCTCTGCAATTTTCCAACATTTTTAGACTAGGTTTGATGATGTCAGATTTATCACCAAGTAATAATGAAAATGTTGGGGTCACGCCGTCTCTTCTCCGTCAGTTGTCTTTAGTGGGCTGTTGGCCGACCTGCACAATGGAACAAGGTCAGAGGTCCCGGGATCTATGGCCCCGGGTAATATCCTCCGACGCTTAAGTCAGTGGAGGCCATTTTAGGAGACGTTTATATACTGATGGTAATTTATATGAAAAAGGTTTTCAGGTAAACCTGGTTGCGTTTCACCGTAGGGAAGATGAGTCAGAGTTGTAATTTGTGAATTGTTACTTGTCTTTCTCTCTCATGTTTTCTGCCTTTTATATGGCAGCTTGGGCCAATGCATGGGCAGAGTCCGGAAATCGTGACAGGCAAGGAGGTCACAAGGATGACTCTTGCTCTTGCATGCTTGCCACATGGCGTGGTACTGAGCTGAGTAAGCTAGCTTGGAACACCTGGCTAGATGTTTCACCTGGTAGAATTACCCAGGGTAAACCCTAGAACCGAGGCCAAACCTTCCAAAAATACTCAGAAGTGCCCGAGATGACCTAGGATGTGGGGTCAGCTTGCTGAGATGTAAGTGGCCAACTTCAGAGAGTATAAGTAGTCTCATTATGATGTCCGCAGCTGACGTCACAAGTTTGGCCTGAGATCATCGGCCGAGACGGAGCCAAGGCCAAGACTCGGCCTTTTGGCCGAGATGGCGTTGAGGCCGAGATGTGGCCTTTAGGCCGAGATGGCATTGAGGCCGAGATGTGGCCTTTAGGCCGAGAGGGCGCTGTGGCCGTTTGGCCGAGATGAATTGTTTGTCAGTATATGACCCTGCCGAGCCCTGGGCTGACCCGCGAGACTTAACATTTTTATGTCCATAACCTACCGTTGACTGTTATTGACTAACAGGTGGTATTGTTTGGTTCATCACTTGCCCCCAGATTAGTTTGGCCGAGCTGACCTGAGAGGGCAGACTAATCGATTCAGAATCTTTAACGAGTCGTCCTTTCACTGTCGACGTGTCAACCTCTGATTAGACTGCTCAGCACATTTACTGGCTGCACAGAGCATGAAGCGTTGATGGTGTTTTTAGCTGTGCTGATCTGACCGAACTGACTAGAGTTATAATTACACCGCCTTTTTGGTACGTGTCCACCTCTGATTTGTTTGTTCTGCGCATTTACTGTTTGCGCAGAGTACGAAGCATCAGTTACGCAGCTTTTTGAATTCGGCTGCTTCAGGAATCGAGGACGATTAAACCAAGATGACCTTTGGGTTGCCGAGATGAAACCTTATAAATAGGTCCCTCTAAGGTCACTTGAACCTTTTATTTGTTCTTGCACTTTACTCCGGCATTCTGCTCCTTTCTCCGGCAATCTTTTCAAACTTTGACGACTCCGACCTTGCTCAGCCTTCCTCCTCCTTTCCTTAAGGTTTTCTGTAAGTCTTCTTCCTCAATTCCTCATTATGTCTTCACCTTCTCGTGATTCGCGAAACTTTTCTGAGGGTGGTTCTTACGTCGCCAGCGGTGAGAATAACTCCGGTTCTCTACCTCTGTCCGTCAGATCCGCCTCTGCTGATGCTCTTCCCATCAGCAATTTACGTCGGACCACTGATGATACGGCTCAGTCCAGCAGAGCCATCACCGTGGTCAGTTCTACTCTTGCTCCGGCATCTTTAAACCCCCCTGCCCCACTGAGGGACCCATCTTTGTTTACTGGGGTCATCGAGAGAGGTCTGCCTTCTTCCATGTCCAAGAGTCTCTCTCTACTCTGTCCGAGGCAAGCTTGGACAGGATTTGTAAATTTTATAAAATTGACAAAAACCGGTTTAGTCCGATCCTTCCCTTGCCTGGTCAGACTGCTTATGATCCCCCTAGGGATTATGAAGCAGTCTATGAGGATTACTTCAAGTCAGGTTTCACCCTCCCTGTTCTTGAGCCACTTGTCCGTATTCTGCGGGCTTATGGACTTAGGCTTCCTCAAATCCAGCCAAATGGCCTTAAACTTATTCTTTGTTATCTTCTTTTCCTTAGAATTGCAGAACTTCCTTTCAATGCTACTACTTTCCGAGCCCTTTTTGCATGTCGGACCTCGCATAGCTGGTATTATTTCAGCAAGCGAGCATCTAGCATCAATTTTCCTTTTCCCCTTAATATTCCCTCTTCCAACAAGAGATAGAAAGAAAAAAATTATGTCAAAAAATCCGAGCTGCCGAGCAGAAACATCTGGAAGTCTGGCAGAGCTGATAACATGAGGCCAGGCCAAGATTACTGCGATGAAGCAGACAGAATTCGAACACTTCCAATAGTCATTGACTGGCAGAAGGTAGATTTGGAAATCTGGATAGCGGCCGATCTGGACCACTCGGCTGTTGGTGACAACTATTTGCCACTCTCTCCAGACCAGTTACTCATTATCCGAGGTTGATATTGTTGCATTTCTTTTCAACAACCTTTCCCTCTTTCAGTGCGTAACTGTCTTATTTTTAATGCAGGTGCAATGGCTGGATCTTCTTCTCGTTCCAGCCAAATGGCTGAAGCAGCGGACAGAAAGAGGGCCCGGAGGGAAAGAAGAATTGCTGCCCTGGGCTCTGGGGGAGCTTCTACTTCAGCTCTGCCCCCAGTTCCAACTACTGCTTCTGCTGAGCCTGAGCCAGCAGAGCCTGTGTCGGGTAACAACCTTCTTCAACCACGAGAATGTTCTAAGTTTTGAAACTTGTTTTTGTGTTGACCTGTTTTGTTTCTTTGCAGCTCTGCCAGTTGAAATTCTGGATGATGAGCATAAGGCCGAGATCCAGCCTCAGGCTTCTGCTGAACCAGAAATTCCAGCAGAGGCTGATGAGGGCTCTAGCCTTCGCCCCAGGAAGAGGCAAAGGGGTGAAGGTTCCAGCAGCCGAGATCCGGGGCCATCTCAGCCCTCGGAGATGATCGTTGCTGAGCCGGCTGAGGAAAACCTGCCTCAGCCGGGTGAAGTTCATGACCCAATCCTTATTGGGTTTTCAGAAGGGGATTCAGCTCTCGACCCCAGCATAGCCCAAAAACTAAACAAGGTGGCAGTCTTGCCCTTGGACCATCAAAATTTTAGGGCGACTGTCTGGGACGAGCTGACAAATGCCTTCCAGTCAAACATTGCTTTGGTAAGCAAAACTTTCTTTGTGTGCCTTGTTTGCTTTTTATCACTTAACTTTTTATAACTATGCTTCCTTTGCAGGTCCGAACCCAGGAGTTAGAGATTCTGACTCGCAGTGGAGAGTTTCTTGGGGAGCTCGAGACTAAGAATAAACAACTTGAAGAAGCTGAGCTAAAGAGAGCTGAGTTGGCCCAAGAAAACGCTAATCTGCGAGCTGACATCTCTTAATTCCGGCGGAGGGCTGAAGATGTTGAAATGAGGCTGGCCACCTCCAACTCCAAAGTAGATGAGTTGGAACATAAGGTGGAAGATCTGGAGGTGACCTCCACTCAGACTCTAAACGAGAATGAATTTCTGAAGAAACAACTGGCTGAGCTAACGCAGAAGAGTAAAGCTGATGAAGAGCAGATAGGCTTATTGCGTCATCAACTGAATGAAGCTGAGATCAAGACACTTGTGGACTTCAAAAAGTCCAAGTTTTTTGAAGAAAATATGATCCTTCTTCAGAGCTCAGCCATGGAGGTCGGCCGAAGAGAAGCCATCGATGTCTGCTCAACCGTTTATCCAGAGTTGAACAAAGAGGATTCTCGCCTTGCTGAATTGTACAATCCTAATGCTTCCTAAGATTTTGAAGAACAATTTCAAAAATTTGTAGACGGAGCTGACTTGAGGGAAGAAGATGATTAGGCGTAGGATTCTCTTTGTTTATCTTTAGCTGAGCAGACATCAATTTGTACTTTGAACTCAAATTCTCTATCAATGAAAAACTTATCTTTTGTGGCTCAGTTTCTCTTTTGTCTTCAGCATTTTCATCAAGTTTATTCTTCAAACTTATTGTTGCTGAGTTTCCATGTCAGTTTTGTCAAACTTGATCAACTTCATTGAAAATAAACTAAGTCCCCAAGTCATAAAGTAAGCATGTTATTTGGCTGAGCTAATTAATGGATAAACTTAGAATGAACTCTGCATTGTTTAAATTAGGCTCTGACTTTGACGATAGTTGTAATCCCAAGTCTTGAATTTTTAATATTGCCTTTTAACGCAACTTTATCTAGTTTTGCTAGATCAAATAAGGTATGCGTACCTTGTTCTGTTTCACATCGGCCTCTTTATGTTAAGAGGATTTTTAAAGCTTGTTTGTACAAGTCTTCCCTCTGGTGAATTTATACCTGAGACCTACTGAGGTTTTATTCCACCCTTTAACGGATTTTGCCCCGGTCCTGCCGAGGTCTTATTTTATCCTTTGGCGGGCTTTTGCCTCGGACCTGCCGAGGTCTTGATTTACCCTATGGCGGGCCTTTGCCTCGGACCAGCCGAGGTCTTGATTTACCCTTTAGAGGGCTTTTGCATCGGACCTGCCGAGGTCTTAATTTACCCTTTAGCGGGCTTTTGCCTCGGACCTGCCGAGGTCTTAATTTACCCTTTAGCGGGCTTTTGCCTCGGACCTGCCGAGGTCTTGATTTACCCTATGGCAGGCTTTTGCTCGGACCTGCCGAGGTCTTGTAAGAGCATTCTATGGTGCTCGAGATTTGCATGTACATCTGATAGAATACTTCTCTTGATAGATGCTCCAAAGAAAACGTCTGGATATATAAGGTAGTTACAATTACATCATTGATGTAAGAGCCGAAGATGAGAAGAGTGCCAAGTTCGAGGAAGAGTTCGGCCTTCCAAAGTCTGTAATTTGTAGGCTCCAGCTGAGTGTACTTCAACTATTCGGTAAGGACCTTCCCACTTTGGATTAAAAGTTCCTGTTGGGATGGCATGGCTGACCTCATTATTGCGCATCACTAGGTCTCCCACTTGAAAAGATCTCGGATGTACCCGAGAGTTGTAGTATTGGGAGATTAAGTTTTTGTACTGTGACATGGTCTCTTTTTTCCTCAAGTTCATCCAAGTTTAACTGTAGTTCTTGGTCATTGCTTGAGGCAGAATAATGATCTACCCGGGCTGATGTAGAACCGATCTCCGCGGGAATAAGGACTTCAGTACCGTATACTAAGGAAAAAGGAGTTTTCTTGGTTGAAGTAGATGGCGTAGTCCGATAGGCCCATAGGACGCTAGGTAATTCATCCACCCAACTAGTTCCTGCCTTATCCAGACGCTTTTTAAGACCATCTTTAATGATCCTGTTAGCAAGCTCTACTTGGCCATTTGACTGAGGATGAGCTACTTGAGGTGAAGCGTTGCTTGATATGCAAATCAAGACACCAACTCTTCACATGATCTTCAGCAAATTGCCTTCCGTTGTTTGAGATCAAAACCTGGGGTAGGCCGAATCGGCAGATAATATTCTTCCATAAGAACTTTTTTACTTGGGCCCCAGTTATGGTGGCTAGTGGCTCAGCCTCTATCCAGTTGGTAAAGTAGTCAATAGCTACCAGCAAAAATCTGACCGATCTGGGAGCTCGGGGCAAAGGCCCCACTAAGTCCATTCCCTATTGTACAAACGGCCAAGGACTAGAAATAACAGCCAATTCCTGGCTCGGCAAATGAGAAGTTGGTGCATGAGCTTGACAGGATGGGCAATGTTTGACTAGCTCTTCTGCATCTTTGCGAATAGTAGGCCAATAATAACCAGCTAAATAGCACTTGCGGGCTAAAGAGCGTGCGCCGGAATAGCTTCCACATATTCCCAAGTGCAATTCTCGGAGGATATAATCTCCCTCGTTTTCAGGTACGCAACGCAACCATGGATGTGAAGAAGACTTTCTGTACAACTGATCATTAAAGAGTGCGTACCTGGAAGCCTTTAGGCGAAGACGCCGAGCTCGAGACTTGTCCTCAGGCTGGGTTTGATGTTGCAGGTAGGTGACTATCTCATCCATCCACGTGTTGTGGTAGTCTTGTTGCAAGACTTCATTACCATCAAAAGCACGATGTTTTACCAACTCCACAACGATCTTTTTCCCTATTGTGGCCGAGGTGGATGAGGCCAACCGAGATAGTGCATCGGTCCGCTTATTTGCCGACCTGGGGATATGTTCCACCATAAAGTGCTCAAACAGTCCCTTCAAATGCTGAACCTTGGCCAAGTATCGCTTCATGTTGTCCTCTTTAGCTTCATAATCTCCATTGATTTGAGAGACTATGAGCTGTGAGTCACTTCTGGCTACTATTTGCTGTGCCCCCAGTTTTCGAGCAAGACTTAGCCCAGCTATCAAAGCTTCATACTCGGCCTCATTGTTGGTGGCTTCAAAATCAAAGCGCAGAGCATATTCCACCTCTTCCTCATTTGGATTGATTATCAAGAGCCCTGCTCCACTTCCCTCTTTTGAAGAAGATTCGTCTACATATAAAATCCAACCTTGTGTTGAGGGATGGTCTTCTTCAACAGATACCCCTTCGGCCAATAAATCTGCCAAAGCTTGAGCCTTGATGGAAGTGCGTGATTTATACTCGATATCATACTCAGCAAGTTCCATAGCCCACTTAGCAGCTCAGCTAGAAGTGTCTGGCCGGGATAAAATTTGCTTCAAGGGCTGATCCGTCGCCACTATTATAGGATGGGCTTGGAGATAGGGTCGGAATTTTCTTGCCGCTACTATTAGTGCTAAGATAATTTTTTCAGCATTGGGATAACGCACTTCGGCTCCATGCAGAACCTTGCTAGCAAAATAGATGGGTCTCTGTACAGCATCCTGCTCCCTGAGCAAAACTGCGCTTACTGCCTCATGGCAGGTTGACAAGTATATGTACAAAGTCTCCCCAGGAAGAGGAGATGTCAGCATTGGCACCTCGGCCAAATGTGCTTTTAAATCATCAAAGGCTTTCTGGCATTGGTCATCCCAGAGGAAAGCAGTTCGTTTCTTCAAAATTTGGAAGAAAGGTAGTGATCTCTCTGTGGACTTAGAAAGAAATCTGCTCAAGGCAGCAATTCTGCCTGTCAACATCTGAACCTCTTTGATGTTCCGAGGTGGGTGCATACTTTCTAAGGCTTCAACCTTGGCCGGATTGGCCTGCACTCCTTCCTTGGAAACCATGTATCCGAGAAACTTTCCTGACGCACTCCAAAGGTACATTTTTTCGGGCTCAGTCTCATACGGGAGTCTCTTAAGATGACAAACACTTCCCGAAGATTCGAGATATACTGATCAAGGGACCTGCACTTGATCAACATATCGTCAATGTACACTTCCATAACTCGGCCAATCTGATCTCGGAACAGCGAGTTGACCAAGCGCTGGTAAGTAGCCCCTGCGTTTTTAAGACCAAAAGGCATGCTGACATAACAGTAAGTACCCGACTCTGTTATAAAGGAGGTCTTCTCTTGATCCTCCTTTGCCATCATGATCTGATGGTAACCCTTGAAGACATCAAGAAAATTAAAGACCTCATACCCCAAAGTAGAGTCCACTAGCCTGTCAATTTTTGGTAAAGGGTAACAGTCTTTTGGGCACGCCTTATTCAGGTCGGTATAATCAACGCACATTCTCCAGGTCTTATCAGGTTTGGGGACCACAACAGGGTTGGCTAACCATATTGGATACAAGACCTCTGCAATGAACTTTGCCGCAAGGAGTTTTTTGACCTCCTCTGCTATCACCTTATTCCTTTCAGGGGCAAAGTTCCTCTTCTTCTGCTTAATGGGTCTGACCTGAGAGTCCACATTAAGCCGATGTTCAGCCAAGGTAGTTGGGATCCCAGGCATGTCCTCTGCCGTCCATGCAAAAATTTCTGCGAACTCCCTCAGCAAACTCTGAAGCTGAGCCAACGTCTCAGCAGGCATCCATGTTCCAATCTTGATGGTGTTGTCCGGCTGACTTAGATCTAAGACGAATTCTTGGACTGCATCGTCCGAGTGCAAACGCTCCTCAGTTGGGGGAATGAGGTCATCCAAAACAACCTGTTGGACGGCCCCACCCCCTGGGTAGCAACTGCGTAACAGTTTTGAGCCATAGGAATATCCTCTTGTAAGGTAACCACTCCACCTGGTGTAGAAAATTTCATGCTTACATGCAAAGGAGATATTACTGCTTCCAAAGCTACCAAAGCTGGTCGGCCCAGCAAGATATTGTACGCTGACCTTTCTTTGACTACCACAAAATCCATCCACAAACAGCGATAAGCAGGAGGTTTGCCAAAGCTGACGCTGAGAGTGACCATGCCAGCCGGCCGAACTGGCATACCAGTGAATCCGAACAGAGGTGAAGCTACTAGTGTCATTTGGGAATCTGCCAAACCCAATTGCTTGTATACATTATAGCACATGATATTTACGGCACTTCCAGTATCTACATAGACTCTTCGTACTTCTACAATTTTGTCCGGTGCTAAATGTATACACAAACCTATTACTAGACCCGTATTATTAGAGTCTAGTGGAATAATGTCTTCTGGTTCGTAGACCAGTTCCCGGGCTAACCTTCTCTTTTTAGTGAGAGGCCCAGATGACGTCCCTGAGAAACTGGGACCCCCTTGGCTTTTCTGAGGTGGCCCTCCTGCGATGGTGTATATTACAGAATTGACTTGAGGCTGCACTGCAGCTTCATGTCGGCCTCGGTCCTCATCATCGTCCGACCTGGGACGCCGAGGTGGGGTCTCAGGTCGGCACTTATCCTTCTAAGAACTTTTTCAAAAGTCCAAGCGATTGTGAAGACGTGAGCGTGGATCGTAGAACTGCTTCAGATGCCCCTGCTCAATCAACTTTCGAATCGCTTGAGCTAACTGTCGACAATCTTCTGTGTCATGGCCGACATCCCAATGATAACGACAGTACAACTTAGGATCCCTGTTATCTCTGGGACCTGCCAGAGGTTTAGGGTCCGTCCTCAATCCATCCCTTTCCATCACAGCCAAAATTCTATCTTTAGAGGCTAAGAGGGGCAGACCCTCCCTGCCTCGTTTATCTTGGCCACCTAGGCGATCAAACGCACTACGTCGGTCGCGTTTGTCATCACGTCGGTCCCCCTTGGAACTGGGCCGAGTTTCCCGCCGTGAATTTTGCTCGGCCTCCTTCTTCAATCGGTTTGCCTCCTCACCTCGGGCAAACTGATGGGGGCCTTCTCCAAGCACTCCCTCAATGTTGTAGGCCCCTCTTCAGCCAACTGAGAGAAGAGGCGGCCTGCTCGAAGGCCATTAATGAAGGCAGCTGCTTTCACTCCTTCATTTCGATCACTGACCTGCAGTGATTCATCCGAAAAGCGTTGCATGTACTTCAACACTGATTCCTCAGGACCCTGTCTCAAGGTCATCAAGTGTGAAGAATTTTTAATAAATGGCGCACTAGAAACAAATTGAGACTTGAATTTCTGCGCCAATTGTCTGAAGGAGTCCACTGATTGCTGTGGAAGCTCCTGAAACCATCTTCTAGCCTTTCCCTGCAGATACATGGGAAACGTTTTGCATCGAAGCGGATCGGGGATATTTTTCAAGCTCATGGTCGTCTGAAATTGAAAGAGATGATCAGTAGGATCAGAGGTCCCATCATAAGTGTCCATCTTCGACACCTTTAAGTTATCTGGTGCCAAGTACTCCGCAATGTCCCAAGAAAATGGACTTTCTTGTATCACTCTCATGTACTCCGGTTTAGGCTCATCATGATGGCTCCTCGGCCTATGACGATCTTCTGGCTCTTGACGCACACTTTTAAACGACCGGGGCCTGATGCCGAGGCGCTGCCTAGGCAGGGGCACCGACTCCACAGTTGGGGCTCCAACATTGCCCCTTCCGGCGTCTGTCATGAAGCCTTGAGAACCATGAGTGGATTGCTGCTGTGTCTTCTCCCTGGGATGGAGAGGGATGAAATCCTCCTCCATATCCTCAACTTCAGGACATTTTCCTTTGAGGCGCTGCACCACGGCCTCAAACACTTCTAAGTTCTCAGCCACATACTTCATGGCCTTATTTCGCTCATCCACCGTCACCGCTGGAGCTTTTTTGGTACCCAGCTCAGGCCTCCTGGAATCTTGTCCAGGACGACCAGATTGAGTATCTCTACGACGATGAGGATTAGAGGACTCCCCCAACCCTTCTCGCGGTCCTTTTCCCATCAAAACTGATTCAAATCCTTAAATAGTGTACTTAAGAAAACTCATTTTACGGAGGTTCAGGCCCGGCCCTCCTTCTAGCGCCAATTTGATGATGTCAGATTTATCACCAAGTAATAATGAAAATGTTGGGGTCACGCCGTCTCTTCTCCGTCAGTTGTCTTTAGTGGGCTGTTGGCCGACCTGCACAATGGAACAAGGTCAGAGGTCCCAGGATCTATGGCCCCGGGTAATACCCTCCGACGCTTAAGTCAGTGGAGGCCATTTTAGGAGAGGTTTATATACTGATGGTAATTTATATGAAAAAGGTTTTCAGGTAAACCTGGTTGCGTTTCACCGTGGGGAAGATGAGTCAGAGTTGTAATTTGTGAATTGTTACTTGTCTTTCTCTCTCCTGTTTTCTGCCTTTTATATGACGGCTTGGGCCAATGCATGGACAGAGTCCGGAAATCGTGACAGGCAAGGAGGTCACAAGGATGACTCTTGCTCTTGCATGCTTGCCACGTGGCGTGGTACTGAGCTGAGTAAGCTAGCTTGGAACACCTGGCTAGATGTTTCACCTGGTAGAATTACCCAGGGTAAACCCTAGAACCGAGGCCAAACCTTCCAAAAATACTCAGAAGTGCCCGAGATGACCTAGGATGTGGGGTCAGCTTGCTGAGATGTAAGTGGCCGACTTCAGAGAGCATAAGTAGTCCCATTATGATGTCCGCAGCTGACGTCACAAGTGTGGCCTGAGATCATCGGCCGAGACGGAGCCAAGGCCAAGACTCGGCCTTTTGGCCGAGATGGCGTTGAGGCCGAGATGTGGCCTTTAGGCCGAGAGGGCGCTGTGACCGTTTGGCCGAGATGAATTGTTTGTCAGTATATGACCCTGCCGAGCCCTGGGCTGACCCGCGAGACTTAACATTTTTATGTCCATAACCTACCGTTGACTGTTATTGACTAACAGGTGGTATTTTTTGGTTCATCAAGGTTAGATCATGAATTTGTTGTCTAAGACGTCAAATTTCAACCTCAGCTTATGGTATTTTGTTTTAGCTCCTTATACGTCGTAATCTCAGAAATCACACAACCAGTTAGTTTTCTCTGTCATTCTCATTCAATATCCTTTTATCATGCTCTTCCTTCCTAACTATTTCTGTGTTTGCAACTTCTTGTAGATGTTCAATTCATGAAAATATGTAACTTCAAACTTCTGCTGCTCTTGCATCATGATCATTTGAGTGCATCATTCCAAATAAAAAACACACACACACACACACAAAAAGATGCGATATTCCAACAGTCCTACTATCAAGCCTACCATTTTCCCAACATAGATTTTTATTCTTTCTTTCTACTTGAGCAAAAGCCTCATCAGTCAAGTTTGCCATCAATTGAATGAAAAGAATTAAAGGTACTATAAGAATATTATAGGATGAAACCAAGTTCAAATGTTCAAAGTATAATTAATTGTCTAAAAATAATATAAGTAATTTAGTTTAACATGTATACCTATATTTACTCAAAGATTGTTTGGCATATGAAAGGTCACATTGAAAGTTGCAGTTATTGTTGCATTTACCTAAATGACCGCATATATCTAATTCAACTAAATGCGGATTTGGTAGTACATGTATACATAGTGATACCCGACGTATATAGCACTGTGTTACAGTGTCACAAGTAATGCATACACTGTCAAACGTTTTCTAAGGGTCCGATTTCACGCGTCAATTAATAGGTGTATACATCTAAATATACGTGATAATTTTATAGATCCCACTTGCTTGCATGGTTAGACAGCATATAATAAATGAATTAGCTTGTCTTTACACCAGTATCAGGGTGTAACACGTACCGACCCTTCCGATGATTACATCCACCCTATACTAAAATCTATCAAATAATAACTGCACAACCGCCATTATTTTTCCCAACGTGTCCGTTGGAACAACCTTTTTATCTGCATAATCACCTTCTCTTTCGTATCTCAAAACACTTCACCTACCAGATACATCTCACTCCTTAAATGTTATCTCTACACCGTGTACCAGTGTTATTTCATCAGTTAACCAGCAACATTATTTACGACTTTAACCCTCTTAAAGAAAATCTTCTAACCTACCAACTACTACACCAAACTGAACAAAACATAAAATAGATTATTGCAAGAGCTAAAGTATGTCACAAGACTACAAAGATTAAAATCACAAGCTCTGGAAGATGGCATTGAAATCCAGACAATGAAGAGGGAGAATAAAGATCAAGTCCGAACGCTTACCACAGAAACGAATAGTCTCCACAACAACATTTTAGCTGTACGTAACGAACGTGCCATGTTAAAGCAGAGTTCAGATGCTGCTGAAATTAAAAACCAGTGTTTCAAAAAACAAAGTAATCAAATTCTTTTTATACACCCACCACTCACATAACTGCTTATACTACGACCACATGAATCACATGGTGCTTCCTCTTCTTCACGAAAAGGAACCCCACTTCTCCCAGAGCAATAGGTCAATATAGCTCTCTTGATGTATATAATAAATACTGTAGTTTTTATTCGTTCATTTTATGTTTATAAGCATTTTAGTAGCTTTTATTTACAAATTGATTGGGATACACGCTAGTTCGGTGAACCATATCATCGAATTACGTTGTTTCTTGTAACTTTATGATTGTGATATAAACTTATAGAGTTAATTGCACCTGGTATCCATTGTTTTCCACGAAGTTTTAAGTAGCATCCAATGTTTCATGAAACACACTTGGCATCCAGACTTATAGGGTTAATAGACACCTGGCATCCAGATGACCTGCTGGACGACCGTTGACCGCTGAAATCGACCTTTGACCGGACCTAACCCTACTTTTAACCCAACTTTAACCACGGTTGACTAATTTACCTTGAATATTAAAGAGAAAACAAAATCAAAACAATTCCCACTTCGTTTTCCCGTTACCCGTTTCTGAAAAGGCGAAAAAATCCCAGGGCGAAAGTGACGAAAATTGTTCAAATTTCTGAACGAATCACACAATCTGACTGTTTGTTGGAACAGGCGTAGTTGATCGGTGTGGATTTTGGAAGCAATAGCCGGGGTTGTGGAGCTGTATTTTCGAAGGTGAAAGGGGCGAAAAATGACGTTAAGGCTGACAGGACTACCGAAGAACTTGCATCCTCTGTATAGTAAGAAAAAGGAACAATTTTTATTTCGAATATGTGTTATAATTTTTGATTTCGTTGCTGTTTTCATTATATTGTGTTTGCATGTCCATATTGGTGGTTTGAATGGCAACGGATGGTGTTTTTTTTAGTATATTACTGTTATTGTTGAAGAGCATGAATAGTGAGTAGTTATAAAGGTGTTCTTTGTTGAGTATAGTGTATGTCCGGAATGTTGGAGTAGTATTTGAAGTGAAGATGGTTTGTTGTTGCTGTGTTCATTTTTTTTTTGTGTTGATATACAGATCCCACAAGTGATGAAATCACTGTTGTTTTTCATTACGGTGGGTTATTACTCAAGACTGGTAATGCAATTTACGTAGAAGGGGACACCTGCATCTATGACTATGTGGATGCTGATGAGATGTCCCTGTTATACTTGGATGAAATGTGCAAAGATGCAGAAATATTTGGATTAAAGAAGTATTATACACGTGTAGTAGACAAGTTTGTGCAAATTGAGACTGATAGTGATTTGTATAATGCTGTCAGAAGTTGTGTAGCATCATCTAGGGTAATGAGATTGTATGTGGAGCATATTGTTCCACATAGTAGGTTAGAAAATGATGTTGCCGATATGGAAGATGAAAAGGTAAGTAATGCTGATTTGAAATTTGTGATTGAGGATGGCAGGTGCAATGTTAATGAAATTGGTGGTGATAATGAGGATAGTTTTGATGACGAGCAGGATGTGAAAGAAAACAATGAGGATGGCGGGAACGGTGTTAATGAAATTGGTGGTGATAATGAGGATAATTTTGATGACGAGCAGGATGTGAAGGAAAACAATGAGGATGGCGGGGACGGTGTTAATGAAATTGGTAGTGATAATGAGGATAGTTTTGATGACGAGCAGGATGTGAATGAAAACAATGAGGAAGGCGGAGTGAATCGTGATGAAAAGGGTGATGGAATTGAAGATCCGTTGACGAGTGACACAGACTATATACCTGAAACTGATGAGTTGCCAGGTGACGAGGAGGAATATGATGTACATGTTGACAAGAACAATGAGTGGGATGGGCTGAGTGAAGATGAAAATAATGTACCATGCAAGAGTGTTGACGAAGCAACAGAGGACATAGACAAGGATATAGGATTGAATGATGAAGAATTGGAACACGGTAGCAATGTGTTTAACACTAGGACAGATGGGGAAAATCCTCATTTTGCTTGTGCGATGATGTTTAAAGATTTGGAGACATTTAAAGAATCCCTGAAGATGCATTCCATAAGAAATGGTCGGCCGGTTGTTATTTACAGAAGTGAGAATAGTAGATGCTGTGCGAAGTGTAAGAATAGTGGGTGCAACTGGGACATCCGTGTGGGTTTGAATAGGAAGAATGGTTTTTATGAGGTTAGGAGCTTGAACTCAGTGCATACTTGCAACTTTAGTGTGAAAAATGAAAGTATATCTTTGGGTTGGTTAGGCAAGAAGTATATGCAAGATTTTGCTTCCAATCCAAAACAAAGTCTGGAAAGCTTTAGAAAGAGAGTGTTCAATGACATGAAATGTCATGTGAGCAAACCGCAAGCATTCAGGACAAGGAAAAGGGCTTTGCAACTTGTCAGGGGAAAGGAGGAGTATGAATACGGTTTCATATGGAATTATATCGATGAAATGAAGAGGATTGATCCGGACAGTAATGTGACGGTGCAGACAGCGAGGTGTATGAATGAAGACGTGGAGTTGACGGAGGAACACATGAGCCTTAGGTCTGATAACATCCCACTGATTATAGATCAACCAAGGTTTCATCGGATGTATTACTGCCTAGGTCCAATGAAGAAAGGATTTGTCAATGGATGTAGGAAGATATTTGGCGTTGACGGATGCCATGTCAAGTCGAAGTACGGTGGTATGTTACTCACTGCTGTGGGTTTAGATCCGAACAATAGTCTATTTCCCATTGCCCATGCCGCAGTTGAGAGTGAAACAAAAGATTCCTGGGAGTGGTTTCTTGGTAACTTGAAAGAGGACTTGCATATAGTGATGGATTTCGAGTGGACTATCATTTCTGACAAGCAAAAAGGCCTTATTCAGGCATGTGACGAAGTGTTTCCTTCAGCCCAACATAGGTTTTGTGTTAGACATTTGCATGCTAATTGGGTTCTGGCTGGTTACAACAACATCTCACTGAAAAGAGCCTTGTACGAGGCTGCAATGGCAACCACTGTTGTGGAATTTAGGTCTGCAATGAAGAAAATTGAGTCTCTTGATACTAATGCGGCAAGATGGCTGGATGACAAACCCCCTTATCAATGGAGCAAATCTCATTTTAGCTCAGTGGCTAAGTGTGACACCATTCTAAACAATTTATGCGAGAGCTACAATGCCGTCCTTTGTGAGGCTAGGGAGTTGCCAGTTCTGTCTATGTTCGAATGGATCCGACAATATCACATGACAAAATTTCAGGAAAATAGGGAAAGGGCGAGTAACAATTGGGAAGGAATGACGATATGCCCGCGGATAATGAGACGGCTAACCAAGGCGATGGAGGCCAGTGCAGACTGTATACCTTACAAAGCTGACATAAAGAAATTCCAGTGTGAGCAATTTGACGGTAAGAAGTTTGTTGTTGACCTTAGAGATCATACATGTTCGTGCAGAAAGTGGGATTTGACTGGAATCCCATGCTCCCATGCTTGCGCTGCTATTGCATTTGATCATGAAGATCCAGTGAACTATGTGGATCAGTGCTACCATGTCAGCACTTATAAGAGAGTATATGATATTGCAATAGCTCCATGTGTGGGACTCACCCAGTTACCTGATAGTGGACATGAACCGTTGTTGCCACCAATAGTCCGAAGAAAACCTGGCAGACCTAAAACACTGAGGAAAAGGTCTGCCGGTGAGCCACAACTGATAACATTGAAGAGAAATAGGAGGGAGAGAGTTCAAAAGCTGAGCAGGCATGGGCAGCTGCACATTTGTAGATTGTGCCAGAAGGAGGGTCACAACATGAGGACATGTTCGACCAGATTAGATGCGTCAAATGTTGATACAATTCATGGAGAAGCTAGTCAAGGAAAGGTAATTTGTTTGTAATTTGTTTGTAATTTGTCATTATTTGTAATTTGTTTATTGTGAATTATTTGTAATTTGTTTATTGGGTTGACTACTTCAGAGACAGAGAACGCGTAAAAGGACAGTTGTCCGTGAAAGCGAAGAACACATGACAACGGAGAATGATATTCCAGGACCTTCTAGTGCACCAACTCAGTTTGATGATACCACAGTTCATCACGCAAAGAGGCCAAAAAAACTTGTAAGGGCCAACCATGTTATTTTAGTTTTTTTGAGCTAGTTTCAAATAAGTTGACAGAAATGATTGTTTTATTTCAGGATGTTCGTAAACAAAGGAAGAAGAGTGAAGAAGTGGGGAGTGGCGTTGCTGCTAAAACAACATCATTGCCAAGAGAAGTGGAGAGTGTCGTTGCTGCTAAAACAACATCTTCAACAAGCGCATTACGAGAGGAATGTTTGGGCATGAATGAGCCAAGTAGCTCGAATGCAGTCAGAAAAGAACAGAGGAAATCAAGCAAGATTTGCAATATCTTCAACAAGCGTATTACTAGAGTATCTTTCAGGGTAAGTTGAATCAGGCTGCATAATTGAACCACCAAGACTTCAATTCTATTCATGACTTGCTTTGCTGTGTATTTGACAGTACCCTTGGAGGAAGCCTGTCACCGGCGTTATTACAATCGATGATGATGTTGGTACGAGTTCCAGTGCACCTACACAGCCGTTGAGGAGTTCTCCCAAGGAGGGGGAGAAAACAATGGATGCTACGAGTTCGAGCGCACCAACAGCCGCGAATATTGCTGATGTGCTGCCAAAGCAGTGGCCTTATTATAGGACATCTTCCCGCAATGGTCAACTCATACCAAACTATGTCATACGTAATGGCCGAGTGTTCTTACCCCAGTCCACACTTAAAGAGGTTGCACAAGCCAAGCGGATGAATAAGGAAAAACCAGATGCTGATGCTGCTTCTTGAATTAGATGACTATGAACATTAATTTCTGTTGTGTCTGCACCTTATTGTTTATGGCTTACTTGAATGACATGGAAACAGTTATTTTGGATACTTGTTTTCTACAAGAAAAGTGGTTTGCAGTTGTTAGAGGTGATCGTTATTTGGAAATGTACACAACTGTGCCCTTCTGTCATGAACATTTGTGGTTTGATGCTATTCTGCTTTCCATTTACACTAACCGTCCACTTCATCCTTGAACATATGATTTTGTACAAAACTTGAACATCTTACATTGCATACAAAAACATCAACCACAACACTGTTTAATTGCTAACACAACAATTTGCATTACTCCAACACAACAAATAACAACACAAATTACATAAATCCCAAACACAAAATGGACGTTCGGCAACTTCATACACCTTCAAAATCCAAAAAAGCAGAAATGCATTAACTACTAAATACAACCTCAAACCATTACACATAAATACCATAACATCCAACCACAACCCACTACTTAATTAACATAACTGACTACATCACACATTATTCCAACTAATCTGCTGCTATTCTAGCAAATACAACCCCAAATAAAACCCAAGACAACACTAACATCCACAACATCACATTCCCTTTCCATTTCAATTTTCGTATTTCGTACTCATGGCCATTGCACAATTTAAGCCGCTCCTCATATCTGTTGCAACGTTTCAGCAATCCCGGAATTACTTCCTTCGATCTTTGACAGATAGGGGGATCAACCCATTCAAAATACCCACAGCCTCCATCAACGTCCTATAAAAACAGCACAGAAAACATCATCCTTCGGCCATAAACAGCACACTTATTTACACACACAATTCATCTTCCTTCGGCCAAAAATTCCCAGAAGATCAGCAGGAATAAATACATACCCGAGAATGTGGACATGACAGAAACCTTCTTCCCGGATTGTCTTTGGTCCAAGACACTTGGATTTGCATTGTCAACCCACAATGGCACCTTGATTGACAAACATCCCGCCGCCTGTAGCTTGACCCCGCCGAAGACATGCTACTTTCTACTCTTCTTCGATTGCAGGCAGGAGATGTATAGAAGAATTGGGGAAGAATGATTTGGGTTTAGGTCAATTTTGGAGGGAGGATTGAAGAATTGGAGAAGAATGATTTGGGTTTAGGACAAATTTGGAGGGAGGATTCGGTTGGTATAAAGGAGGGAGTGAGGCTTTAACCATGGTTGAAAACTCATTTGGCGCCAGTGACTTAAAAGGTTAAAATTAAAAGGAAAAATGCTAAAAACCGCCTATAGCAGGTGCTTTCCCGGTTGCAGGATGCCAGGTGTCTATTAACCCTATAAGTCTGGATGCCAAGTGTGTTTCATGAAACATTGGATGCTACTTAAAACTTCGTGGAAAACAATGGATACCAGGTGCAATTAACCCTAAACTTATATAACACCATGATCTCGGTGTATACGACAACGACTGACACATCGTCATCCCGGTGTGACTGCCCCCATCTATGAGGCCTCCAATCATGCGACGCCACGTGTACAAAAGGGTTCAGTGTTTACTTTCTTTCTTTTTTTAAAAGAAAAGCTCTTTTGTACACGTGGTATCGCATGATTGGAGGCCTCATATTTTGCCTCATATAAAGCTTCCTAAGATCTCATCCGGGAGTAGGATACTTTAAGGGAAAGAAAAATTCACAATAAAGGCCAATATTGTCATTTTCTAATTAAAATAATTATGGGTTCAGCTCTTTTACAGATATGATTCTTTAAAAGACATTATTCTTATCCTCATTTTCTGTGGGGGTTCCAAAATAAATCCTCCCGTTTTCGGGTTCAGATCAGGAGATGTCAGCAAAATATAAAGCCTGAAATTACGCGACGTCATGTGTACAAACTGTTCTTTTTAAAAAACAAAAAAAATTTAAATCGCTTCTCTTTTTGTACACGTAGCAGTACGTGACTCATTTTTAATCTCTCCTATATGAACCGTCCATTTTCTTGTAATAAAACCAATAATCGTCCAACAGTGTTCCACAATCCCAACAACCCAATCCACATAAACCCACCGGACAGAAACACATAGCAAAAGAATTTTAGAACCATTTATTTGGCAACAAAACCCAACCCCCATTAAACAAGAAAGGAGTTCATTGAAGAATATGCTCCTTCATTTTCAATGGCTCCATTTTCTTGTTCGTCTTCTTCTCCTACTGATTCCTTTTTTATTGTTTTTCGCCATGAATGGAGTTGCGAAGGCTGAAGAAGAACAAGTGGGCTATGGATATAAGGTGAAGTCAACCTCTACCGATTGGAGTGGAAGATCACTGGTCGCTGATCTTGAATTGATCAAGACTTCATCGATGTACGGTCCAGATTTACCCAATCCACAGCTTACTGTCAGGTGATCTGTTCTCTTCATTTTTGATATTTATTTCTATCGATGATGCAAACTTCTTCATCTGTTTTATCAATATCCTTAGCATAGTTTGAATTCTTAAAACTAGGGTATGACGTCTTCGTCTTTGGAAATAATATAAGATTTATAAACAAATATTACTAATGATTTAATAAATATGACATATACAAAATAACGACAGATCATCCTCTCGATTGTTTGGTTTCTTTCTCTTTTTTTTTTTTTTTTGGGAAGAATGGGTCATTTTATTGCCAACTATAAAAGAATTACATCTATGCAGCTAACTCTCTCGTATCTACAAACGTCGTGTAAATAACCATATGACTATCGGCATGCTATACGAATGTTTCTTACTCTATCATAGATAGTACATATGATATTATGCGCACTCGGCCTCTAAAATTCAACATCTTGCCTACTCATATTCCTAACCCACCAAATCATTTAAGCTGCCTCTTGGAAAATGTATGTCCACTGGCCCTGGTGTTGATCTTGTCGATTGTTTTGTTTCTTTACTATGTGCTTATCTTATATTTTCTCTCCCCTAATGAATAAAATTTAATTTGGAGGAAATAATAAAATTACTTATTGATTTTCCAGATTGTCATATAATTAAGAACAAACTCTTTTTGAAGCTACAAATAAAGGAAATATTAGTCAATTACTTGGACAGATGGTCCTTAAATGCCCAAACGTGATTTTCAGTTTTAAATTATTTCAACTGAAAACAAAAAAACAAAAAACAAAAAACAAAATGAAAAATAAAATCACGAAAGGAAAAAAGTTTCTTTAAACCAAAGCGGCTATACACATGTTCTCACAAATAAATGTGTATCGAATGTATACCTTAGTTCAATATTTTCATAATAAAGTTGTATCAAATGTTATAAGTGTTAAGCAGTAAAAAATTTACTTAATTATTTATATTTTTAGAGTAAACAGGTTTGTCTAAGGTTTTTATCTGAGATACTTGCAGGGTTTTGGAAATGAGATATTATGTAGATCATTGTGTTGGCCTTAAAATTTTATTCGAACATCATCAACATTATTAGCGCATATATCGGAATATGGGAAAGTCACATATGCAACTATATCTATATATTAGAAATACATAGAAGATGTTTTCCGATGACCCATAAAAAAAATTGCGTCAAGCTGTATAGATCAATTGTTATTTCACACTATAAAAAGCACGTCAATTGTTATTTCACACTATAAAAAGCACGACCAATTTAGTGAGTGATATATTTTCTTCCAAAACATGCTTGTATAGACGAATGAGTGTTAAGCTAGGGATTTTATATTTATATATATATATATATATATATATATATATATATATATATATATATTACAAAGAACACTGGGCGTCCACTAAACAACTTTTAAGATTACATTTTGGTCACTAAACTTATTTTAATTTTAACTAATAACCTACTATATTAGTCAATAAACCGATTGAACTAAAATAATCAAGATGATTAGCTTAAAACCAATAATACATATTAAGTTTACTAAATGTTTGAGTATTCAATTAAATCACCTTTAAGGACCAATTCAGAAAATAAAATGTTGAAATTAAATTCCGATTAGTTATCAAAACCATAAAAGTATTCATAAAAGTATTTACATCATTTTGGTTCAGAGAAGTTTATGTCATGACATGTTTCATAATTTTTTACAGTTAATAATGCTAATCGTTTTTGAGTTTTTTAATTTAGAGCAAAAATATCACGGGTCTTTTGTAACGTTTCGGCCACTATTCTTTTAAATACGTCACAATAAGACCATTGGCGGCCTAAAAGAAAAAATACCTTTCAATTCTGACTTACTATTACGTCTTTAAAAGAAAATTAAACAAAATTTTATGAAAATAAGTTTAGAAATCAAAATTTTATCATGTAAAACTGTTTAGTGGGCGCCATTATTCTTTAACTTTTTATATGTATAACATATGATTCATTCTATGAAGAAATCAGATTGATATTTATGTACTTTTAGAATAAGATGGAATAAATCAAAATGATTTACTAAATTGGCTGTGTTTTTTATATTGTGAAGTAGCATTTGATCTTGACGCATCATTATGGGTTATCGAGAAACCACCTCTGTGTGTTTATAACACATGGGTATAGTTGCGTATATCTGACCACTCATATCTCGCTATAGGTGAAAGCTTCTAAGGCAATGGGGTGATGTTGTTGTTGTTGGTGGATCATGCTTTTTGTTTATGAACAATTAATGAAAAGTCATGGTGTGAAAAAGATGTTTCAAAGACATAATTCTTTAGGTAAAGAAAAAATTAGATTTTTAAATTTAGGAATTCGACGCCGAGTAGAACAAGCAATCTCATTCCAAGTGACTAGGGAGACAGGTGTTGAGGTTTTCAAGTTGTATTTTTCCTAATCTGCTGCTCAATTATTGGAGAAATATTATGTGGATGACTCAAATTTTGTATCTTTCTGCAGTCCTTTGACAAAAAGTTTGTTTGTATGGCTGTAAGTGGCTCCTATATTATATTCTGCTAATAATTGAAAATTGGTCCCTACATCACGCATGTGAAATATACGAAACTTAAAAGATGATCGGATGAGATCAGGACTCATATGAGGCAAAATATGAAGTCTCTAATCACGCGACGCCACGTGTACAAAAATTTCTTTTTATTTTTTTAAAAAAAAGTAAACAGTGGTCATTTTTGTACATGTGGCGTCGCGTGATTAGATGCCTCATATTTTGACTCATATGAGGTCTCTTTTGATCTCATCCGGTAGGAGATATGCTTTGTTTCATTCGGACAAGGTGTACCATCAAATCATGAAATACGCAGAAACATGTCGTAATATTTATCAAGTACTTTTGAGTTATTTTCTTAAATGATTTATAATGTTGAAGAGTCACTAGAGCACTTAGGAAAATATAGTTTTTTTAGGGGGTGTTAATGGACCGAGCCGAACCGAAACCAGGTTTTTGAATTTGGATCCGTTTAGTTAAACGAAGTGTTTGATTCGGTTCGTTTAGCTAAACGAACTCTAAAAATAGTTTGAGTTCGGCTCGATAATTCTAATACTGTTTAAACGAACCGAACAATTTGCAAATAGTTTGATTCGTTTTATTAAACGAACTCAAACAGCTGTTTGAATTCGGCTCTTACAAATATTACCGAACGAATACAAAAAGAACACGAATCGAACTCAAACAGTTCACGAACTGTCCGGTTCGTTGAACAGCACTAGTTTTCCTAAGACTAAAATAGTAAAGATCGGCAGAAATGTGGCCATGTTTCATGCTTGGTTTTCTAGAACCACTAAGATAGCATATCCTATGAATCAAGGTATTTTCGTCTTGTAAAGCTGTATGGCCGTCTCACCTATGATCATTCAAGAATTGATATAGGAGGCTCACATAGGGTAGTTTGGCTGTTACTCCTGTAATAGACTACTTCTAAAGTTACTGGGTCGAATCTTGACACCAACAGTATAGGTGTTTGGACCTTGCTATCTGTAAATCTAAACTCTGCTTTACAAAACGCTCTCTATAACAATAGTTATATTTAATTGATTTCTTAAAATGGCAACTAATGCTCCCCCCCCACCTACAACTCCAAAGGGGAAACAAAAAATATTTTGATATGTAATAACAAATGTAAATTACTTTATTTTTTATGAAAGAATGTGAAATACTTTGAAGAACTAACATTCTAAGCATTTTTCACTTATTATCATCTCTATACCTAATTCAGATTAGTATTTCCAAATCTCAAATTATATAATTTTAACACAAAATGCATTGTTTGGTTTGAATACGTTTTGCAGTATGGAAGATAAGGACTACATGAGAATTCGCATAACTGACCCTGACCATGAAAGATGGGAAGTACCTTATGACATCATTCCCCGCCCAAGACCACCTCCAAAACTCCTTCCCCAACCAGACCACCACCAGTTCCACCGCCACCTCTCCGACTCCGACCTTTCGTTCCACATCTATAACACCAACCCTTTCGGCTTCTCCGTCAAGCGTGTCTCCACCGGAGAAACCGTCTTTGACACTACCCCAGACCTCAACAACCCATCCACATTCTTCATATTCAAAGAACAATACCTCCAACTCTCCTCCTCATTGCCGCGCGATTTATCGAACATCTATGGCTTGGGAGAGCATACAAAGAGCTCATTCAAGATCATGCAAAACCAAACATTGACCCTTTGGAATGCTGATACTGCAAGCTTAAATGTTGATCTCAACTTGTATGGATCACATCCTTTCTACATGGATGTGAGGTCACCAAATGGGAGCACTCATGGAGTGTTGCTGCTTAATAGCAATGGGATGGATGTTGAGTACACTGGAGACAGGATTACTTATAAGGTCATTGGTGGCATTATTGATCTCTATATCTTTGCTGGACCTACTCCAGCTTTGGTTATGGATCAGTATACGCGGTTGATCGGCCGTCCTGCCCCTATGCCTTACTGGTCTTTTGGTGAGTTCTGCTTTTGCTAATTCACATTTTCAAGAATCTGCAAAAGATGGTTCCATAGCTTTGGTGTCTTTAAGGATTAAATTATTAGTCATCTTAATAGTTATTTTTTTTTTACTTTTAAGAACATAGGACATATACAAGTGAGTAATGGTGTTTAAAACAGGAGTCTCACTCCCCATTTATCTCTTTCTTATTTGGAAATATGGTAACTAGTAGAATACCTAGTAGTTTCTGAATTATGACTTCAAATTATGTAGTGACAGCATTTCACACTCTGCCAAGGCTTGGTAGGTGCTACATCCCAACTAGACTTATCCGACATGGTTTGTGAAAGTGTATATCTATAAATTAAAAGAAGGCCTATCTGTTGCAATAATGATAGGCAGTTTAAAGCTGGTCTGATATAATTACTTACTCTTTAGACTTTTATTAATCTAAAATGCAGGGTTTCACCAGTGCCGGTACGGCTACAAAGATGTTTATGAACTGGAGAGAGTTGTTGCTGGTTATGCAAAGGCTCAAATTCCTCTGGAGGTGATGTGGACTGATATAGATTACATGGATAGTTATAAGGATTTTACACTAGATGCAGTTAACTTTCCCTTGGACAAGATGAAATCTTTTATTGAAAAGCTTCACCAAAATGGTCAAAAATATGTAGTCATCCTTGATCCTGGTATTTTACGCTACTTCCATTTGTTAAACATTCTTGTTACTGTTGAAGATGGTTAAATAGATTCCCTCTTTTCAGTGACCAACTTTAGCCATCAAATCTTTTGATTTTTTTGTCCACAGGTATTAAGGTGAATGACACATATGAGACTTACCAAAGAGGGATGAAAGCAGACATTTTCATAAAGTACAATAACAAGCCTTACTTGGGTGTAGTTTGGCCAGGGGATGTATATTTCCCTGATTTTCTGCATCCGAACTGCACCGAATTTTGGGGAAACGAGATAAAAATGTTCCACGATATGCTTCCAGTTGATGGTCTCTGGATTGACATGAATGAGATATCGAATTTCAACACCACTTCTCCTAATCCATCTTCCCATCTTGATGATCCTCCATACAAGATCAACAATTCCGGGGCAGCTGTTTCACTTGTTCACAATACTGTCCCTGCAAGTTCTCTACATTTTGGTAATGTATATGAGTATAATGCACATAATCTTTACGGGTTTTTGGAATCTAAAGCAACCAATGAGCAATTGGTGAAGACAAATGGCAAGAGGCCGTTTGTACTTTCAAGATCGACGTTTGTTGGGTCGGGGAAATATACAGCACATTGGACAGGAGATAACGCGGCTACATGGGAGGATTTGGAGTATTCCATACCTGGTATCTTGAACTTTGGACTATTTGGAATTCCGATGGTCGGAGCTGATATTTGTGGTTTCAACGGTAACACAACTGAAGAACTTTGCCGGCGTTGGATCCAGGTAACCATATATAATTCTTTACTCAAAATTCACAAGAAAAGATCGTTAAAAGCTTATCAAAATCATAACATACTGACACTGGCACACAGAAAAATTAGGTAAAGGATGTTATTAGATACATTGGTAAACATAACGAAGAAGAGACCTTAGACATTTGAATACAACAACATTATCCCATTGCCTTAGAGGCTCCTGCCTATGGTGGGGTATGGGGAGGTCGGATGTACGCAACCATACCCATGTGTAGAAACACATAGAGTTTGTTTCCCCATACATATAACATTTTACTACTGTCTATGCTATTCTTAAGGACTAATTACAAGCTTATGTGTCATTCTCTAAGGTTGAAATATTTTGAGATCAATTGGTTAAATCAAGGTTTATCATTGATACGCTTTGGTTTCTATTGCAGTTGGGTGCCTTTTATCCATTCTCAAGGGATCATACTTCACATGATACAATTCACCAGGAACTCTATCTTTGGAATTCAGTTGCTGCATCAGCCAAGAAAGTTCTTGGGCTTCGTTGTCGTTTACTTC
Organism: Eustoma russellianum; assembly: GCA_036186865.1. Lineage (NCBI taxonomy): Eukaryota > Viridiplantae > Streptophyta > Magnoliopsida > Gentianales > Gentianaceae > Eustoma > Eustoma russellianum. The sequence continues at coordinate 5,549,263 of AP025069.1, read as the reverse complement.
CTTACTTATACACCCTAATGTTTGAGGCACATGTAACAGGAAACCCTATAGCTCGGCCACTTTTTTTCTCATTTCCACAAGACCCAAACACCTATAATATCAGTTCACAGTTTCTCCTAGGAGCAGGGGTTCTTGTCTCCCCTGTGCTAAAGCCCGGAGCTGTCGCACTTGATGCATATTTTCCTAGTGGATCCTGGTACAATCTCTTCAACTACTCTGATAGGATCAATTTGAGCAAAGGAAGCAGCATAACGCTCAGTGCACCTTTTGACGCACCACTAGTTCATGTTCGAGAAGGCAACATATTAGCAATGCAACAAGAAGCTATGACAACAAAAGATGCTCGGGAAACTCCATTCGAACTGTTGGTGGCTCTCAGCAGTAGCCATAAAAGTACAGGTGAACTGTTCTTGGATGATGGAGAGGAGGTAAACATTGGGGCAGAAGGAGGACATTGGTCAATGGTGCATTTCGATGCTTATGCCAATTCGACTAAAGTAGTGATTGAATCGCGGGTTGCGCATGGAGAATTCGCGTTAAATAAGAAGTGGATCATTGGCAAGGTGACATTCTTAGGCTTGGAAAACATTGAACAATTGAAAGGCAACAAGTTTGTGAGGAGATGCAGCTTAAATGGGCAAGAAGATGTGCAGTTAAGGTCTAGTGTCAAGGTAAATGGAAAGTCAGCTGCAATAGAGATAACTAAGCTTAATATTCTGCTAGGAAAGCAGTTCACATTAGAGCTAAACTTCGATGACTAGTAGAAAATCAATACATGCTGTCTGCTGATGCTTTTTTTCGCCTTTTTTTGGCTTTAAAGCATTAAAAAAATACTATGTTAACCATTTGAGAAAAATAAATCCCGATATTTTTCTTTTTTTTTTAAATTATATTATTGCAGTAAATTCAATCAAGTCTGTTACATAGTTTATGTTGATGGCTTCTTGAGTGTACCAGATATCATTGTAACTGACCGGTTCACTAACTTCCTGGTTCATGATTCACACTGCTTGAAGCTTAATGGAACTGAGGAAAGATGGTTTAAACCAGTAGTTGAGAGTTTAACCACACTTCAATCTCGGTTTCAGTTCAGATTCTTGTCTTTGTTTGTTTCACCGATGGTTCAGGCATACTTCAGATACAAGTCAGATACGGTTCAGTTCAGCAGATAACTATTGTAAGAGGAAAAAGGGAGGGAAAAAATAGGGTTTAACATTAAGTAGCCTATGTATCTCCACGGTCATAAAGGCATATAAAAGAATCAAGAACTCATGTCATTGTTTGACTTTCATGTGTCATAGTACCTAAAAGGCTAATGACATGCCTAATGATCTGTACTTAGACCGCTGGAAGCAGTAGTTATGGCTTAGTATCCAAAACATCTTACAAGTCTAAGTTGTCTTGAACTATAATCTTTTGCAATCTTCTTTCAGCATTCACCCAATCGAGAATTCATTATTTAAGCTTAAGAGATTAGTCCTCTCTACATATCAGTAAAAGACTGTCCCCGCGCCATTTTCAGCGAGAACAACAGAAAAGTAAGAGTGTCAGCACGGTAACATTTTTTCATATATTTCAAAAGTGTGATGAAGCCACAAGCTAAACATAGTAGCTTATTCAACAAAAACAACAAAAGGAAGAAAAAGAAAAAAAGAAGGAAAGGGGAAAACTGAAACTTACATAGGTAATTACAAAATGGAGGCTATTGATGCATTCAAAGCCTAAAACTATGACAATAGAGACGGAAATTACTTGCTATAACTATATCAATTTGCAATGGATGAAGACAGTGAATCTTTCATCGAACATGTCATACAAGGAGGAGGAAAACCAAAAACCTGCACGCATCGAAGTTACAGAGGCTGTTCAAGATCCAGTCGTCTGTCCAGTGTGTCCATAGTTGAATCGTCTGGAAATGCATCTGGATAGGTAGCCATGATCTTTGCTTTCATGCTCCTAAGCAGTTGAAAGAAATGGTAAAAATCAAGATTTTGTGATTAAGGCTTGATATACAGAAAATGTGCATGAAAAGGCGTAGAAGAGATTTCAACAATGCACGCAAACTTTAAAAACAAAGCCTCAGCCCAAAAACAGAAACAAGAAAACTGAATAGAAATCTTATTGAAAACATAAAGCAACATACTGATAGCATCTGAAATGAGAAAGCCTTTTATAATAAAGTTAGACAGCAGGGAACACAAAATTTGGTGTAATCTTGCCTCTCATGTGGAGCTACCCAGTTATCACCCCCCCCCCCCCAACCTTAAAACAATTCAGCATACTATATTTGTTGGCTTTTAGAATAAATATTCAGAAATATAGTTCTTGCAAAGAACCATATTCCCATGGCATAGCAACTGGGTCAGATGTATATAGTTCTTGCAAAGATCCATTGCTCGATTTCTGAAAGACAAGCAATATTGGTGAAATATCAACTTGTCATCAACCATGTTATGCAAGTGGACATCAGATAAACTTTCTACAACCAGTAACAATAGACCTCTTTATGCACGGAAGTCTCTGAAACCTGCCCTCTGCTAACATTACTTGTTTCAGTGATATTATATATATACCACAAAAAGCACCAATATTTATATTGACTATTTCTATTTTCTATGCCACTATCTAAGGTACTTGACCAGTTCAGAAGATCCAACCAACCAAGCAACCAACAAATGAATATCGTTCAAGTGATGCTTTGACTCGAGAATAATACTGTTCCCATGAGGACAGATGCCCAGGAAATGAACATCAGGGGCTAACCCTATGAAATATATAGAATAAAGGAATGCAACAAACTATCTCCCAGAAATATTGACACAATGATACTTTTGTTTAAACAGAAAGACAAAAAGATTTTATAGTTTCGCTTCTGCTTAACAGGGTGCTTCAAAATTCATGGTGGCACCATAGTCTCCCATTCTCAAATTTATGTACAAGGAAATTTTCTTTTCATTTAAATTTCTCAAAAATGCCCCCCCCCCCCCCCCCCCCCCACCACTCTCTACAGGAAAAAATTACAAAATAGCGTTTGACAAAACATGAAGACTAAGACAAACTTTCATGCAAGTAACTCATCTTTGGAGAAACCTACAATTTAGTAGGCTGATGACTCTCATAGCTAGATATAATTAGAAAAGACACTAAAGTAATCAGTACTTAGAAATTCCCAACACACGAATGAGCAATGACAAAAAAAAAAAAAAAAAAAATCTATATGCACACACATACACATCCACAAAAGGGCTCCATTTATGAAGCAACAAAGTATCTAGATGAGGTCTAAGTAAACAGGTCTGGGCCAATTGGGATAATGTATACTCTAGGATTCAAAAAAATTGTCAGCTGTTAGATGTATTTTTCGCTAGTTTCAACAAAGCTTAATCAAAATGGTACCAGATATTCTAACATCTAAACGATATTCCATGATCTTGCTTCCACTTTTTGGCTGTACATAATATTGGCTCCTTTTGTCTACTCAACCTTATGTTACAATACTTACCCCAGTATATATGTTTTTTTGTAATTTAAATTTTATATATAAGCCGTGACGGCAGATTTACAAAATGTGTAAAGGTGGCTTACAATAAGCACAATAAGCAAGCACCAACCTTTAGCAAAATGTGGTTAAAGGTAACCACTTAGAAGCTATACTAACATTATGTTAATCTAGGATTACATACCCAACAAAGGGGAGCAGTAAAAATAGTAGCAAAACAGCCGCAAGTAGTGAAAACAGTAGCAAAGCAGCAGCGAGTTGTGAAAGCACTGCCAAGTCCCACTGGCTATAGCTTCATGTAGAGATTGGATCACAGCAGCCGATGGAAAGTAAAGTAGTGGCAGCAATGTAACATTCCAAACAGCAGAGAATTTGTGTAGAAACTGCAATCTAGATGAGGGAAGCAAAATTGCGTATGGTTCCCAACCATTTTCCAGTACCCGCAGACGTCCCTACGTTCCGAGCACCCTGTCACTGCACTCATTCCCAAGAACGTCGCAGAAAAAACGATAATTATTCTCAGTCCACCCCAGTATATATGTTACTAGCATCTTTTCCAGATATTTCGTCAAAAATATTCTCAATAGCCTTATCCAAATCATGAAGCTTGTCACATCCTTAAAGTATATTATACAAAGAGCACTAACCATAGGTTGATGAAAAAGAAGTTCTCTTCCAAATGTTCTTAATTTTGTCCACTCTTCTTCACTGTGTTCTTATGATATTTGAAATATTCTCCCTAGCTAAAACCATTGTCCGATGCCACACATGCGCGAGTCCAAGTATGATTTTATACTAAGGACAGCCAACAATTAAATAAGATTGCATCAACATATGATATTGCTAGTCCTAGGGAGAAATAAATGACAACAGAGAGGAAAGACAGCTGGGAAAATGTTTTTTACGGTTTCAATTGTTTATTGATCACAACAGATGAATTTTCATGATGTATTCAAATCAGCTGTGCTGCACATTTCAGCATTCAAATGTTTATTAATCCGTCAGAGACAACTTGGACTTGACAGTATTCCATTCCAAGCACATAGATTCTAGATGACATGTGTAAGAATTATTAGTCCAAGAGAAAGTCTTAAAACTGATCAGTTTAGTACAATTACATGGAAGAGCATTCACCGGCATTCAGTATGGTCAACTAATCATGCTCTATAAGCATCAGTGTATTCTTCTTTTGAGTACAATGACGCATCAGGCTTGAAAAAACAAATTCTAGAGGCCAAGAAATTGACTACAACAACAACAAAATCAAGAAAGATAGAAACTATTAAAAATCGTTCATTTTCTTCTCTGATGGGCACTTAGGTCTCTGTCTGTGCTTGCACTAATGCAGTCAGATTAAAGTGGTAAAAGATAAAGATCTTCAAACGAAGTATTCAGGAGGGCAAGAAAGCAAAGTGATAAAAGCATCCAGTAAAACGACCTTTTAGTCAATTAAGTTCAAACAACTACATTCCGCAGCCAGAGGCAATAAAATCACTACCTTTTAGCACTTGTTGCTTCGTTCCTTGTAAATATCTCATCACCCTCTTTGCTGCGGTCTAGTGATCCTTACCCGAATCAGATAGATATTTGCCTAACATTCTAGTGATGTATGCCAAGTCTGGTCGTGTACATACTTGGGCATACATTATATACTCCACACTACCAAAGCATAGGGAGTATTCCTCATCTCTGAACGTTCAAACTCTGTTTGGAGACATTGCTTCAGACTGAACTTGTTTCCTCTAGCCACATGGGTATTAAGTGGTTTACACTTATCCATGTTATACCGTTTCAACATTTTTTCGATGTATGCTTGTTGTGAGAGAGCTAAGATACATTGGCTATGATTCCTCCGTATCTCAAGTCCCAACACAATGAAGCTTCACCAAGGTCTTTCATCTGGAAATGTTTTTCCAGAAAGACTTTGGTGTTGCTCAACATGTTTACATTGTTTGTTGCAAGCAGTATATCATCTACGTATAAGATCATAAATATGAACTTCCCCCCACTGAACTTGTGATACACGCATTCGTCAATTCGGTTTGCCTCAAACCTGAAAGAGACAACCACTTTGGCAAATTTGAAGTACCACCGTCGAGACACTTGTTTGAGCCCATAGATGGATTTCTTTAGTCGACAAACCATGTCTTTTGGATCTTCCACTTTGAATTGAGGCGGTTGAACCTGTAAATGGTTTCGTCGAGTTATCTGCTTAAAAATGCAGTCTTAACATCCATCTGATGTAGCTCAAGATCTAAGTACGCCACTAAAGCCATGATTATCCGGAAGGAATCCTTCGTCGATACTAGAGAGAAGGTTTCCGTATAGTCTGTGCCCTCCTTTTGGGTAAAACCTTCAGCAACAAGCTAGACCTTATATCGTTGTACATTGCCTTTTGATTCTTGTTTGGTTTTAAATATCCATTTACAACCAACGGGTTTCCAACTTTTAGGCAACGAGACGAATTCCCATACTTTGTTATCGTGCATAGACTTAATTTCTTCTTCCATGGCGTTTATCCACTTTTCTGAATTTTGACATTGTAATGCTTGTTGGACATTTTTAGAGTCATCGTCCAACATGCCAACATCGAATTCGTGTTCGTGGAGATACACCACATAGTCGCTAGGTATGGGGTTTCTCCTTTCACGATGGGATCTCCTTAGGGGCACTTGTTCTTGGGATACTGTAGGTTCCTAAACTGCATCAGTAGGCAATTCTTCTTGTTCTTGAGTGACTTCCTCAGGAACTTGTTCCTGTGGTGCGTCACTGCTGCAATGAGGTACCTCAGGTGCGGATATCGCTGATGCTATCTCTCCAAATGTTGGTTTGATTCGCGTTTCTATCACATCTGAGTGACCTTCATCTAACTCAATGATCTACTGATGCAAATCATTCTTCCCGGGAACCAAAGTATCCTCAAAGAACTTTGCTGAATTTGTCTCAAAAAACACTTTACTTATGGGATCGTAGAATTTATACCCTCGTGACCTTTCCGAGTAACCAACAAAATAGCAACTAAGTGCTTTGGTGTCCATTTTTCTTTCATTTGGTTTGTAAGGCTTCGCTGTAAAGAAAAAGGGGTTTGAGTGATTTCAAAATGTATGATTTAGATGTGCTTAAAAACGTGTATGACATAAATGTGCATGATATATTGCATATAACTTGCCTTAAATAGTTCATATATAATGTTGCCGTACTAACGAGCCATGAAGCTTTAAAGCTTACATCAAATGGCAAACATTTGTTGTGTTTGTACTATTTTCAGGTGCCACCATTAATGAACTAAACTAGTTCATTAAGTGGATTACTTAGTTAATTAAACTAAGTAGTTCATTAAAGGAAGCAACATTTGGACAAGGCAAAAAGGCAACAAGACTAAGAAAGGAAAGTCTCTTCCTCCTCTCACCACACATATACACGCATATATATATATATATATATATATATATATATATATAAAAAAATATATATATTTTCATATTTTTGAAAAAGGCACATACACATGTATTCCAACGTACTACCGACACGTTATATATTTTATGTATGTACGTTAACGTCACACCACCATACTTAACTCATATTTATGAATATATTCAGGTCTTATATCATATGATATAAGTCATGGTAATGACAAATTAAATATGACACGTTAAAAGGTTCTAAACCGAAAATTGTCGTATCGGGCGAATACCGAAACTTCGCCAACGTGTCACGTACTTTCCAGAAATAGATGGCCAGCCCCTACACTTCAAAAATACTCAAAAATTTTGTGGGTATGATGTTATGTGCAGCCATAAAATCATTCCATGTTGGCACACACAAATCACCCCACATTAAGGCCAAATTGTGGAGATTCCAATTTCAATTTTGTCACATGTAAATGGTGCCATTTTAAGACCAGCTAAGTGCTAAATATTAAAGTTTATATTATGTATGTTATGTGTAACATAATATATACAACATGTGCAAAAAGTTGGAATTTAATTAGAGAAAAATCGGGTAATCGATAAACATCGAAAATTCGGTTTTCTACGTACACAACGCATGGAACGTTTTTGGCACATCATACGACATGTATCTAGACACTTTTTACATATGTCATACATCTTAAAGTGTTCTAGAAAATTAAATTAAGGGCTGATTGGAATATACCATGTGTGTATTATTAAATGTGCACTATTTTACAAAGTTTGCAAAAATAAAATTCAGCACATGCACACATATATTGCAACGCCTATTCCAGCTGAAATGGAGCATATGTGGAGCCTTGTTGGCATATTGATTGGTCAAGAATCAATCATACAATGTTGGTGACTTAAAGAAAGAAGCTACAAAAGGTAATGTTTCAAATTTTATCTCATTTGTAACACATGCTGAAAATTTCAGCATGTGGATAATAGGCTGGCCGAATTTCATCCATTATGAGCCTATATTTTGTGTCTTGAAACATGTGATTAATTGGAAGACAATTTGGAAGTAATTTGAATAAGTTATGGAATTAAAATTGTGATATATTTGAATATCACACATGCTGAAAATTTCAGCATGTGTAATAATGGATATGGCCAATTTTTTGGCCTATGTGATGAATAATTTTATTCCCAAAATTGATGAGAATATTGTCTACTAATTGGTGATTTATTTCTAAGAGAAAAATTAAAGAAAATTTGGAAATAATTTGAATTAAAGCACCATGTATCACATGATGAAATTTCAGCATGTCAAGTCTCATTATGGCCGATTTTTCATCCATTTTTGTGAGAAAATTATCTTGCTTAATTTATGTGATGATCTTGGAAGTTATGGTAATTGTTTTATGGTGATTTTGGCACATGTTTTTAGTGGAATTCTCAGATTTTCCTAGTCATCAAGTGATGACAACATTCAACCAATCAATGAGTGCCAAGTAAGCAAGAGTTAAATGATCATCTAATCAGGAGGTGCCAAGTAAGCAAGATCATGTCACAATGATGCCACATATTCTCCCAAGGACTTAGAAGATAATTTTCAAGAGGAGAAGGACTGAATAGGGGGCGGCCAAACCAATTAAAAGGAAAGGAAGAAGAGCAAAACAAAGACAAGAAAAAGCATTGCAATCTTGAAGCTAAAAACGCCTACACTCTTCTTCTTCTACACTAAGCCTATTGTACTTACATTCATATACTTGAATAGGCTTATCTTAGACCACCACACATTCTTTATCTTTGTAAAAGATTGATCAAGGTGTGATCAATCTTCAATCTTGCAAGGTGGTGGTGTTCGTGTGCATTGTATTCATCATACAAGGTTTGTAAAGGGTTGGAGTTGGTGTGTAACTCCATCAACCCTGTGGTAAGGTGTATTTGTGTTGTGTGATTAGTGTGAACCGAGGAAGGTGTTCCTCGAAGACTGGAGTAGGTTGTTTATAACCGAACCAGTATAAAATTCTTGGTGTCATTTATTTTCAGCACTTCTATTCTGTTTCAGCGCTGTTTATTCTTTTTGATTACGTTCGTAAAAATAGTAAACGTTTTTCAAAAATTACGAAACTTTCCAGAATCATAGCCGCACGTCTTAAGGTTAATTTAGCACAAGTTTCAATCCTTTTGGACAAGTATAAGTCAATCAAACGTCCAAAGTTCTGAGACTAATGCAGTCTGATTTTCAGACTTGGAAAGGTTGAGACTTTGATAGTATTTGACTAACTTCCCAAAAGAATTTTTCAAAACTGTTTCAACACATTTAAATATAACATATAAGGGGTTACTGATTAAAATTTCAGAGCATTTGGAGTTACGTACAAATAGGAATAAATTTTTCAAATCAGTCTACCATTTCCGGCAGATTTGCGCAATCTGACCACCAGCAATTTTTGAAGGGGTTAAAGGTTGAATTTAAATCTGAAATTTTTAGGAGACACTCATAACATTTGAGGCTAAGTTCTCTCAAAATTTCAGAATTTTTGAAGACCTACAACCCAGTTTTAAAAACGTTTTAAAACTGGTCCTGAAAACAGAAACTGTTTTCAGAAGTTGAGTTCTTAAGTCAAAACAATTTTAAAAACCACACTTTCCGCACCAACTATTCAACCCCCCCTTTTAGTGGTGCCTTGCAGATCCTACATTTGCCTCTACTGGACAACCCCAAACCTTTATGTGGTTAAGGCTAGGCTTACGCTTAGTCCATAACTCATCAGGGGTCTTAATCGTTGCTTTTGTTGGTACTCTCTTGAGTATGTAAGCTGTGGTTTTAAGCGCTTCTCTCTAGAGGAATAATGATAGCGTAGTTTGACTCATCATACTACGTACCATGTCCATAAGCGCGCGGTTTCGTCTTTCAGCCACATCATTCATGCTTGGTGACCCAGGCATAGTGTACTGAGGGATGGTTCCGTTTTTCTCTAGGTATTTAGCAAATGGTCCCGTACATTGTTCTCCTGATCCATCATATCGACCGTAGTATTCTCCTCCACAGTCCAATCTGACAGCTTTAACCTTTTATTGAGCTGTAACTAAACTTCAGCTTTAAAGGATTTGAACATTTCCAGTGCTTGCACTTTTTTTAAGTAAGAATATGTAGCCAAATTGCGAATATTCATCAATAAAGGTGATAAAATAAGAGTGGTCATTTCAGGTAACCGGATGAAATGAGCCACTAATATCGGTGTGAATCAACTCTAATGGACTATTTGCACGATTTTCTTCATATCTTCGGACTTTAGTTTGTTTTCCTTTAGCACAAAATACACAAAACTCTAAATCGGTTAAGTCTAATGATTCAGAATTTCTGTTTTGATAGGATAACCTATTCTGGTTTTGGACAGGTGTCTTAAATGTCGATGCCATAATGATCCTAAATTCTCATGAGTTAATTTTGCTTTAAGGTTTCGCGTAACAACATGCATGGTTTCTTGATTTGAAGCGACATTTATTGAATAAAGTTTATCAATTTCGGACATTTTACCGTGGCCAATTAATTTAGAAGCATGATAAAGTTTAAAATTTCCATTTCCAAAATAACCGTAATATCTACTTTACCCAATCGATAAAACGAAATAAGGTTTCGTCTATACCATGGTACTACAAAAGTGTCATGCAAATCTAGATAGAATCCAGAAGTCAACAGCAATCTGAAATGCCCAATGGCTACAACCTTTATGCCGCTGTCATTTCTCCAATAGACGTATCTCTCATCGTCTCTTGGTTTTCTGTGGTCGAGGCAACCTGTATAGACACAGATAAGTGAGTCGTGGCTCCTGCATCAATCCACCAAGTGGCTATATCCGAAACAAAATTAACTTCAGAACAAACTAAGAACGTACCTTTCTTCATAAGCCAAGAATTATAACCGGTACATTTCTTCTTGAGATGTCCTTCCTTCTTGCAAAAAAAACAATACATTCTTTTGGGTGCGTCAGCATTTGGTGCCCCCCTTTTCCTTTTGCTTGCCTTTTGCTTATCCGTAGCGTTACGTTTCTTACCATCGGACTTGGTGGTGGCAGCATTCACAACCTCATACCCCTCATTCTCAAGCCTTTCCTCCTCTTGCACGTAGTGCAAGATAAGTTCATTCACTGTCCACTTTTCCTTTTAGCAGTTGTAACTGACCAGGAAGTGTTTGAACTTAAGAGGTAAGAAGTTGAGAATCATGACAATCTGCATGTCATCAGAGACATCTAGTTTCATGTTTATCAATTGAGAAGCAATATAAGTCATCTCTAGGATGTACTCCCTTACGGTGCCGTTTCCACGGTACTGTTTCGAGCAAAGTTTCTTTAAGAGATTACCTGCCTCGGCTTTCTCATTCTTAACAAACCTTTGCTCGAGATCGTCCAAAAATTCTTTAGCCGTCGTGGATTGAGAAACGTGTCCCCTGAAGCACTCGGGGATAGTCTTTTGCATGATCATTAGACACATGCGATTTGACCAGATCCTGCGTGCCATGTGAGCTTTTTCCTCACTTGTACTCTCGTCTGTTAGCACAACTAGACGGTCTATCTGCAACGTAGTATTTAAATCAGCAATCCCCAGAAAGATCTCAAGTTGATCTTTCCATTGCTTATAGTTTGAACCATTTATTGTAGGATTGTCTTTAATGTTAGACATTATTGCTGAAAAGCAAACAAGAAACGAAAGTAAATACACAACTTTAAACTGCATAATAAATTTAAAATCAAAATAGAACCTTAATTCCATGTACCAATTGTCTTTCAACATTAGGGCTCTTTGGAGTCATCCCAATATCTTCCAATAATTGGGTGTAGTGGTCAATATGACGACTCTCCAAGCACGGGGGCCGATGAGTTAACCTATGCATTTAAAATTTCACCGCCTGGCCCATTTGGGTCCACTACCATGCTCATATGTGCTTTCGACAATCACACCTTCTTTTGGGTCGGTCAATGATTGCGTCCAACACATACGTGTCCTTCACGATCATAACAAATATAGTGACGATGATATGATTGCCGCACTTTACGGGGATCATATTAAATCCCTACATTTGCTAGGTCGCGTAACTTTATGGTTCTAAGTGATCTGCAGTTTCCTGACTGACCCTTTTGCACGTACCGTGCATGCTTTGGCCTCAATATACATTTTTTTGTTTAAACCAATTGAACTAGCTTGATTCCCTTTACGGCTCAAATAAGAACCGCATTGGACCACTCTTGGTTCTCCTTACGGTTTAAGAAAACAATACTCTTATCAATCAATTTAACAAGTGATATAACCTTATGATGAGTCATATTGAGTGTGAAATAAACCGATTCAGTAATACCATGTCGCGCCTGGCCCGGGACTAGGGTCTCGGCATGGTACACCCGTCGTACTCTGCTACGAGAAGTACAAGTTGTCGATAACATACATGTACAAATCGTAGTGACATGTATCGATGCGTGGAAGCAAAATAGCACAAGCAAAATTAAACAACAACATCAGTAATCCTAATACATCCGCATAAGTGTCATAAGTACATCAAGAGTACAAAATATCAGATTACAGAGCTGAGTATCCAAAATACAAAATAGGACGTAACCAGCTACTAGTCAGCTCCTTGCACCTAGTCTCGAGGCTCATCCTCTATAAACTCTGCCTCAGGGTCCTGTGGATCTGCATGGTGAAATAAAAGGGTGAGCGATAATGAATCGCTCAGCAAATATTTTCGCGTAGGTTTGTCAAGTGGATCATACATGGGGACTGGGTTAGTGGGTGGTACAGTATGGTGTAACACAGACATCAGATGCTCAATGTAAGCAGAAGTAGTAGAGCATAAAGTAAGTGTTGAAATAATAAAGCAGATATCATAACATGAAGAACTATCACAGATAAAGAACATCGTAAAGTAAACAGACTCTTCTGCTAAACATTCTTATCTTAACCCATAGTTACTAAGTTCTTGTGTATGATCTTCTTTGATTTGTTTCTTGTTATTCTTTAGTCATACTTGGTCTCGTTTTTCAAGATTCATAACTTAGGACCACTAGAGGGTGCATGAGACATGATCGTAGTACATGCATTGTAAAACTTTTGGAGAACATTTCATTTCATACGTACATAAGCATGACATGACATGAGAGGCTATAGCATTTTGCATAACATAAGAATGGTACCCACAACATATCGAATGATTCTCCGAGTAGCCACGAGTACCGTCTACGAATCCCGATGGTCCAACTACGGTGTTACATCATACATACATAGGACTAACGGTGACGCGTTATAGTAGAGAGCCCGAGTCCCGGGATGTTACACTCTGCGATAACGTATTTTGCCCCTGATATCCTCCCCCAGGACCAGACATCAGGCAGCTCTCCATACAGAACATCATAGACGTAACAGAAAGGCATAAAACCCTTACCACGGGCAAGGAGTTACCCTCAGCCTACAGATCATGCGTATATAGATAGGTAGAGAGCCCGAGTCCCAGACAAGGTGTTACATGTAGAGAAAAAGGGGTTTGAGTGATTTTCAAATGCATGATTTAAATGTGCACAAAAACGAGCATAAGATATAAACGTGCATAAGTGAACATGTGTGCATGATAACTTGCCATTACTTGCCATATTTAGCTTATATATTATGTTTCCGTACTAACGAGCCATGAAGCATTAAAGCTTACATCATATGGCGAACATTTGTTGAGTTTATACTATTTTCAGGTGCCACAATTAATGAACTAAAGTAGTTCATTAAGTGAAGTACTTAGTTTAATAAACTAAGTAGTTCATTAAAGGAAGATGCATTTGGAAAAGGCACAAAGACAACATGGCTATGGAAGGAAAGTCTTCTCCTCCTCCCCACATTCAATGTCACACGCCTTTTATACATATATATACTATATTTTCAGATTTTTTATAAAAGGCACATACACATGTATTCCAACGTACTACCGACATGTTATATATCTTACGTACGTACGTTAACGTCACACCACTATACTTAACTCATATTTATGAGTGTATCCAGGTCTTATATCATATGATATAAGATATGGTGATGACAAATTAAATACGACACGATAAAAGGTTCTAAACCGAAATTTGTCGTATCGGGCGATACCGAAACTTCGCCAACGTGTCACGTACTTGCCATAAATAAATGGCCAGCCCATATACATCAAAATTTATTAAAAATTTCGTGCCATACACTGTATATTGAGACAAAAATACTTTCCATGTTGGCACACACAAATCATCCCACATTTAGGCCAAAATGTGAAGATTCCAATTTTATTTTTGTCACATGTTTATGGTACCACTTTAAATCAGCCAAGTGCTGAAAATTAAAGTATATATTATATATATTATGTATAACATAATATATATAGCATGTGCAAAAGTTGGAATTTAAATTAGAGAAAAATCGGGTAATCGATAAATATCGAAAATTCGGTTTTCTACACACATGACATGGAACGTTTTTCTTGAATATGATGTGACACGTATCTAGACACTTTTTACATATAATATACATCTTAAAGTGTTCTAGAAAATTAAATTAAGGGCTGATTGGAATATTACATGTGTGTATTATTAAATGTGCACTATTTTACAAAGTTAGCAAAAATAAATTTCAGCACATGTCTTATCTTCATTCCAACGCCTACTCAAGATGAAATGGAGCATATGTGGAGCCTTGTTGGCATATTGATTGGTCAAGAATCAATCATACATTGTTGGTGACATAAAGGAAGAAGCTACAAAAGGTAATGTTTCAAATTTGTCACAATTGTGGCACATGCTGAAAATTCAGCATGTGCACTAATGTGGTGGCCGAATTTTATATCCATATGAGCCTATATTTTGTGTCTTGTATCATGAGGATTAATTGGGGATGTTATGGAAATGATTTGAATATTATTTAAATTAATAAAGTGTGATATTCTATATATCACACATGCTGAAATTTTTCAGCATGTGTGAAGACATGGTGTGGCCGAATGTATGGTCTTAAAAGTGTCTATATCCATTTCTCATGTGATAGGAACAATTACCATAAGTTGGTGATTCATTTTTTAAAGAAAAATCAAATCAAATTTGGCATTATTTTGAATAAAATTGGATGATGCACATGCTGAAAATTCAGCATGGCAATGTCACTTAATGGGCGAATTCTAGGTGAATTTTGTGAGATTTTTTTGTCTTGCAATTTATGTGACAATCTTATGCATTATGGTATGACTTAATGATTGATATTGGCACATGTTTAAAGTGATTATTTCAGATTTTCCATGTCATCAAATGATGACAACATTAAGCCAATAAAGAGGTGCCAAGTAAGCAAAGACTAAATGATGATCCAATAGAATGATGCCAAGTAAGCAAAGCATTGTCACCATGATGTCTTACACTCTCTCAAGGACTTAAAAGACAATTTTCAAGAGGGGAGAAAGCCCTAGGGGGACGGCTGCCACAATTAAAAGAAGGAAGAGGAGAGCAAACAAAAACAAGAACAAGCATTGCATTCTAAAGAGATCAAAAAGCCTAGTTCTTCTTCTTCTACATTCTCTCTTTCTTTCTTTCTTCTTGTAAGCCTATTGTATTCATATTCTTTCAATCTTGAATAGGCTTGAGATAAACCACCATTCATACATCTTTGTAAAAGATTGATCAAGGTGTGATCAATCTTCATTCTAGCGAGGTGGTGGTGTTCGTGCGAATTGTATTGAACATACAAGGTTTGTAAAGGGTTGGAGTTGGTGTGTAACTCCATCAACCCTGCGGTAAGGTGTACTGCGTGTGTGTGATTAGTGTGAACCAAGGAAGGTGTTCCTTGAAGACTGGAGTAGGTTGTTTATAACCGAACCAGTATAAAATTCTTGGTGTCATTTACTTTCAGCACTGATTTTCTGTTTCAGCACTGTTTACTGTTTTTAATCATCTTCGTAAAAATAGTAAACGAATTTCAAAAATTACGAAACTTTCAGAAAATATAGTCACACGTTCTAGGGTTCTTTTGGCGCAAGTTTCAACCCTTTTGGACAAGTATAAGTCATTCAAACGTCCAAAGTTCTGAGACTAGTGCAGTCTGATTTTCAGGCTTGCAAAGGTTGAGACTTTGATCGTATTTGACTAACTTTCCAAAAGAATTTTTCAAAACTGTTTCAACCCATTTAAATAAAACTTATAAGGGGTTAGTCTTTAAATTTTCAGAGCATTTGGAGTTGTGTACAAATAGGAATTAATTTTTCAAATCAGTGTATCGTTTTTGGCAGATTTGCGCAATCTGACCACCAACGATTTTTCAAGGGGTTAGAGGTTGAATTTTAATCTGAAATTTTTAGGAGATACTCATAATATCTGAGTCTAAGTTCTCTCCAAATTTCAGAATTTTGAAGACCTGAAACCTAGTTTTCAAAACGTTTTGAAACTGGTCCTGAAAACAGAAACTGTTTTCAGAAGTTAGGTTTTTGGTTCAATCTAATTTTAAAAACCACATTTTCCGCACCCACTATTCAACCCCCCCTTCTAGTGGTGCCTTGCAGATCCTACAATTGGTATCAGAGAGCAGGAACACTCACTACAAAGGATCCAACGATTCAGTGAGATGGCATCCACTAGTCACAGCACCGTGCAAGAAGGAATGTCAACCATAAGGCCTCCTCTGTTTGATGGTGAGTCTTTCGTTCAATGGAAGGTAAGAATGAAACTCTTCTTTATGGCAATAGATATTGATCTTTGGTCCATTATAGAAGATGGTCCTTTTGTTCCATCTAAGTTGTCCACTGTAGACGGAGTCACATTAGAAGTCATTAAAACTAGACAAGAATATACAAGTGATGATAAAAAGAAACTTAGCATGAATGCTAAAGCCATGCAACTATTATTAAATGGCCTAAGTAAAAGTGAGGCTAGTTACGTGTCAAATTGTTCTAGTGCTCAAGAGATGTGGCATATTCTTGAAATGAAACATGAAGGGACTAGCCAAGTAAAGGAGTCCAAAATTAACATGCTCATGTCCACACTTGAGTCTTTTAAATTATTGCCCAATGAGTCTATTGTAGATATGGATCTTCGTTTGACTAACATCTACAACTCTCTTGAGTCTCTTGGTAAGGCTTTTACTACGCAGGAAAAGGTGCAGAAAGTTCTACGAAGCCTTCCTTCTGAATGGGACCCTAAAGTAACGGCCATAGAAGAAAGCAAAGAGACCAAATCAATTAAAATGGAAGAACTAATCGGATCACTTAAGGTATATGAAAACAAACTTGCTTTAAGACATTCTGAGTCTATTTCTAATAATGATAGGGCCATAGCATTTAAATCAAATGAATACGTCGTAGATGATAGTGATACAGATTCCGATGACGAGGACTTAATCACAATGGCTAAGAGATTAAGAAAAATATTGAGAAAATCGATTAAACATAAGTCCACCTCATCTAAGGATCATAAAAATAAAAATAAAGAAATAAAGTGCTATGAATGCGGCAAACTCGGACATCTATCATATGACTGCCATAATAAAGAAAAACAAACAAACAAATACCCTGACAAGGATTGGAACAAGAATAGACTCGTCTCAGAACCTAAGCAAAGGAGAAGAGCATTCAAAGCCTCCACTTGGAGTGACACATCGGACTCTGAGACTGATGATACGGAAGAACACAAGGCACAAGCATGCTTTACATCTAAAGCATCAAATGAGGTAACTTCCGACTCTGATTCCGATTCTGAATGTTCATATGATGATTTATTTAGTCAGTATTTAGAATTGCATAAATTTTCAAAGACTCTTGCAAAAGAAAAGAAACGATTAATTGAAGACAAGAAATTGTTAGAATCTTCTAACGAAAATCTTGTTGCTCAATTAAACGATTCTAAAGAAGAGTCATCATGTATCATCAATGCATTAAAATCTGAAATTTCATCATTGGCATCCGAGAACGTTGAATTGAAATCCGAGATTTCAAAATTAAAATCAAGGAATGCCGATGTAGAGAAAAAGGTGAAACAGTTTGATACAGGATCCAACATGCTGCATCGCATTATATCATCACAAAAGCATGACAGTGACAAAACGGGGTTGGGATACGTTGATACAAATAAAGTATCAACCAAACCAACAAAGTTTGTTATGTCTAAGAAAGCAGACTCCCCGAAGCCTCAAGTGGCGTCTAAGATGACGCAAAAATTGCATATTCCCTCATCACGCCCCACCTCTTCATCATATCATGCGAAACACAATGTTGTACCATATAGATATGAAAAGAAAAGAGTGATGCATACACGACATTCAATCCATCCACGCGCTATGCATACAAACACAAGGACATATCCAAAGCGTTCTACATATAATGTGTATAAAGGAGTCCTTGGCCAAAGGCCAGATACAGTCGCACCAAAAGTTTATTATGTTGCGTTTTCATCTTTCTCACCTTTTGGAAGACCTAGAAAGGTCACCCAAATCTGGGTACCAAAAGGGACATTTTCAAAGGGTTGAATAAACAACCCTTACAAACGCACAAATATGAACTGCATGATTTTCTTTTCTTCATCTTTACAGGCATCTTTTGATTTGCTTTCCAAAATAAAGGGGGAGAGAAAGCATGATTTAAGGGGGAGATTTAAGGGGGAGAGAGAAATGATTTAAGGGGGAGAGAGATACTGATTGCATAAATCAAGGGGGAGCGGACTCGAAATTTAAATTTCGAATTTTGAATCTATGCATAATTGAAGGGGGAGCGATAGGATTTAAATCATGTGCATAAGTTATTTTGAAAATCATCAAAAGGGGGAGATTGTAGAGAAAAAGGGGTTTGAGTGATTTTCAAATGCATGATTTAAATGTGCACAAAAACGAGCATAAGATATAAACGTGCATAAGTGAACATGTGTGCATGATAACTTGCCATTACTTGCCATATTTAGCTTATATATTATGTTGCCGTACTAACGAGCCATGAAGCATTAAAGCTTACATCATATGGCGAACATTTGTTGAGTTTATACTATTTTCAGGTGCCACAATTAATGAACTAAAGTAGTTCATTAAGTGAAGTACTTAGTTTAATAAACTAAGTAGTTCATTAAAGGAAGATGCATTTGGAAAAGGCACAAAGGCAACATGGCTATGGAAGGAAAGTCTTCTCCTCCTCCCCACATTCAATGTCACACGCCTTTTATACATATATATACTATATTTTCAGATTTTTTATAAAAGGCACATACACATGTATTCCAACGTACTACCGACACGTTATATATCTTACGTACGTACGTTAACGTCACACCACTATACTTAACTCATATTTATGAGTGTATCCAGGTCTTATATCATATGATATAAGATATGGTGATGACAAATTAAATACGACACGATAAAAGGTTCTAAACCGAAATTTGTCGTATCGGGCGATACCGAAACTTCGCCAACGTGTCACGTACTTGCCATAAATAAATGGCCAGCCCATATACATCAAAATTTATTAAAAATTTCGTGCCATACACTGTATATTGAGACAAAAATACTTTCCATGTTGGCACACACAAATCATCCCACATTTAGGCCAAAATGTGAAGATTCCAATTTTATTTTTGTCACATGTTTATGGTACCACTTTAAATCAGCCAAGTGCTGAAAATTAAAGTATATATTATATATATTATGTATAACATAATATATATAGCATGTGCAAAAGTTGGAATTTAAATTAGAGAAAAATCGGGTAATCGATAAATATCGAAAATTCGGTTTTCTACACACATGACATGGAACGTTTTTCTTGAATATGATGTGACACGTATCTAGACACTTTTTACATATAATATACATCTTAAAGTGTTCTAGAAAATTAAATTAAGGGCTGATTGGAATATTACATGTGTGTATTATTAAATGTGCACTATTTTACAAAGTTAGCAAAAATAAATTTCAGCACATGTCTTATCTTCATTCCAACGCCTACTCAAGATGAGAATGGAGCATATGTGGAGCCTTGTTGGCATATTGATTGGTCAAGAATCAATCATACATTGTTGGTGACATAAAGGAAGAAGCTACAAAAGGTAATGTTTCAAATTTTGTCACAATTGTGGCACATGCTGAAAATTCAGCATGTGCACTAATGTGGTGGCCGAATTTTATATCCATATGAGCCTATATTTTGTGTCTTGTATCATGAGGATTAATTGGGGATGTTATGGAAATGATTTGAATATTATTTAAATTAATAAAGTGTGATATTCTATATATCACACATGCTGAAATTTTCAGCATGTGTGAAGACATGGTGTGGCCGAATGTATGGTCTTAAAAGTGTCTATATCCATTTCTCATGTGATAGGAACAATTACCATAAGTTGGTGATTCATTTTTTAAAGAAAAATCAAATCAAATTTGGCATTATTTTGAATAAAATTGGATGATGCACATGCTGAAAATTCAGCATGGCAATGTCACTTAATGGGCGAATTCTAGGTGAATTTTGTGAGATTTTTTTGTCTTGCAATTTATGTGACAATCTTATGCATTATGGTATGACTTAATGATTGATATTGGCACATGTTTAAAGTGATTATTTCAGATTTTCCATGTCATCAAATGATGACAACATTAAGCCAATAAAGAGGTGCCAAGTAAGCAAAGACTAAATGATGATCCAATAGAATGATGCCAAGTAAGCAAAGCATTGTCACCATGATGTCTTACACTCTCTCAAGGACTTAAAAGACAATTTTCAAGAGGGGAGAAAGCCCTAGGGGGACGGCTGCCACAATTAAAAGAAGGAAGAGGAGAGCAAACAAAAACAAGAACAAGCATTGCATTCTAAAGAGATCAAAAAGCCTAGTTCTTCTTCTTCTACATTCTCTCTTTCTTTCTTTCTTCTTGTAAGCCTATTGTATTCATGTTCTTTCAATCTTGAATAGGCTTGAGATAAACCACCATTCATACATCTTTGTAAAAGATTGATCAAGGTGTGATCAATCTTCATTCTAGCGAGGTGGTGGTGTTCGTGCGAATTGTATTGAACATACAAGGTTTGTAAAGGGTTGGAGTTGGTGTGTAACTCCATCAACCCTGCGGTAAGGTGTACTGCGTGTGTGTGATTAGTGTGAACCAAGGAAGGTGTTCCTTGAAGACTGGAGTAGGTTGTTTATAACCGAACCAGTATAAAATTCTTGGTGTCATTTACTTTCAGCACTGATTTTCTGTTTCAGCACTGTTTACTGTTTTTAATCATCTTCGTAAAAATAGTAAACGAATTCAAAAATTACGAAACTTTCAGAAAATATAGTCACACGTTCTAGGGTTCTTTTGGCGCAAGTTTCAACCCTTTTGGACAAGTATAAGTCATTCAAACGTCCAAAGTTCTGAGACTAGTGCAGTCTGATTTTCAGGCTTGCAAAGGTTGAGACTTTGATCGTATTTGACTAACTTTCCAAAAGAATTTTTCAAAACTGTTTCAACCCATTAAATAAAACTTATAAGGGGTTAGTCTTTAAATTTTCAGAGCATTTGGGAGTTGTGTACAAATAGGAATTAATTTTCAAATCAGTGTATCGTTTTTGGCAGATTTGCGCAATCTGACCACCAACGATTTTTCAAGGGTTAGAGGTTGAATTTTAATCTGAAATTTTTAGGAGATACTCATAACATCTGAGTCTAAGTTCTCTCCAAATTCAGAATTTTTGAAGACCTGAAACCTAGTTTTCAAAACGTTTTGAAACTGGTCCTGAAAACAGAAACTGTTTTCAGAAGTTAGGTTTTGGTTCAATCTAATTTTAAAAACCACATTTTCCGCACCCACTATTCAACCCCCTCTTCTAGTGGTGCCTTGCAGATCCTACATTACACTCACCAAAGGATACATGCATAAGTCAAGTGGAATCATTCGCCTTGCATTCAAATCAGTAAATCATGAAAACCTTAAAACATTTCATGCAGAGCTAATGAACATGGTTGAAAATAAACTTAGTATTGTTGAAAAAAACTGTGAAGACAACGTGAGGGAAAGGCGGTACATAGTCTCTCTCACTCCTATTTATGTTGCTCATTGATTGGTCATATTCGTAGTTACTTATAAGTCATTCCATTAGCTTGTTGTAGTTGACTAGATTGCCCTTGGTTGGGTCGGGTGCCATTATTATATGGACTTTATGGTATTAAGAATTTACGTATTCATAATGATTGAATAGTTAAATTGTCTTTCGTTAAAAATATTAATCTCAAGATACACTTTATTTTCATTTACATAATCATGCTTCAAAGTGATCCCTTACTAACCATGCACCGAAACCTGGGCTTAGGGCGAAAGGCCCTTCTTGCTCCATTTACATTTATCAACTTTGCATTTAGTGTTCCATTTGGTTTCAATTTCACATATATAACTTTTGCTAATATTAGAATCCCATGGACAGTATTATATGGTTGGACTTATTAATTTGGATACAAAAGGGCCATTGGGCCGAAAATTGTGCAGTCTATGTCTTGGAATTTATTCTTATGCAATGGATACATTTATGGCCCTTTTTACCTTTTCATGTGCTTGTTACTTTATACATAACCATGAAAATATACTTTTATGGAATTTGTACTTCAATTAGCACCTACTTTAGACCCCCTTGGCCGAATATAGGGGTGGTTTTCAATTATAAATTTTACCAACATTTCCATTCATGCATTATGGTGAGGATGATGATAAAATTCATTTATCTATTTTAATTGTTGTAGGTATGGTGATGATACTCCCATAATGTACATCAACTTGCTTAATGTTAACATGCTCAATTTCCATCACACAAATATAATCATTACCACAAAGATTAAGTTTTATGATGATGATCATGCTACAAATGAATGCAGCATATAAAAGCACATAATGTAGATACATCTATGTCATTTACCTTTCTTAGACCATGATCATGATTTCATGGCCTATGTGAGAGGCTCATGGACCGTCCTCTATGGAAAGAAAAATGATGATGCTAACATTGATTATGATCAAGATGGCATCTTTATGGACATGCATGATGGAAAGGAATGGTTTTTGTACCATCATAAGACTATAATCCTTCTATTTCTATGGAATCATCTTCTTTTACATATGAACATGAATAAAATGGCATGCATGTATTTAAACAAACATGAAGGAAGTTCTTGCAACACTATCTAGTATCCTACTCTCATATGACTACAATTTGTATCAAATTAGTAAAAGGATAGTAAGGTCTCTTCTTTTTGACATTGCACGACCCTCATTTCCCCATGGATGACGTAAATTAGTGTTTTGCATGTCACATTAGACGTAACATCCCTAAGTATATATTTGATGATCCATTCAAGAAAAGTACATATACTCAATCAAGATTCAACATGCAACACATTCTTCTTTTCACAACGAAAAGTTTAGAGACTTCAATTTTAGTTGGCATTGCAGGATTCCATTATTATTTGTGAACGTTCCTAAAACTTCATTCTGTTAATTTCCTTGAAGGAGCTAGGGAAAGGAAATACTTGTTCATTTCCTTTTAATTCTTACACTTAAGAAGCAAAAGATTGCTTCTCTCCTTCTCCTTGAGGACCACACTGCCAAGTGCTAAAATGGAAAAGAAATTTTGTCATTTGGTCCCAAGAAACATAAGAAGGTCTACAGTCTCAATCTTGAGTGCCTGACCTTTGGAATACCTGAAAAATATCTACTTTTCTATTTAAATAATGCCTTCCTCCTCCTTGCTGAGCCTCAAGACCTAGAGGGAGAAATGGAAAGAAAAATGAGTCTTTTAGTAAGATGAACTATGGAGAGGTGTTTCAAAGAGGAGCTTTGTCCTTACCTTGAGTGTTCATACACATGCAAGGGGTTTTCCTCATTTGAAGTTGAAAGAATCTTCTCCCTTCTTGACTTGGATCCACAGTTGGAAAGCCTAGGGGAAGAAAAATGGAGTCTTTGAAAGAGAGGATGGAAAGTAAGTGCTCTTAAATGATGGTACTATTTTCACCTTAATGGATCTTGAGCATGCAAGCTTGAATCTCTACTTGTGGTTTGAAAAAATATTTCCTCTTTGCTTAATATGGGTCACGGTTGAAGGCTCTAGAGAGGAGAAGAAAATTTTCTTTGGGTGAGAGAAAGAGTTGAAGAGAAGGGAGAAGATTTCATGTGAAAGTTTTGGTGAATAGAAGAGTGAGATGGAAAAATGAAGTTGCCTTCCCACTCCTTGTTGTATCCCACGGTTTTAGCAATAGAAAAAGAGGGCGAGATCTTCTTTTAGTGGGATGTGTGTTTGAAGAGAGTGAAAGATGGATGTGTTGGAGGAAAAATTGCATGAAGGATTATTGGCTCAGAGTAAAAGAGGCAAGAGAAGGATTCTTCCCTTTTCCTTTCCCTGTGCCGCCATAAGTTGGAGGGGAGGAGGAAATAAGAATGGTTGTCTTATAGTGAGTTTTGCATGATATCTATTGGGTAAAGAAAAGGCATGATGTGAAGGATGGAGTGTGAGGAAAAATGTTTTCTCATCCTTCTCCTTGTCAGCCGAAAGTGCAAAAGAGGGGAGAGAAGGAATGGTTGTCTTGTAGTGATTTAAGGAAGAGTGAAGGAAGGATGTGTGAAAAAAGAAATGACGGGAGAGGAAGATAAATAGGAGAAAAATACATGTGGGAGAGCATTAACCGTGGAAAATTTTGGGGAAAAGAAGAAGGAGGGTTCTTGTGTGTGGTTGGAAAAAAGGAAAAGTAAGGGTGTAAGAGGGATGTGATGTGTGTAAGGTGTGTAAGACAAATTGTCTTACCTTGGGGGTCGGTCCAACTAGAGTAGGAATGAAGTGTTTACAATTTTACCCTCAACATTTATCCCATATCTCATTTTCTTTTTATGTTTATCTAATTATGAAATAACATTGTGTCCTCATGTGTATATATTTAATTTACTCATGGGATTTTCATAACTGTCTAAAGTTGCATTTTATTGTACCGATGTTCTACAAGATTTTCTCGACTGCTTTGTGTGGGGCAACGATCGCATTCTGGATTCCGTCGTAACTTCCTTCATTTTGTTATCTCAACTTGCCCGGAAGTGCAGGTCGTAACATACACAATCTTATCTTACACTTTCTGTAAGAGACTGTTTCTGCGGCTAGAACTCGTAATATTAAGATTATATAACATCAATCTTACACTTGCTCCAAGATCCTTTTCATTTCAATTAAACTAAACAGAAGAAATTAACGGTTGAAAGTGTCGTTCTATTTAAAACACTAATTTAAGAAAACATCTTAAGTGATCAATCATAAACGAGAGAAGGTGTGACAAAATATGTGATTTCACACGATCTCCAATATTTTTAAAATATTTTTAAATAGAGGGTTTTAAATGGGGTTGGGATCTCCCCACCTCCACTTTCCTCACCCCCTTTGTGACCGTGCGACACGTGGCATCAAGGGAGTATGGTGAGGATAGATGAGGGTCACCTGCATCTAGCTTCACCACCTCCCCTTCCTGCCACGTGTCGCGCGGTCACGAGTCACCGCACCCCCTTGCGGTGAGGGGATCCTATTCCCTTTAAATGAGTAGATACCATCTCTCACCTGTGACGGTGGTGTCCTCTTCGTTCAACACCGGTTTTCGCACTCAGTCTACACTCTCCAAATCAAACTCATTTTTCACACTTCGAATTCTCAATGAGTAGTGGACACAAGGAAAAAATGTACAAATCGAGGCTGCAGGAGCTTTGTCAGCGGAGTTCATGGGATCTGCCGGAGTATGTCACCGTGAAGGACGGACCTGATCATTGCCCTAGGTTTACCAGCACTTGTACTGTCAGAGGCGTCCCCTTTGAATCTCCCAAAAACGAGTGTAAATCTTCCAAAGAAGCTCAAAATTTGGCTGCAAAGATTGCATATGATCACTTTCATGCCTTGTGCTCGACCGTCCTTCCTTCTTCATCTCCTTCCCCTTCCTCCTTACCTCCTCCGGGTTAGGGCTTCTTTTCTACTGATTAGAAGTTTGTAGATTTGCAGATTGGAGACTATTTATACAGTTTTTCCGAGTTCTCTAAATTCTGTGTCTTGATTTCTTACAGGGTTCATTGTTTCAAGCCGTATCAATTTGAACGTCAAACCTTCTGAGGCAGAAGAATTGCTGCGAAAGAATTTGCAAACGTGGTTTCCAAATGCTGCTCCTTCTACTCGTGGAAATGAGTTGCCAAAAGTGAGTATTGACATGGAACCACCTCTCTCTCTCACTCTTGCTTTAACGGAACAAATGCATTCTGTACATGAGTGCTGAGATCAATAACAACACCTGTAAATATTTGAAATCAACTTTTTTAACCATTTTTGGGATATCAAGTTTGGGAAAGTTGATGTAAAACATATAAAATGTGTCCTTGAATAGTGTTATGTGCATTTTGTGCAATGTTGAGTAAGTGTCTAGATTATGTGAATTGGCTCTTCCGAATGATATATTAGATATTAAGAATTACTAGATGCATGATTGCCCAGTTCTCAAAATTTGAAGTAAATGGAAATGATATACATTATAGCCAGCTCAAACTTATGCTTCTTAGCAGGGTATCATAGGTTGTATCTGCTACTAGATTATATGGTCGAAGATTTTCTTCATTCACATTTAGTGCAGCATGAGTCTACCCTAATATAATAAAGTGTGACAAGCTGAAATGTAGAAAACAAGTGTACTATGACATGATAAAGAGCAACAGATTGAAATATAGGAGTTGAAGCAGCGTGTCATGTGTGGATATTGTTTTTCAATTGAATTTATCTAGCCGTACTTTCAAAGCTAACTCTTCTGTATACGGGTCTGACAAAGAAAGGAATGTTTGATGCCGTCATTCTATGTCGGTTGTGTCTCAATTCTGAATGAATGAGTTGAAACAAGTGTGGGAAGCTATTAACCACAATCCTGTACTTATTAAGCACATTTGTCTCAATGTTCCAAATATTGTGGGTCTTGTCAAACTAAGTGTAATCATTCCTAGATAGAGAAGCTATTACTTCAGTATCTGTTAGCTCTGTTAGTTTACTTTGAAACAATTTGCAGCTGGTAGTTTTCAAGAACTTGTGTTGCTGATATGCATAAATTTTTGTATGGTTCTGAAATTTTTGCTGCAAGGCAGCATAGTTGATCAGCTATTGTTCATACTTCGTTCTGGGTGCACTGAGCCACTTCCGGCAATTCATAGTAGATAAAAAAAATAAAAGCTTTAATGCTAAGGCATTCCGTTTGTTTTCAAGAAACTAATGAAATGCTTAACATGATGTGATACACCATTAGCAATTGGTAAGCAGAAAAAGTTGAAGGTGAGAAAGGAAGACTTCTAACAATTGCTTTCTCCTATAAAATTAGTGACACATTTGGCTGAAATCTGGGCCTGAGGAGAGAATGAATGACCGCACAGGAGATAATAGAGCAGGGTTATTTGTTACAGAAATTTTTGTATGTACAGGATAATGACATGTGATAACTTTGAATAGAGAAACTTGTTAATTATGTGGATATGTCAATATTTTCTGCCATGTAGAGGGAAGATAGTGTAATGTTTTATGTCACAAAGTCAGTCCAGCTTTTTCTTTTCCTTTGTTGTTACATCTTATCGGATGGATGGTTTAAAAGTATTTACAAGAATAAAGGGCATGGTTGCTTTTTCTCCCTCCATGATGACTCTCATTATCACGTGTTTCGTTTTTGTTAGGCACCCTGCATCTCTACAAGAATCGCTTGCAGCACTACACGCAAAAGAAAAATCACTCTTCTCTTCCTGAGTATTCTTATGAATGCAATGGCCCACCCCATGCACGTCAATTTAAAGCAACCGTTACGGTTGAAGGAAGAGCGTACCAAACCGCAGAGTATTTTACAACCTTGAGAGAGGCTGAATGTGCTGCTGCAAAGATAGCGTTTGAGTCATTATCAGAGGATGCAGTTCAGGAGGCGAGTCTATGGAATAGGCTTTTTAAAATGATAAACTTTTCTCACATGGAGTTTTTGCTATTCTTTACGGGTTCATCTTCCTTAATTTGGTCTTTGTTACTTTTGTCTTAGGATGAGGGTTTGTACAAGTCGCTCTTACAAGAATTCGCGCAAAAACAGGGTTTTCCTCTTCCATCTTATACCACAGAAAGAAGTAGTGCTACCCACAACCCTGCTTTCAAGTCCACGGTGGAGATTGGTGGTCAAGCTTTTTGTGGAGCTGAGTGCAGAACAAAAAAGTTAGCGGAGATGAATGCAGCCAAGGTTGCATTTAATGGCCTCACAGAGGGTAAGACATTCTCACATTTGTTTCTTTTTTCTTTTTTTTTTTTACCTTTTTCCCTTTTAACTAGTTCACTTCTTGCAACCATTTTTCTGGGTATTTTGACTTCAGCATTTTATGGCAAACAAGATAAATTGCACGAATTAGAACTGCGTCCTCTAAATCAATACATGGTTCTGATCGAACGTTCTTTGACTTACTAGAGGTTAATTATTTATAACTTTGAGAAAGACGTATGCTTGCTAATTCATTATTTCCAGAATGGAGAAATATATGATAGTAACTACAGCTATCCCGTGTTGATCGTGTGTAGTGGCAATGAGTGTATCTTCATGATATCAATGCATATTGTGGTCGGAGAGTCTGGAACCCTGCAGATCGTGACGGAAAAAGTTCCTTGATGAAAAATTTAAAATTATTTTCAACCAATTCTTTTTTTCTATTTAATGAGGTAAATGTACTAAGTACCAATTATTCAGGAAAAAAAATGTAGTAAGTACCAACTTATACCACTATGCTTAGTTTTTGTTTCTCTGCATAACTATGGTAGGCTCACTGAGATGTTACTTCCATTTTCTTCCAGCTAGAAGTGCTGGTACTTCAGCTTACGGTAGCACAGAAGGCAATTCAGAGACAGATTCTCGCAGCTTGCAGCCGATCATTGAGATGGGCTTGCCATCAACAATAGGAGCCAGCAACACTTCGGAGGCTCAGCTGCAAATAGCTACTGGTGAAACAGGTAGTCTGTTTTTCAGCTAGCTTTTCCTGGTCACCCTAAAATTTTTCACCCATGTATTTACCTGTTGTGTACTCTGCTCAGTTTTGCCAAATTCACCTTTAAGATTAAGAATCTTTAGGTTCCTCGTTGGGCATAATCTTGCCTTTCAATCTGTGTTACTGCCAATGAGGACTGATTCAGGATCATGATTTCATCTATAAAAGGGATTTTAACCTAAATGTTTCGAGTTATTTCCAATAATATTGATTAAGCTGCTTACAAAAAAATAATATTGATTAAGATGCTATGAGGACTGCTTCTTCATTTGCTCATTTTCTCCCACTTTTTTTCTACTTAAAATGGACCATGGATGCAAGTATCTGGTCTGAAATGGAGAATTCAGTACTGCAGTTCTCTAGGAGATATTTGTAAAACTTATTGTGGAAATGCTTTTCCTTTCTGCTGTCATTGACTGGCAAATCATGTCAATCATAGCCAAATGAATATCTGAACCTAAAATACTTTCTTACTGTTACAATTTTGAATGATAATTATCCTACTTACGCTTGCAATTGCAAACATGAAGCTGTCAAGGTGTCGAATACGTGTGGGGATTCTGCCATCTCTTGTGATTTGCAAGTGGATATGCAGCCAAAATCTAGACTTGAAGCTGATGAAAACGATGAAGATGTTAGAGGTGATTCTATGAAAGCCATTTTGAATGTATTTTCTTATACCCTTATGCCTACGGTATCATTGCTTTTAGAATCTCTGGCAGAGACAAATCTGTTTGTTGTATTATTAGTTATTATGAACATCGATGAATAGTTGATCCGCCTGAAGATTTACTGCTCTATTCCAGGAAGAGAACCTAGTGCCAAGAAACAGAAGTTATCTCCTTCGACTGATGACAAACATATTTTGCCTGAAACATCCCCGTCGACCAATGCAGTTCTTGGTTGCTCATCTTCTGATGCTGAAAAACCAGGTGAAGGCTGTGATACGCCAGGCCATAAGATTTTGGTCTATTCTCGTGAGTCAAATGTGACAATTCCTGATGGTGCCTGCATATTGCCATGCAGTAACGAGAAATGGTTAGTAATAAGCGTGGACGTAAATCAAGATCGTTAGCTGTTCTTCAAACCATGTCTCCTCTGTTGACAAGTAATTTTGGTTCTTGAAGGAAGGAAGGACTGTTAGTGGTAACTTTTGCAACTTTAACATTCTATGCATATTGAGTGGCAAGAATGCTCGTTAACTTGTGTAGTCTGAGTATTGATCTTCTGATGTCAAAAGATAGCCATTAGAGGCTGTGGCACATCACAGTAGCTTACAAGATTTAGGTGAAGATGGTGCTTCGAGAGGAAGATGAATTTTGTTGGTTCATCCCTCGGGTATTTGCTGAGATATGCCTGTAAAAAGGGTAATGTAAACATTGCCATCATCATTGTAATATTGTGGTTGTACACTTCTCTTACTCCTTTTGTTGCGTGTAGCACGCTAAATTTCTCCTTATTACCTTGGGTGAAGTTTGATTTATTTCTTGTTTGAGCTGGTAAAGGAATGGACGACAAGAACATTACCCCATTGTTTTAGAGGCTTTTGCGCATAGCGGGATATGGGGGGTTGGATGTACACTACCATACCCATTTGCTAGAAACACACAGATGTTTTCCGATGATCTATAATGTTAATTGCATCCAGCCACTCCTGCAATCTCCCTTCAACTGTTCATCTTCTTCCTCTGTTCTTAAATCGCCACCCGTCTTCCATTTCCTTCCCACCTTCAAGCTGTCCATACCCCTGCCCCGCTACCAAGTACCAACAACTCACCTGTAATGCCCTCACTGAATTTCCCCTTCTTCCCACCTCTGACTCCGACCCCCCCCCCCTATCCCTACCCCTCCTGTCCTCGCTCTCCCTTTGGCCATCATAGTCTCCATATTTGAAACATTCATCTTTTCACACAAATCAACAATACCAAACATAATGTAACTTCCATTGCAACTTTCTTTTGAACTAATTCAGTAAAAAAAAATTATAATTATTATTACGCGAAAAAAAAACAACACAAATAACAAGTAAACAAATTTAGTGAACACCAAATTATCCTTTCACATTCATTGGTGGAAGTCGGTGTTTGAGGCGGCAGTGAAAATTGGAAGATGGGAGGGTAGGAGGAGGATTTTCAATTGAATCTCCAAAAGATTTGAAATGAAATCAAATCAAGTAGAAACTTATTTTTTTTGGAGGGGAAAATTTGTGGTTTTATTCATATGAAATCAGTCGTAGTAGCGGCTAGTACATTAGCTGGGAGGGACGTCCCCCATACTATCTAGTTTGTGGCACTCAAACCGTGTTGTGAAAGTAAATGTGCTGGGACATGGTGACCAGACCACGTTTTGTGTGAGAGACGGTTACATCATTAAAACAGGAAATGAGAATGCGAATTTCTTACACTAGGACACTACCTGCCCTTCATTCTTCAAACGATTTACTGCCTCTTGTGAATCTCAGTCCAATTCCGCACATGCCACCCCACAATTGTAAGCAGCAACAAGCCTTCTTTGATAGCAAGAACCTCCACAAACTCCATGTACAGCGATCGCTTGGCTTGTTTGTAGAGGCATACATGACTTTGCCATCAGGTGATCCGTATGAGGACACCTATCGCAGCATCACTATTCCTTAACGAGCCATCCACATTTACTTTAACGTATACAGCTTGTGGCTTGCACCAAAGATTAACATTAGAGCTATCCTGTGGGTATGTGTTGGGGGGGGGAGGGGTTGTTTCTCTCTGCCATGCCAAGATGCATTCCTCTGAAGTTGCTCGAGCTTGTGAGTACAAGGTTCTAATGTAGACTGGGCCTGAGTCATATATCCATCCACAGCACGTGAAGAAGCAGTGGTCTGATGTTTCCTTGGCTTCCCCACATAACACACAGACACTGTCAACAATGCCTCGCCTTCTCAAGTTATTCATGGTTCAAACAGTTACAACCAGTTTTAAAAAAAAAGAAAAGAAAAGAGTTTATGTTGAAAAATATGCTTTAAATGAAAAAAAGTATATATGAATATATATTAAAGGCACGTAATTTGGCACATGTTTAAAAAATAATAAAAAAAGTCAACGTCAGATTTTGGGGGATTAAAGCCCCCACAATTGAAGCCTTTTTTTTTCCTTCAAAAAAAGGATCGATTTCATTAGATCAAAAGAAAATAATTACAAGCACTGGTAATATGTGCAAAAAGACCTATCTAGATAGGTACACTATCATTTCCTATACGGAAAGCAACTTCAAGCTCCCTAACTCTCCTAACCCCGTCTCTAACAAAAATCCCCGGGGGTCTCTCAGTATCCACATGGTTGTGTAACACATTGTTCCTACAATACCAAATACCCCTAGCCACCTCGCGAAACATATATCTCCAAACAACAGGACTGCCACTTCTACCAAAAACATACACCATGTTCATATCCACCCATCGCATGGTCGTTTGAGGCCTGCAAAAAAGATCCCACTTCCTTTCGTCCACAATCATGCGCCAAATGTCGGCCGCCCAAATACAATCCCTCATATCATGCAGCCTGCTCGCACCACTCCTCCCACACATCAAACATAACGCGTTCGCGCTAATATGTCGCCTCAGCAAAAACTGAGTTGTTGGTAGCATATCAAGTCTAAGTCTCCACATGAACACACTCTCACGATATGGCCTTTTC
Source organism: Eustoma russellianum (assembly GCA_036186865.1). Lineage (NCBI taxonomy): Eukaryota > Viridiplantae > Streptophyta > Magnoliopsida > Gentianales > Gentianaceae > Eustoma > Eustoma russellianum. The sequence continues at coordinate 5,516,632 of AP025069.1, read as the reverse complement.
ATTCTCCAAATCCGGTGCCACGCTTGGCTTTCATTTGCCTCAGTTGCCGAAGTTTGAACATTATACGCGTTAGCCACCGAGAACTTACCCAAGGGATGCAAATCCCACCGGACGCCAAACTGCCCAACCTCATTCTCCCTCTCCTCGGATACATCAAACACAACGCCCCTTCGCAGAAGATGGATACAACGTCGAATACTTCTCCATGTTACCGACGCATTCTATCTTGGCGTATTCACAAGAGGTGACCCATACTTGGCAAGCATAACTCGAACCCATAGAAGTTCTCTATCGCTAACTAGTTGCCAACCCAGTTTGTCCAAAAATGCAATATTCATCCGATGAAGCCGCCTGATGCCCAACCCACCCCTATCTTTAGGTTGACAAATTTTCTCCCATGTAATGCAAATGTTTGCTTCCGTCCAGCTCACCCCAAAAGAAATCGCGTATATGCTTCTCCATCTCAATGATTGTCGATTCCGGAATCATGGTAGTCTGCATCACATAGGAAGGTAGTGTAGATAGAACCGACTGAATCAGTATGGCCCGGGCCGCTTGAGATAGCACCCTTGTTTTCCACGCAGCCAACTTCCCTTTGATATTCTCAACCAAAAAGTTATAAGTAGAAGATTTGACCCGGCTATGAATCATTGGCATATCCAGATATCTCCCCAAATTATCCGTGATCCCCATTTGAAGTTTCTGACTAAGGGCAACAATCACATCTGGATTCGTATTTTTGGAGGTATACACCACCGATTTTTGCAGACTAACGCGCTGACCCGACACAGCGTAAAACTCCTTAAGTACGCTATCCATGATCATCGCCTCCTGTTCCGTGGCTTCTCCGAAAAGGAGGAGATCATCCGCAAAAAAAATGTGTGATACTTCAGGGCTTGTTCTAGAAGCCCGAATAGGCTTCCAGGCTTTTGTAGCTACTGCCTGCCCACAATTGAAGCCCTTTTTATTGCCCAACTTTCTCTTCCCTAATTACCCAGTCTTATCCCCTCCCCCTATTAAAGAAAAAAACTTCACCACTTTCCCCCCGACCTCTCTGCCGAAATATCACCAAATAAATAAAAAAATAGTTCTTCTTGGCCAAAGCCCCCTAGCCGAGAGTGATTTGGAGGGAAGACAAATATGCAATCATGTAAGTAACTTTAGTGTATCTATCATGAATTTTGTAAAAGCTTATGCATAAGTTCTTATATTCAATCCGGATTATGTATTAGTATTTATGTTTGTATAGATGGTTGATTATATAGTGATATTGTCGTGTGTGTGCCGTATGTGTATATGTATATAGAAGGCAGTGGCCATTCGGCTACTGTTGGAAGAGTTTGTGTGTATGTTATAAATTTATGTACATAGTGATGTTCATTCCATAATAGTATGATTATGCATTTTTTTTGTATATACAATGATTGTTTATATATATATATATATTAAAAAAAGGATTGAATATAAAGATTTGTGTGGGTGTGTGCGTTAGTGTGTAAATAGATTCGGCCACTGCAGTTTATGCCCCATGAATTTATGATTTCATTATTTTAGTATTTTATGGTTTGAACCCCGTCTCTAAAGGAATCAAAGGATCCTGAAAAATCCACACAGAGCTCCCATCTCCAATTCGCCAACGTAGTCCCATGGACAAGAAATCCCTTCCTTCCAGAAGGCGTGCCCCTGCTTGTGCATCCAGAATGCTGCCATGGCGGTAATATTTTGCAGCTAAGATTTGGATGACCAGAGATCTCAGTTGCTGCAAGATCCTCCATACCTGTTTGGCTAAAAGGGCTGTTGAAACTTTCAATATCCCAGAACCCAAGCCCTTCAAAGGTCTTGGTTCTGCAGCAAGAATCCCAGGCCTTCCAACAAATTCTGTGAGAATATTCCGAGCCACCCCAGTAGAATCGTCTCGTCATAGAGGTTAGTGATGCAATCAATCTATTTGGGAAGGTGAAGCATGTCATCACATACAGAGGAATTGCTTGCACAACTGATTTTATGAGCACCTCCTTGCCACCCGGCGATAATAATTTCTCTTTCCCGCTTGTAAGCTTTTTTCATACCTCGTCTCGGATATAAGAGAATATCTCTTTTTACTTCTACAGTCATGTATGGAAGTCCCAAGTACTTGCCTTCGCCATCGCCTTTTGAAATGCCCATTTGCACACTTATAGCGTCCTGCACATCGAGTGGCACGTGTTTGCTTAAATTTATTGACTGCCCAGAGGTGATCTCAGAGGTTTTCAGGACATCAGCAGCAATAGCACAAGAGGCAGGATTGGACTTATAAGAATAATAAGCTATCATCAGCGAATAGCAAATGACAAATGTGTGAGTTTTGGTCCTTGACTTCCAAGCACCATCTTCAACCGCCTTTTTTATTAATGTTGTCAGCCCCTCCGCACATAGGATGAAATAAGAATGGTGACAATTGATCTTCCTGACGGAGACCTCTAACAAGACAAATTTTAGCGTGAAAATCTTGTATTATTCATTCATTTGTCCCAGGGTTTACACAGAATGCATTTCTTCCCCCAAAAGAAACATGATGCTAAACTACCTCCTAAACTAAGCCAGTCTCAATGAATGAGGATATACATTGTTGACTAAATACACAATTTATGACAGAAACATAATCACATTAATTTACAATATTTAGACATAAATGGTATCAGGGCATTAAGGCCCAAAGGATCTATGAATATCTCGTAATACTCTCCCTCAAGTTGGTATGTGTAAATTAGAAATGCCCAATCTGGACACGAGGAAATCGAAATCACGCTTGCCAAACAATTTTGTGAGGATATCCGCAAGCTGGTGGGATGTAGAAACATACAAAGAACGAATATGACCATCCAAAATTGCATCCCGTAGAAAATGACAATCAACCTCTATATGCTTTGTTCGTTCGTGTAACACCGGATTATGCAGCAAATGCAAGGCAGACTAACTTCAGTGAAGAGAGTGACCGAAGCTGCATGCTGTAGTCCAAAAAATTAAAGAAGACCAAGAAGCCATTTGATTTCACATGTAGTGTAGGCCATAACTCGATATTTAGCTTCAGCAGAAGAGCGAGAAACAGTGTTTTGTTTCTTTGTTTTCCAAGAAATGGGAGCCAACCCCAAACTTAATAAACTAAGCCATGAGAGAACGATGAGTAATAAGACAGCTAGCCAATCTGAGTCACAATAATCTATCAATTGAAAATCACTAGTGGAAGGAAAAAGAATACATTGACCCGAACTTCCTTTAAGGTAGCGCACCACTTTTAAAGCGGCATGCCAATTATTAATCTTAGGAGCATGCATAAATTGTGCAAGGATATGCACAACACAAGAGAGTTCTGGCATGTGACGGACAAATAAACTAAGCGTCTGACAAGCCGTCGAGAAATCAAGGGGTCGTTGAAGAATGAGCTTTTAGATTTTGTTAAAGTATGTTGCTGTTTTAAAGGAGTGGTAGCGGGCTTGGATGCTAGTCACAATCTGAAATGATGTCAAGAGTATATTTATGTTGAGACACAAAAATGTCATCTTAACCACAAGCAATTTTAAGTCCAAGAAAGTATTTTAACAGACCAAGATCTTTCATATGAAAGCACTTGATTAGATACACTTTTAATACCTCCATAGCACGCTCATCACTTCCCACAATAATAAATTCGTCAACATAAACTAATATGTAAAGCTGAATATCATTATGCACCTAGCGAAACAAGAAATAATTGGAATATGATTGAATAAAGCCATAAGTACGCAAGGCATCTGAGAATTAAACAAGAAATAATTAGAATATGATTGAATAAAGCCATAAGTATGCAAGGCATCTGAGGATTTGGCAAACCAACATCGAGGAGTTTGTTTAAGCCCATACAAGAATTTACGAAGATGGTAAACTTCATTAGAAGAAGATGCATCAAAGCGAAGAGGAAGTTTCATATAAACTTCTTCATCAAGATCGCCATGCAAAAATGCATTTCTAACATCTATTTGACAAAGAAACAAATTGTGAGCGGCATCAAGAGCTAAAAGGATATGCACAGTGACCATTTTGGTCGTAAGGGCAAACATTTCCGTATAATCCAGACCCTCTACTTGTCTATTGCCATGCATAACTAAATGAGCTTTGTAGCATTCGATAATACAATAATAATTAAATTTAATTTTGTAGATCCACTAACAGCCAATGGCATGATTTCCAGTATCCAAATCTTCAAATGTTCAAGTATGATTATCCTCAAGAGCCCATAGTTCCTTTTGCATGGCAGCCCTCCACTTAGGGTCCTTGACAGCTTGACAATAATATTGAGGTTCTGAACCTAAAGTAATAGCGGTTAGAAATGCCTGATGAGCTGGAGAAAAATTAATAGTACTAAGAAAATTGTTGATAGAGTACATAATACTTGAGAAAGCGGATGAAGTGGTGGAGAAGGAGGGAGCTGTTGGTTTTATGCACATTATCACATGGGGGATTCGGAGTTGTAATATTTTGATCAGTAAAAATAACTGCATGATCAGGTAGTATGATATCGTCCTCATCATCCGACTCTACCAACAGAGGGGTTGAAAGGGTAGGATTCGTAGGCAAGCGAGTAAGAGGAACAGAGAGTTGTGGAGCAAAAGGAAAACAGTCTCAACAAAATTAATATCGCGAGACATGAGAAATTCATAGGATTCAAGATCATAGACATTCCAAACTTTTTTCCTATAGATATGTTACAACCCGCGCTTCCAGGTCAATGGAAAATGAAATAAGATGATGAAAAATAGGACGCAAATGCGACGTCGATAAAAATTTCGGCGGATTTTAAATTTTTATTTAAGATTAATAAAGACATCGACATTATGTATCGGGGTTAGGAACACTCAGAAAAACAACCGAATGCTAAGTTAACAGATATAGCGAGACTTGACGGGAGTAGATAACGAACGGTTCGGACATATATACGACTATTGTGATATCATGAAAATGTTATTTTTATAAAGCATACTAATTTTAAAATGTACCTTGCAAATTATGTATATACATGTATACATATACATTCGTATTTCGACCCGTTGTCTTTCCAGTGTTTCTTTATCAAGCGAAACATGTCACATCTAGCATTAATAAATATTACACCAAGTATGTCATACATGTCATATAAATAAGTAGATAAAATAAGTATATGTAACAAACAAATTATGCAAAAAATAAAAACCAACTTGGGCATAAAAGGAGTTGTTTTACAAAATGGCCAAACCAACCCCCCCTCAAAAAATTCACCAGCCGTACCCTTTCCTCTCGAGGATCACACAAGCTTTTCAAAATCTATTCACAAGCAAGAATGAATGATTTCTTACACAATGCTTCCAAAAGTGTACCAAATTTCTCACTTTTCCTTACAAGACTTGCATTTTCTTGTCTTATCTTTCTATTCCCTGTGTATGACAAACAGATGGATTTTTCTTCCCACCTCCTCTTTCATCAACCGAGTCTAGCCTTAAGAGAGAGAGAGAAAAATAATTCCAACACTCAAACAAGTCTTGCTTTATGTCATATCTCCTTTTTCTCTCCTTCCAAGCAATTTCTCTAATCAAGAAGGAAACCATCTCCCCTTCCCAAGAAAACTTTCAGTTGAGCCTTGAAGAAAAAAAGTTTTCATCTTCATCATCTACCTCCTCTCAAGTCACTCTCAAATAATATCCAAGAAACAGGTCTTCTTTCCTCATTTCTTCAAGCATAAAAAACACCCCATGGATAAAGGAAGCCACTCGAAATCTCCTCTTGTCTCATCATAATCATTCTAGGAGACAATCATTCTATCTTCCTTCATTTTCTTCAAGAAGTCTTCAGGCCAAGATTCAAGCCTTCACCATTTTAGTTTCAAATTAACTAAAAAAGGTACAAAATCCTTCTTAATTTCTTCAAGATTCTAACTTAAATCACCATGCAAGTAGATGATTTTCTCTTGCCGCTTCCTTTTGTCAAGGCCGCCCCTCCCATGGTGGAAAATGGTGGTGAAACTCCAAGTCAAATGCAAGAATATTTAAAAGTAAGAATCTATCTTTCCTCTCTACACCTTTCCTTCTTCATTCATCCTCTTACAAAGCTCCAATACCACTCACTATAGGTTCCCACTGTAAGCTACCAAGGAGATAAGAAGAATTGTTCTACTTAAACAAGTTAGAACCTTCAAGGATTTTCAAAGGTGAGTGTTTAAGATTTGGTTTTAATAATTATGGCTCATTTCATTGCAAGGAAATGACCATTTTTCTTTCATCTTGGCTAGTAGGCCGAAGGTGGTTAGAAAGTACAAAAGAAGGGACCTTTTTATTTTAAGTGTAAGATTCAAAGAACAAAGGCAAGTACTCTTCCTAGATACTATTGTTGGACCGTGCACCTGCAACAAATACCACTAGAGGGGGGGTGAATAGTGGTTAGCAGAAATTACACTACAACCCTTTGTAAAAATCCCTTTTGAAAACAGAATCTGAGACCACCTCAAATTCAGAACCCGTTTTTGAAAAATTCAAAACTAATTGTACACAACTCCAAAAATTATGAAACTTTCCAGAATTTAACTTTAATGTGTTAACAAGGCTCTGTTCAAAAATCAGACAAAAATAAGATTGTTTGCCCCTTCAAACAAATAAAAATATTCAGATGGTCAATCTGGACAAAATTGGACAGAATGTTGCTGATTTTGCAAAACGTGTTTCTCTTTGAATACTCAACCAAAAAGGTTGATCTTTATATCAAAACACTCCTTAGGATGTGTAGATGATGTTTCTAAAAGGCCCTGACCTTACGGAATTTAAGTTTTCTCAAAACTGGTCATATTGCAGCCAGATTGGAGCAATTATCTTGCAAAGACTGAAAGACTAACTTTTTCTTGCTCAAATCAAGTGATTTTTGTTGCAAATGAAAGCTAATAGTCTGAAGTATAACTCTACCAAAAATCACTAATTTTGAAAGTGTTTAGCTATTTTTTCAAATTGTGAGAAGTTGTGTGAAACCTGCAGTAAAAACGGGCAGAAAACAGAAATGAAGAAACAAGACAAGAACACCGAGGATTTATCCTGGTTCGGTCAATGTGACCTACTCCAGTCCTAAGAAACACCTTTCCTTGGATTTCATTATTAAATGAATCACCTTACAACAAGAACCAAGCTTGATCCTTGGGTTATATACCAACCCTATTCAAGACTTGGATAATCACCTTCTAAGCAATACTTAGTTGCAACACCTCTACAACCTATTGATATAGCCTTATAAGAATGGCTAATCAATCTTACAAATGAAGCTCAAGAGGCTTGTAGCACAACAAAAACAACAAGAACACCTTTGGTACAAAGAATAGAACAAGCACAACAACAAGAAGAAGATGATAGCTAGACAATTCAACAAATGCTTGTGAGCTTCAACTGTGTTTCATCTCCTTCACCATTGCCTCTATTTATAGTGTGAGATGAGCCTTAGAGATAAGACTTCCAATGTGTCACCATCTTCATCATCAAGTCCAAATGTCTTCTCATCATTGGTTGGCCTTGTACACTTGGCAAAATAAGACAAAATGATTGGTCCACCTTGGCAACTCCATGTGGCCGAAATTTAGCTCCAAAAGATGACTTGGAATTATCTTGAAAATGTGATGATAATATCACCATAACAACTCCATCATCTTCTTAACTTTTTGGCAAGATAATAGGCATGTGGGAGTAGACCATTTCAAAATTAAAATTCAGCTCCAAATATCCCAAAGTAGCCATTGGCTACTTCATTCTTTTTCAAAAATAGTTTTGATTTTCTTTAATAAAATAAGAAAGGATAATACCACCAAATTATCCTCAACTCCAAGCACAAGAATAGGACATCTGAAGTCTTCATTTGACTTCAAAAAATCTGCTGAAAAACCTCAAGAAAACCAATTAGCCGTTTGGCTACATTTGAATTTTTACAAGTTGGCAATTTTGCCAACTAGCTCCTTTTTGATTGGTCCATTTGTCTCCACCTCACAAAATGAATTACACATCATATTCAACTATTTATACACGTTTGGAGGCTGGCAAATATGTATATCAACTCAAATTTGAAGAAGAAATCACCAAATAATAATTGACAAGATTATGTCAATATATACCACCAAATTCCAACTATTTCTTCTTGCATGTAGGGAATACTTCCACATCTTTAACACCTTTATAACCTCTGAAAAATGATGATAGATATGTTCTTATAACACATATAAGAAAGTCTTCAAGATAGAAAAAGAATGTGACATCTCAAATCGTCACATATCCAGCTATAGTCATTGATATCATCATGTGAGAGAATAGAATAATGAATCACCATATAATCTTCAAATTAATAATAAATCAGCTCTAGAATGAAAATAATAATATGCTCAAGAGATTCCTTGAGTGAAAATACCAAAATACCCTCGGGGGTGAAATGGCCAAAATGCCCCTGGTATGAAAACTCCAGAAATGACCCCGATGGTCATAAATACTCATGATATCACCTTTGTATGAATAAATAATATAATACATCCTTGAAATATTTTCACCATGTGATGTTCCTACAAAACTCAAAATACCAATTTTGCCCTTTTTGGTAAGTTGTAGAAACTTCCAAGGCACGTTAGTCACAAGTTATAATCACCAATATCTCATAAGAATCACATAATAAACATATATGAAACATATATAAATGAAAAACAATCATTTCATCACTTTTTAGAAAAATTTCTAAAAACCCTAAACATTCTGTGAGACGTGGATCTATCCATGTGAGGGGCTGACGTACGTCGATCGATCCACGTGAGGGGCTGACATACATCGATCGATCCATGTGAGAGATCGACGTCTTACTGTGAGTTTGGTTCTTCTCAGTTCAACATGGATCGATCCACATGAGGGGCTGATGTACATGGATCGATCCATGTGTCTCTGCCTGAGAGATCCACGTCATTTTTCTTCACTTTTTCATCCTTTAATCACTTATAACACCATATGTGACATTTCTAAGTATTCACTACTTTAAAATCACGACTTTGAAAATTATCCAAACATATTTCTCAATATTCTCCCCCTTTTGGATGATTTTCAAAATAACTTAACATGATTTTAATGTCACAACTCATAACCATTTGTTTAACATCATAAATCTTACCAATTGTTTTCAAACTTTGTTTTCAACAAAATTTTAAATAGTTATGCTCCCCCTCAACTTATACGCTCCCTCTTAACTTATACTCAACTTATACCAATTAAAACTTATCATACCAAATCATGACTTACCAACTAAAATCATGTTCTTATTTCTATCTTCCCATTTATTTTTGCAAATCATGGAAAAGATAGAACTATACAATGGTGTCGTAAGTCATCATACCTAACTTAGCTCGTAAGTTTCCAAACGTGGCTTGATTAAGGGGTTTGGTAAAGATATCAGCGATTTTGGTGATAGTTCTTATATGGTTTATGACTATATACTCATTTTGAACATGATCGCGAAGAAAGTGGTATCACACCTCAATGTGTTTGGCCTTAGAATGAAGTACATGATTCCGAGAAAGATTGATCGCCACTTGTGCTATCACAGAAAATTGGAATCTTTTTCATTTTAATGCCAAAATCACTAAGTTGCTATTTAAGCCAAAGTATTTGGGTAGTACATAAACTTAAAGCAATTATACTCGGCTTATCAGTGGTAGAAAGAGCTACACTAGCTTGCTTTTTAGAAAACCAAGAGATCAAGTTGGTTCCTATGAATTGACATGTACCGCTAGTGGATTTTCTATCTAATTTGCAACCACCATACTCAACATCACTATATGCGTACAATTCCAATTTAGCATTTCTATCATACCAAAGTCCTAATGAGGTGTATGCTTAAGAATATCTAAAGATCTTTTTCACTGCATTATAATGTGATACCTTAGGACAAGATTGAAACCTAGCACACATACACACACTAAACATGATGTCAGGTCTTGATGCAGTTAAGTATAACAGTGATCCAATCATAGACCTGTAGAGTGTGTCATCAAAAGGTTACCATTTTCATCCTCAATCAAGTTTGGTGCTAACACTATGGGTGTAGGTGTTGGTTTCAATCTTCAAAGCCAAACTTCTTAATCATATCATTACATGCTAAAGTTGGCTAATGTGAATTCCTTGAGGGGTTGTTTGATTTGAAGGCCTAGAAGTAGTTCAATTCACCTACCATTGACATTTCAAATTCTGACTTCATACACTCTTCGAAGTCTTTGACTAAAGTAGGGTTAGTTGAACCAAAGATACTATCGTCTCATATATTTGAACTATTAATAAATCATTATCGTTTCTTCTTAGGAATAATATGTTGTCTATGGTTCTCCTTTGATAATATTTGCAGTAAGGAAGTTTGCAAATCTATCATACCAAACTCTTGGAGCTTGTTTTAACCATATAAAGGAAAAGCTTGTACACATGGTTAGGATTCTTTGGAGCTTCGAATCCAGGGTGTTGTTTGACAAACACATCATCTTGGATGTATCCATTTCAAGAATGTACTCTTGATATCCATTTGGAAGAGTTTAACGTTACTTAGACTTGCAATCGCAAGTAATAGTCTAATTGCTTCTAGTCGTGCAACGGGTGCAAAGGTTTCTTCATAATCTATACCTTCTTGTTGATTTATAACCTTGTGTGACTAGCCTAGCCTTATTCCTTGTAATATTTCCTTGTTTGTCCATTTTATTCCTTAAACACCCATTTCGTTCCTATTATAGACTTGTTTTCGGGTTAAGGTACTAAGTCCCACACGTTGTTCTTTGTGAATTGGTTCAATTCCTCATGCATAGCTTCTACCATGATATGTCACCTATGGCTTCCTTATCATTCTTAGGTTCTATGTGTGAGACTAAGCTATGTCCTTCAAGGTGACTTATGTTTCTACGTGTTCTAACCTCAACACTTGGATCCCCCAATGATTACTTATCTAGGGTGCCACCAATTCCCTAGATTGACTAGGTTCACCCTCATCTTGTTCAAATGTTTCATTAGTGTGAACATTATCATATGTAATTGGATCATTAGTTGTATTATCTTCTAAATGCAGAGTTTCTTCATTTATTTCATCTAAGGGTTTCATGCATGTCTTGTTCAGGAGGAGTTGGTTCTAGATGATCAAGTACAGGCTCAAGTAATACATCATCATCAAAACATATTTTCAACATTATTCTCAGGTTTATGTTGAGTTTTATCACTAACTTCAAAGCATGCATTCTCAATGAATTTTACATGTATGGATTCAATTATCTTTCTAGATGCAGGATTAAAACACCTATATGCTCTTGAGTTAGTTGAATACCCAACCAATACGCATTCAATAGACTTTTTGTTCAAATTATCTAGATTATCCTTAGTGTTCAGCACAAAACATTTACATCCAAATACTTAAAGATAATCTATCTTAGGTTGTCTATTGTTAGCAATTCATAAGACGTTTTGTTTAATTTCTTTCTAATAGTAAGCCTATTTATAATATAGCATGCACAACTAACAGCTTCAGCCCATAAATATTTAGGTAATTTATTTTCACAAAGCATTGTCCTAGCAACTTCTTGAATTGTTCTATTCTTTGCGTTCAACAACTCCATGAGTTGTGGTGTTCTAGGTGGTGAGAATTTCATGTTTAATTCCATATAGTTCACAAAATTTGATTACATCTTTGTTTTTAATTCTCCACCTCTATCACTTCTAATCCTTTTAACATTTTTCTTCATAAATGTTTTCAAGTTGCTTAATAAGGGTTTCGATGTGCCAATTGGAGCATCGTCTTGTGTGTTAAGAACAATGTCCATTGTGTTAGGTGCAGTAAATCATTACTATGACACCACACATAGTAGTGTCCACCTAGGGCTTCTTGTCCTACTGGACAAATAAGTCTAAGTGAAGCAATTCTAGTACATGACTAGTACTCACTTCATGTTTCGGTTTAAGGTTTCTTTAATGTGTTGTCCCTTAATACATGTTTCACACATTTGAAAATTATTAAGTCTAACTTAGGCATTCCTCTAATTAAATTCTTTTTAGATAATTTCCTAATGGTTGAAATCTTATATGCCTAATCTTCTATGCCATAAATTCACATCGAAGTCGTGATATAAAACACTTAACCTTAGCATCTAACCTATTATCCAAGGTAAGAGTATAAATGTTTACAATCCTATTTTCATTTTTAAAACTATTTCTCCCTTTTTTCATTTATTATATCACACGAAGTGGGAAGAAAGAGGACATTATAACCCGCAATCTATAAGTTGAGAAATACTAAGCAAATTATAAGAGAGATTACTTACTAACAACACATTTCGTATTTGAAATGTGTCTTGGATCCCCGATTGTTCCTTTTCCAACAACTTTTCCTTTGTTGTGTCACCGAATGTCACTTTTCCCATATCAATATGTTCAAGTTCGGTGAATAGTTTGGGGTTTTCTCGTCATATGTCTCGAACATCCACTATCTAAAAACCATTGGTTTTAGATTCTTTGACTTTGCCTCCTTCTTGCATTCCTTGCGTTTTTCCTACAATGGAGACTAAGTTTTAGGTACCATTTATTTGGGTCCTTGAATGTTAGAGGCACTATTCTGTTAGATATCTCTTAGGTATCCTAACTTGAACATACCTTTTAGGCCACATTTTTAGCATGGTTAAAATAAGAAGGATAAGCATATAGATGATTATTCCACATAATTGAAGATGCATTGTTATACACGTTACGCCATGGTGATAATCATTATATGCTGGCCGATTTTTTTATAATGTGTATAAGGCATGCAATTTTGTTTCTTGAATGGTGCTATATAAGTATGTTCATAGGCATTTCTATAGGACTTATATGAGTGTTGCCTATACTTAGGTTCTAATAAGTTGGATGCATTTTATTCTTTCTAGTTGTATTCGTATACATATAGGCATAATTTCTAGGTTGTCTAGATGCAAAGTTTGGCTTAGATGTATGTTATGCGTGTGTGCTTTTATGGGTGTATGTTGCATTTTTTGCCTAGAATAAGCAGAAGAAGAGTAGTAGAAGAAGATTAGCAGGCAAAGTTGTTTTTATATCTTTATAAGGTGTTTAGTAGTTGAAGATACAAACTTAGTCTTTCCTACCTACTTTGTCATCTTCTTCTTTATAGCCTAAGCCGGTTTTATCATTTCCATATTTTTGTGATGAGATTAGTGTATCTAACATATTAGCACCCCGACTTAAATTGTTCTAACATTTTTTCTAAGTTAAGTTTAGAAGAATTAAGTTGTATTATTTCATGTTCACAACTTTCCAATTTGGACTTTAAACATATTATTTTTCTGTTTTTATCTTTTGTTCATCTTTCCTATATGATTCAATTTTATTCTCTAAAGAATCAAGAGTATTAGTAGACTCTTGTTTAAGAGATTCTAATTGATCGGAAAATTCCAAGTTGGACGTCTTCAACTTATTATTTTCTTCAATTAGTTTTTTTCTTTTCTTTAGAGCGCCTCTTACAGTGCATTCTTAAGAAACTCTTCATACATTTCATCAAATGTCATGTCACTATCAGAATCACTATCAGATGAAGAACATACCTCGTTTGATACGAAGCAGACTTGAGCTTCCTCAGTTTCGGATTCTGAGTCGGATGAGTCGCTCCATGTGCTCACCTTCATTGCTCGTTTCCCTTTCCTTGCCTTAGACTCCTTTGTCTTTGTCGTTTGTGCCTCCTTGTCCTTGGCTTGTTTATTATAGTGTTATTATTATTATTTTTCTTCGTGGGACAATCGTATGAAATATGTCCTTTTTGACCGCATTCATAACACTTTAATTCTTTATCATACCATTTGTTTGTCTTATTTTTTTTCTAGGTTGAGAGAAGAAGAAGAAGAAGAAGTTGTCTATTCCTATTAGGACGTTTGAAAACTTCCTAAGTTTTCTTGCTATTAATATCAAGTCATCATCTAATTCAGTATCACTATTACTGTCATCATTATTTGTATGTGTTTCAGTTGCTTTGAAAGCTATAGACTTACTTGATGATTTAGATGACTCGGACTTCCATTGGTTTAGTTTTTTCCTCATAGGCTTTAAGAGACCCGATCAATTCATCCATTTTAGTGATTGACTTTGTCTCCTCGATTGCAGTCACCTTTGGATCCCATTCAGCAAGAAGGCTTCGTAGCACCTTTTGAACCTATTCATTGTTCGAAAATGACTTCCCTAAGCTTTCAAGGGCATTGAAAATATTAGTAATCCTCAAATCCATAGATGTTATGGATTCGTTCGGCAACATTTTGAAAGTCTCTAATTCAGTCATACGCATGTTTATTTTTGACTCTTTAACACCACTAGTTACCTTCATGCTTTAATACAAGTGATTTCCACATGTCGTGTGCGCTTGTGCAATTTGACACCTATCCTGCTTCAGAAGTTGTAAGTCCATCAAAAGTAATTGCATAGCTTTAGCATTCATGGACATTTTCTTTTTATCTTCCGATGACCATTCACTTTTATACTTTTCAACCTCCTGTGTGACTCCACTAACTTGTACAACTTTTCATTGGAATGTACGGCCCATCTTCAACTATAGACCATAAATCGATGTCTATAGCCATTAAGAATAGCCTCATTCTTAGTTTCCAATGAACAAAATTATTGCCATCAAAAGAGGAGGGCTTTATGTAGACATACCTTCCAACTCACCTTTGTGAGAGAGCTATTGCCATTGTTAATACCTTGTGTTTGAGACTAGCAGGCTACAAGAATAATTGTTCTTGGCTTTGTATTGATTGTACGATGTTGAATCTTGCTTCTTTGAGTGGTGCAGACCTAGCTCTGATACCAATTCTTAGACTGTTGCACCTGCAATAAAACACCACTAGAGGGGGGGGGGGGTGTGAATAGCGGTTAGAGGAAATTACACTACAACCCTTTGTAAAAATCTCCTTTGAAAACAGAATCTGAGACCATCTCAGATTTAGAATCCGTTTTTGAAAAATTCAAAAGTAATTGTACACAACTCCAAAATTATGAAACTTTTTCAGAATTTAACTTCAATGTGTTAACAAGACGCTGTTCAAAAATCAGACCAAAAATAAGATCGTTTGACCCTTCAAACAAATAAAAAGATTCAGATGGTCAATCTGGACAAAATTGGACAGGATGTTGCTGATTTTGAAAAACGTGTTGCTCTTTGAATACTCAACCAAAAAGGTTGATCTTTATATCAAAACACTCCTTAGGATGTTTAGATGATGTTTCCAAAAGGCCCTGACCTTAAAAATTCTTGATAAATACAGAATTTAAGTTTTCTCAAAACTGGTCAGATTGCAGCTAGATTGGATCAGTTATCTTGCAAAGACTGAAAGGCTAACTTTTCCTTGCTCAAATGAAGTGATTTTTGTTGTAAATGAAATCTAACAGTCTGAAGTATAACTCTACCAAACATCACAAATTTTGAAAGTGTTTAGCTATTTTTTTCCAATTGTGAGAAATTGTGTGAAAACTGCAATAAAAACAGGCAGAGAACAGAAATGAAGAAGAAGAAGAACAAGACAAGAACACCGAGGATTTATCCTGGTTCGGTCAATGTGACCTATTCCAGTCCTAAGAAACACCTTTCCTTGGATTTCACTATCAAATGAATCACCTTACAACAAGAAACCAAGCTTGATCCTTGGGGTTATATACCAACCCTATTCAAGACTTGGATAATCACCTTCTAAGCAACACTAGTTTGCAACACCTCTACAACCTATTGATCTAGCCTTATAAGAATGGCTAATCAACCTTACAAATGAAGCTCAAGAGGCTTGTTAGCACAACAAAAACAACAAGAACACCTTTGGTACAAAGAATAGAACAAGAACAATAACAAGAAGAAGATGATAGCTAGACAATTCAACAAATGCTTGTGAGCTTCAACTGTGTTTCATCTCCCTTCACCATTGCCTCTATTTATAGTGTGAGATGAGCCTTAGAGATAAGACTTCCAATGTGTCACATCTTCATCATCAAGTCCAAATGTCTTCTCATCATTGGTTGGCCTTGTACACTTGGCAAAATAAGGACAAAATGATTGGTCCACCTTGGCAACTCCATATGGCCGAAATTTAGCTCCAAAAGATGACTTGGGAATTATCTTGAAAATGTGATGATTAATATGTAGCGCCCCGCTCCTGAGCCCTAACATCGGAACGTGCACCCGCCGTATCTCACTAAAGAGAATACAAAGCGTCAAAACCAAACAGATACACGTCAGCGGAAGTCAAAATTTAAACCTCGAAATAATCATCATCATAAATATCAATGTCTAGTAAAATCTAAATCCGTTACAAATGTCAAATGTAGATATAACTAAATGTCTTAAAAGTACATAAACCCTCGAGTATCAAAAATTCATATTCTCAAACTAATCCCTCGAAAGTCTCATTGGAATGTCCTCGACCTCAATATCTCCACTCTTGGTCATCCTCGGTATGCTAACTCAATCACTGTCTATCTGCCAAATATGTTAAAGCGTGGTTTATTGAGCGACAAGTCGCTCAGCAAGTAATCCCACTATACTTACCATGGGATCATAGACGGAGGAAGAAGCAAGTGTGACAACGATAATAGCAACATAAAATAATATCATGCTCTCTTCGCAAGTAAATTTACAACTCTGCCTCTTAACATCCAAAGCAAATAGAGCAAATAGACCCAACAAAGTAAAAAACAAAGTCTCAATTAAGTAGTAACAAAGTCAACAAATAGACCGTATGACCAAGTCAAACCAAACGACAGCCCAAGCAAAGGTTAGTCAAGCTAAAACGTGATGCAATTTTTCAAAACAATGCAACGCCAATGTTTCCATTATTTCAAAACTCATGTTTCCAATATCAATGTTCCAATGTCCATATCCGATTTAACCGATCCAAAAATCCAAATAACCAAATCCGGTTTAATAGGTCCAAAGTCCAAAATCAAATGCAATGGCTATAGCACTTTCCCTACAATGACTTATACCGTAAGACTTACGAATTGATTCCCCCAAAACCCAAATATACTATAGGACACCCTGTCCCAGACTAGGTCGTTACGTCTATAGCACCAAATATATGCCTTTGCACCCTGTCCCGGACTAGGTAGTTACGGTCAGGCCCAATATATGCATGCAGAAGCCCCGTCCCCTGACGAGGTAGTAGTATCTGCAGCAATCCAAATAGGCATGCAGAAACCCTGTCCCTGACGAGGTAGTTACATCCGCAGCACTCGAATACGAATTAGGAATCAACCTGGCTTACCGATATATTTCAACTGTAGGGGTGAATTTTCGAAAATGTGTAATGCAACTTTTCAAAACCATTTTCCAGGTACCAAAGTTAGTCCCAATTCCAAAATGGGCCAACATATTAATTTTGTCCAATCGGTCTGTGTATATATGTATATATTATAAATTATGAATGCACCAATTTACATCTTTAAATAAAGCAGCCACTTTAATCTTTCAAATTACACATGCCATTACTCACGGCAGTACATATATCCATTTCACATTTGTTTGTTATTTTTATTTTTTTGGCACTCGGCCCAACATATTCATGTGCATGTAATTATATTATGCATGTAGAATCATATATGTACCCACACACTATTGGCCGAAAATCAATATTTCTCCAATTCAATTTTCCCCTTTCGGCCTGCATACACTTATCACACACTATTCTCACTTTTAAATATATATACATCAGTACACCACATGCATATACATTTACTGTATTTCATAAAAAGAATTGCATAATTCAACCATTGCCATGGATGGCCAACGACACACATACATGTAGGCAACAATCTATTCAAACACATATACGAATGCATGATCCGAATTTTATACCAAAATAACGTATAGATTTTCATAAAACATAGCAAGTATAGGGAGATTACTTACCTATCTCAATATACTATAACGTACGATTGGATTAGGGCTTGATGTTTTAAGAAAAATTGCTCTATTTCTCTCCAAGGTACCACGACTTGAAGGCAAAGAAAAGTGCAGCACTCTTTTTTTCTTTCCTGTGGCTCGCTGATGGGGGCGGGTGGAACAAAACAATAATAACATTGTTGATGTTGCCTCACTGACGGCAACGACAACAAGATGCTGCTCTCAATATTTTTTTTGTTTCTCTTTTGATGTTGAAGGGGGGCGGCAGGTAGGGTTTGGGTAGTTTAGGTTATTTAAATAGAAGGATAGTTTAGGTTTTGGTATATCTTAGTTGTTTAGGATTTCTTCCATGTAATTCTATCTGTAGTTCACCTAATTATATTTGGTTTAGGACTTATCCTAATTTCAAAATTCTAAATAGACTAGGATTTATCATCTTTGTTTTTATTTAAATTTCTTTTTCTTTCCCTCGAAGTCACGGACTTAACAGACCTCCCCCCTTACAATAAGTTTCGTCCTCGAAACTTGCGTATTACGTGATCAATACTTAGTACATTTCTACTTGATTCAATACCTAGTATATGTCACAGTTATCATTATCTCGACCTTCACTTTTAGGTTGTTAAGCCCTCAATTTCCACCTATAGCACTTAACATATGTCATTCAACTATGTATTCTTGCAATTCCGAACTTCTTAAATCATCATATAAGATTCACCTCCTAGATAAATTAACCCACTCAAAATATCCATCAAGTACTTCCAATATGTATCTAATTACACTTCTACGACATAGGACTTAGCCATCGAGATCATTTGCTTGCATTATATACAATGTAATCGCTACATCCGTTGATCTCCACTTGTTACATAGTAACCTATATTCTATCTATGGTTTTTGAATTAAACTTAAGGAGATTGTCACACTACTGGGGTTCTCAACCTAAATGTAGTCCTATATCGTACTTAAGTGTACTACAATTTTTAAACTTAATGTCTTCGTAGTTACAACTTAGGAAATTTCCCTATACCATCTCCTGTGTTCAAGCCTACTCGTCTCTATAGATTGTTAATCCTAAGAATGATATCATAATTTACTTGATGTGATTATAGTTTAGCTCCACTCGCTTTATATTCTAAGATTCAACTTAAAGGGTTATTAATTTAACCATCTTAAAGTATACTAAACCCATTACGCTTCTGCGCCACTCTAATCCACAATACTTATTGGTTTGATCATTCCAATTGCCTAAATTTAACCCAACTAAATCTCACCCATGAATGGCAACCACCACTGCTCGGCGCTTACTAACCTTCGCTCAAGCTTACTAGATTCATCGATTCTTACGCTGTTTCTATGTTCATCTTAATTTCCTTAAACGATATTGATATCATCACCTTATGTGATAATTTCTACGATTACATTCTTAACCACCATCTTAACCCCGTTTTGTGTTAGTATCATTGATTACAAACCAGTTGCTTACTAGTATAACACTCATCATGTTCAGGGGTCTCGAATACAAGTTACACATTGTACAACTTAATCATTTGAAATTCATAATCTAAGGTAACTTGATAGCAGTCAATTGGACTCCATGGAGCCGTCTCCCTTGGCTTTGGGCAATCTCTAGCCATATGGCCCATTTCTCCCACCGTTGTAACATGCTCCACCTTTCCTCAGCATTCTCCTGCGTGTCTTCGTCCTCACATGTGGGGGCAAGTAGGGATCATGTCAGCCCATTAGCTCCGAGCTCTTGCTGCTTGTTGAGGTCGTAGTTGAGCTATCTGACCCCTCTTAGGAACTTTGACCCACCTCTCGGGTCCACCATTGCTGCTCTCTTCTCGAGGTCTCTTACTTTTCTCTTCTGTTGCCACCCTCACAAGGTCACCCTCGACCTTACACACACCTCCAACAATCCCTCAAAAGTGGTAGGCTGGGTGCATATGATCAATGACTGAATGCGTGAGCTCAAACCCGTCTCGAACTTCAACATCTTTGTCCTCTCGTCGTCCATGACGGCAGGCATGTATCTCCCGAGTGCATGAAATTTCTCGGAATATTGATCAACAGTCATGGACCCTTGTGTCAGGAGCTGAAACTCTGTCATCCTCCTTTGAATGGCACTCTCAGGAACGTAGTGCCTCTGGTACTCCTCCCTAAACTGGGCCCATGTCGGCGGTGTAGTCCGTCTACGTACCACACCCTGCCACCATCGCTCTGCATCGCCCTCCAAGAATGGTACCACCACATCCACCTTCAGGCCATCCGGAACCTCTAACAACCTCAACTGCTCGGCTACATTCTTGAGCCAAATCTCTGCCTCCTCTGGTTGGGTGGTACCCTGAACATAGGTATCCGGGAGTTCTGCATCTCCCGGTAAAAAATCGAAGCCCCTGGGGTGGTCGTGGTGGTGGTTGCTGCTGTTGCTGCTGTTGTTGTTGCAAGTGAGCCAGCTGCACCTGCTGCTGGGCCTCCAATGCTGTAAGAGTGGCCAGCGTGTCTGCCAGTACCTGGGGAATGGTCCCCTGTCCCTGCTGATCGTCACCATTATTACCAGCTGGATCACGTCGTGGAGGCATCTTCTGTAATTCAAGTTCATGAGGCGAAAATCAGATTAGTTGATAACAAGTTGAAAGGTGGAACACAGATAAATCGATAATTAGACATGAAAAATTCACCATCGGCACACATCTCCCATGACCCGATCATAACTTAGGTCTAAGATCATCGCTTAAGTCTACTTTGCTTATTACGGGTAAAATCGTAGCTTATGTCTAAGTGTTCTGATTAATCCTGCGTTTCGAGGCGGATCTAAAGCCTCTGGTCTCTGATACCAACCTGTAGCGCCCTGCTCACGAGCCCCTAACATCGGGAACAGTGCACCCGCCGTATCTCACTACGGGAATACAATAGTGTCAAATACAAAACAGATACACGTCAGCGGAAGTCAAAATTTAAAACCTCGAAATAATATCATCATAAATATCAATGTCTAGTAAAATCTAAATCCGTTACAAATGTCAAATGTAGATATAACTAAATGCCTAAAGTACATAAACCTCGAGTATCAAAAATCATTATCTCAACTAAGACCCTCGAAAGTCTCATTTGGAATATCATCGACCTAATATCTCCACTCTTGGTCATCCTCGGTATGCTAACCTCAATCACTTGTCTATCTGCAAAAATAGGTTAAAGCGTGGTTTGAGCGACAAGTCACTCAACAAGTAATACCCACTATACTTACCATGGGATCATACCCGGAGATAGAAAGCATAGTGTGACAACGATATACTAGCACATAAATAATATCACGCTCCCTCTTTGCAAGTTAAATTTACAACTCTGCCCCTAACATCTAAAAGCAAATAGAGCAAATAGACCCAACAAAGTACAAAACAAAGTCCAATTAAGTACGTAACAAAGTCAACAAATAGATCCATGACCAAGTCAAACCAAACGACAGCCAAGCAAAGGTTGTCCAAGCTAAAACGTGATGCAATTTTCAAAACCATGCAATGCTAATGTTCCCATTATTTCAAAACTAATGTTCCAATATCAATGTCCAATGTCCAAAAGCCAATGTCTATATCCGATTAAACCGATCCAAAAATCCAAATAACCAAATCTGGTTAATCGTGTCCAAAGTCCAAAATCAAATGCAATGGCTATAGCACTTCCCACAAGTGACTTTATACCGTAAGACTTACGAATTGAATTCCCCCCAAAAACCAATATACTATAGTACACCCTGTTCCCAGACTAGGTCGTTACGTTTATAGCACCAAATATATGCCTTTGCACCCCTGTCCGGACTAGGTAATTACGCTCAGGCCCAATATATGCATGTAGAAGCCCTTCTGTCCCTGCGACGGTAGTTAGATCTGCAAGCAATCCAATAGCATGCAGAAACCCTGTCCCTAACCGACGGGTAGTTACATCCGCAGCACCTCGAATACGAATTAGGAATCAACCTGGCTACGATCTATTTCAACGTAGGGTGAATTTTCGAAAATGTGTAATGCAACTTTTCAAAACCATTTTACAGGTACCAAAGTTAGTCCCAATTCCAAAATGGGCCAACATATTTAATTTTTGTCCAATCGGTCCGTCGTCATATAGTTATATATATAAATTATGAATGCAACCAATTTACACATCTTAAAATAAGCAGCCACTTCAATCTTTCAAATTACACATGCCATTACTCACGGCAGTACAATATATCCATTTCACATTTGTGTATTATTATTATAATTTTTTGGCACTCGGCCCAACATATCATGGTGGCATATATATATATTAGCATGTAGAATCATATATGTACCCACACACTACTGGCCGAAAATCAATATTTCTCCAATTCAATTTTCCCCCTTTCGGCCTGCATACCCTTATCACACACTATTCTCACTTTTTAAATATATATACAATCAAGGAACACCACACGCATATACATTTACTGTATTTCATAAAAGAATTGCATAATTCAACCATTGCCATGGATGGCCAACGACACACATATATTGTAGGCAACAATTCTATTCAACACACATATACGAATGCATGATCTGTAATTTTATACCAAAATAATGTATAGATTTTCACAAAACATAGCAGTATAGGGAGATTACTTACCTATCTCAATATACTATACCGTACGATTGGATTAGGGCTTGATGTTTGAAGAAAAATTGCTCTATTCCTCTCCAAGGTACCACGACTTGAAGGCAAAGAAAAGTGCAGCACTCTTTTTTTCTTTCCTGTGGCTCGCTGATGGGGGCGGGTGGAACAAAACAATAATAACATTGTTGATGTTGCCTCACTGACGGCAACGACAACAAGATGCTGCTCTCAATATTTTTTTTGTTTCTCTTTTGATGTTGAAGGGGGGCGGCAGGTAGGGTATGGGTAGTTTATGTTATTTAAATAGAAGGATAGTTTAGGTTTTGGTATATATCTTAGTTGTTTAGGATTTCTTCCATGTAATTCTATCTTTAGTTCACCTAATTATATTTGGTTTAGGACTTATCCTAATTTCAAAATTCTAAATAGGCTAGGATTTATCATCTTTGTTTTTATTTAAATTTCTTTTTCTTTCCCTCGATGTCACGGACGTAACATAATATCACCATAACAACTCCATCATCTTCTCAACTTTTTGGCAAGATAATAGGCATGTGGGAGTAGAGCATTTCAAAATTAAAATTCAGCTCCAAATATCCCAAAGTAGCCGTTGGCTACTTCATTCTTTTTCAAAAATAGTTTTGATTTTCTTTAATAAAATAAGAAAGGATATACCACCAAATTATCCTCAACTCCAAGCATAAGAATAGGACATGTGAAGTCTTCATTTGACTTCAAAAAAATCTGCTGAAAAACCTCAAGAAAACCAAGTAGCCGTTTGGCTACATTTGAATTTTACAAGTTGGCAATTTTGCCAACTAGCTCCTTTTTGATTGGTCCACTTGTCTCCACCTCACAAAATGAATTACACATCATATTCAACTGTTTATACACATTTGGAGGCTGGAAAATATGTATATCAACTCAAATTTGTGAAGAAGAAATCACCAAATAATAATTGACAAGATTATGTCAATATATACCACCAAAATTCCAACTATTCTTCTTGCATGTAGGGAACACTTCCACATCTTTAACACCTTTATAACCTCTGAAAAATGATGATAGATATGTTCTTATAACACATATAAGAAAGTCTTCAAGATAGAAAAAGAATGTGACATCTCAAATCGTCACATATCCAGCTATAGTCATTGATATCATGTGAGAGAATAGAATAATGAATCACCATATAATCTTCAAATTAATAATCAGCTCCAGAATGAAGATAATAATATGCTCAAGAGATTCCTTGAGTGAAAATACCATAAATACCCTCGGGGGTAAAATGACCAAAATGCCCCTGGTATATGAAAACTCCAGAAATGACCCCGATGGTCATAAATACTCATGATATCACCTTTGTCATGATAAATATAATGAGAATACATCCTTGAAATATTTTCACCATGTGATGTTCCTACAAAACTCAAAATACCAATTTTGCCCTTTTTGGTAAGTTGTAGAAACTTCCAAGGCACGTTAGTCAAAAGACAATTATCACCAATATATCATAAGAATCACATAACAAACATATATGAAACATATATAAATGAAAAACAATCATTTCATCACTTTTTAGAAAAATTTCTAAAAACCCTAAACATTCTGTGAGACGTGGGTCTATCCGTGTGAGGGGCTGACGTATGTCGATCGTTCCACGTGAGGGGGTGACGTACGTCGATCGATCTACGTAAGAGATCGACGTCTTACTATGAGTTTGGTTCTTCTCAGTTCAACATGGATCGATCCACATGAGGGGCTGATGTACATGGATCGATCCATATGTCTCTGCCTGAGAGATCCACGTCATTTTTCTTCACTTTTTCATCCTTTAATCACTTATAACACCGTATGTGACATTTCTAAGTATTGACCATTTAAAATCATGACTTTGAAAATTATCCAAACATATTTCTCAACAACTATATGGTTTTAAAAATGTTTAGTATGTATGTTTATACCAAAATTTGGATCATCGTGTAGTATTTTCTTAGTTTTGGAAGATTTATGCTCAAGCAATATATGTGTATATTTACGCTATGTATATACATACGCACCATATATACATACACGCTTTATACACATACACACAGCTAATACATATGAGAATGGTGTATATGCACAAGAAAAATGAAGCATATATATATGTATGTATGTATTACACGGCTAAGGATGATAATAAAATGGTTTATTTGGAGTATATATACATATACATATGCGCTATATATGTATAGATATATATATGTATATTTCGGCCACTTTGTTTGTTAAAGAGAGTATAATAAATATTATGGATATATTTAGAATATATATCATAAGA
>AP025069.1:5452059-5483780 GCA_036186865.1 Eustoma russellianum | reverse complement strand
TCACACCACTATACTTAACTCATATTTATGAGTATATTCAGATCTTATATCATATGATATAAGATATGGTGATGACAAATTAAATACGACACGATAAAAGGTTCTAAACCGAAATTTGTCGTATCGGGCGATACCGAAACTTCGCCAACGTGTCACGTACTTGCCATAAATAAATGGCCAGCCCATATACATCAAAATTTATTAAAAATTTCGTGCCATACACTGTATATTGAGACAAAAATACTTTCCATGTTGGCACACACAAATCATCCCACATTTAGGCCAAAATGTGAAGATTCCAATTTTATTTTTGTCACATGTTTATGGTACCACTTTAAATCAGCCAAGTGCTGAAAATTAAAGTATATATATATATTATGTATAACATAATATATATAGCATGTGCAAAAGTTGGAATTTAAATTAGAGAAAAATCGGGTAATCGATAAATATCAAAAATTCGGTTTTCTACGCACTTGACATGGAACGTTTTTCTTGAACATGATGTGGCACGTATCTAGACACTTTGTACATATAATATACATCTTAAAGTGTTCTAGAAAATTAAATTAAGGGCTGATTGGAATATTATATGTGTGTAATATTAAATGTGCACTATTTTTCAAAGTTAGCAAAAATAAATTTCAGCACATGTATATACACTCTCAAAACGTCATTCCAGCTGAGATGGAGCACATGTGGAGCCTTGTTGGCATGTTGATTGGTCAAGAATCAATCATACAATGTTGATGAATCAAAGAGAGAAGGCTACAAAAGGTAAGTTTTCAACATACACCTCTCTTATGTCACATGCTGAAAATTTCAGCATGTCACACACCTTGTGGCCGTTTTCTTCATTGTTAAGGAAGATAAATTGTCAATTTTTCATTAAGGATAAATCAAAGGAGGTTATGGAAATGATTTGAATTGTATTAAGTGTGATATTCTTCATATCACACATGCTGAAATTTTTCAGCATGTGTGAAAATGTTGTGGCCGAATGTAACCTCCTTTTGGTGTCCAAATTCATTCTCAATCTTGTAGCAAGACTTACCTTAATAATGGATGGATTTTTATGGAAGAAATTCAAAGAAAAATGGAAAGAAATCCAGATTTATTTCATGTGGTTAATGCTGAAAATTTCAGCATTGAATCACCTTGTGCTGGCCGAATTTTTCAAGGGTGGAAGGAAGGATTTTTGTGTCTCACACTTTATGACAAATTGTGACTATTATGGCATGATTTAATAATTGATTATTTGGCAATATATTTAGTTTTTTTCAGAATATCCATGTCATCAAAATGATGACAACATTGAGCCAATCAAAAGGTGCCAAGTAAGCAATGACTAAATGATGGTCCAATGGAGTGATGCCAAGCAAGCAAAACATTGTCACCATGATGTCTCACAACCCTCTCAAGCACTTAAAAGGAAATTTTCAAGATGGGGAGACTACCCTAGGGGGACGGCCTGGACATTCTATAAGGAGAAGAGAAGAACAAACAAAAACAAGACCAAGAATCATATTCAAAAGTGATCAAAGTGCAAAAGCTTTCTTCTCCTACACTTTCTTTTTTTCTTCTCTTGTAAAAAGCCTATTGTACTTTACTTCTTTCATTCTTGAATAGGCTTCATAGAAACCACCATTCATACATCTTTGTAAAAGATTGATCAAGGTGTGATCAATCTTCATTCTAGCGAGGTGGTGGTGTTCATGCAAATTGTACTCACAATACAAGGTTTGTAAAGGGTTGGAGTTAAGGTGTAACTCTATCAACCCTGCGGTAAGGTGTACTGCGTGTGTGAAATTAGTGTGAACCAAGGAAGGTGTTCCTTGAAGACTGGAGTAGGTTGTTTATACCGAACCAGTATAAAATTCATGGTGCAATTTACTTTCTGCCATTTACGTTTCAGTTTCTGCGCTGTTTACTCATATTGTTCACGTTCGCAAAAATAGTAAACGTTTTCTAAAAATTATAAAAATTCCCAGAAACATACATAAACGTTCTAGGGTTAATTTGGCACAAGTTTCAACCCTTTTGGACAAGTATAGGTCAGTCAAACATCAAAGTTCTGAGACTAGTGCAGTCTGATTTTCAGACTTGCAAAGGTTGAGGACTTTGGTGGTATTGGACCTACTTCCCAAAAGAATTTTCAAAAACTGTTTCAACCCCATTTCAATATAGTGTTGTGAGAAGTTATTGGTCAAATTTTCAGATCATTTGGACATTCACACAAATAGGAATTAATTTTTCAAAACCATCTACCGTTTCTGGCAGATTTGCACAATCGAGTGCCAACGGTTTTTTGAAGGGGGTTAAAGGTTGAATTTTGATTTGAAATTTTTAGGGGACTCTCATAACATCTGAGGCTAAGTTCTCTCAAAATTTCATAATTTTTGGAGACCTCTAACCTGGTTTTAAAAACGTTTTAAACAGGTCCTGAAAACAGAATCTGTTTTCAGAACTTGAATTGTTCAAGGTTAAAGAATTTTAAAAAGCACACTTCCCGCACCATCTATTCAACCCCCCCCTTCTAGTGGTGCCTTGCAGATCCTACAAGTGGTATCAGAGCGCAGGAATACTCACGACAAGGAATCCAACGATTCAGTGAGATGGCATCCACAAATCTCAAAACCGAACAAGAAGGTATGTCGAGCCAAAGGCCTCCACTCTTTGACGGTGAGTCTTTCATTCAATGGAAACTTAGGATGAAACTTTTTCTTATGGCTATAGATATAGACCTTTGGTCAATAATTGAAGATGGTCCATATGTCCCATCTAAATTGTCCATTGTAGATGGAGTCACACTAGAAGTAATTAAAACGAGACAAGACTATACTAGTGAAGACAAAAAGAAACTGAGTATGAATGCTAAGGCCATGCAATTACTCTTAAATGGTTTAAGTAAGAGTGAGTCTAGTTATGTGTCCAATTGTTCGAGTGCACAAGAAATGTGGAGAATCTTAGAAATGAAACACGAAGGCACAAGTCAAGTAAAAGAGTCTAAAATCAATATGCTTATGTCTACTCTTGAGTCTTTCAAGTTGTTGCCTAATGAGTCAATTGTTGATATGGATCTTCGTTTGACTAACATCTATAACTCTCTTGAGTCTCTTGGTAAGGCCTTTACACCGCAGGAAAAAGTACAGAAAGTCCTACGGAGCCTCCCTTCAGAATGGGATCCTAAAGTGACTGCCATAGAAGAAAGCAAGGAGACTAAGTCAATAAAAATGGAAGAACTCATTGGTTCACTAAAAGTGTATGAAAACAAACTCATTATTCGGAAATCGGAATCAACCAAACAAGGTAAGACAATTGCTTTCAAATCAAATGAATACGTCTCCCCTCCCTCCGATCACGTAGAAGATAGTGATTCTGAATCGGATAATGATGACTTAATTCTATTGGCTAAAGGACTAAGAAGATTCATGAGAAAATCATTTAGAAATAAAAACAAGGGCACTACATCTAAGAGAAATAAAAACAAGTCAAATGATAAGGACATTAAATGTTATGAATGCGGCAAACTCGGACACTTATCATATGACTGCCCAAACAAAGAAAAGCAAACTAATAAGTACCCTGACAAGGAGCGGAACAAAATAGACCCGTCTCAGATCCTAAACAAAGGAAACGTGCACTAAAGGCCTCCACATGGAGTGACTCATCAGATTCTGAATCTGAGACCGAAGAGGAGACCGCTCAAGTTTGCTTCGCTTCAAAGGCGTCTAATGAGGGAGACCACTCATCAAAAGACACATCAATAAAGTGGTTCCTTGACAGTGGTTGCTCGAGGCACATGACAGGTGACCCGAGCCTCTTCTCCAAATTAAAGAAGGTCACAAAAGGCGGATCTGTGACCTTTGGAGACAACAATGAAGGCAAGATCATTGGTAAAGGTACGATTGGAAACCCGGATACACTTCAAATCTCAAACGTGTTTTTGGTAAGCAACTTATCTTACAATCTTCTTAGTATTTCGCAATTTGTTGACAATGGTTTCAATGTGTGTTTTACTCACCCTTACTGTAATATAATAAATAAAAATGGAGAAACTGTTTTAAAAGGAAAACGTGAAGGAAATATATTCACACTATCTATGGATGATGTAGTAGATGCCAAAGTTAAATGCTTTATGTCAAATGAACCCAATGTGAATTTGTGGCATAGACGTTTAGGACACATAGGTATTTCTACATTAGAAAAATTGCAACGAAAGAACCTAGTACGGGGATTGCCTACGCTTGATTTAAACAACTTTCAGTTGTGTGAATCTTGCATAAAAGGCAAACAAACACGTGAGTCACTCAAGCCTAAAAATGAGATAAGCACGACTAGAATACTAGAACTATTGCATATCGATTTGTTTGGTCCTAGTCGCACTACAAGCCTTGGTGGGCGTCACTATGCATGCGTAATTGTTGATGACTTTTCTCGTTATACTTGGACTTTATTTCTTGCACATAAGGATGATAGCGCCGTAGAAATCGCTAAATTAATTAAACAACTTGAGAATCAATACGGCGTAAATGTGAAAAGAATAAGAAGCGATAGAGGCGGTGAGTTTAAAAATAAAGAGATGATTTCATTTTGTGAAGAAAAAGGAATTAAACATGAGTTTTCGCCACCTAGAACTCCACAATTAAATGGAGTAGTAGAAAGAAAGAATCGCACACTACAAGAAATCGCTAGAACTATGCTTTGCGAAAATAAATTGCCTAAATTTCTGTGGGCGGAAGCCGTAAACTGTGCATGCTATATTGTAAATCGCCTATCTATAAGAAAGAAAATAAACAAGACGCCTTACGAAATTTTGAATGATCGCATGCCTAAGATTGATTATTTTCGTGTGTTTGGATGCAAATGTTTTGTATTAAATACAAAAGATAACTTAGACAAATTTGAATCCAAATCAATTGAGTGCATTTTTATTGGGTATTCCATAAACTCTAAAGCATATAGATGTTATGATCCTCACACTAGACAAATCATAGAATCTATTCATGTTAAATTCAATGAATTTGGAGAGATTGATAAAGAAAAGGAATATGATGATGACTTTGATTTGAAACCCGTTTTGGAGGAGGAAAATGAGTCTTTTGATATGCATGAGATGAATGAAACACTAGAAATGCATGATCATATAGAAACGCATGATAACTTAGAAAATAATCAACCAAGATGGCATAGAGATCACCCACATGATCTCATCATAGGCGACATCACTCACGGTGTGCGACCACGTAGAAGAATCACTTCGGATGAGATAAATGAATTTCATGCTATGATTTCTGAAATTGAGCCTAAAAATGTGCATGATGCTTTGAGTGATTCATCTTGGATTGATGCTATGCATGACGAACTTAATCAATTCGTTAGAAATGATGTATGGGACTTAGTGCCACGACCACAAGACAAGACAATAATAGGCACAAAGTGGGTATTTAGAAACAAAATGAATGAGGAAGGAAAGGTCGTTAGAAATAAAGCAAGACTCGTAGCTCAAGGATATAATCAAGAAGAAGGAATAGACTACGATGAAACATTTGCACCCGTAGCACGTTTAGAAGCTATACGACTCTTACTTGCTATTGCTTGCTTGAAAGATTTTAAATTATATCAAATGGACGTCAAAAGTGCTTTTCTAAACGGATTTATACAAGAAGAAGTATACGTGAAGCAACCACCCGGTTTTGAAGATTTGAAACATCCAGATCACGTGTACAAACTAAAGAAGGCACTATATGGCCTAAAGCAAGCGCCGAGAGCATGGTATGATCGTTTTGCCACTTTTCTTTTAGAAAATAATTTTAAACGTGGTACTATAGATAGTACACTATTTTTGAAACAAGAAAAATCAGATTTACTTATTATTCAAATTTACGTAGATGACATTATTTTCGGTTCTACCTCACATAGACTTGTTAAAGATTTTGAAAATTGTATGAAAGCTGAATTTGAAATGTCTATGGTTGGTGAACTTAATTATTTTCTTGGCTTACAGATTAAGCAAACGAGTAAAGGAATTCATATAAGCCAAGCTAAGTACGTAAATGACATGATCAAGAAGTTCAATTTTGAAAATTTGAAACCATCCCCCACGTCTATGAGTGTTACTACTAAATTAGACAAAGATGAACATGGTAAAGACGTTGATAATGGATTATATCGATCTATGATAGGCTCTTTACTATATTTAACTGCTAGTAGGCCTGACATTATGTTTAGCGTATGCATGTGTGCTCGTTTTCAAAGTCAACCTAAGGTGTCACACTTAAATGCGGTAAAAAGAATATTCCGCTATATTAAGCACACGCCTACCTTAGGTATTTGGTATGATAAGGACTCTACATTCGACTTACATGCTTACACTGATGCAGATTATGGTGGCTGCAAAATAGATAGAAAAAGCACGAGCGGAACTTGCCAATTTATAGGAAATTCCCTTATTTCGTGGTTTTCCAAAAAGCAAGCAAGTGTTGCTTTGTCCACTACTGAGGCTGAGTATATGGCTCTTAGCCTTTGCTGCACACAGTTGTTGTGGATAAAACAACAACTTTCGGACTTTGGAATTACCGTAGATAAAATTCCTATATATTGTGATAGTATGAGTGCAATAAATTTGTCTAAGAACCCCGTATTACACTCTAAGGCTAAGCATATAGAAGTTCGCTATCATTTTCTTCGTGATCACGTTAACAATGGTAATATTGTCATAGATCACGTACGCACAGAATCACAAGTAGCGGATATATTTACAAAGGCCTTAAATCAAGCCACATTTGAATCTCTCCGTTCTAAATTAGGCATGCTTCCTGTTGATGTGATTTAATGCGATATCATTTGATTTACTTTCCTTTTTGACAGGAATCTTTTGATTAACTTTCCAAAATAAAGGGGGAGAGAGAAGCATGATTTAAGGGGGAGAGAGATCACTGATTGATCCTAATTGCATGAATCAAGGGGGAGCCGGATTTGAAATTCAAAATTCAAATTTCAAATCTGTGCATAATTCAAGGGGGAGAGATAACACTTAAATCATGTACACTAGTTATTTTGAAAATCATCAAAAGGGGGAGATTGTAGGAATATGAGGGTTTGAGTGATTTCAAAATAAAGAAATTTGAATATATATATATATATATATATATAAACGTTGGATATATATATATATATATATATATATATATATATATATATATATATATACACACAAGTGTACATGTATGCATGATAACTTGCCTTATTTAGCTTATATATTATGTTGCCGTACTAACGAGCCATGAAGCTTTAAAGCTTACATCATATGGCGAACCTTTGTTGAGTTTATACTATTTTCAGGTGCCACAATTGATGAACTAAAGTAGTTCATTAAGTGAAGTACTTAGTTTAATAAACTAAGTAGTTCATTAAAGGAAGATGCATTTGGAAAAGACATGAAGGCAACATGGCTATGGAAGGAAAGTTCTCTCCTCCTCCCCACATCAATTTCACATGCCATATATACATAATATATATATATATTTTCAGATTTTTTTTAAAAGGCACATACACATTTACTCCAACGTACTATCGACACGTTATATATCTTACGAACGTACGTTTACGTCACACCACTATACTTAACTCATATTTATGAGTATATTCAGATCTTATATCATATGATATAAGATATGGTGATGACAAATTAAATACGACACGATAAAAGGTTCTAAACCGAAATTTGTCGTATCGGGCGATACCGAAACTTCGCCAACGTGTCACGTACTTGCCATAAATAAATGGCCAGCCCATATACATCAAAATTTATTAAAAATTTCGTGCCATACACTGTATATTGAGACAAAAATACTTTCCATGTTGGCACACACAAATCATCCCACATTTAGGCCAAAATATGAAGATTCCAATTTTATTTTTGTCACATGTTTATGGTACCACTTTAAATCAGCCAAGTGCTGAAAATTAAAGTATATATTATATATATTATGTATAACATAATATATATAGCATGTGCAAAAGTTGGAATTTAAATTAGAGAAAAATCGGGTAATCGATAAATATCGAAAATTCGGTTTTCTACGCACTTGACATGGAACGTTTTTCTTGAACATGATGTGGCACGTATCTAGACACTTTGTACATATAATATACATCTTAAAGTGTTCTAGAAAATTAAATTAAGGGCTGATTGGAATATTATATGTGTGTAATATTAAATGTGCACTATTTTTCAAAGTTAGCAAAAATAAATTTCAGCACATGTATATACACTCTCAAAACGTCATTCCAGCTGAGATGGAGCACATGTGGAGCCTTGTTGGCATGTTGATTGGTCAAGAATCAATCATACAATGTTGATGAATCAAAGAGAGAAGCTACAAAAGGTAAGTTTTCAACATACACCTCTCTTATGTCACATGCTGAAAATTTCAGCATGTCACACACCTTGTGGCCGTTTTCTTCATTGTTAAGGAAGATAAATTGTCAATTTTTTCATTAAGGAATAAATCAAAGGAGTTATGGAAATGATTTGAATTGTATT
Source organism: Eustoma russellianum (assembly GCA_036186865.1). Classification (NCBI taxonomy): domain Eukaryota; kingdom Viridiplantae; phylum Streptophyta; class Magnoliopsida; order Gentianales; family Gentianaceae; genus Eustoma; species Eustoma russellianum. The sequence goes on along the minus strand of AP025069.1, from coordinate 5,475,232 downwards.
AAGTGTGATATTCTTCATATCACACATGCTGAAATTTTTCAGCATGTGTGAAAATGTTGTGGCCGAATGTAACCTCCTTTTGGTGTCCAAATTCATTCTCAATCTTGTAGCAAGACTTACCTTAAATAATGGATGAATTTTTATGGAAGAAATTCAAAGAAAAATGGAAGAAATCCAGATTTATTTCATGTGGTTAATGCTGAAAATTTCAGCATTGAATCACCTTGTGCTGGCCGAATTTTTCAAGGGTGGAAGGAAGGATTTTTGTGTCTCACACTTTATGACAAATTGTGACTATTATGGCATGATTTAATAATTGATTATTTGGCATATATTTAGTTTTTTTTCAGAATATCCATGTCATCAAAATGATGACAACATTGAGCCAATCAAAAGGTGCCAAGTAAGCAATGACTAAATGATGGTCCAATGGAGTGATGCCAAGCAAGCAAAACATTGTCACCATGATGTCTCACACCCTCTCAAGCACTTAAAAGGAAATTTTCAAGATGGGGAGACTACCCTAGGGGGACGGCCTGGACATTCTATAAGGAGAAGAGAAGAACAAACAAAAACAAGACCAAGAATCATATTCAAAAGTGATCAAAGTGCAAAAGCTTTCTTCTCCTACACTTTCTTTCTTTCTTCTCTTGTAAAAAGCCTATTGTACTTTACTTCTTTCATTCTTGAATAGGCTTCATAGAAACCACCATTCATACATCTTTGTAAAAGATTGATCAAGGTGTGATCAATCTTCATTCTAGCGAGGTGGTGGTGTTCATGCAAATTGTACTCACAATACAAGGTTTGTAAAGGGTTGGAGTTAAGGTGTAACTCTATCAACCCTGCGGTAAGGTGTACTGCGTGTGTGAAATTAGTGTGAACCAAGGAAGGTGTTCCTTGAAGACTGGAGTAGGTTGTTTATAACCGAACCAGTATAAAATTCTTGGTGCAATTTACTTTCTGCATTTACGTTTCAGTTTCTGCGCTGTTTACTCATATTGTTCACGTTCGCAAAAATAGTAAACGTTTTCTAAAAATTATAAAAATTCCCAGAAACATACATAAACGTTCTAGGGTTAATTTGGCACAAGTTTCAACCCTTTTGGACAAGTATAGGTCAGTCAAACATCAAAAGTTCTGAGACTAGTGCAGTCTGATTTTCAGACTTGCAAAGGTTGAGACTTTGGTGGTATTTGACCTATTTCCCAAAAGAATTTTCAAAAACTGTTTCAACCCATTTCAATATAGTGTGTGAGAAGTTATTGGTCAAATTTTCAGATCATTTGGACATTCACACAAATAGGAATTAATTTTTCAAAACCATCTACCGTTTCTGGCAGATTTGCACAATCTGAGTGCCAACGGTTTTTGAAGGGGTTAAAGGTTGAATTTTGATTTGAAATTTTTAGAGGACCCTCATAACATCTGAGGCTAAGTTCTCTCAAAATTTCATAATTTTTGGAGACCTCTAACCTGGTTTTAAAAAAGTTTTAAAACAGGTTCTGAAAACAGAATCTGTTTTCAGAACTTGAATTGTTCAAGGTTAAAGAAATTTTAAAAAGCACACTTTCCGCACCATCTATTCAACCCCCCCCTTCTAGTGGTGCCTTGCAGATCCTACATAAATATGAGGTAAGTATATGTAGGATCTGCAAGGCACCACTAGAGGGGGGGGGGTTGAATAGATGGTGCGGAAAGTGTGGTTTTTAAAATTTGTTTGAACCTAAACAATTCAACTTCTGAAAACAGATTCTGTTTTTAGAGCAAGTTTTAAAACGTTTTTAAAACCAGGTTAGAGGTCTCCAAAAATTCTGAAATTTTGAGAGAACTTAGCCTCTGATGTTATGAGGGTCCCCTAAAAATTTCAAATTAAAATTCAACTTTTAACCCCTTTAAAAACCGTTGGTAAACAGATTGCTCGAATCTGCCAGAAACGGTAGATGGTTTTGAAAAATTTATTCCTATTTGTGTGTATGTCCAAATGATCTGAAAATTTGACCACTAACTTCTTATATAATATATTTAATTGGGTTGAAACAGTTTTGCAAAATTCTTTTGGGAAGTAGGTCAACTACAATCAAAGTCTCAACCTTTGCAAGTCTGAAAATCAGACTGCACTAGTCTCAGAAATTTTGATGTTTGATCGACTTATACTTATCCAAAAGGGTTGAAACTTGTGCCAAATTAACCCTAGAACGTGTGAGTATATTTCTGGAAATTTTTGTGATTTTTGAAAATCGTTTACTATTTTTTTTCGAATGCGAACAAGAAGCGTAAACTGTGCAGTAACTGAAAAGTAAATGCTGAAAGTAAATTGCACCAAGATTTTTATACTGGTTCGGTTATAAACAACCTACTCCAGTCTTCCAGGGTCACCTTCCTTGGTTCACACTAATCACACACACACAACACACCTTACCACAGGGTTGATAGAGTTACACCTAACTCCAACCCTTTACAAACCTTGTACGGTTAATACAATTTGCACGAACACCACCACCTTGCAAGAATGAAGATTGATCACACCTTGATCAATTTTTTACAAAGATATATAATGAGTGGTGGTCTATATCAAGCCTATTCAAGATTGAAAGATATGAATACAATAGGCTTACAAGAAGAAAGAAAGAAAGAGAATGTAGAAGAAGAAGAGCTAGGCTTTTTGATCACTTTGATTTGCAATGCTTGTGCTTGTCTTGTTTTTGCTCCTCCTCTTTCCTTTTAATGTACATGGCCGTCCACCTATAGGTCCCTCCCCCTCTTGAAAATTATCTTTTAAGTCCTTGGGAGGATGTAAGACATCATTGTGACATGGTCTTGCTTACTTGGCATCTTCTTGTTGGATGATCATTTAGGCTTCGCTTACTTGGCACCTTCTTATTGGTTCAATGTTGTCATCATTGATGACTTGGAAAAATCTGAGAATTACACTTAAACATGTGCCAAAATCATCACAAAATAATTTCCATAAACCATAAGATATATCACATAAATTTCAAGACAAAATCCCTTCCTTGCTAAGGCAAAAAATCGGCCATGATGTAACATTGCCATGCTGAATTTTCAGCATGTGAATCATTCCATTTCATTCAAAATAATGCCAAATTTACTTTGATTTTTCTTTTAAAAAAATGAATCACCAATTGATGGTAATTATTCCTATCACATGAGAAATGAATATGGACACTTTTAAGACCAATAATTCGGCCACTCTATGTCTCACACATGCTGAAAAAAATTTTAGCATGTGTGATATGTAGAATATCACACTTTATTAATTTAGATAATATTCAAATCATTTCCATTTCTTCTTCCAATCAATCACACAATAAAAGATGATGAAATATATCACATTCAAGTCACAAAAATCGGCCAGCTTGTTTAGCATGCTGAAATTTTCAGCATGTGATATAAGAGAGGCAAATTTTGAATTCTTACCATTTGTAGCTTCTCTCTTTAATTCACCAACATTGTATGATTGATCCTTGACCAATCAATATGCCAACAAGGCTCCAAATAATCTCCATCTTAGCTGTAGGCGGCGTTGGATATGTATGTGCATATGCTGAAATTTATTTTTGCTAACTTTGTAAAATAATGCACATTTAATAATACACACATGTTATACTCCAATCAACCCTTAATTTAATTTTCTAGAACACTTTAAGATGTATAACATATGTAAAAAATGTCTAGATACGTGTCACATGATGTACCAAAAACGTTCCATGTGTTGTGTGCGTAGAAAACCGAATTTTCGATATTTATCGATTACCCGATTTTTCTCTAATTCAAATTCCAACTTTTGCACATGTTATATATATTATGTTATAAATAATATATATAATATATACTTTAAATATCAGCACTTGGCTGGTCTAAAGTGGTACCATTCACATGTGACAAAATTAAACTTGGAATCTTCACATTTTGGCCTTAATGTGGGGTGATTTGTGTGTGCCAACATGGAAAGTATTTTTGGCTGAATTTTTATGTAACCCACGAAATTTTTATGGAATTTTGAAGTATAGGGGCTGTCCATTTATTTATGCCAAGTACGTGACACGTTGGCGAAGTTTCGGTATTCGCCCGATACGACAATTTTCGGTTTAGAACCTTTTATCGTGTCATATTTAATTTTTCATCACCATATCTTATATCATATGATATAAGACCTGAATATACTCATAAATATGAGTTAAGTATAGTGGTGTGACGTTTACGTACGTACGTAAAATATATAACGTGTCGGTAGTACGTTGGAATACATGTGTATGTGCCTTTTCTTAAAAAATCTTAAAATATATGTAATATATGTATATGTGGCGTGTCACATTAAAGAGGGGAGGAGGAGAAAACTTTCCTTCCTTAGCTTTGTTGCCTTTGTGCCTTTTCCAAATGTGGCTTCCTTTAATGAACTACTTAGTTTAATAAACTAAGTACTTCACTTAATGAACTAGTTTAGTTCATTAATGGTGGCACCTGAAAATAGTATAAACACAACAAATGTTTGCCATATGATGTAAGCTTTAACGCTTCATGGCTCGTTAGTCCGGCAACATTATATATAAGCTAAATAAGGCTTGTACTATTTAAATCATGCGTTTGTAAATCACTTAAACTCGTTTTCTCAACAGCTGAGATACTTTGGACTTGTAAAGAGGAGACAGACAACATCGTCTGTTAGAGCAGTTGAAAGCCTCATTGTAGAGGGGAAGAGGTGTAAAGGCAGACCCAAACTGACCTGGGATGAGCAGATTAGGCATGACCTACCAGATTTGTACCTTTTCGAAGACATGGTCCAGGATAGGAGTTCATGGAGGAAGATGATTAAGGTTAACGAGGTTTCGACAGGATAAAGGGGCACCTTAGAGTATATTTAGGGGCTTAGATACCATCTACATTTTATGTTGACTTTGCACTTTTTTGTTTTTGTTTTGTCTGTCTTGCATTATATGTGCATATACACGTTTATGACTATTTTAATAACGGAAACTACATATTTGCGTTTACTACATTCCATCACTAACACACTAGCACATCATATCCCTATTATTGTGTCATTTATGCAGGTAGATTTAGAGTCGCGAGTCTCACTAGAAGCAAACTCTCTACTCTATCTACTCTCTACCCTTTGAGATAGAGGTATTGTTTACCTGCCGCTCTCCCTCCTCAGACCTTAACGATAGCTTTTGCTGCCGTTGGGATATACTGGTTATGATTGATTGATTGATTACTTGAATCAAAGGGCCGTTTAGTTTGTTTTGCTCAACAACACACCTCACAAGTAACCTCAAAATCTTTATGGAGAAATATTATTACAAAGCATACGCATCACTTGACTAGATGGATGCCCCATGCATCTACGCCACAAACTTGCATCCTTATTCACGTCAACAACACAGGCCCGAATAGTAGGAGAGCACATTAGCAAGTATAGCCCATTGGTCTGCTCACCCGCTTCAATCTGTGTCCTAGTCCTGTATCAAACAACGATTATTGGTAAACACAACAACATGATCTCCAGTATTTAATAACTGTGAAACCGGAAGTAAATTGCAGGTCAAATGCGGAACAAACAACAGATTATCAAAGAAAAGTTTGCCATTGAGCCATACCGTCCCTTGCAAAAAAGCTTGTGTTTTTGTCCCATTAGCTAACCGAACAGAACATGGCATAATAGATACACAACCATGCAATAAATTCAAATTACCTATCACGTGATGGGAAGCTTCCGAGTCGATAATCCAAGAAGAATCAAGGTGCTTACCACTCAAGCGTTCAACTGGTATTTCTTTGCGAGTGTTGAGTGCATGAAGCAGAGCACTCAAATCATCATTAGACAGGCCGACCAAGGCCTTAGTGGCATCGTCAACATCAGCGGAGGATGTGGCAGGAAGTAGTGCATTGAAGATCCCATGTGGGCTGCGATACCAGAGGGCTTGGAGGGAGAGGAAGAACCAGGGATGGGTCCTTTGGGACGAGCATGTCCCTTTGGAAGGCCACCTCACCATTTTTGATAACCCAAAATTTGAAAACACAAACTTACCTTGTGTCCTTTACGATGACATTATGAGCATGTCAATGCTGCTTTAGAAAATCTCCAGTCTTCTCTTTGTTTCATTAGCGTCATAGCAAACCTAGCGGGTTCATGTTGTTCTTCTGGTAAATAAACTTTTCCACTACTCTCGGGTACTGTTGTCTATGATGATTCGTCACCATCGGAGTTTCATTGGGCTTGCAGTCCACCATACCAATCTTAGCCAATAAATCCAGCATGTGCATTCGCTGAGATATATAAATTCCTATTTTTGAATGAAGGACTTCTATATCTAGAAAGTACTTTAGACCACCTAGATTGTTCCTTTCATATTCTGTGAATAGATTCATCTGGAGTTGGGCAATCTCCTCCCCATCTCACTAATATAATCATGTCACCTTCTTTCCTATTCGTTTGAAGAACAATTTATATTCTACATTACTTCGTTTAAACCCCTTTTTTCCATGACTATCGTGAATCGTCTAAACTAGATGCATGGCGATAACTTGAGTCCATAAAGAGCTTTTCTGAGTGTCACACATTATTCTGTCTGAACACTGTGGAAATATCAGGCGATGCTTCCATATACACACATTCTTTTTAAGTTCTGTGTAAAAACACGTTTTAACATAAAAGTGATGAAGAGGCCAGTTTTTATTTGCGGCTATCGAGAAATGTACCTTGATGATATCTAGGGGTGTACATGGTCCGGTCTGGCTAGTTTTTTGGCATATTACAAACCAAACCGTGTGTAACGGTTTGGAAATGGTAAAACCTAACTGGACCGAAATAGGTCAATAAACTGTTTGACTAGTCCAGTTTGGCTTGTTTGATTTCGGTTTTTTCTGATTTATTTAATTAAATACAATTTTGAGCAAAAAAAATCTAAAATTATAAACCAAATAGCCAATTAAATAAATTATAAGACAACTAAATAAATTACAATATATATATATTTATAGATTTTACATGTTTTTAAAATATATATTTTATTATATTTTATAGAAACTGTCCGGTCTAATTATAAAATAATATATTTTATATATTTTATAATATATTCTATATATTTTATAAAATATTATATTTTACATATTTATAAAATATATATTTTATAAAATATATTATAATATATATATATATATATATATATATATATATATATTTTTATAGAAACGGTCTTGTCCAATTTTTATGGTTTAAAAGTTCCAAAACCAAAAACCAGACAGTATGAAACGGTTTGGTTTTCAAAAATTTTAAAACAGACTGCTAAACTGCTGTTCAGTTTTTCTTGGCTTGGTCTAATTTGTAACAAATTTTTTCACCCCTGATGGTATCGATCTTTGTAACAAAAGAAAAGTCTCTGAATAATCAATACCATATGCTTGAGTATAACCTATAACGACCAACAGTGCTTTGTATCGCTCAATACCATCCACCTTGTATTCAAATGTGAAACAAACAACACATTATCAAGATAAGTTTGCCATTGAGCCATGTCGCCCCTTGCAAAAAAGCTTATGTTTTTGTCCCATTAGCTAACCGAACAGAACGTGACATAATAGATACACAACCATGCAATAAATTCACATTACCCGTCATTTGATGGGAAGCTCCCGAGTCAATAATCCAAGAAGAATCAAGGTCACTCAAGCGTTCAACCGGTATTTATTTGAGAGCGTTGAGTGCATGAAGCAAAGATCTTAAATCATCATTAGACAGGCCGGCCAAATCCTTAGTGGCACCGTCAACAGGAATGGAGGATATGACAGGAAGCAGCGCATTGACACATGCCATGTGGGCTGCGATACCACAGGGCTTAGAGGGAGAGGAAGAACTAAGGATGGGTCCTTTAGGATGAGCATGTCCCTTTGGACGGTCGCTCCACCATTCTGGATAACCCAAAATTTGAAAACACAAACTTACCTTATGTCCTTTACGATGACGTTGTGAGCATGTCAATCTGGCTTTAGAAAATCTCCGATCTTCTCCTTGTTTCAAAGATAGCGCCATAGCAAACCCAGTGGGTTCATGTTGTTCTTCTAGTAAATCAACTTTTCCACTAATCTTGGGTTGTTGTCTATCAGCTGGTATACCCCATTCAACCACCTGGAGCAGATGATTCGTCACCATCGGAGTTTCATAAGGCTTGCAGTCCACCATACCAACCTTAGTCAATAAATACAGCGTGTATATTCGCTGAGATATATAGATTCCTATTTTTGAACGAAGGACTTCTATCTCTAGAAAATACTTTAGGCCACCTAGATCGTTCCTTTCAAATTCTGCAATAGATTCTTCTGGAGTTGAGCAATCTCCTCCCTATCTTACTAATATAATCATGTCGTCTACACCTCCTTTCCACTTCGTTTGAAGAACAATGTACATTAAGCATTTCTTTGTTTTTTCCATGACCATCGTGAATCGTTCGAACTAGGTGCAAGGCCATTACTTGGGTCCATAAAGAGCTTTTCTGAGTCGACACACTTTATTCTGTCTTAATGCTATGGAAAAATCAGGCGGTACTTCCGTATATACTTCTTTTAATTTCTGTGTAACAACACATTTTTAACATCAAAGTGATAAAGAGGCCACTTTTATTTACGGCTATCTAGAAAATTACCCTGACGATATCTAGGGGTGTACATGGTCCGATCCAGCCGGTTTTTGGGCATATTACGAACCAAACCGTTTGCAACGGTTTGGAAATGGTAAAACTTTAATTGGATCGAAACCGGTCAACAAACTGTTTGACTGGTCTAGTTTGGCTTGGTTTGGTTTCGGCTTTTTTGGTTTATTTAATTAAATACAATTTTGAGCAAAAAATCTAAAATTATAACCAAATAGCCAATTAAATAAATTACAAGACAATTAAATAAATTGCAATATATATTTTTTATAAATTTTATATGTTTTTAAAATATATATTTTATAATATATATATTTTATAGAAACTGTCCGGTTAAATTTCTATAATATAATATATTTTATAATATATCCTATGTATTTTATAAATAATATATTTTACATATTTATAAAATATATATTTATAAATATATATTATAAAATATATATATTTTATAGAAACAGTCCGGTCCAGTTTTTACGGTTTAAAAGTTCTAAAACTAAACCAGACAGTATGAAACTGTTTGGTTTTCAAAAATTTTAAAACCGACTGCTAAACCGCAGTTCGGTTTTTCTTATATTGGTCCAGTTTGTAAAAAATTTGTTCACCCCTAATGCTGTTGTGAGTCTTCATGTAGTGCCCCTAAGCATTGTTTGTGACCGCGACCCTCGCTTTACATCATGATTTTGGACAGCCTTTCAAAGAGCGATGGGCACTGAAATACGAATGAGCTCTGCATTTCATCCCCAAACGGATGGTCAATCGGAAAGAACCATCCAAACGCTGGAAGACATGCTGCGAACTTGTATACTCGACTTTGGAGGAAGTTGGGACAAGAGTCTCAAATTGGTGGAGTTTTCTTATAACAACAGTTACCATCGATCTATAGGGATGCTCAGTATGAATCACTTTACGGAAGAAAGTGTCGTTCTCCACTCTACTGGGATGAAATCGGAGATAAGATTCTTACCGGACCTGATCTAGTAGAACAGACTCGAGAGAAGATAATGATCATAAAGCAAAGGTTACAAGTGGCCCAAGATAGAAGCAAGGTTTGGGCAGATGAGAAACAGCGACCGTTGGAATTTCAAACTGGGGAAAAGGTATTCTTGAAGGTATCGCCGTCCAAAGGAGTTAAGAGATTCGGTATCAAAGGGAAGTTAAGCCCAAGGTTTATTGGACCCTATGAGGTTCTTGAAAGAATTGGAGAAGTTGCTTACCGGCTAGCACTACCGCCATCACTATCTCAATTACATGATGTATTCCACGTATCACAACTTCGTCGGTATGTGCACGAGCCTAGCCATATTATAGAGGAACAGCCTTTGCTTTGAGGATTGAAGCCAACGCAACATACGTGGAAGAACCTGAAAAGATAATTGATCGTAAGGAAAAGGCATTAAGGAGACGATCCATACCCATGGTTAAGGTGCAATGGAAGAACCATTCCATTGATGAAGCTACTTGGGAGGTGGAAGAAAACATGAAGAACTTGTACCCTCACCTTTTTGACTAACGCTTTTAAGTTTCGAGGACGAAACTTGTAATAAAGGGGGAGGATGTTGCACCAACAAGGAACCACCTTGTACTTGAGACTTGTCTAAGTGAATTTATGAAAAGTTGTATCTTCAAGTACCATTTATTTAGTTTTATGATTACTTCTTTAATTAGATTGTGTTAAGGAAAGTATTATACAAAAAATCAAGCATGAATATTGGACTATGTGAAGTGGCCTAATTCACTCCCAAGAGCTTGGGAGATTTCGGCCACAACGGATAAAGAAGGCCTTAGAGGATTTCTTAAGATTTCAAGAAGAGAAATCTTAAGGGCCATCTTTTAAGTTAGCCCAATTAGCAATTAAACAATTTTAGGTAATGGGAAAAATTGTTTCAAACATTCATCCAATTTTCGGCCCTTGGCCCAAAAGAACTCAAGATTTCCCTAATTTTTTTATTATTTTAAAAGAAAAAGGGGGAAAATAATTAATTAAAAGAAGACAACCACCACATGACTTTTTATTAAAAAGAATTAAGCATGGTTAGAGTCATTAAGACCCAACCGCCGGATACCCCTCAAGTGGGCAACCAAGGAGCCTTTCAATATTTTACCATGATTACTTTACCTTAACCACAAGGTTAAAGTAACTCAAGTTAAGATTTAAAGTAACCCTAGTTGCATTAAAGTAACTATGATTGGAATAAAGTAACTCAAGTTAGTCATAAAGTAACCTTGATTAACTAAAGCAACCAAGGTTAATTACCCTAACCCTACCATGGTAATCCCTTATTCCCCTCTTACCCCCCCCCCCAAGATAACCCTAGAACATTCCTTACTTCCAACCCTCAAAGAACCCACAAAGAGCAAGAAGGTTTTCTCTCTTCCCCTTCCCAAAGCACACGGCCAAAGAGAACCAAGGGAATTCAAGATTGATCCAAGTGCAAACTTGTTCTAGGTAAGTAAATCCTCAACTCTTCAAGGGAATTTCTACATTTTACATAGAATGAAGCTCACCTTTCTACCCTTTTTCTTGCTCATAAAATCGTGACCTCCATGGTCACTAGGTTCAAATTTTCAAGCTTTTAAGAGGTGCTAGCTCTAAGAGGTTTGGACACCACTTAAGCTCTATTTTGGTGAGTCCATTTAACCTCTACCTAGATACATCTTTCACTTAAGAACATGGACTAACAATTGTTCTCTTTTTCCTCTTCAAAACCGTGGGGTTCATATGTGAAGAAGAGGAAGACTTCACCCATTTCATACACATTTCAAGCTAAGGAAAGGTGGGAGTTTGAGAAAGGCAAGTACACTATAAATACTCATGGCTTGTATGTGAAAGTATATGCTTGAATGTCTAGATGTTGCTAGGTTCAATCTTAGGTATAAAACACTAGGTTTGAAGCATGTAGTTTTCGGACTCATGAGCAAGGTGGCTTGCATGTTTGAGATTTTAGTTAAAGATGGATTCTTTGTTCTTTTTATGTATGAATATGATGCAACCCTAAGGTGAATGTGACAAAGATTTCCTCTTTGACATGTATGGGGAACGGTTGGAGGGAAGTAGGGGAAATAAATATAGTTCTTGTGATAAATTTGCAACTTTTGGGGTAAAGATATGAGCAAGATGTGTGCTTCTTGAATAAGCTTAATGTGTTCATTATGGAGATACGATTTTGCCCTTGCATGCGTATAAACGGGCTGTTTTGGGGGTAGGGTACGTATATACCAATTATACCAAGGATGGATTCTAGTATGAACATGTTGTGCAAAGCCAAAGGAGTGATATGTGTACCATTCAAACCGTTTTGAAGTGATGTGTAGATGACTTTTATAATGTGTTAGAATATGCAAAACCACATGCTAAAGGTGTATATGATCTTTAATAAGGTGCTTAAGCCAAACAACTCAAGTTGGGACATTTTAGTAAGGGAATGTGACAAAATTGGAATTTACTGGATTAGGACAGATTATCGTGACGTTTTGTAGGACCTGAAAAGGGACTTTAGAAGTATTTAATTTAGCTAATTTTTGGCGTAACACTAGCCCTATGTGTGTAGTTAATATGAGAGTTGGAATGTCGTTAAAAGGAGTTACGGTTTATTTTTAACGGAATGTTTAGTAAAACTGCTCAAGCTGGAAATTACTGGACTGAACAGATTTTATGTGACTTAATGATTGACCCGGAAATGGACCTTAGAAATATGCAATTGGGCTGATTTTTGGTAGGATGCTATCCCTATGTGTTTACTAAGTTTGGGAGTTGGAATGTTTGAAAAAGGACTTATGGTTTGATCACAATAAAATTCGAAGTAAAATTGGTCACTCTAGAAATCAGCATGTACCCGTTTTGAGAAAAAGAATAAATGACCCTTTAAAGTTATTATAATGCTGCGAAACTTTTATGATAATTACTTAAGACATATGTGAGTGTTTTCATGTAAACCACTTAGCTTAGAATTATTATTTTAAGGGGTAATCACCAAAGCTAAGTTGGTGTTACAAATCTGGAATTTTTGGCAGAATTGAAGAACTTGTTGTGGGGCTTTGTTTTGGTGGGCATAGACTTATTTGTATAGTTTGGGCCTATGACTGTTAATTATTGGTATGTCTACAGCAATTTCCAAGGTTGGCCCAAATTAAATAAAGCTTAATGGGCTTAAAGGAAAAGTAAAAGAAAGGACATTGTACTGCTGAAATTCAGCAGTACCCTGTTTCGTAATTAAATAAATTGAGGGTCTTACACGTCTCACAATGTTACGAAATTTATATGGAGAATAGATAAGACACCCTTATGCATATGTGTGACGAAAAATCATGATAACCGGCCAAAACTGTGAGGTTTTAGGGCCGCGTGATTGGTACGATAATTCTGGAAATTTTTCTAGCCTAAAGAATGAGGTTGTACTTGCATGTATGTAACGCATCGTGTCATGGATTTCATAGTACATGTCATGCATTGCATCATCGTCATTTACATGATTTATGGAACTGATTTTATGAGGAAGAATGATGAAAAAGCGTTTTTAAAGAAAAGATTCTGTTTTTAAAGGAACACTTCCCACCGGTACCGTGTGTTTTCTGGCCAGTAAGACCCGCTCCAGATCCGGGGTTAATTGATCTGATGGTATTGACCGTTCAGGCCCGGAGAGAATAGACCTGATTATGATGATATTGACCGTACAGGCCCGGAGAGAATAGACCTGATAATTATGATTGATGACGTGACTGCTCCGAATCCGGGAATAATAGATTCGAAGAGAAATAAGTGACCGCCTCAGATCCTGGAGAATAGATCTGAATACTCTCTTGTTTTCTTGACGATGATGTTTTGAATGAAAGAACGAAAGAACTTATTTTTATTTTCATCATGATGCATCACATGTACATACTCATGCATGTTGCATTTAATGAGTCATCGAATATGGGTACGTGATACTTAGATTAAGATGTTATGACTTGTTAGTTCCTAAGTATGCTCTTTATTAAGCGATGATCTTTTAATAAGTTATGAACTGTTATCAATTATTGAACCTTTGTAAGTTATGAATTTTGAGAAGTATTAATCTTTGATAAGTTATGAGTTGATTATGTAGGATCTGCAAGGCACCACTAGAAGGGGGGGTTGAATAGTTGGTGCGGAAAGTGTGGTTTTTAAAATTTGTTTAAACCAAACAACTCAACTTCTGAAAACAGATTCTGTTTTCAGGACCAGTATTAAAACGTTTTTAAAACTAGATTGTAGGTCTCCAAAAATTTTGAAATTTTGAGAGAACATAGCCTCAGATGTTATGAGTGTCTCCTAAAAATTTCAGATTTAAATTCAACATTTAACCCCTTCAAAAATCGTTGGTGGTCAAATTGCGCGAATCTTCCAGAAACGGTAGACTGTTTTGAAAAATTTATTCCTATTTGTATTTAACTCCAATTGCTCTGAAATTTTAACCACTAACCCCTTATATGTTGTATTTAAATGGGTTGAAACAGTATTGAAAAATGCTTTCGGGAAATTAGCCAAATACACTCAAAGTTTCAACCTTGGCAAGCCTGAAAATCAGACTGCACTAGTCTCAGAACTTTGGATGTTTGAGTGACTTATACTTATCCAAAAAGGTTGAAACTTGATGCCAAATTAACCCTAAGACGTGTGGCTATGTTTCTGGAAATTTTCTTAATTTTTGAAAATCGTTTACTATTTTTTTTGAACGTAAACAAAAAGAGTAAACAGTGCAGAAACAGAATATAAGTGCTGAAAGTAAATGACACCGAGAATTTTATACTGGTTCGGTTATAAACAACCTACTCCAGTCTTCGAGGAACACCTTCCTCGGTTCACACTAGTCACACACAGCAAGTACACCTTACCACAGGGTTGATGGAGTTACACACCAACTCCAACCCTTTACAAACCTTGTACGATGAATACAATTCGCACGAACACCACCACCTAGCAAGATTGAAGATTGATCACACCTTGATCAATCTTTTACAAAGATAAAGAGTATGTGGTGGTATATTACAAGCCTATTCAAGGATAAGAATATAAGTACAATTGGCTTTCAAGAAGAAGAAAGAAAGAGAGTGTAGAAGAAGAGAAGGCTAGGCGTTTTTGTCACTTGAAAATGCAATGCTTGTTCTTGTCTTTGTTTTTGCTCATCTTCTTTCCTTTTAAGCAAGAGTGGCCACCCCCCTCTAGTGCTCTCCCCTCTTGAAAATTGTCTTCTAAGTCCTTGGGAGAATGTATGGCATCATTGTGACATGATCTTGCTTACTTGGCACCTTCTTATTGGATGATCATTTAACCTTTGCTTACTTGGCACTTCATGATTGGGTGAATGTTGTCATCATTTGATGACTTGGAAAATCTGAATATTTCACTAAAAGCATGTGCCAAAATCAACTTAAATTAGTTGCCATAAATCCAAGATTATCACATAAATTAAGCAAGATAATTTCTCCACTAAATCAAGACAAAATTCGGCCATAACCACTACTTGACATGCTGAAATTTCAGCATGTGTTACTTAGTGAGATAATTCAAATAACTTCCGAATTTCCATTGATTTTTCTTTTAAACTAAATCACCAATTAGTAGCAAATATTCTTATCAAATTGGAAATGAATTTTGGACACCAACAAAGCCTAGAAAACGTTCAAGATACATTCCACACATGCTGAAAAATTTCAGCATGTGTGATATTCAAGATATCACAATTTATGGCTTTGTATTTCATTCAAATTTCTTCCGTTTCTTCTTCCAATTATCCACATAATTCAAGACACAAAATATATACTTTTTAACCAGAAAATTCGGCCAGCTATATCTTTCCATGCTGAAATTTTCAGCATGTGTTTCAAATGAGACAAAGTTTGAAACCTTACCATTTGTAGCTTCTTTCTTTAAATCACCAACATTGTATGATTGATTCTTGACCAATCAATATGCTAACAAGGCTCCACATATGCTCCATCTCAGCTGTAGGTGGCGTGTATACATGTATATGCATGTGCTGAATTTTATTTTTGCTAACTTTGTAAAATAGTGCACATTTAATAATACACACATGTTATATTCCAATCAGCCCTTAATTTAATTTTCTAGAACACTTTAAGATGTATGACATATGTAAAAAGTGTCTAGATACGTGTCGTATGATGTGCCAAAAATGTTCCATGTGTTGTGTACGTAGAAAACCGAATTTTCGATATTTATCGATTACCCGATTTTTCTCTAATTAAATTCCAACTTTTTGCACATGTTATATATATTATGTTACACATAATATATATAATATAAACTTTAATTCTCAGCACTTGGCTGGTCTAAAGTGGCGCCATTAACATGTGACAAAATTAAATTGGAATCTCCACAATTTGGCCTTAATGTGGGGTGATTTGTGTGTGCCAACATGGAATGATTTTATGGCTGAAATATCATCATAGCCACGAAATTAATAATGATTTTTGAGGTGTAGGGGCTGGCCATCTATTTATGGCAAGTACGTGACACGTTGGCGAAGTTTCGGTATTCGCCCGATACGACAATTTTTCGGTTTAGAACCTTTTAACGTGTCGTATTTAATTTGTCATCACCATGACTTATATCATATGATATAAGACCTGAATATACTCATAAATATGAGTTAAGTATGGTGGTGTGACGTTAACGTACGTACGTAAATATATAACGTGTCGGTAGTACGTTGGAATACATGTGTATGTGCCTTTTTCAAAAAAATCTGAAAATATATATTTATATATATAGTGTATGGCGTGTATATTAAATGAGGAGAGGAGGAGGAGACTTTCCTTTCTTAGTCCTTGTTGCCTTTGTGCCTTGTTCCAAATGTAGCTTCCTTTAATGAACTACTTAGTTTAATTAACTAAGTACTTCACTTAATGAACTAGTTTAGTTCATTAATGGTGGCACCTGAAAATAGTATAAACACAACAAATGTTTGCCATATGATGTAAGCTTTAACGCTTCATGGCTCGTTAGTACGGCAACATTATATATGAACTAAATAAGGCAAGTAATAAGCAATATATCATGCACACGTTTATATCATGCACACGTTTTTGTCATGCTCATTTAAATCACATATTTTGAAATCACTCAACCCCTTTTTCTCTACAATCTCCCCCTTTTGATGATTTTCAAAATAACTTATGCACATGATTTAAATCCTATCGCTCCCCCTTCAATTATGCATAAATTCAAATTTGAATTTAAATTTCAATATCCGCTCCCCCTTGATTTATGCAATCAGTATTCAATTAGTATCTTCTCTCTCCCCTTAAATCATGCTTTCTCTCCCCCTTTATTTTGGAAAGTAAATCAAAAGATGCCTGTAAATAAGGAAAGAAATCAAATCACGTCAAATCAAATCATATCAGCTGAAATCATGCCTAATTTAGAACGAAGAGATTCATACGTGGCTTGATTTAAGGCTTTGGTAAAGATATCCGCTACTTGTGCTTCTGTGCGTACGTGATCTATGACGATATCACCATTGTTTACGTGATCACGAAGAAAGTGATAGCGTACTTCTATATGCTTAGCCTTAGAGTGTAACACGGGGTTCTTAGACAGATTAATGGCACTCATACTATCACAGTATATAGGAATTCTATTTACGGTAATTCCAAAGTCCGAAGTTGTTGTTTTATCCACAACAACTGTGTGCAACAAAGGCTAAGTGCCATGTACTCAGCCTCAGTAGTGGACAAAGCAACGCTTGCTTGCTTTTTGGAAAACCATGAAATGAGTGAGTTTCCTATAAATTGGCAAGTGCCACTCGTGCTCTTCCTATCTATTTTGCAGCCACCGTAATCTGCATCAGTATAAGCATGTAAGTTAAATTCGGAATCTTTATCATACCAAATTCCCTAAGGTGGGCGTGTGCTTAATATAACGGAATATTCTTTTTACCGCATTATAGTGAGACACCTTAGGTTGACTCTGAAAGCGTGCACACATGCATACACTGAACATGATATCAGGCCTACTAGCAGTTAAATATAGCAAAGAACCAATCATAGACCGATATAAGGCATTGTCAAAATCTTTACCATGTTCATCCTTATCCAATTTGGTGGTGACACTCATAGGGGTGGGGGATGGTTTCAAATTTTCAAAGTTGAACTTTTTAATCATGTCATTTATGTATTTAGCTTGACTTATGTGAATGCCTTTACTCGTTTGCTTAATCTGCAAGCCAAGAAAATAGTTAAGTTCACCAACCATAGACATTTCAAATTCGGATTTCATGCATTTTTCAAAATCTTCAACAAGTCTATGTGAGGTAGAACCGAAAATAATGTCATCAACGTAGATTTGAATAATAAGTAAATCCGTTTTATCTTGTTTCAAAAATAGTGTACTATCTATAGTACCTCGTTTAAAATCATTTTCTAAAAGGAAAGTAGCAAAACGATCATACCATGCTCTCGGTGCTTGCTTTAGTCCGTATAGTGCCTTCTTTAGTTTGTACACGTGATCGGGATGTTTCAAATCTTCAAAACCGGGTGGTTGCTTCACGTATACTTCTTCTTGTATAAATCCGTTTAGGAATGCACTTTTTACGTCCATTTGATATAATTTGAAATCTTTCATGCAAGCAATAGCAAGTAAGAGTCGTATAGCTTCTAAACGTGCTACGGGTGCAAATGTTTCATCGTAGTCAATTCCTTCTTCTTGATTATAGCCTTGTGCTACAAGTCTAGCTTTATTCCTAACGACCTTTCCTTCTTCATTCATTTTATTCCTAAACACCCACTTTGTGCCTATTATGGTCTTATCTTGTGGTCGTGGCACTAAATCCCATACATCATTTCTAACGAATTGATTAAGCTCATCATGCATAGCATCAATCCAAGAAGAATCACTCAAAGCATCATGCACATTTTTGGGTTCAATTTCGGAAATCATAGCATGAAATTGATTTATTTCATCCGAAGTAATTCTTCTACGTGGTCGCACACCGTGAGTGATGTCGCCTATGATGAGATCATGTGGGTGATCTCTATGCCATCTTGGTTGATTATTTTCTATGTTATCATGCATTTCTAAGTGATCATGCATTTCTAGTGTGTCATTCATGTCATGCATATCAAATGTACCATCATCTTCATTCAACACGGGTTTCAATTCAAAGTCATCATCATATTCTTTATCTTTATCAATCTCACCAAATTCATTAAACTTCACATGAATAGATTCTATGATTTGTCTAGTGAGAGGATCATAACATCTATATGCCTTTGAATTTATAGAATATCCAACAAAAATGCACTCAATTGATTTGGATTCAAATTTATCTAAATTATCTTTTGTATTCAAAACAAAACATTTGCATCCAAACACACGAAAATAGTCAATCTTAGGCATGCGATCATTTAAATATCTCATAAGGCGTCTTGTTTATTTTCTTTCTAATAGATAAGCGATTTACTATGTAGCATGCACAATTTACGGCTTCCGCCCACAGAAATCTAGGCAATTTATTTTCGCATAACATAGTCCTAGCGATTTCTTGTAATGTTCGATTCTTTCTTTCTACTACTCCATTTAATTGTGGAGTTCTAGGTGGCGAAAACTCATGCTTGATTCCTTTTTCTTCGCAAAATGAAATCATATCTTTGTTTTTAAATTCACCGCCTCTATCGCTTCTTATCTTTTTCACATTGACACCGTATTGATTTTCAAGTTGTTTGATTAATTTCGCAATTTCAATGGCACTATCATCCTTATGTGCAAGAAATAAAGTCCAAGTATAACGAGAAAAATCATCAACAATCACGCATGCATAGTGGCGCCCACCAAGGCTTGTAGTGCGACTAGGACCAAACAAATCAATGTGTAGTAGTTCTAAGACTCTAGTCGTGCTTATTTCATTCTTAGGCTTAAGTGACTCACGTGTTTGTTTGCCTTTTATGCAAGATTCACACAACTGAAAGTTGTCTAAATCAAGTGTAGGCAATCCTCGTACTAGGTTCTTTCGTTGGAGTTTTTCTAGTGTGGAAATACCAATGTGTCCTAAACGTCTATGCCATAAATTCACATTGGGTTCATTTGACATAAAGCACTTAACTTTAGCGTCTACCACATCATCCATAGAAAGCGTAAAAATGTTACCTTCTCGTTTTCCTTTTAAAACGGTTTCTCCATTTTTATTTATTATATTGCAGTAAGGGTGAGTGAAGCACACATCAAAGCCATTGTCAATAAATTGAGAAATGCTAAGAAGATTGTAAGATAAGTTGCTTACCAAATAGACGTTGGAGATTTGAAGAGTGCTTGGATTTCCTATCGTACCTTTTCCGATGATCTTGCCTTCGTTGTTGTCTCCAAAGGTCACGGATCCGCCTTTTGTGACCTTCTTTAATTTTGTGAACAAGCTCGGGTCACCCGTCATGTGCCTCGAGCAGCCACTGTCAAGGAACCACTTTATAGTTGTATCTTTTGATGTGTGGGCTCCCTGCAATGTGCAAAAATGATTTAGGTACCCTTTTAACTTTGGGTCCTTTCGAGTTAGTTAATCACCTCTTGGTAAAAGTACCTTTCGGTACCCATACTTGGGTGATCCTTCTCGGTCTAGCAAATGGCAAGAATGTAGATGAAGGTGCGATATAGTAGACATGTGGTGAATGCACTTTGGGCCTTTGCCCAAGAACTCCTTTATACTCATTGAATGAAGGACGTTTTTGATATGTCCTTGTGTGTGTGTGCGTAGTGCGTGGATGATATGAATGTCGTGTATGCATCACTCTTTTCTTTTCATATCTATATGGTACAAAATTGTATTTCACATGATATGAAGAGGAAGTGGGGCGTGATGAGGGAAGAGGCGGTTTTTGCGTCATCTTAGACGCCACTTGAGGCTTTGGGGTGTCTACTTTCTTAGACACAACAAACTTAGTTGGTTTGGTGGATACTTCATTAGTATCAACGTATCCCAAACCCGTTTTGTCACTGTCATGCTTTTGAGATAAGATAATACGATGCAGCATGTTAGATCCCGTATCAAACTGTTTCATCATTTTCTCTAGATCTATATTCCTTGATTTCAAATTTGAAATCTCGGATTTCATTTCGTTATTTTGAGTGGTTAATGATGAAATCTCTGTCTTTAATGCAGTGAATGATGCATGATGACTCTTTCTTTGAATCGTTTAATTGAGCGACAAGATTCTCGTTAGAAGATTCTAACAGTTTCTTATCTTCAATTAATCGCTTCTTTTCCTTAGCGAGAGTCTTAGTGAATTTATGCAATTCTAAATACTGACTAAAAAGATCATCATAAGAAGGCTCAGAGTCAGAATCAGAATCAGATGATACCTCATTAGATGCTTTGGACACAAAGCATACTTGTGCAGTCTCTTCTTCGGTTTCAGTCTCGGAATCCGATGTATCACTCCAGGTGGAGGCCTTTAGAGCACGTTTCCTTTGCTTGGGTTCTGAGACGAGTCTATTCTTGTTCCGCTCCTTGTCAGGGTATTTATTTGTTTGCTTTTCTTTATTGGGGCAGTCATATGATAAATGTCCAAGTTTGCCACATTCATAACATTTAACATCTTTATCATTTGACTTGTTCTTATTTCTTTTAGTTGTAGTACCCTTATTTTTGTTTCTAAATGACCTTCTCATAAATTTTCTTAAGCCTTTAGCCAATAGAATTAGGTCATCGTTATCCGATTCAGAATCACTATCATCTACGTGATCGGAGGAAGTAGAGACGTATTCATTTGATTTAAAAGCAATAGCTTTACCTTGTTTAGATGATTCCGATTTCCGTATGGTGAGTTTATTTTCATACACCTTAAGTGATCCAATTAACTCTTCCATCTTTATTGAGTTTCGTTTCTTTGCTTTCTTCTATTGCGGTTACTTTAGGGTCCCACTCTGATGGAAGGCTTCGTAAGACTTTCTGTACTTTTTCCTGCATGGTAAAAGCTTTACCAAGAGACTCAAGAGAATTATAGATGTTAGTCAAACGAAGATCCATATCAACAATAGATTCATTAGGCAATAGTTTAAACGACTCAAGTGTGGACATAAGCATGTTTATCTTTGACTCTTTTACTTGACTCGTGCCTTCGTGTTTCATTTCTAGTATCCTCCACATTTCTTGTGCACTAGAACAGTTTGAGACATAACTCGACTCACTCTTACTTAATCCATTTAAGAGCAATTGCATAGCCCTAGCATTCATGCTAAGTTTCTTTTTATCATCACTCGTATATTCTTGTCTAGGTTTAACAACTTCTAGTGTGACTCCGTCTACGGTGGATAACTTAGATGGAACAAAAGGACCATCTTCTATAATCGACCAAAGATCAATATCTATTAGCCATAAGAAAAAGCTTCATTCTTAGTTTCCATTGAATAAACGACTCACCGTCAAAAGAGGAGGCCTTTGGCTCGACATACCTTCTTGCTCGGTTTTGAGATTTGTGGTTGCCATCTCACTGAATCGTTGGATCCTTTGTAGTGAGTGTTCCTGCGCTCTGATACCACTTGTAGGATCTGCAAGGCACCACTAGAAGGGGGGGGTTGAATAGTTGGTGCGGAAAGTGTGGTTTTTAAAATTTGTTTAAAACCAAACAACTCAACTTCTGAAAACAGATTCTGTTTTCAGGACCAGTTTTAAAACGTTTTTAAAACTAGGTTGTAGGTCTTCCAAAAATTCTGAAATTTTGAGAGAACTTAGCCTCAGATGTTATGAGTGTCTCCTAAAAATTTCAGATTTAAATTCAACCTTTAACCCCTTCAAAAATCGTTGGTGGTCAGATTGCGCGAATCTGCCAGAAACGGTAGACTGTTTTGAAAAATTTATTCCTATTTGTATTAACTCCAATTGCTCTGAAATTTTAACCACTAACCCCTTATATGTTTTATTTAATGGGTTGAAACAGTTTTGAAAAATTCTTTCGGAAGTTAGTCAAATACACTCAAAGTCTCAACCTTTGCAAGCCTGAAAATCAGACTGCACTAGTCTCAGAACTTTGGATGTTTGAGTGACTTATACTTATCCAAAAGGGTTGAAACTTGTGCCAAATTAACCCTAAGACGTGTGGCTATGTTTCTGGAAATTTTTCGTAATTTTTGAAAATCGTTTACTATTTTTACGAACGTAAACAAAAAGAGTAAACAGTGCAGAAACAGAATATAAGTGCTGAAAGTAAATGACACCGAGAATTTTATACTGGTTCGGTTATAAACAACCTACTCCAGTCTTCGAGGAACACCTTCCTCGGTTCACACTAGTCACACACGCAAGTACACCTTACCACAGGGTTGATGGAGTTACACACCAACTCCAACCCTTTACAAACCTTGTACGATGAATACAATTCGCACGAACACCACCACCTAGCAAGATTGAAGATTGATCACACCTTGATCAATCTTTTACAAAGATAAAGAGTATGTGGTGGTATATTACAAGCCTATTCAAGGATAAGAATATAAGTACAATAGGCTTTCAAGAAGAAGAAAGAAAGAGAGTGTA
>AP025069.1:5261515-5452049 GCA_036186865.1 Eustoma russellianum | reverse complement strand
TCCATCTCTTACACTTTCAACCACTACCATTCTTTCTTCCTTCTTCTCCCACTTTCTCCCATCACTTTCTAAACCTCATAATTTCTTTCTTCTTTCTCAAAAAAAATCGTCCCATTCTCTCTCTCCCTCTCATCTTTATCTTCTACTCACTTCTCTCTTACACGCTTCTCTTTCTTCTCCAAAAGAAGAACAAGTCCTCCAAGCCATTCTTTAACCTCTCCATGGCCGAAAATTGCAAGGACCAAGAATGGTACTTTCTTTCTTCTTCTCACCTCATATTTAGTCCATCTTCATCTTCAAAAACACTTCTTCTTCCTTCCTAAGAAAGAAAACCAAAACTTCCAACCCTCATTCTTCTCTTGACTGAGGGTTGCAAGCTCCAACAAGGAGGAAATTGCTTCTCTTCATCTCATACACACATCCAAAAATAATAAAGACACATTCTCTTTTATTTGAAGGTAACATGGCCGAATTTCAAAGGCTTGAAAACCAAGGGTAGCAAGGTAAGAACACCATCTAAATTCAACAATTTTCTTCTATTTATCCATTTCCTTAACTTGTTCACTAACTCTCTATTTTTGGGTGTTAAAACCGTGGACTTCAAGAGAGGGAAGAAGATATTTTTCTTCCAAAACCAAGTGAAGAAACAACACTTAAAAATGTAAGAAAAGTGTTAAAGGCAAGTACTCTTCCTAGATCCTTCATAGATTTTGCAATATTTATGTATATGTGTTCATACTAAGTTGGATCATCCATGGTATATGTTCGAGTTTGATCTTCAAGGATATGTAAGGATTAGGTTCCTTGAAGCAAATATAAAGGTATATACATATATATATGTGTGTGTACACACGGCTACATATGAAAAACGAACCTATATGTATAAACCAAATGAAATGGACACATGTATATAATATAAGTACAAGTTTGATGAAATATAATGGTGTATACATATGTAGTAACACATGGCTATAACCTTCTTTATTGGGATAAAAATAGCTTTATTATATATATTGAACACTTATATGTATGTATAAACGGCCAAAGGGATCTTTTTATGACAAAAATGGCTTTATCTAGTAATAATAGTATATATTTGTACAAGTTACAAATACATATATATGTGTGTGTGTGTGTGTATGTGTGTATATGTTTATCAAACGCTTTTGCCATATCGAGCTTGATAATAACATGTCTACCCCGGGCAGGCCTGTCTAGAACATGCACCATCTCCTCAGCCAGCAAAATATGCTCAATAATATCTCTACCCTTCATAAAGCCCGCATGTTCCTGTGATATTAAATGGGGTAATAACTCTACTAGTCTTGTCGATATCAACCGCGTAATTACCTTTGCAAGAAAGTTAGTGAGGCAGATAGGACGAAAATCAGAAAAAATTCTTGGATTTGTTGTCCTTGGGATGAGAGTAATAAAGGCCGCTGCCATTTGGCTCGGAGGACAAACACCTAAAAGAAACTCTTGAACTGCCTTATGTACATCCATATGAATGACCTGCCAGAATAGAAGATAAAAGGAACCGGGAAAACCATCCGGACCTGTAGCACTCGTTGGGCTAAGATCCCAGACTGCCTGCTTAACTTTAGATAATGTGGGCAATTCTATAAGCCTCTTGTTATCTGCATCCGAGACAAGGGTAGGAATATATTGCATGATTGACTCATACTGAGAAGTCATGCCTGCCTTAAACAGATTCTCATAGTAACGAATGGCTGCAAGTTCAATATCTGGTGGACTATCACATGTGACACCGTCCTCACGGACTATCCGATTGATGGCTTGTTTCCTTCGGCATTCCTTAACCAGTTGATGGAAAAACTTAGTGTTAGAATCTCCATCACAAAACCATTTGACATTTGCTTTCTGTTTCTAAAATAGGAATGCACGTGATTGTGCAAGACGCAACGAAGCTACACTTCTATGATACTCCATCCGCAAATCATCCGCTGGTGAAGAGTCACAGGCTCTTTCAAAACGCGCCACCTCATTCTCTGCAACAGCAATAGCATCAAAAATATTACCAAAAACCTCCTTATTCCATATGCGTAGATGGTGCTTCAGTCTCCTTAATTTAGAATAGAAGCCCCACATTCCTCCCATGGTTGGGAACGATTGCCAATGATAAGTGACAAAGCTATGAAAGTCTGGGTGAGTCGCCCAAGCATCAAGATATCTGAACGATGTAGCTGAGGTAGCAGTATCTGTGCGGCATTCTAAATAAATTGGGGAATGGTCCAAAGTCGCACGATTAAGATGCTGGGATTAGACTGTCAAAAATATATCAAGAAAATCCGATGAGCATAAGAATCTATCTAATCGTCGCCAGACGTGGCCTAAGCCTCTGCCATCACACCAAATATATAGTGATCCTTGAAAATTTTTCGACTGAAGAGAGCAGTCTGCAACAAAATCATTAAAATGATCTAAGCGAAGGAGAAGACATGTCTTTATATTCATCAAGAGTCAAAAAAAGTATTGAAATCTCCACCCATAATCCATGGAATGTCCAGGGATGCTCGAAATGCGGAGAGGTCCGCCCATAGGGGACGTCTCGCCGCTACCATATGCAGACCATATACAAATGTGCACCAAAAGAAGCTGCTTGTGGGTAACCAACAAAAACGCATGGAATTATTTTGTATACCAGTACGTTCTCCATCCAGTCGAAAATAAGAATCTCGCCAAAAATCCATATGTTATCGTTATTAGCAGACACAGCTTGAGAGAAACCAAGTTTTAGACGATATGACAGCAAAGATGATGCTCTAACCTTAGGCTCAATAACAACAAGAATATGTACGTGGTGTCGTCGAATTAATGATAATAAACGATCCACAGAAGTTTGAATCCCTCTAACATTCTATAACAATATCTTCATTGCACCGATAATATATCAAAAGAGTTTGAGAGGGCTGCTTGACCTTGTAAATGGAGGAGAAACTGTTTCATTTTGCCTGTGTTAAAGCCGCAATAGCTTTTGGAGGAATTTGAAAGTGTGGTTCTCCACCTGAATCTGTTGGGGTGGTCGGCTGCGCTAGTGCTCATCTAGAGAATTTCTTTGTGCCCCCTCCAACATTACCCCCTGAACCTATCCATCAACTAGCATGACAAAGGCATCTTCTTCATTTAAAGCTACATTAGCAGCACCATGCAAGGCACCCACTTCACAATCCGAAAGGGATGTGGAGTTGAGATTAGCAGGCAAATCATGAAAGACAGTGTCATCGATTCCTTTAAGCCGAGAAACATCTTGATCGTGCGAAACTGTGTCCATCCAAGCCAGATTAAGAGAAAAGAAATACCGAAGGTGGAAGCACTAGAGCAGGCTGAGGGAAAGCAGTCAAATCATTATGATTAATATCATCAACCTCCCACCATATAGACGTATCTGGGAGTGGTTTTTTGGGCGTCCAACATTGTGACTTCTCCTTAATAACTGTATTTATGGATTTAGACAGTGGAGCCAAATTCTGTGGCTGATCTTCAACTTGATTATCTTTTGCACATGTGGCAGACTTGTGTCCCAGCCTAGAACAAGATGTACAATACATAGGCAAATCTTTATAAACAACGGGCTGCGAGATACAACGATTGGAAACTTGGATAAAAACACGAGAAGGAAGTTTTTGTGATACATTAATTTCCATGTATACACGAGCTATTGATGGCCGAATAGTCTCAGTCGTTGCATTATCCAGTTTCATCGGTGTACCTAGCATACGCACAATTTGAAGTGATGCCTCACGTTGATGAAAATGAATTGGTAGTCCCAGAAGAGAAACCCAAACAGGAACAATTGGAACGTCAACTTTAGGGTCATAATCAGGTGTCCATTTGGTAACTCTCATATATTTGTCTGCTATAATCCAACTTTGTCTGCCAAAACATCACAGGTAATCTTTTTCTTGCATAAAGGTTAGTAAAACATGATTTGAATCCAAAAGTCCAGTACGTACCGTTCCAATGAAGCCTATACGATCAATCGTTGCGCGAATGGTAGCAAGCAGAGGACGACCATACAAAAAGTGCTTACTAGCGATAATCTATATGGCTCGGCCAAGGCAGTGACTTCTTCATCTATGAAGGAAATCATAGGACTACCCTTATACTTTTGAATTGTCTTTTGCGCTATTGATTGTACGGATGAAGAATGGAACAACGACGCAAAAGATTGTTTGATAATCGAAGGTTCGGCATCGGATGTAGCGATCGGCGATGATTTCGCCGGTTGATCCATTACGGCGATCACAGAATAAACAGGAGTTCAATGCAGAGATATGAATATAGTAGCAAGAAGAAGGAATATCGCTGAGGGAGAAGGTGGATAGCGGTGGCGGCAGCTACGCTAGCCGTCGGCGATCGCAGAGTACCCTTAGCATTCGGCCGAAAAAAATTTATATATATATATATATATATATATATATATATATATATATATATATATATAATTACATGACCTAAAAGTTTTTTTTTGAAGGAAAATGAATATTTTATATGTTATGGAAACATATATGTGAAGTGTATAAAGGTCTTACAAGTGGGTATATATACATACATACATATATATATACATACATACATATATATATATATATATATATATTAGTGAGGTTACTGCAACGTCTACGTCAACAGCAACCCGTGTTCGGAAACTTCCATCTCAAATTACTACAGCAGTTGATCACTCGCCATAACTTGGAAATTCAGCACGTATTCAGAGAGGCAAATATGCCAGCACATTACTTGGCTCAGCATGCAATGCTGTCGCCGTGCACTTCATTCTTTACATCCTCTAGCCTCCCATCAATGGTCCATGCCGCAGTCTCGTTGGACCTCACGTCAGCTACTTTGCGTAGGCGGTCAACATAACGTCTTCCAAATGGATTGGCACACTCGCTTTTTCTCTGCCTGTGCTCGATTGAGTGCAGGCAGGCAGGGTATGTTGACTGTCCTTTTTCAATTACTTATCATAGGCATTCGCATGGCTTACACACATATTGTTTTTCCATGTACATGGTTTATACTTGGCGAGGACGCTCGATCCATTTTTGTACATGCCGCGGTCAATGATACCACGGACACTCGCATTGATTGGCAATGGTGTACTGTTGCTTGCCTGTGCATTTCTCGGTGCAGGCAGCCTAGGTGAGCTCAACATCTTGTCGGTCTATTTTTTTGGGCTGGTTTGGCTTGGCATATGTGATGTATCTTTTGATTTTGCTGCTGCATGTGTTTTTGTGTGTCTACAATCTTGGATGATTGCTTTTCTCTGGAGCATCTCTCTGGCTGGGTACTCATTTCGCGCAACTGACTATGCCTTGAGGGACACGAACATGGTGCATTGGCGTTAGCGTTGGCTGCCTCCGATTGTCTTTCACAGGGATTGGCGTTTTCTGACACATCCTGCCATGTTTCCTAAAGGATCCAGGCAGGCTCGGTATGTCTGCTTCTCTATTGGCCTGCATTTCATATTTTATTCTCCTGTATCATAACTACCGTTTGGTGCCTGCTCTTTCATGTCTTGGATCATACCCGGCGCTGGCAAGGATGGTTTTTCCTCATTGGCAGATTTAATGAGCATTGACAAACCCACACCTTGGTTTTACTCGAATGGACTACTGGAGGTGGCACTATTGCGTCACAATTTCTACCATATCCGACATATGCACCAGCTTGCAGAATATAAACATTTGTACTCAGATTTCGATTCTATGCATTTCAATGATAGTCGTATAAATATGTACGCTTTTTCCTTCGCTAGGGTTTTATCCACATGGGTGGTTTTTCCTAGCAAGGTTTTAATGCGGCATATCGTATATGACTGGAGATATGTAATTCTTAGTTCGTTATTTCACTTATTCGCCTACTCTGAACTGATGTAATATGGTTTTCCTCCGCCATAAGTGAGGCTTTATGTTAATCAAATAAATGTTCTTATAAAAAAAAATATATTAGTGAGGTTGATCTCTCCTTTCATAACATATATGCATTGACTCGACAATCATGTTATGCTTGGGCATCCTCATTATCCGGAACGAAGCATGCAGAGAATCTCTCACATCTAATTGAGTCTGGTTTCTCACATATACTGAAGGTGTCTAGTGTTCAGATTATAAAGTGGATGCTTCCTCCGTCTGGCAAACTCAAGCTTAATGTGGATGCATCGGCTGGTACGCGATCAGCTTCGGCAGGAGCCATTCTATGCGATTCTCATGGACGTATGCTTGGAGCTCTTTCCTTTGCACTGTCTTGTTTGACACCACTACTGGCTGAGCTACAAGTTGTCTTATACAATCTCATTTTCTTTGGTACTAATCATCATAATATGTTGGTTGAAACCGATTGTCTTTCCATTAGCCAGTCCACACAGGAAATCATAGGATCTCACTCGGAAGACTTCCAACGCTTGCAACATTTCCTGTGTCTTACAGACAGTTCCTTGCACCATATTCATAGAGAAGCTAATATGGTAGCTCATCATCTAGCGCACCACTGCAGTATGTTCCCAATCACACAGCATTATACCAAACCCACTTCTCTGCCTCCTGCGGCTCGTGTCTTTTATTTCATTGATCAGACGACACCAGCTTTGCGTTTCTCATAATATGCGGGTTTCATACATTTTTGTCTTTCTTGCTCTATATCCCTGGACATTGCATGTATCTCGTGGATATAGGCAACAAGCGGTATGATGTTGTTAACATTTTTCATCACTTGTGATTATCATACATATGCGGCTTTCTTATGTTTATTCATTATTGGTTCATACTTTGTGTGTCGAGGCCACATGGAAGCACAACTACTACATGCGGATTACACAAACTATTCCTGCGCCTTTCTTATCGTCGCTTGTATTCAATTTTTAAATGCAGACGTCCCCGATATGATTTTGATTTTTGTGATTCATCTTGCCTATTATTCTCTTTATCAGATTCTTATGCAGTCTTCCTGCTTTACATTTCCTACTCATCAATGCGAGCACATATATGGAATGAGATATCACAGCTCACACAGGCGTTCGGACAACATGGAGGCGCTGACATGTACAGATATTAGAATACATTCTTTTCTTTCAATATTTCATATTGCACAGGCTATTTATACTTGTATGCTTTACTTTTCATTGATTTGGAAGAGTCACCCGCAGATTGAGGGCTCTTATGTAACCACGGTATTCATCCTGAGGGCTAAATATTAATAAAATATCGGACGGTACCGCCCGTCTTTCACTAAAAAAAGATAAATGGTTGGGTACATGTTTATGGATAGAAAACAATATAAAATATAGTATGATATGAAATACGGTTACTTTATATATATATTACATGAAATGTGAAGTTATAAATGAAAGTATAATAAACTAGGGTTTGAACCATCTTGGGCAAATATATATATATATATATATATATATATATATATACGGGTTATAAATATATTTGGACAAGAAATAAATCAATTGTTGTATGCTTATAAAGATAAGAGATAGAAAATAAGGTATGATAAACGACATGGTTACTTTTATGTAGATTTATACGAAAATATGAAAGAATATAAAATAGTATAGGAAATTAGGGTTTTTGGATCTTTATGTTAAGTAGAAGATGGATATTTCATACCTTAAGATGTAGATTAAGAGTGATACAGTAAGCTTAAAGGGTATGATGATAAAAGCACTATTGGAATATTTATACATGTGATATGAAATAGAAATAGAGTCATTTGCATACATGTTGCATCTTATAAATGTTTTTGAAAAGTTCATTGTCGGATATATCATGTTATGTTATTGTATTTATATGTTCAGTTGGTGCGCTGTCATGGCTTCTGAACCGAATGGTTGATGTCATGGGGCATATAGAATGTTATTGGTTGGAGCGCCGCATGATATCGGAACCGAAGAGGGGTGATGTCATGCGAATACCGGCTTGTGTGTATTTTTTGTTGACGGACAAAGGATCACTGGCATACCGATTTGTCGTTACCGTTTCATAGTTACCGGATGAAAAAGGACATGTTTACAGAAAAGTTATGTTTTGAAATGTTACAGAGAAATGAATTTTGTTGCATGATTTACAGTACATGTTGACATCGTTATAAAGATACCGCATAGTATGGCTTTGCATTTACATGACTCGTACACGGACTTATGTTACTTGGATGATAAGACTTAGGCTGATGTTATCTTAGATTCTGATTGAAATCCTAAAAGTGGATATAAATAGCAGCATTTTTATAAGAACTTGACAGTATAGAGGAATACGGGACAAAGATATACGTGTTATTTGCGATTCATTTACTTTTATGTTATTTCCTTTGTTGCAACTGGAGACGTGCCTTATTATGTTCAATATTATGATTACCATTACTTATTTACTTCGTCTTCACGTGCATGATCCACATGACTTATCTAGTATGACTACTTGCTGGGCGATTACGTTTTATCGCTCATACTTCCCTTATCACTTTACAGATAACAGGTACCACTATACCAGCTTGTTACGGACATGCCAGATAGACTACCGATAGTGACAAAGTGTACTGAGAGATTAGCCTTGTGGGTGTTAGGCTTTGGTTCATGATGTATTTTAGAAGACTTCAGTATCTTGTATATTATGACTTGTACAAAGTTATGATATGATGTATTGCATGTCGATTACGATTTGTTTATATTATGTTGCTTCTGTTTATCGATTCATTATTCGTGTTGACATGCACATGTATAGTATCGATGCCTTGTACTCCTCGTAGTAGAGTACGGCGGGTGTACCATGCCGGAACCCTAGTTTCGGGCGGGGTGCTACTGTTTAAGTATATAGTAAGTGCATAAGCAATGAACTATAAGAGTATGATGAATTGGGGTTATTGAATAGTATATTATATTGAATGGATTAGAAGGATCATTTGCATACATGTTACGTTTCAAAGTGTTTTGAAAAGTTCACCCTTGCATACAGAATCATATGTCAGATATCTTATGACATTTTATCGTAACGTTATCGACTATCAAGAGGCTGCATAATACCATGTCCGATGTGGTTGGTATTATGGGCGTATCGCATTGTTATTGATGACTGGATGCCGTCACGATATTGGAATCCAAGGGGATTGATATCGTGGTCATATCGTATTGTTTCTTATCGGCTTGTGTGTATCTCTTGTCGACGGACAAGGAATCACAGGCATATCGATCTGTCTTTAGTTTATGTACATTATGATGTAAGTGTTGGACCGTGCACCTGCAATAAACACCACTAGAGGGGGGTGAATAGTGGTTAGCGGAAATTACACTACAACCCTTTGTTAAAGTCCCCTTTGAAAACAGAATCTGAGACCACCTCAGATTCAGAACCCGTTTTTGAAAAATTCACAAATAAATTTACATAACTCCAAAAATCGTGAAACTTTCCAGAATTGCACTTCAATGTGTTATCAAGACTCTGTCCAAAAATCAGATACAAATAAGATCGTTTGGACCTTCAAACAAATAAAAAGATTCAGATGGTCAAACAGGACAGAATTGGACAGAATGTTGCTGATTTTGCAAAATGTATTTCTCTTTGAATACTTGACCAAAAAGATTAATCTTTATATCAAAACACTCCTTAGAAAGTCTAGTTAATGTTTCCAAAACGCCCTGACCTCAAACAATTATGGATAAATACAGAATTCAAGTTTTCTCAAAACTGGTCAGATTGCAGCCAGATTGGAGCAGTTATCTTGCAATGACTGAGAGACTAACTTTCCCTTGCTCAAATCAAGTGATTCTTGTTGCAAATGAAAACTAACAGTCTGAAGTATAACTTCACCAAAAATCACGAATTTTGAAAGTGTTTACCTATTTTTTCAAAACGTGAAAAGTTGTGTGAAATCTGTAGTGAAAAAGGGCAGAAAACAGAAAAATGTAAAGAAGACAAGAACACCAAGAATTTATCCTGGTTCGGTCAGTGTGACCTACTCCAGTCCCAAGGAACACCTTTCCTTGGATTTCACTATGGTATGAACCAAATTACAGCAAGAACCAAGCTTGATCCTTGGGTTAAACACTAACCCTATTCAAGACTTGGATGAACACCTTTATGCAACTCTTGGTTGCAACACCTCTATCACCTATTGATGTAGCCTTATAGATTTGGCTAATCAATCTTACAAATAAGACACAAGAAGGTGTGTATAGTGTAGCTGGACAACAACTAGAAATGGAACACCTTAGCTACACAAAGTATGAACGAAAATATGAAAAGAGAATAGCAAGACAACAATCTTCAATTTTTTCTTTCAAGTGTGTGTCTTCTCTTCTTCACCTTGCCTTCTATTTATAGAGTGAATTGATGGCATATTCCCTCCAACTTTTAGACCATGTGATGGCTGAGAATTTTGAATTAAAACACCTCCATAATCATCTCCAACAATCTTGTCTCCATTACATTCAAATTTGAAATTTCAAGTTGGCAACTTTTGCCAACTAGCTTGCTTTTGGTTTGTCTTCTTGTCTCCAACTCATAAAATGAGAAAAACATCATCTCCACCTGTATAATCACGTTTTGGAGGCTGTGTATATGTATACAAACTCAGATTTTTGAGGAGAAATCAACAAATAATAGTTGACAAGGTTATGTCAACATATAATATCAAAATTCCCATTTCTTCTTGACATATTGTGATGAATCTTGCACCAAGGACACCTTGTAATATCTGAAAGATGATGATTAAGAACCTCCAATAACATATATATAAGAGTCTTCAAGAGAAAATAGAACGTGACATCGAATACCGTCACATATCCCGCTACTGTCGATAAAATCATCAAATGAGAGAATAAAATAGAAAACCACCAAATAATCTTCACGTATATACTAAATGAACTCCAGAATGAATATAATAAGATACTCAAGAGATTCCTTGAGTAAAAATACAGAAACTGTCTTCGGGGGTAAAATGACCAAAATGCCCCTAGTGAGATAAAACTCCAGAAATGACCCCGATGGTCAGAATTAAATATAATAACACCTTCTTGATAATAAATAAGATGATAATATCTTCTTGAATCATATTCACCATGTCGAGTACCTACAAAACACAAAATACCACTTTTGCCCTTTTTGGTAAGTTGTAGAAACTTCGAGGGCATATTAGTCACAAGATATTATCATCATAAAAATCACATAATCACAACATGATAAACATATATAAATCATGTAAAAATAAAAACAACTATTTTATCACATTTTAGAAAAATATTTCTAACAACCCTAGACATCGTGTCATTTTTCTTCACTTATTCAACTCTTTCATTTATAACACCATATGTGATATTTTTAAGTATTCATCACTTAAAATCATGACTTTGAAAATTATCCAAACATATTTCTTAACATTCTCCCCCTTTTGGATGATTTTCAAAATAACCTAACATGATTTTAATGTCACAACTTATAACCAAAAGTTTAACCAAATGTTTTCAACTATGTTTTCAACTTTTAAAATAGTATGCCGCTCCCCCGCAACTCATACTCTCCCCCTTAACCTATGCTCCAAAATTTATACAAATAAAAACTTAGCATATGATTCATCATGACTTACCTAAAACATGACTTACTAACTAAAATCATGTTCTTATTCTATCTCCCCCTTTATTTTGCAAATCATGCAAAAGATAGAACTATACAATGGTATCGTAAGTCATCATTCCTAATTTGGCTCGTAAGTTTTCAAAAGTGGCTTGATTAAGGGGTTTGGTGAAGATGTCAGCGATTTGATGATCAGTTCTTATGTGGTTTATCACTATATCCTCATTTTGAACATGATCACGAAGAAAGTGATATCGCACCTCAATGTGTTTGGCCTTAGAATGAAGCACCGGATTCCGTGAAAGATTGATTGCACTTGTGTTATCGCATAAAATTGGAATCTTATTCATTTTAATGCCAAAATCACTAAGTTGCTGTTTAAGCCAAAGTATTTGGGTAGTACATAAACTCAAAGCGATATACTCGGCTTCAGTGGTAGAAAGAGCTACACTAGCTTGCTTTTTAGAAAACCAAGAAATCAAGTTGGTTCCTATGAATTGACAAGTACCGCTAGTGGATTTTCTATCTAATTTGCAACCACCATAATCAGCATCACTATATGCGTGTAATTCCAACTTAGCGTTTCTATCATACCACAGTCCTAAGTGAGGTGTATGCTTAAGATATCTAAAGATCTTTTTAACTGCATTGTAATGTGATACCTTAGGACAAGATTGAAACCTAGCACACATACACACACTAAACATGATATCAGGTCTTGATGCAGTTAAGTATAATAGTGATCCAATCATAGACCTATAGAGTGTGTCATCAAAAGTTTTACCATTTTCATGCTTGTCTAGTTTGGTGCTAACACTCATGGGGGTAGGTGTTGGTTTTAATTCTTCAAAGCCAAACTTCTTAATCATATCATTGACATACTTAAGTTGGCTAATGTGAATTCCTTGAGGGGTTTGTTTGATTTGAAGTCCTAAGAAATAATTCAACTCTCCTACCATTGACACATTTCAAATTCTGACTTCATACATTCTTCGAAGTCTTTTACTAAGGTAGGGTTTGTTGAACCAAAGATTATATCATCTACATAGATTTGAACTATTAACAAATCATTATCTTTTCGTCTTAGAAATAATGTGTTGTCTATTGTTCCCCTTTGATAATTATTTGCAATAAGAAAGTTCGCAAATCTATCATACCAAGCTCTTGGAGCTTGTTTCAAACCATATAGAGCTTTCTTAAGCTTGTAAACATGGTTAGGATTCTTTGGATCTTCGAATCCAGGGGGTTGTTTGACAAACACCTCTTCTTGAATGTATCCACTCAAGAATGCACTCTTGACATCCATTTGGAAGAGCTTAATATTGCTTAGACTTGCAATCGCAAGTAACAATCTAATTGCTTCTAGTCGTGCAACGGGTGCAAAGATTTCTTTATAATCTATACCTTCTTGTTGATTATAACCTTGTGCGACTAGTCTAGCTTTATTTCTTGTGATGTTTCCTTGTTCATCCATTTTGTTTCTAAATATCCATTTTGTTCCTATTATAGATTTATTTTCTGGTTTAGTCACTAAGTCCCATACATTATTTCGGATAAATTGGTTTAACTCCTCATGCATGGCATCTATCCATGATAAATCGCCTAAGGCTTCCTTAATATTTTTAGGTTCTAAGTGTGATATTAAGATATGCCCTTCAGCTTGACTTATGTTTCTACGTGTTCTAACCCCAACACTTGGATCACCAATGATTAGCTCTTTAGGGTGTTTATGTTTATCTTCTAGAAGCCACCAATTCCTAAGTTGACTAGGTTCACCTTCTTCTAGTTTAAATGTTTCATTCGTGTGAACATTTTCATATACAATTGGAACATCCTGTAAGTTAGATAGATTATCTTCCAATTGTAAAATTTCTTGATTTATTTCACCTAAAGATTCATGCACATCTTGTTCAGGGGAAGTTGGCTCTAGATGATCATGAACAGGCTCAAGTAATATATCATCATCATCAAACATATTTTCAACATTATTCTCTTGTTTCTTTTATCACTTACATCAAAATATGCATTCTCATTGAATTTCACATGTATAGATTCAATTATTTTTCTAGATGCATGATTATAACACCTATATGCCTTTGAGTTAGTTGAATATCCAACAAATATGCATTCAATAGACTTTTGTTCAAATTTATCTAGATTATCTTTGGTATTAAGTACAAAACATTTACACCCAAATACTCTAAGATAATCTACCTTAGGTTGTCTATTATTCAATAACTCATATGGTGTTTTATTTAATTTCTTTCTAATAGAAAGCCTATTTATTATATAACATGCACAACTAACAGCTTCAGCCCACAAATATCTAAGTACTTTGTTTTCACACAACATAGTTCTAGCTATTTCTTGTAGTGTTCTATTTTTACGTTCAACAACTCCATTGAGTTGTGGTGTTCTTGGTGGTGAGAATTCATGTTTTATTCCATGTAATTCACAAAACTTAATTATATCTTTGTTTTTAAATTCTCCACCTCTATCACTTCTAATTCTTTTAACATTTTCTTCATAAAGATTTTCAAGTTGCTTAATAAGATTTTCGATTACCAATGGAGCATCGTCTTTGTGTGTTAAGAACAATGTACATGTGTATCGTGAGTAATCATCTACTATGACACACACATAGTAGTGTCCACCTAGACTTCTTGTCCTACTTGGACCAAATAAGTCTAAGTGAAGCAGTTCTAGTACATGACTAGTACTCACTTCATGTTTTGATTTCATTGTCTCTTTTATATGTTTTCCTTTAATACATGTTTCACATAATTGAAAATTATGTAAGTCTAACTTAGGCATTCCTCTAATTAGATTCTTCTTAGATAATCTTTCTATGGTTGAAACTCCTATATGGCCTAGTCGTCTATGACATAAGTTCACATCTAAGTCATGTGATACTAAACACTTAATCCTAGCATTTAATATGTTATTTAGTGATAGTGTGTAAATGTTACCATCCCTATTTCCTTTTAGTACAATTTCTCCTTTTTCATTTATTATATCACAACAATTAGGAAGAAAAGAGACATGATAACCAGAATCTATAAGTTGCAAAATACTTAATAAATTGTAAGAAAGATTGCTTACTAACAACACATTTCGTATTTGAAATGTGTTAGGGTCCCCAATTGTTCCTTTTCCAATAACCTTGCCTTGGTTGTTGTCACCGAATGTCACCTTTCCTCCATTATCGATTTGTTCCAGTTCGGTGAATAGTTTGGGGTTGCCCGTCATGTGCCTTGAACACCCACTATCTAAAAACCACTTGGTTTTTAGATTCTTTGACTTTGCCTCCTTCTTGTACTCTTTACAATTTTCCTACAATGGAGACAAAGTTTTAGATACCCTTTACTTGGGTCCTTGAATGTTAAAGGTTCCATCCTTGTTTATATACCTTTTGGGTATCCAAACTTGGATGTACCTTTTGGGTACATATTCGGCTTTTTCATAAGTTGAATAACGAGGATTAACATGTATTTGACGATTCTATTTAAAAGATGTTACATTGTCATACATATTATATATTGGTTTATATGCATCATATTTTGGCCAACTATGATAATGAGTATGAGGCATATGATTTTGTTTCTTGAATGGCGCCATGT
This sequence comes from Eustoma russellianum, assembly GCA_036186865.1. Lineage (NCBI taxonomy): Eukaryota > Viridiplantae > Streptophyta > Magnoliopsida > Gentianales > Gentianaceae > Eustoma > Eustoma russellianum. The sequence continues at coordinate 5,436,844 of AP025069.1, read as the reverse complement.
ATGTATAATCATATGATGTATGTGAATTCCTATAAGTCTTATAAGGAGGATATGTATGTTGCCTATATTTAGGTTTATATGTATTATAATAAGTTGGATGCATTTGATTTTGCTTAGATACATTTTTATACATATATGCATAATTTTTATGTGATCTAGATGAAAAGTTTTGCCTTTATGCTTTTGGAGATGCATGTTGTATTTTTACCTTAGAATGAGTAGAGGAAGGAGTAGGCAAAATATGTACATTTGACTTAGTTGTACTATATGGCAATTTAGACTTAGATGAAATAAAATTAGTCTTTTTGTCTAACTTGTCATTTTCTTCTATATAGCCTAACCCCTTTTTATCATTTCCATATTTTTGTGACGAAATTAAAGTATCTAACATATTGGTTCCAGACTTAAATTGTTTCAACATTTTTTCTAAATCTATTTTAGATGTAGTAAGTCGTGCTATTTCTTTTTCACAATTAACTAATTAGTTTTTAATATATTATTTTCAGTTTTCAATGTATTTTCATTTTTCCTATGTGACTCAATTTTAATCTTAAGAGAATCAAGAGTATTAGTAGACTCTTGTTTAAAAGATTCTAACTGATCAGAAAATTCCAAGTTGGACGTCTTCAACTTATCATTTTCTTCAGTTAGTTTCTTTTTCTCTTTAGATAGCCTTTTACAGTGAGCATGCATCTTTAAGAATTCTTCATACATTTCATCAAATGACATTTCGTTATCAGAATCTATATCAGCAGAAGATATTACCTCGTTGGATACGAAGCAGACTTGAGCTTCTTCATTTTCTGATTCTGAGTCAGATGAGTCGCTCCATGTGCTCGCCTTCATTGCTCGTTTGCCTTTTCTTACATTTGGCTCCTTTGTTTTGGACCATTGAGGCTCCTTGTCTTTGACTTGCTTATTATTGTTATTATTATTTTTCTTTTCCGGACAATCGTAAGAAATGTGTCCTTTTTGACCACATTCATAGCATTTTAATTCTCTATTATTCCACTTGTTATTATTAAAATTATTTTTCTTTGGTTGAGAAGAGGATGAAGAAGACTGTTGTCTATTTCGATTAGGCCGTTTGAAAAACTTTCTAAGTTTTCTAGCTATTAATATTAAATCATCATCTAATTCACTATCACTATTACTTCCATCATTATTTCTATGAGATGACTCAGATGATTTGAAAGCAACGGACTTACTTGACATCTTTGATAATTCAGATTTTCGTTGATTCAATTTTACCTCGTATACTTTGAGTGATCCTATTAATTCATCCATCTTAGTAATTGACTTTATTTCTTCGATTGCCGTCACCTTTGGATCCCATTCAGCAGGAAGACTTCGCAACACCTTTTGAACCTTCTCATTGTTTGTAAAAGATTTACCTAAAGCTTCAAGTGCATTGAAGATGTTCGTAATTCTCAAATCCATAGATGTTATGGATTCGTTTGGCAACATTTTGAAAGATTCAAGTTCAGTCATAAGCATGTTTATCTTCGACTCTTTTACACCACTTGTTCCTTCATGTTTTAACACTAAAGACTTCCACATATCATGAGCACTAGTACAATTCGATACATAACCTGCTTCAGAAACACTAAGTCCATTCAAAAGTAATTGCATTGCTTTGGCATTCATAGACATTTTCTTTTTATCTTCAGTTGACCATTCACTTTTATATTTCTCTACTTCTTGTGTAACTTCATTAACTTTTTCAATTTTCGTTGGAATGTACGGCCCATCTTCAACTATAGACCATAAATCAATGTCTATAGCCATCAAGAATAGCCTCATCCTAAGTTTCCAATGAACAAAATTATTACCGTCAAAAAGAGGAGGGCGTTGGGTAGACATACCTTCCATTTCACCTTTGTGAGAAACAATAGCCATAATATGTACCTTGGATTTGAGACAAGTAGTATATAATGAATCGTTGTTTCTTGGCCTTGTATGGTGTTGAATCTTGCTTCTTTTGAGTGGTGTTGGTCTGACTCTGATACCAAATGTTGGACCGTGCACCTGCAATAAACACCACTAGAGGGGGGGTGAATAGTGGTTAGCGGAAATTACACTACAACCCTTTGTTAAAATCCCCTTTGAAAACAGAATCTGAGACCACCTCAGATTCAGAACCCGTTTTTGAAAAATTCACAAATAAATGTACACAACTCCAAAAATCGTGAAACTTTCCAGAATTGCACTTCAATGTGTTAGCAAGACTCTGTCCAAAAATCAGATACAAATAAGATCGTTTGGACCTTCAAACAAATAAAAAGATTCAGATGGTCAAACAGGACAGAATTGGACAGAATGTTGCTGATTTTGCAAAATGTATTTCTCTTTGAATACTTGACCAAAAAGATTAATCTTTATATCAAAACACTCCTTAGAAAGTCTAGTTAATGTTTCCAAAACGCCCTGACCTCAAACAATTATGGATAAATACAGAATTCAAGTTTTCTCAAAACTGGTCAGATTGCAGCCAGATTGGAGCAGTTATCTTGCAATGACTGAGAGACTAACTTTCCCTTGCTCAAATCAAGTGATTCTTGTTGCAAATGAAAACTAACAGTCTGAAGTATAACTTCACCAAAAATCACGAATTTTGAAAGTGTTTACCTATTTTTTCAAAACGTGAAAAGTTGTGTGAAATCTGTAGTGAAAAAGGGCAGAAAACAGAAAAATGTAAAGAAGACAAGAACACCAAGAATTTATCCTGGTTCGGTCAGTGTGACCTACTCCAGTCCCAAGGAACACCTTTCCTTGGATTTCACTATGGTATGAACCAAATTACAGCAAGAACCAAGCTTGATCCTTGGGTTAAACACTAACCCTATTCAAGACTTGGATGACCACCTTTATGCAACTCTTGGTTGCAACACCTCTATCACCTATTGATGTAGCCTTATAGATTTGGCTAATCAATCTTACAAATAAGACACAAGAAGGTGTGTATAGTGTAGCTGGACAACAACTAGAAATGGAACACCTTAGCTACACAAAGTATGAACGAAAATATGAAAAGAGAATAGCAAGACAACAATCTTCAATTTTTGCTTTCAAGTGTGTGTCTTCTCTTCTTCACCTTGCCTTCTATTTATAGAGTGAATTGATGGCATATTCCCTCCAACTTTTAGACCATGTGATGGCTGAGAATTTTGAATTAAAACACTTCCATAATCATCTCCAACAATCTTGTCTCCATTACATTCAAATTTGAAATTTCAAGTTGGCAACTTTTGCCAACTAGTTTGCTTTTGGTTTGTCTTCTTGTCTCCAACTCATAAAATGAGAAAAACATCATCTCCACCTGTATAATCACGTTTTGGAGGCTGTGTATATGTATACCAACTCAGATTTTTGAGGAGAAATCAACAAATAATAGTTGACAAGGTTATGTCAACATATAATATCAAAATTCCCATTTTTTCTTGACATATTGTGATGAATCTTGCACCAAGGACACCTTGTAATCTCTGAAAGATGATGATTAAGAACCTCCAATAACATATATATAAGAGTCTTCAAGAGAAAATAGAACGTGACATCGAATACCGTCACATATCCCGCTACTGTCGATAAAATCATCAAATGAGAGAATAAAATAGAAAACCACCAAATAATCTTCAAGAATATACTAAATGAACTCCAGAATGAATATAATAAGATACTCAAGAGATTCCTTGAGTAAAAATACCGAAACTGTCTTCGGGGGTAAAATGACCAAAATGCCCCTAGTGAGATAAAACTCCAGAAATGACCCCGATGGTCAGAATTAAATATAATAACACCTTCTTGATAATAAATAAGATGATAATATCTTCTTGAATCATATTCACCATGTCGAGTACCTACAAAACTTAAAATACCACTTTTACCCTTTTTGGTAAGTTGTAGAAACTTCGAGGGCATATTAGTCACAAGATATTATCATCATAAAAATCACATAATCACAACATGATAAACATATATAAATCATGTAAAAATAAAAACAACTATTTTATCACATTTTAGAAAAATATTTCTAACAACCCTAGACATCGTGTCATTTTCCTTCACTTATTCAACTCTTTCATTTATAACACCATATGTGATATTTTTAAGTATTCATCACTTAAAATCATGACTTTGAAAATTATCCAAACATATTTCTCAACAGTAAGACCATGGTGATTCATCGGGATTCATATTTGGTACATGTGACTATATGAGGATACTCTGTCACTATACGATATCATTTGCATCCAAGGTAAAGTGCTACAGCCATCATATGACATGACATCAGTTTTAATCTATCGTTATCGTTATGGATGTTTTATGACATCACTTTTGGTTTATAGTTCATTGTTATCGAATTTTATGGCATTTTTCAAAAGACATCGCATCATATTATTATCGCATTTACATGACTTATATAAGGACTTGATGTATATAGGTGATGAGACTAAGTATGATAACATCGTAGACTTAGATTGAGAATCTAAGTATTTATATATTGACAGAGACATTCTCTAGAGAGATGATCGTATCGTACGCTATCTGGATAAAAAATATACGTGTCATATGTTAAATCTTTATCGTGACGTTATGCTCTTCATTTTAAACTGGAGACGCAATTCGTTATAATCTTAAATATGCTGTATTACTTTCTTACCCCGTCTCCCCATGCATGATCCACATGACGTATCTAGTAGGACTACTTGCTGGGCGATTATATTTTATCGCTCATACTTGCCTTATCACTATTTGCAGAGAACAGGTATCACTCATGGGTTATCGAGATTGATTACAGATAGATACTGATATAGACGCAGTACACCACGAGATTATTTTTGAAGATGTTAGCTATTTGATGATGATGTATTCAGAGGGTTCAGGGATTAATATAGTATAATTTTTACAGATTGTAATGTAAAGTAATGCATGTCGATTATATTATGTTTATGTTATGTTTCTTCCGCTTATCGATTCATTATTCATGTCGCCATGCACATGTATAGTATCGACGCCTTATACTTCTCGTAGTAGAGTACGAAGGAAACATCGGGCCGGAATCCTAGTTTCTTATGGGGCGCTACAGCAGGTAAGTTTCAGGTCCTACCCGATTTGTACACCAAACCAGCCAAGGCTATACTCATACTCACTAGAAGCATGTCAGGTTCATGTCGTGTTTCCATGTCGTATCTTAGACTGCTGCCCCTAGGAGAAAAGAATTTATGTTGGCTATATGTCCAATCCAATATAAACTAGTGGAAATTTTTTATTTCATTTTTGGAGCCAAATTAAGGGTATGTTCTCTTTCAAACTTTTGTTTCTATTTTTAATTTTTGATTTTGACGATGTAAAATAAATTATCAAAACATATAACATGATATATTTAATATAGTTGACCCAAAAAATTCTTCTGTTACGTCATAACGATTCCAATACCGTAAACGTACTTACATTAGCGTGTGAACCCTATTCCTTTAAAATGTTGACACAATAGCGGATTAGATAACAAACTTTTCCAATTGTACGATAAAACTCAAATGAAACAAATTTGTAACAACTTAAGCTATTAGGGTAAATTAAATCAAAAAGAAAATACATGACACAATAATTTTGTACAACTTAAATAAAAGAAAAACAATATACATACATGAAAGAAAAAGAAAAGAAAAAGAAAAAGAAAGGTGTAGGCAACTGCTATAATAATATATTATATAAATGTAATTTTGTCATAAACCCCATTCCCCAACCCATGCTTGTCAGAGTTTGTCCCCAACCCGATCGCACCACCCATGCTTGGCCGGCCACCCTTAAGGAAAAAGAGGAGTTTTTCCTCTTTCTTCATCCCTTCAAACCAATCATCTTACAACCTTATACACTCCCCTCTCTCCTCTAAGAAAATCCAAGACTCCAAACACTCTTTTCCTATGCACCTTGGCCGAATTTATCATCAACAATAAGTAGGAGTTTTCTTCATTTCTTCATCTCACAAACACATCCAAAACCAAGTTTCAAAAATCCTCCATCATCCTAGTGTGGTTCAAGAAAAGTATCGGGTCTAGAATCAAAGAAGAACAAGGTAAGAACTTTATGAAGCTTAAGTTAAATTCTTCCATCTAATTAGTTTCATAAGTTGCTCACTAACCCCTCATTTTTTACTCCAAAACTGTGCCTATCTAGGAAGGAAGGAATAAGAATTTTCTTTCAAACCAAGTGAAGGAATTACCATCTTAAGTGTAAGAAAAGTGAACTAAGGCAAGTACTCTTCCTAGATTCTTCATGGATTTCAAAAGATTAATTATTTATGTTAATATTAAAATTGGATCATCATGAAGTTTGTTCAATTTTTTACCATAAAAAACATGGAAAATATATGTTTCCAAGTGATTTACATATATATATGCACAATATATATATATATATGTGTGTGTGTGTGTGTGTGTGTGTGTTTGGCCACCCCCTTAAAATACATAACATTTATGAAGAATTGAAATAAAAAAGATTTACATAAGGTATATGAAGAAAATAAAGAAAAGAAGTGAAGACATATGTAAAGTTAAGAAAGTGTATAAATATTACAACTTTGGTATGTTGGCTTATGTATTTTATAGAGATGATCATCAAGTATACATTTTCTATGTGTTTTTAGTTTTCATATGTTCAAAAATCATGCCTTTAACATGTTTATGTATGCATCATAAACATGACTTACATACATGGCCTCAATGGTTGTTTGATGATCATCATCTTCATGTATATAAAATATATATAACACGGCCAATGGCCCATTTGGGTACTTCACTTGAGCTTCATCATTTCCATCTTCAAGATGTGTATTTAGATTATGATTATGGCTCAAAAAGTACACTTTTTATGATTTTTATCATGTTTACGTTTATGTGTTTTCCTTGTGTCATAACATTAGAAATGAATAAAATGAAGGAAGACAATATGTACATGTTTATTATAAAAATGTATAACATATAACATGTATATATAAAAAGGAAGAAAAATGAGATTCAAAATGTATAATAAGTAGTATAAAATTCGGCCAAATGGACTTAGTGTAATAAAATGAAAGGTGACATATTAAAGAAGTATATGTGAATATAGATATACCTATATACACGGCCATTAGGGTAATAATGGCATAAATTACTTGATATAGCTTATATATACATATAAATGTATTATTATGGAGAATATTATATATATATATATATATATATATATATATATATATATATATATATATATATATATATATATATATATATATATATATATATATATATATATGCACACACTATAGGCAGACGGCCTAAGGCCAATTAAATGACCAAAATGTTTCAATTTACATGTTGTGTAAATTTATATGTAAAATGTATAATAATGAATAAAGTATGATATAAGTTATGTATTTTAGGAGATATGTTCAAAGAAGTAGGAATTAAGTGTTTTAACAACATAAGTGTTGGAATATGAATTGTATATGAAAAATACAAATTAAGAAAGTGGTGTTGGATGAAAAATTATGAAAAGTGGGATGTTTTGGGATGACATGGTTGAATGGTCACATTTGGGGGTAAAAGCGGTATTTCTTTAAGTTATGATATGTATGATGTAAATAAATAAGTGATGTTATAAGTTGTAGTATGACCAAAATACCCTCATATGACGGAGTCTCATGTTGCAAGAAATTAAGGTTTGAAAAGTTATGATATCGCATCGCATATTTTAAAAATTTTATAAGCATTATGAATAATAAACATGAGACGGATGATTCCAATAACACACGTTATGGTATGTTATGATCATGTTATCTTATGCCATGTTGTATCGTTGTCCTGACATCGGGACCAGAGTGGTAGGTATCAAGGGCCCATGTTTACATTATGACTAAGTGTAACACCGGGTCTGTGACACGAGTTCTTAGTCATAAGGCGTCACCGTTAGCACATGTACATATGTTTATGATGTTTACGTCGTACATGTACTATATATGGAATCATTGGGTATGTCGTGTGTTATTATTCTTATTAACAGTGCTATAGTCACTGATGAAAATGTTATGTCTTCATGTTATGAAAAGGTCATGTTATGCACGTTATGAAAATCAAGTCATGTTTATAAAAAGTCATTTTATGAAAAATCATGTTATGAAAAGTCATGTCTTTTACATCATGTCATGATCATGTTACCTTAGATTATGGTTAGAATATCCGTAAGTTATGATTCACTTAAGTTGATTAAGTAAGACGATGTATGAAGATGTAATGGCTATAAGTTGTGACCTTAGTATGATTGGATTAGAATGTAAATATGGACAGATATGCTAGGGATGGATTGAAGAAGAAAGTTATGATTTCTACGGTATGATGTAAATTCTTATGTTCTGTTTCATTCTTGTATCATGTCCCCTTTTTTTGTAAACGGAGGTGCGAATTATTTATGTTCGTTATTATGATATTATTATCTGTCACCCCGTCTCCCCATGCATGATCCACATGACGTATCTAGTATGACTACTTGCTGGTGATTAATGTTGGCTATCGCTCATACTTGTCTTATCACATCACAGAGGACAGGAACCCTATGTCTCGTTCATTGAGGAAGAACTCCGGCTAGAGTACCCGTGAGCTGAGATGTAGGCCGAAGCTATGTATTTGATATGTTGGGCTTTATTTTATTGTGGTGTACTTAGACTTCTTAAGACATTGTACTTCATGATCTATACGCACCTAGACGATTTGTATTATTATGCATGTCGTAAGTTTATCTTTATTTTGCTTCCGGTATTTCAATTTACGATTCATGTCGACATACACATGTATTGTATCGACGCCTTGTACTACACGTAGTAGAGTACGGCGGGTGCACCGTACCGAAATCCTAGTTCCGGGCGGGACGCTACAATACTTGTTTTGGCCATCGTAACTTGCTCTTCAATGCAACATAATTAGTTCTTATAAATAACATTATTATTTTACACAAAAAGTGTTTTTTTTTCATGGTAAAAAGTATAAATGTAAAAAACGTGTATGACAATTGTGCAGAATCAAAAATTTAAAAAAAAAAGTGTTGAAAAGAACTAACCCTAAATTATTGAGTAAAAAAATTTAAGGTATTACTTTTTGTTGATGAAATGAATGCTATACCATCCAAGAGTATATGAAACAAGCATTTGAAAATAAAAATACAATTTTTAACTAAATTCGTGGAACGTAATTTCTGAACAGAATCTTGGAACAAACGTTTGAATAAATTTACCTACGACAACGAAGAAGCAAGAAAAATTCCAATTCTAGTGTCGCAGTCGAATCAACCTGACCACCGTATATATTGGCAGCAGAGTGAAAACTTTCCAAGGTTTGCTGACAAGAAAGAAGCAGCATCTAATTTATTTTTATTTTTGGCTTTTTTGGAGCACAAAATAATCAATATTCTAAATTACATAGTTGATTTTTATCTGTCAATCCTCAATACACAACATATTTTAATGTTCAATGGGGATAGGATCTTCTCACCCTCAATCCCCTCACCCCACTCATGACCACGCCACACGTGACAGTTATGTTCAATGGGGATAGGATCTTCTCACCCTCAATCCCCTCACCCCACTCATGACCACGCGACACGTGGCAGCAGGGTGGGGTGGTGAGGCTAGATACGGGTGACACTCATCTAGCATCACCACCTTCCTTTGCTGCCACGTGTTGTGCGGTGACGCGTGGGATGAGAGAAAATGGGTGAGGGAATCCTATCCCGTTGACTGGCGTATGCAAACGGTACAAGCAACACCAACACAAACAGCATAAACAGACAGATGTTGAAGCCCATAAATAATTTTAGACATGAAAAATCTGGAAAATAATTTTTATTATGTTCAAAGATTCACAATTACAGATAACAGGAACCCACCTCCAGCTTTCTTTTCCTCTCGTTTTCTTCCAACAAAATTTATGTTTCATTATTGGCCTACATGTATCTAAGTGGGAGACTATAATTTACACGCATCTCTAGCACCCTTACTTCCCCGACATTGCATGTTGAACTATTTGTATTACTTTAATAAAGCTTAAATACATCAACAATAACAACAACATTACCCTATTGACTTAGAGCCTCTGTTTATGATGGAGTATGGAAGGGTTAGATGTACTTAATCATACCCATGTGTTGAAAAAAAAAGAGTTGTTTCCCGATGACCCATAATAAAAATTGCGAAGATGTGTCGATCAACTGCTACTTCACAATTTTATAGAATGAGTCATTATATATATACATATATATACACATGCATACACAATCACACCCACATATATATATATGTATGTGTATAGGATGAGATATTAGGTAAAGTTAGAAGGTGGAATCGGATATATTATGAAACAAGGCAACTTCATGTAAAGGCTCGATAACTCAAAATTACATTCAACCTTTAACTTTCACTTGTTGTTTTGTCCGGTTCTTGTATGCCTCTTAGTTTTGGTCGATTTGGACAAAGACGCAGCAGATAAAGTCCTTCGTACATGTAAACATTGCTGCAATTTACTTTTGGCTGTTAATTTCTAATCTTTGTTGCGTATATTTTTGAGATATTTTATCAACCAAATTGACATCGGTATTCGAGAGGAAAGGGTACAGAATTTCAAATAAACATGGCTTTCATTTGCTGATGAGATCTTAAATTTTAGGAAAAGATAATAAGCTTAGAAGCATAAAAGCATTACAGCTATAGTATGATTATGTACTCCAACAACAACAACAACATTACCCCATTGCCTTAGAGGCTCCCGCCTATGGCGGGGTATTGGAGTTGAATGTACGCAACCATACACATGTATTAGAAACACACAGAGGTTGTTTCTATGATTATGTACTCCTAGAAGGAAACAATTTACTATCAGTGCAATCTCTTTCTTTCTGTGAAAAAAAGGTTGCTTGGATAGAACTGGTCTAGTAAGTTTGAATGTGCGTTAGGTTGACTTCCACCGTAAAGGTAAATTTGTTCTAACCGAACTTGCTCCTGTTTTGTATCACATTTTCTAGGTCAGCTCTGCTCCTAGTAAAATTTTGAGCCTTCATGTTTCTTATTCTCAGACTGAGCATTGACGAAAAAGCTAGAGTAAGATAACTGAATGTAAGCCCAGAAGCTAATGCACACCAGCACATACAACCCAACATATGCTGCTTCTGAGTGCTTGATGCATGGATAAACATAATCACAGGCAAAAATGGGAGAGATGTAAGTTATCACCTGAGAATTTGGACGTAAATCCACTCTTTTCTGTCTACCTTTTCCACTACGTGTCATTCAAGCTCCACTATAAGGATAAACAGATGTGAGGATACTGGCACCTGGTCTCAGTCTTTCAAATGCTTGAGATCCAGAAGTGTTTTTCCATTCCATAAGGTGCATAATAACTCTTTAAATCTACGTGGAACATGATAATCTGACAGTTGAGGAAGCAAAGAACAAAACTTTCAGCTCCTCTAGGACGAACGAACGGTCCCTTGATGTGTATTATGGATGAGCTGTAATAAGTTCCACATAGAGTGAGAAGCTGAGGGCATTTTCATCAAACAACATTCCCAGTTTGGATTCTAAAACCGGACTGTATTTTCAACTGCTGGGTGGCCAAAGGCAGTCAAAAATAAGCCTTTTAGAATAGTTGTTGCGGTACAGGTTGGCTGCCATGTTACCATCCTCACTTGGTCTTTAATATAATTCTGTCTTATTTATGCTCACGTGGAGTTTCACCTTTCCAAGGATGGTCTATCGCACAATGTTTAGATGGACTACCAGTAATCTTTGCAAGAACAAATTCCAGCGCTAAAATGGTGAAACCTACTGCGATCTCTCACAATAATTTCTCGGTCAAAAATCTTTGCTGTTAGCTTAATAGCAAGGTGACAATCTGCACAAATTCTTAAGTTCTTTACCACTCGAATAGGGGTCCTTGGTGGTGTATTAATCAACATAAAGGCAACTGCAATCTTTTCACTATGGTAAGACAAAGCAGTCTCCTTTTCCTCATCCTCTATGTCCGAGTGCACATTAGCTGTATGAGGTACATAACCTTCCAATCTCAATAACCTGGTCATCTCAGCAAGCATTGCATAAATGTTTTCTGTTTGGGGATGCGTTCGATCTCCCATTATAAATTCATGGACACAGTCACCTAGTTCAACAAGACTGTGCCCTGGCATTTTCCTTACCCCATCATCTAGCATCAATCTCCTTACTTGATGAGCTTCTGACCAACGTCTTTCGGATGCATAAAGGTTCGAAAGAAGCACGTAATCCCCGGAATGGTTAGGCTCCATCATCTTAAGTTGATCTCTAGCAAACTCTCCTAAAGACAAATGCCCATGCATAGTGCATGCACCTAATAATGTCCTCCATATCACGGCATTGGGTGGAAAAGGCATTTTCTGCATGTATTCGTAAGCTTTTGCTACCAAACCAGCCCTGCCCAACAAATCAACCACGCAGCCATAATGTTCAATCTTGGGCACAATTCCAAACTCCTTCGTCATCCTATCAAAATAAGAAAAACCTTCATCAACCAAACCACAATGACTACAAGCATACAGCACCCCTACAAAAGTAATCTCTGTAGGCACCAATCTCTGTTCCTCCAACTCTTTGAAGAGCTCAAGTGCTTTTTCACCAAAACCATTGACAGCCAGACCAACAACCACGCAATTCCAAGATACCACAGTCCTATCATCCATCATATCAAACAGTTTTAATGCCTCCCTTGCGTTACCACATTTTGCATAAACATCCAACAACGAGTTAGACGCATGCAAGTTCTTATCCAACCCCACCTTCACCATGTAGACGTGAACCCTCCGTCCCAAAGCCAATGCCCCAAGCTCAGAACAAGCAGTCAACAAGCTAACCAAAGTGAACCCATCAGGTTTAACACCCTCGAAATCCATTTCCCTAAAAAGGTTTAACGTTTCATTAGGCCTACCATTTAAGGCATACCCATTAATCACAGAATTCCAAGCCACCAGGTTCCTTTCAGGCAGTGATCCAAACAACTTATGTGCACTCTCAGCCTGACCACAGGCTCCATAGAAATGAACCAAAGCATTCTGGACAAAGACTAATGAGTCAAAGCCATTTTTGATAACACCAGAATGGACCTTCTCACCGTCCCTCAAGGCAATCAACTTGGCAATGGCCTTAAGCAAAAAGGGATAAGTATGCGTGTCCGGCTGCACGCGTTTCACATTCATTTCTTGGTGAATTTCAATTGCTGGGCCAGGGTTTTCACTCTCAGCATAGCCTCTAATCATTGTATTACAAGTAAAAATGTTTGGGTCCACAATTTCGTCGAATACTTTGTGAGCATAAGACATTGGCCCCGAAAGTGAAACAAGAGTGAAGATCAAGTGCTTGCCCATATCTGAGCTGCTTAAAGAGACTCCATGCCGTATTGAAAAGGCATGAACTTGCCTTGCTTTGTACAGTGAGGAAGCACATGAATGCAAGAATGCAATACATTTTTTGAGAACGTATGATTTTGGTGTTGAGTTGAGATATTCTTGATTGACTTTCTGAGATGGATTGTTGAGCAGAAAAAAGGGGTCCGCTCGATTAGATTTAGCAAGATTTGAAGGTTCTAAATCTTCTGAATGAAGTTGCATAGCGGCTCATCCCTCTCCTGCTACAATTACAAAGACGACAAAAAGAACAGGAATCCAAGATCAAAGCAATGTCTGAAAAATGGATTCGTTTGGATCTTTGAATTGAATGAAGACGAGGGAAAATTACCCAATAGCCCTTGGATTTTTTACATTTTAAAATATATTTTATTTATTTTTTTCTTCTTTAATTTTTTTGGAGGGGATGATACGGCCAATGGACTTTTTACATTTTAAAATGTATTTATTTTTCTTTCTCCATTAAAATTTATTTTTATTTTAGTTTTTCTTCCTCCTTTAATTCAGAAATTATTATATTTTATCCTTGACGGGATAAATTATTCCCCAAAGTTCTTGCCGGTTGCTATCCAATTTAAAGTTTAATAGTTACATTCTTGTGCTTTAGACTAAAATAAAAACTAGATGTTCAAAGGTAACGAAGACCATAAGGAACATAAAGGTCGAATTTGAAATTAGGATGTAAAGACTTAGAAAATCTTATATTAGAAAAGAGTATAGTATAATAATATATAAGTATAATTAAACCTCTAAATATAAATAACGCTTAATTCTTCTCGAACCAGCAATAACGAGAAATCCTATTTAGTTAACATTCAATAGTACTTGTCGATAGTGACGTCGCCAGACCTGAACAAACCTCATAAATCCGAGTCGTTACAAAGAATATTACTTGTCTATAATGATGTCACTGGATCACGTTAAAACCGGAATTGATTGGGCTTCGAGTCATTACCAGGAGTATAGAGAAATATTTATTGAACTACATGGAGACCAAATGTAAAATATCTTTATTTTTATTGTAAGATTGTTCTATATTAATCTTCGGTGACAGTATGAGATACTTAAGCAATAACCCATTTTAGAATACGTTGTTTAATTTTTCGAATCTTTTCATCAATATTTTAAGTGTACGCCAAAAGTTGATAATCATGTTTCGAGATAGATAAAATATCTCAATTTCATTTAACCAAAAAGAGTTGCAATTCGAGCCAATAATTTAAGCATTTCACAGGATGAGTAATATTGACGCTATTGCTACTGTTAAAATGGGTTTTTATTTTATTTCTGGAAACACTAGCATTTATGAAAGATAGAATCACCTAATACAATCAAGCCCTTTGTCAACACTTGATTAGTATGTATGTTTAATGAATATAGTTTTTGATTATTCATAACTTGAAGAATTGTTATGCAGCCACTCAGAAGAAAATAAAATGTTAAAAGTGAATGTTTCGGCAGTAGTTGGTAAAGTTCACGAATATGCATAAAGTTGTTGATTGTTATAACGAATGTTGAGGCGTTGAGAAGCCGGACCTTGGAGCAACTGGTAAAGTTACTGTTTTGTGATCTTGATGTACAAAAAGTATATGGTAAGACTGTATACATTGGATCGCAAAGTGATGCGGCCCCTCTCTATAACCCGTACAAATATGAGAGTCTAGTGCACCAAGAACGCACTTTAATGTTTTGGCGGTAAGTATTCCAGTTTGAAATCTATATGTTGATTGGCTTTAGGAATGCATTAAAGGATACATATATATTTTTTAAAAAAAATTTGAGGAGGGGAATCGAACTCGAGACCCGGGAATGGGATAAACGCTACTCAACCACTAGACCTAAAGGTTTTTCGCATTAAAGGATTTTTTTTTAAAAAAATTGGAGAGGGAAGTCGAACTCGAGACCCGGGAATGGGATAAATGCTACTCAACCGCTATACCTAAAGGTTTTTCGCTATAAAGGATATATATATATATATATATATATATATATATATATATATATTACTTCTCATGTATTTATTTTAGAACTTGCTGTTTCTTTATATGTAGAAATTTTTAAATCATTTCTAGTCCTACTGGCAACTGGCTGATGTAGTAGGTGTATCTGCTACTACTTCATTAATAATTGAATTGCTATTATATAAGCTCTTTTCAATTCGAGATAATTGTTCTTTTATAGTCTTTTTAAATTCAGTTTTATATAGATATATATAGATATATATAAATGCTCTCCAACCCTGGTGACCAGCGGCAGCTGGCGGCCTAGAGCCGCCGTTTCTTACTCCCTTCTCCTCTACTCTCCGTGTAACGCCCCGGCCCGATACTGGTATCGGTACCAGTGCACCCGCCGTAGTCTACTATGAGAACTACGAAGCGTCAAAGCAGATCAAGCGTACATCATTCATGTCGTAAGATAAATCAGCGGAAACGTCGTAAAATTTAAAACTTCAACATCATTGATGTAACTAGAAAATACAACAGAAATAAAAGGTGTTCCATCAACTGTCTAACATATCCCCCAGTACAGCATAATAAACATCAAGTTTTCCAACTTAAAGAAAGTAACCAAGTATCTATCTACTTCCATGTCCATCATCCCATTGAGCCCACTCGTCATCGTCCTCGACGAATATCAGTTCATATTCTGTCTCACCTGAAAAGGAAATAGAGTATTTGTTCTTAGCAAAAATATCGCCAGCAAGTAACCCGTCTATACACCTTACGGGATCACACACGACGAGTCACCAGTGTATAAGTCATTGCCCAAAATAAGGTGCTCGGGTTAGCAAATAGCATCTTCATAAGAATTCCTCAAAGCAGATAAAACACATAAATGATACACGGATACGAGAACACACACATGTACTAAAAACAACATATCACGTAAGCAAGTCAAATCTTATGCTTCGTGTATCATGATGCATGTACTTCTTTAAAACCACACACAACACCCATGCATATGTCCTCTTTCATAAACATGTCATGCGTGTCATTTCACAAAACATTTCATAACTCTTCTTATCATATTCTTCGCGTAGCAGAACTTTTTACCCTGTGGGTGATCAGTCCACAGCAAACAGAACTTTATACCCCGTGCTGAAAGGTCCACGGCCCCATTACATACATCATATATCCGTGCTGATAGGTCCACGGTCCCATAAAATATTTTATACCCTGCTGTTGATTCACAGGTCACGCTTTTATACCCTGCTTTCGCAGGCGTGACTTTTATACCCTGCGATCAACCAGCAGCCATAGTTTGCCTTTCAAAAACTTTAAACTTCTCTTGTAAACACATGTTCTTTCGCAAAGCAATTCTCAAGTCAAATGCAAGTGCCCATGTCATGATGCAAGATGTTCATGCAACTTCGTATCAAACATGTAACATACACACATACATCATACATATCAAGTATACGGTCTTGCACCTCAAACACTCCACGTTCGTATCTTTCCAAGTCCGTTCGTCTTACTAATTCACTTGGGATTCAATCTTACTCTTACTTAGTCGAACTTACCATTCGATACCTCAATTACACCTCAAATACCCTTGCATTTTATGTTCACATGAAGTGTATAGAGTTACTACACATACATAGGGCGCCTAAAGGGTCAAAAAGACTTCCAGTATACTTCGAACGCCACATGAGGCGCCTAATGTGGACATGGGGCGCCTATACTAGGAGTTCGAAGTGTTCGGGGATGTGCCGTATACATCGAACGCCTACATGAAGCGCCTAATGTGACATGAAGCGCCTAATGTAGGTGTTCGAAGTGTACGGGGATGCTTTGGGACACATTGAACGCCTACATTAGGCGCCTAATGTGACTTGAAGCGCCTAATGTAGGTGTTCGAAGTGTTCTGGCGGTTCAGAACTGCAGTTTTTCTGCAGTAACTTCCTCCCATCACCTTTTCAACCCCTTTCATGTTCAACACCTCAAGATCAATCTTAGCACCTTGATTCATCATGCTTAACACACAACTATCATGATTTGATTCTTAAACATGCAAACTAGTATCCACTCTAAACCTTCTATCATCCACAAGCTTCTCTAGATATTTTCACACCTTCCAACACAACAAGTCTACAACCAAGCCAATATCCATCCTTCCCCCTTGCAAACAGTCTCAAAACAACTAAGGTGTAATTACCAAACTTACGAACTTATATCAAGACAATAAACACATTACGTACAGCACTCTTATGGGCATATTTAACAACGAAGAACACAACATAACCGTCTAAAATATTGGCCCAAAGAACATAGCTTTCCTCAATCAACAACAACACCAATTACATATAGTAAAGCATTTAACAAAAGCAAACCAAAGCTAATAATGTGTGATCCAAGTTTTTTCTTTGTAAGAACATAGGGCCTAAAGTGTCAAAATTTGCGTAAAGCGTATAGAAAGATTACTTGCCTTTGTTTCTAGTTAATCTCACGAATATACTGCAGAATTTCGGTAAAGATTGCACCTAGATTAGCCCTCTTCTTCTTCTCCTCTTCTTCTTCTTCTTCTCCTTTCTTCCCTTAGACGGTTTCTTCCTCTCCTTTTTGGTCTCCTAACCTGCGGCTAATGGGTGGGAAGTTATACAAATGTTGTGTAACTTCCCCCCACATGTAGTTGGCAAAGTTTGGCATTTTGGCCAAATTCCCTCAATTTTCACTTTTGTCTATTTTCCCCCCTATATTTTGTTTTAATTACACTTCATACCCTATACATTTAATGAATTCACATTTTAAGTTGTTTTCTAATTATTAAAGCCGGACTTAAAAATTACGGGGTATGACACTCCGACTCTCCTTTTTCTCCATCTACATTCATCGGCGATCGGTACTGTCCATCAATGGCATCATCTGCAGCCAAAAGGCCGACACTGCAGCAACATGCGTGATCGACTTTGGGGAAGTTGTTTGCATCGCTATTCTCTGAATCAACCAAACCTTCTATTGCCCAAAGCCAGTCCAATGGTATAAAGGGAGTCCCATGATCGAATGCTTGGAAGATGACATCAACTCACTTGCGGCTCCTTATCGACTCACGTTGGTTGGAACGTTTTGGTACAGAAGACCGCCGATGGCCACCATCCGCGTGAGTATCGACCGCATTGGTTTCACAGGCAAGGTACGTACAGGGCTTCTTGATTCTACGCACATTTTGTTGCACTTTGACCAGGAATCGGAATGTTTCGCGCGACAAAGCTGGACCATTGCAGGCAAATACATGAGGGTCACCAAATGGACTGTTAGAAAATGATGGTAAGCAAGCAAGAAGATGATCAAAGTAAAGTCGAGACGAGTTTCAAGATAACTCTATCCTTAAAGCAATTTAGTCTCTACTGACGAACAAGGTAGACAACAATGACTAATGCTTCCGAAGATATAACGTGTAGTGCCCCGCTCCCGAGCCCTAGCTTCGGAAACAGTGCATCCGCCGTAGCCTACTACGAGAGGCGTCGTTCAAACTTCTTTACACGTCGGAAATGATGTATAAATTTTTCGCGGAAATAATAATAAAATAAACATCTCCATTAATTAATTCCATCGAAATAACAAGTGTCAAAGCTGTCGAACCTCGCTACATCAAGTACGAAATACTGAAATAGTCTGAGCACATATAAAGAGTCTAAGTAAAAAGAGACATCTAACTATCCCACTGGAAGCAACCGATCACACGATCCCGGCTCACTCTCTCCAGCTCGCACGGTCAGCCCATCCTCTATGAAAATATACTCAAAGTCCTGCTCACATGTGGAGGGGAGGTAGGGGGTGAGTGATGGGAGTCACTCATAGGTTACCCGTCTCTCCCAAAAAGGGACTGTCACATACTGAGTTAGGTAAGCAGATAAAGCATGTAAAGAAACAGCAGATAAATAAATAAAGCATTAAAGCATAAATAAATAAATAAATAAATAAATAACACATACCCGACCCGATCCGTATCCCAACACATAGCACTGAAACAACTTAACAACAAGTCATCGATAATCACAACAATAACAAATGCATGCGCAACTTCATGATGCATGCTCTTCTATCTCCGTGTCACACGCAGTCATTTAATATCACACGTTATGCTCTTTCTTTTCCATGATATGCTAGGCATGTCTCGGGTCCTATTAGGTGAAGGTAACCATTATTACCAACACTCATCACACGCCTCGTCAGGCCACACGTCCCGTAGGACCACACGGCTCATAGGCCAAATGCAATGCTCGTGCCATGAATGCTTCAAACTTTCACACTTCCGTTTCTTCTATGTTGCATGCTCCTTTCTATGTTGCGTATTACCTATATTGCGTAGTTACTCTATGTTGCGTGGGGTTCATTACTGTATTTTATCTTCTACCGTTATTTTATCTTTCTAGACTTTTAGGTTTCTACACTTTATTTTATTTTTCCTAGGCTTTCAACCACTTCATTCTTTTATTTATTTATTTTATCTTGCCCTACTATTTTTTTCTTCCCTAGATTCTTAACCATTTCATCCTTTTACTTATTAATTTGTTATTTATTAGTATTATATATATTCAAATGAAAACAAACGAACAGTAACTAAGTATGTATATGTATAAATCGTTAAACAGTTTACATATCATTAAATCCAATACATCAGGAACTATAATTGATCATATATATATATATATATATATATATATATATATATATATATATAACACCGAAACTGCACCCTATGCAATATATATAAATTTAGGCAAAATCTCAGGCACATCAAATTGTTTTATGCATAATCTAATAACATATGTACCTACAAATCCACATGAACCGTTTAAATTTCTGTCAGCAGCCTTTCTTTTTTTTATTTTACGTTCTTGAAACATTTTTTTGCAACATATATATAATAAAATAAAGTAGTCGACTTTCCTATTTAACGCCATACCGCAATGAATATATATACACATAACCAATTCTCACACAGTAATAGGCCAGTTTTTTTTGCCTACACTACCACCATTCTTTTTTCTTTTTTTTCCGCTAACAACAACATAAATATACTCTTCCACACATTCACAACAATCAAGTACCACATTGTTTACCCTTAAGGAGATTCAGTCATGGCCCATTACCTCATACCACCACTATTTTAATATATCTGTTGCGTTGGTGGAGATCCTCGTCTCGCGCACATATGCGCGGTCAGCTGCAAGCAATAGTGCCTTCGTTCGTCACATGGGTGCTTTGGAAGGAATATGCAAGTATTCGTTTTGGTGATCATGACTTTTCTTATGCTAGGCTGTTCCGTAAGGTCAAAGAGCATATATTCACGTGGTGCTCTGTCACTAATGGTAGTAAGTTTAGTGAGAACATACCTCATTTGGTGGCTGCATATTTCTCTCCACCAATTCGGGTTCATAGGCATAGAATTATTAAATGGGAGCTGCCGCCTTCAGGTAAGCTAAAGCTTAATATTGATGCAGCAGTTGGGAGACATAACGCAGCAGCAGGTGCAGTGCTGCGCAATCATCGGGGACAGTTGATTTCAGCACTATGCTTCATTCTTCCATGTTCTACACCACTGCGAGCGGAGTTACTAGCCTTGACATACGCGTTGATATATTATGCGATGCAGTTTAATCAGTTGCTTATTGAGACGGATTGTCGACTTCTGCTTCATTACTTAACTTCGCCAGAACGGTATACGGGACAGCTGCAGGCTGATCTACAACGCGTGATTGGTTTCCTTTGTCTTAATAGCTCCACTATTTCATATACACCAAGAGAGACGAATACGGCAGCGCACCAGCTGGCACGATATGGCTACCATTCTGCTGGGTTCACAGTATATTCCTCTATGCGTTCGTTGCCAAGTGAGGTGCGAGCGGCAATAATTCTGGATGTATCCGTTCCCCACATTCGCTAACCACATATGTCTTCCAATGGACTTGCGCGGATATACTTGTGTTGCCTATGCTGTAATATGGCATGGGCAACGTCGGTACGTTTTCTTTTTCATGTTACTCATCTACATTTGCTATTATTACCTGCATGGGCTAATCTTTGTGTCGCATGCTAACACGCGTTCAATCATTCGAGCCACACTACTGTTGGAGCATGAAGTTATTACATTATACAACAAAACCTGTTGCTTCCCGGCTCATATCATGGATGGCAGTACATGGATTACTTGTTTGATTAATATTTTGTTGCCTGCGATCTACATGATCACAGGCAGCCTGGGTACGTTTATTCAACAGATCATGCGTTCTTCTTCAAATTGTGTACGCTTACTCATGTCTATATTTCTTTTGCGAGAGCTATGGACTTGCTGGAACACTGCTAAGGGCACTACATTTCAATGCTATACCCGGATATCGCCACACTGCAAACAGCAATGCCATCACATGATTCGATCAATTTGGGAGCACACGTTTTTGTCCATTTATAGTATCTCCTTTGTAATTCTCATGCTAATGGAATCCACTCATATAAATATGTACGCTTTTTCCTTCGCCAGGGTTTTATCCACAAGGGTGGTTTTACCTGGCAAGGTTTTAATGCGGCATATCATATATGACTGGAGATTAGCAATTATAGTTTTGCTACACTTTCTGTTTGCGTATGATACATTTCATGTAATATGGTTCCCTCCACCATAACGGAGGCTTTTCAATAATAATAGCTCGACCTCATTTAAAAAATATATATATATATATATATATATATTTTCCACAGTGAATTCTACCAATACAAACAATTTGAAACGACCACTTCATGCCATCCTATTTATATCAATATCACACTCACAGCACTCATCACAACGTATATCTAGTACATAGTACACATATCTAAAATACATACATATATATATATATATGTATATGTATAACGCACAGCACACATAATTCTAAAAACTCAAAAGTGATGGTCACGGAAGTGACCCGAAAAAATATGATAAAGGAATAAAACATGACCCAAAAACATAAAGAAATCATAAATGACATATAATAATTAACATACAAGTGATAAACAAATAAACCCAATACCGAATGTGAGGAAATCCAAAGTAATCTGACAGAGGGGAGGGTAACATACCTTTCACACGAATAGTTTCCTAGGTAGGGCGATTGGATGCGATGCGGGTGGCCTTTTCTTCCCCTTCTCTTCTCTCTTTCTCTCTTTCTTTCTCTCCCCTTTCTTTTTCTTTTGTCACTGCCGCTACCTCCATGCTCTCAGCCGAAATTTTCAATTTGTAAAAGTGATAGTGTGTGAAATGAATGTGATGCTCGGCTGAGTCCTTTATGGACTCATTTTTTTTTAAAATAAGAGGGCAAGAATCGGTTATAGGAAGGAAATAGTGAGAGAGATTTTTGGGATAGTTACGGGGAAGTGGGGGCAGAATTAATGGGAGGGGAGGTTTATTGGTAGTTAATGCTAGTTTTTTTTAAGCCATAACCAAATCAATTAATTAATTACTAAATTTTTTTTTTAAAACTAACGGTTACAACATAACGGTTTTTTTCTTTTCCTTTGCTCTAGAAAAGGAAGATTGAACTTGATAATAGAAGAGATTGAAGATAGAGATAGTAGAGGAAGGAAGAATGTTGAGATATACTTAGTTTTGCAAGAATATTTTCTATATGTTGAAGATACCAAAGTCTACTATATATAGACCTTGGGGTGTGTTAAAGACTCTTTTTGAAACTTGTCTCAGCCTCTTTTCAACCCTCAATGTCAATTGTTTACCGTTCATAGGTGAAGGGAGATGATCCTTGGACCAAAAGATGCAATTCAAAGTGAAAAGTTCTGTCCGTTAGCACATCGATCGATCACATCGATCGATCGATATCACTTCAATCGATCGATGTGATCGATTGAAGTCGAACAGAAAGCTTCAACTTTCACTCTGTCTTACATTGATCGATCACATCGATCATTCGATGTCACATAGATCGATCGATGTTGGACAGAAAGCTTCCAGTATTGCAACACACCACATCGATCGATCGATGTCCCTTACATGGATCGATCGAAGTCCTCCAGAACACTTAACTTTATTCTAGCTTTCACTTGGTTCGATCCATTCTAAACATGGACCGATCCAAGTGACCTATTTCAAGTTCAAAGTGTTCCAAACACTATATCAATCTCCCAAACAACCTCATATATGTTCTATATATGTTTGGAGCACATAGAAAAGTACTTTAACGTACTTTTCCAACAATGACCCCTGATTATGATCCTAAAATTGATGTTCTGATTGTTTCGATATGGGTTGCATTGTCAGGATTGCCAGTCCATTTTCATCAGCAGGACGCTTTGTTTTAGATAAACGCATACTTGAAACGCCAATGAAATTAGATTCAGCTACAGCGGAGGTTATCTGCCCATCAGTGGCGCGTATGTGCGTGGAGGTCGACATCTCCCAGGAATTGCTTACAAGAGTTTTTATTCAGGTATCTAGTCGCATTCTTTCTCAGCCTGTTATTTACGAAGACCTCCCAATGTATTGCACTTCTTGCTTTCGCCTAGGCTATAAGGCGAACAATAATGGGAAGCACGACACGTAAGACCAGCCACCTGCTGCTAAAGCTTCTGGGGTAAACGCCCGCTGCATTTGTCTAAGGAACCATCACAGCGTTGGACCTCTAAGAAGCTTCAACCTGAGCTTCCAGAAGTGGCAAAGCACACAGATGTTGTGCCATTTGCATCAAAATCTCAACCTTTGATTATGCTATCTCCTGATATGGTTCGTAATATATCAATCTCACATGCTCAGGATATCTCCAGATTGAAAGGCATAGACGATAGTATGTTGAATTAATTGCCTGCTAATCCTTATTCATTTTCTATATCGGATAGTGAGGTTGAAGTTGATCGTCGAAATTCTCAGTAATCTATAGCTCATTGGATGATGAAATTTCTAATTTTCTTGCTTCTCTCATCCAAGCTGTTGTTGTTGATGACATTTCTCAGGATCATCCCCCGACCACACCCCCAGCCATAGGTGAAGATGGAGCTTTTCGGGTTCCTCCCAAGTTGTTGAGACGACAGCATAAAACTCTTGCGCCACTTTCACCGCCATTTACACGTTCACAGGCAGCTCTCTCTAACTCCTTTGACATATTATTGATCTAATGAAGCTTATGGTTTGGAAGGTCAGAGGTATTCGTACTTCTGTTGATCGTATATTATCATTAATTCGTCGCTATCATTTACATGTTCTAGTTGTTATTGAACCTAAAGCTAGAATTTCATCATTGGTCTTATATCGTCTCAAATTTAGAATCTCTCAAGCGGTGTCAGTTTGTAATGAACACATTTGGATATTTTGGAGAAATGCAGTCCTCCAGCTGGAAGGGGATCGCATAGGTGTTCAAAATCATTCTATGCGTTTCCGTTGGTTGCCTTCGGGAGATTCCTTTTGGTGCACTTTTGTCTATGGTCTTCACTCTGTTGCTGCTCGCCGCCCTCTTTGGGTGGACATTCTCTCTA
Source organism: Eustoma russellianum (assembly GCA_036186865.1). NCBI lineage: Eukaryota > Viridiplantae > Streptophyta > Magnoliopsida > Gentianales > Gentianaceae > Eustoma > Eustoma russellianum. The sequence goes on along the minus strand of AP025069.1, from coordinate 5,411,924 downwards.
TTCACGGTTCAATTGATAAACCTTACTTATTGGAGGAGATTTTAATACTTTCTTGACACTAGATGAGCATAGGGGCCGCTCCTCTCCTCCGCTTCGCACCTTACTGGATTTTAATGATTGTATCTCTGCCTGCTCCCTCCAACCGATTAGCTTTCAAGGGTCTCCTTATACTTGGTGTGATGGTCGGGGATTGGGCAGAGTTTGGCGTCGCTTGGATCAATTTCTGTGCTCGTCTAGTTTCTTTGATTTATTTTCTGCTGTACACTATCAGCATCTTAATCGTACTACTTCAGATCACTCCCCGCTTTATTTAGAATGTTCAGCCGATATTTCTACCACGGTGGCCTCTTTCAGGTACTTGGATGTTTGGGCAACTCATTCTGGGTTTGACAGTTTTGTCACAAATCATTGGCGACTTACAGGACGGTTGGCGGTATGTGGGGATTTTATTCAAAACTGCGCCAGCTCAAAAATCATTTAAGACAGTGGAATAAAGATGTATTTGGAAATATTTTTGATGTGGTGGCAGTTGCTGAGACAGAGGCATTGCGTTGTGAAACTGAATTTGATTCAGACTCGTCGGAGGACACGCGGACGGCATACCATCGGAGTATGGCTACTTTACAACTTGCACAATCTCGGGCATTATTATTTTGGAAGCAAAAGGCAAATGTGAAATGGTTACAGGAAGGAGATGCAAGCACTCGCTTTTTCCACCAGGCTGTAAAGGATAGACGTCGTAAACAGGCTATCCGTAGGATTATCAGTGAGGATGGAGTGGAGTGCAGCACTTCTCAGGATATTGAATTAGAGGCGATCCGATACTATCAGGCTTTATTTACGGCTGCTCCAACATCACCTCCTAATTCTCTCCTTCAATATATTCCCCAGTTACTATGAGCTGAAGATACTCACACTCTTTTATCTTTGACGGAGTTGCAGGAAGTTAGCAAGCAGTTTGAGATCTCAGTCCTACGAGTGCAGCTGGTCCAGATGGCTTTCTTAGCTCATTCTATTGACGATTCTAGTCAATTATACATTCGGATGTCCATAAAGCAGTTCATGAGTTTTTCCTAGGTATTCGTCCGCTTGGTCAGGTTGCCGCAACACTCATTACGCTTATTCCAAAGGTGGATAATCCTCATACATTTTCAGATTTTAGACCTATCTGTTTAAGAAATTTTCTTTCCAAAGTTATCACGCGGTTAATAGCCACGCGGCTGTCATCTTTCCTCCCGAGACTCATATCCTCCAAGCAGGCTGGATTCATGAAGGGTTGTGATATTACAGAGCAGATTCTTTTAGCGCAAGAATCGGTGCATGTCTTGGATCGTCTGGTTCGAGGAGGCCATGTTATCGTTAAATTAGATATGTCTAAAGCTTTTTGACAGGGTGAGCTGGTCTTATCTTAGACAACTTTTGCTGAAAATGGGTTTTCATCCCCGGATGGTACGATTTCTATCAAATAATTTATCGGCCACACGATGTTCAGTATTAATAAATGGTAAGCCGGTGGGTTACTTTCCAGTGTCCCGAGGGGTGAAAAAAGGTGACCCTTTATCACCTCTCTTATTCTTGCTTCTGAAAGCTTTTTGAGAGGCCTTAAATCACTTATGACGATGGGGACTATACAAGGATTCCAGGCAGGTCGTGTACCACAGGTGTCACATCTGGGGTTGCAGATGATCTTGTTATATTTCTAAATGGCTCTCTCCACAATCTGCAGCGCTTCAGACACTTTTTAGATTCTTATCAGCAAGCATCAGGGCAGCTGGTAAATTTCCATAATAGTCAAGTGGTGGTTGGCTCGGGTGTCTCGGGATCACGTGCTTCACGGGCGTTAGGCATGCGTTTGGCTACCTTACCTATCAAGTATCTTAGATCTTTTCTATATAAAGGTATTAATCGAGCCGATTATTGTACTTCTTTGCTTGCACATTTTGATTCTAGGTTGAATTCCTGGTCATCTAAGCTTCTCTCAACCGTTGGTCGACTAGTTTTAATTCGCCATATTCTTTGTTCCGTGCCATTACATATTATTGCTAGTTCACGACTACCAAAAAGTGTTTTGGGGGCTTTAAATCGAAAAGTGTCACATTTTCTTTGGAATGGTCGGCATCGCTGGCATTCTTGGGAGCACATATGCCGTCCCACAGAGTATGGAGGTTTGGGGATTCAAAACCTTGAAATGGTCCAGCAGGCTTATGATAGTCTTATATGGTGGAATCATCAGTCCAATTTGTTATGGGCGGTCTATTGCCGTGCTAAATATGGTCGCAGAGGTATGGTGTACTCACATATTTATGATTCGCTTGTTTGGAAGCGTATTTGTCGAATACATTCTTATATGCAGCCCCGGGTGTAGTTCCTCCGGATGGTCTTAATTGAATTGCCGATTCTTCAGGCCAATTCACAATACGATCCACTTACAATCTGCTCTCGTCAATCTCACCTTCTTTTTCTTGTTCAAAGTATGTTTGGTGGCCAGGCTCTCCTTCAGGGGCACGCATCTTTCTTTGGAAACTTTGGATGCGCTCGTTGCCTTTGGTTGATAACCTTTGCGCTTGGCAGGCAATATTCCTATCTCAATGTGTTTTTTGCAGGATACACTCATATAGGCAAGATCATATCTTCCTACTATGCCCAGCGATTAAACCGTTATGACTGGAAATTTCCATTTTGTTCTCCGGTCCGATGCCTCACCAGTCGACCATTTGTGGTTATTTACTTCGTTGGTGGTGAATCTCATCGCCTAATACTATGATTGGCCAGTTGAGAGCAGTTGCGCCATCATTGGTAGCATGGGTTATTTGGAAGGAATACACATCCATAAGATTTGGAGATATCAGCTTTTCATATAGACGATTGTTTGAGAGAGTTCGCGTTCATATAAACTTGGTGTGCGTCCACGCAGGGGTCAAAAATTTTCACATCCAATCCAACATTTGATTACTCGTTACTTCTCACCACCATTGCTTACTCGCTGCCATCGAGTGGTTCACCGGGAGTTACTACCATCGAGTAAATTAAAATTTAATATTGACGCATCGGTAGGGCGATTTATCGCCGCAGCAGGAGCGGTTTTGCGAAATGATCATGGAGATTTTATCTCAGCCATTTGCTTTCCTTTGCCACACAATACGCCATTTCGGGCTGAATAATGGGGCTACTTTATAGCCTAATATTTTATGCACGGGACAATGACCGGCTTATTGTTGAGACGGATTGCCGTTTATTGCTTCGTTATCAATCTCATCCTGAACAATATACCGGCTCCTTATTGGTGGATCTATAGCGTGCGATCGATTTCTTGTGTCTTGCTGTATTATTGTCCTAGGGAGGCAAATACTGCAGCACACACACTATCTAGGCATGGCCTACATTCGGCAAGCGTAACTATTTATGCATCCTTTATCGATTTGCCGTGTGAACTTCGTGGAGCTATATCTCTAGATACTTCAGTACCACATCTGCGACTTTGATAGCTTATGTCTCCTAATGGGTTGGCGCGTGCACGCACTGGTTGCCTATGTCATTAATTGGCATAGGCAACGTTGGTATGCTTTCCAAACTTTTCTTGAGCATGCTTTATTCATATTACTTAGCTATTTTTTCTGTCTGGATAACATTATTTCTTTCTCTAAGCTTGATGCAAATTATTTACACATGCTGTTGGGCATTAGCGCGATCATCCTCGATGGTTGGTCTTTTTTGTTGGTTGCATGTATTCATTATGAATGCATACAGCGTCGGTATGTACATGTCCATTTCTTTATTCCTTTCTCATATCTTCATTATGTTTTATTGATCATTCTCTTTGTGTGGCATATACTGCTGGCGAGTGACTTCTTCCTGGCCAAATCAATGGAGTTGTAGCGATCTACACTCAATGGCTTCAACACACATCTATATAGTATAGGTTATGGGTTGCATTGTTTATCCTATTTTAAGAACAATAGCTTAATGTCTTTATCTGTATCTATTTTATGCTTAATATGTAACCACAGTATTCATCCGACACAAGTGTGGGTTAATTATTAATAAAATACCGGATGGTACCGCGTGTCCTTATCTAATATATATACACACACACATTCAACATATTATTTTTTGTTTAGTTAATGAATAATTTATTATTTACTCGGATCGAGATTTATTTACATTTACTTGCACCAGAAACAAAATTTTAACGATTCTGATCTTCCGAAGGAAAAAACTATAAACCAAAATAGAAGCCATCGTCTTCTTCCAAGGAAGAAAAGAAAAAACACGCTTTAATCCCATCGTTTTCTTCAGAGGATCTCCCGCCTCCTAATCTTTCATGGTGGTGAGTTCTTAGATGCTACAGAAGATCAATTCAGCCATTGAATAATCCCCGGAGGAGTTGCGGCGGTGTAGCTCTTCTTTGAGGCGTAATTTGCATAATTCAGGTTAATTTATCTTCATCTTCATCCTCTGAAACCACATAATTAATTCTTGAACCTAAGAAAAAGGTCAAAGTAAGATCTGTCAAAGGACCCTTTCCACTGGTCAAGGTATCCGGCAGGTAATCCATGGGGATTAATGATTCTAGATAACAGAGCTGCTGAGGACGCTAGACATAGATATTTTCTTTTGATTTTACTCATAATTATTCCTTAAGAATATATTAACTTGCTAACAATAGATGTGAGTTATTGCAGTCTCTCTTAGAACAAAATCCCGTTTTAACTATCCTTTTTTGCCTTATGTTCTCTTGTAGTTCCCCTGACCAGATAGTAAGTTGACCAGATTGTAACTTGATACTGCCATATTGGAATTACCAGTTTTAATTATGGTTTGTTTTTCTCCTTGTGTTTTCTTGTAGTTCTTGTGACCAGATTGTAACTTGATTACTCAAATTCTATTACGATCTGGAAATTGGGATTTTTCTTGTTGAAGTCTTTGGGGATGCTTCTTCATTCATTCATGTAGGTAAGTTTCTTCACGGGTGCATTCCAGGATTCGAGGAATTCGTTAATTATATTGGAGCATAGTGTTTCTTGTTTAAGGACAGCTGAGGGCACAAAGATTTGAGATTTTCTATGGATTTACCCATTATGGGTAAACATGTATGATGGTAGTCCTTAACTATACATGAGTTCATATATATAGTTGTCTGCTAACCTCTGCTACAATGTATCACTTATATGTTGGTCGAACAATAGTTTTGATGGACATAGGCGGGAGACTCTATGACAATGGGTAATGTTGTTGTTGTATAGCAGTGAATAGCTGACCTTTGTATCAAAGACACATTTTTCATTGTTTGTATCTTTGAACACTATGTTCCATGGTGTTACTGTTATCAACTGTAACCATGTTTCATGCGGCTAGCATTTCTATGGGCTTGCTTAAAAGTTTAATCTTTCAGGAAGTGCTATAATTTGTACATTTATGCACTTAAAATTTCATTCTTTTCTTGGCTTTCATTACCTGTTAGGTTCTTAGTCGTATGCCAATTCAGCTAGTAATCTCTTTCTGTATAGGTAATGACAGATTCATGTAGAAGGTCTGAAATTTCAATATCTTCTTGCAAAAGTTCAACTGATTCCCCAAAGTCAATTCCCACTTCTGTGTCCTCAGAGGAAGGACCAAGCAGCCATAAAGTCCACAAGCCTTCCGTGTGGTCAGGCTACTTGGCGCCTGCTTTCTCAGTATTTGAGACTTGTAGCGAGGCTAAAGGCACAGACAAAGTGTCAAGGGCAAAAACCTATTGGTGGACTGCTACTTTTAAGAGGGTAGCATACAGTGGCTCAATGAGGAGGATTCTTGGATTAAATAAGGCTGTTGTATCATGCTCTAAGAGTGACATTTGGCTTCTAGGACTTTGTTACAAGTTTGCTCAAGATGATTTAAGTGATCCTAGTCAATCTGAAGGATATGCCTCATTTCTTGAAGATTTTTCATCAAGAATTTTGATCACGTATAGGAAAGGTGTGTTATCATTTACCTCTGCTTTCTCTATTATCTCATTGAAGTTCTTTAGTGGTCTCTTCAGAAAAAGAAAAGTAGTGCTTTAGTGGTTGCTGTCTTGAATTTTTGGGTAAATTTGTAGGATTTCCTCCTATAGAAGATACGAAGTATTCAAGTGATGTCGGCTGGGGCTGCATGCTTCGATGTAGTCAGATGCTTGTTGCTCAGGTACTTACCTTTTTTTTTTTAACTTTTAAAGCATTAAATTATTGGTGTCTTTAGCTTGCTGAATTGGTGGTTCTGTTGTTCTCTGCTTCCTTTTAATAATGCTGCTTTTCTACTTAGGCTTTAATCTTTCATATAATGGGAAGGTCTTGGAGAAAAAGAGTGGATAAGGTGAGTCATCTTTTTGCAGCTGTGATCTTTTATTTCTTGGTCAAAGATTTCTCCCTCTAGCATGTGTATGCCTGAAGTGTATTTTTTTTTCTGCTTGGTTTTGCAGCCATTGATGGAAAATTACATTGATATATTAACCCTTTTTACTGATTCCAAGTCGGCACCATATTCTATACACAACCTTCTACAAGCTGGTAGAGCCTATGGACTGTCTCCTGGGTCATGGGTCGGTCCTTATGCAATGTGTCGAACATGGGAAACATTAGCACGTGCTAAGATCATAGACTTTGTTGATAAAGACTGCATATCAACTATTAGCATATATGTTGTGGCTGGTGATGAAGATGGAGAAAGGGGTGGAGCTCCTGTGGCTTGTGTTGAGGATATTACTAGGCATTGTTTGGAGCTATCTAAAGACCGAGGTGATTGGATGCCAATTGTGCTGTTGGTTCCTTTGGTTCTTGGATTAGACAAAGTAAATTCAAGGTACATTTGGTCTCATTGCTCATCAGTTTACTGGTCAATCATTCTATGTTCTTTTGCATCATCTAGCATCTTTTATTGGTTTTGCTATCATCTCCTCATATACTCCATGTGTCCCAAATTCGTGGGTCTTTTGATATGTTTTATTCTATGTTTTATTGGTTTTGAAATGTTGTTCACCTACTAAATTATTATGATAAATGTTTTGCAGTCTTAACTGCCCCCTCTGTGATTCCTTAGCTTAACTGCCTTCTTGACAGAAGAGACGGAACATGGATTCCCACCTTCTTGACTGAAAACACAGAAAAAGCATGATCATGAGTTAGTGTCACAATTGCAGAGGCAAATAGGCCTGGCATAAGTTATGGCAAATTAGCTTTAAATATTAATGACAAAACAATGCATTTGGTTGTGTCTGCTGGAAGTACGAGTTAGGCTATCAGTTTGGGGTTGAGATATTAATACGGAAAGGAGGAAAAAAAGTGGTTGTGGGGAATTTCCAATATTGTATGCAGCTATCTTCTGTTTCTCTAACATGTTTACAGGTTTCCATGGGTTTCTTGCATTGCCTGAACCTGTGATCTAAGGTTGTTTGTTGTTTTCCCGCTCTTCTTTACTTCTGTTCTATCTTTCCCCTTCAAGATAGAGTCGTGTTTGAAATAAGTTCAAGAAGAAGACATTTCTGTTCAGCTAACACGGAAGCAGACCCCAAATATTAAAAAAGGCCACCTATGTTTACTCTACACTAAAGGTTTAGTCATTTTTTTCGTGTATGCTGAAACTTTGTTTTTGCAATTTACAATTGGATTTGTACCTATCAGTATCACTACTAGAAAGTGATGATGGCAGATGAAGTGTTCTTTTATGGACTTATCAGAGTTTGATGTGGAAGACTTTTGACCTTAGATGTTAATAACGTTTTCTAAGCAATAGGCTTGGTAACTATCTTTGAGGATGAAGGAAGGGAAAAATTGAACTCTTTTTAATGCAGCATATAGGTGATAACTTGTGACAGGTGTAGTTGTTGAATCCCCGTCTTCTCGTGATTACTCGCATTCAGGCTGTTGAGTTACTAAAAAAGTGCTAATGCATTTGGAATGCTTATGTAACTGGCAACTTCCCTTGTCTTATTATAAGAAAAAACAAGTCTCTGTAAGTCCCTGAAGGCAAGTCCAAAAAAAAGAAGAATCAATGAGGTAAATTGAAAAAACACTCTCATGACCTTGAAACTAAGAATGATGATGATATTGAGGAAAATGATCATAAGTTAGATGTTCATGATGTACAGAAACCTGCTAAATCAGTTTGCGCTCTCATTGCTAGAGAGACGGGGTCAATAACAAAACCAACAGCCTGAACTAGTGGTTGACTTGACTGAGGGTATTGGTGTCAAGTTAGTTAAGCAATATAGTAGATGTAGAAGTAGAAGAAGGGAAGCAAAGTAATGGCTAATGGACTTCCCCCTAGATAGGATTTTGAATTGCTCCCTAGAAGTAGGCCTGCCTACAAATGGACTAAATCTACATTGAGCAATTGGTTGTGGTATTGTCTATTATAATGGCTACCTTGTATGCACAATTTAATGTCTATGAAATTTGAATTATACAAAAAAAAAAGAATTATTGTATTTTCTCTTTTTATGTGTATATACTTCACGAAATTTTATGTTTGATGTTCCATGATAAAGTTGGAGGGCTTGGAAAAAGAGTCAAACTGTTCATTTTGATGTACCTTTATTTTCTTTGACAGGTATCTTCCTTCACTTGGGGCTACTTTCTGTTTTCCGCAGAGTCTTGGTATTTTGGGTGGTAGACCTGGAGCTTCAACATACATCATTGGCGTTCAAGATGACAAAGCACTTTACCTAGATCCACACGAAGTTCAACCAGTAATGTTCTCATTTATTTATCAGTTGCTTGTGCTTGTCTGATGACTTATCAAAACTTTGCTGCCCTTCTCTACTGCAGTTATCTTATTTCACGGGCTTTAAATTTTTTTTTAAATTTTTGGTGAAGTTGGGATATATGAAATCAGTGTAGCGTTCCTGGTCTTTGGCCCTAGCTAACTTTCTGTCCATAAATGATCTGGCTTTGTTAACGTGGTCTTCAGTATTCTGTTCTCTACTGGATTTGTTATTGGATTATGTCCTGATAGAGGACAACTGGGTTTTGAAAAATCTTGACAAATAAGAAGCTGCTAGGCAATGATGGGTCTTGACATTTAGAGATGATCCAATAGTTTGAGGTGGTTTGAAATTCGAGAGAGCAGGTTTTGAGACTTGAAAGAGTTTCAAGCGTTTATTATATACACAAGGGGACCATCCAAGTTTGAGTCTTTCAAGCGTTTATTTCACAGGTAGTCAACATCAGCAAGGATAATCTGGATGCTGATACATCATCCTATCACAGCAAGTAAGTCCCTCTTGTTCTCTATTCCTCAATTCTCAGCAGCATTGTTTGTGGTTGAACATCCTTTTTCCTCCGCCAGGATTCTATCTGATACGTGTCATAAGGTTCCTCTTTGTTTAGTTTCTCTCATTTTGCTTCTCTCGTTTATCACTGCAGTTCTGTACGACATCTTCCTCTGGACTCATTAGATCCATCCTTGGCCATCGGCTTTTATTGCAGAGACAAAAGTAAGTGGACTTAATGTAATGTCTCTTGTTATCCTTCACACACGCCTTTCACATCTGTAATTCTTGGTATTTTTGACAGGTGACTTTGATGATTTCTGTTTACGGGCAACTGAGTTGGCAGAACAGTCAGATGGTGCACCATTATTTACTGTGACTCAGACGCGAAAATCCCCTTACAGTATAAACGTCAGCAGTGATGCTGCCTTGCCAGAAGCTGACAGCAATGGATTGCCTACGACGAGTGAGAATGATGGTTATGCACAAGATGACTGGGAAATTCTTTGACTTTTAATTTTGGTGGTTGCCACTTGCCAAGGTCATTCATAAGTCTTCGTAAGTTAGCGGACTGGACCTCCTGGTTCGACTGTTGGGACTAGGGACCAGACCTTGGTTCCATGGATGTGACCCACATTTGGGTATGTTGTGTTTGTCTCAACTTTACGGACAGCGGGAGGTCAATGTCCTGAATGTCGCATTATCCAGACCTTTGGTCTTGTGTGATTTGTGTTTCGAGATTTGGCAGGCACTTCTTGGTAGAAGTCACAAGTGTACATCCTCTTTTTGCGACTTTAAGTACAAATCTTTCTTTATTTGTTTCCTTTCTTTATTTTTTCTTTAGATGATACAATTGGGTTTATTTGCTTAGAGGCCTATTCGTTTAGAAGTGACCATTACTGTATTACAAAATGGCTGGTGGTGCATTATGCTTTATCGCGATTCTCAGATTTCAGGGTGCAACTAAGGTAAGGGAGGACCTGGAAGTTTCAGTTGGGGCACGATGTCAAAGACTGTCATTTGTTAGCAAGCTCAATTTGCCGAAGTTGACATGGTATTTGTACAGAGAAGTGGCTATATGTCTGCTCATTTATTAATTCAGAAAGGGTTGGGTTTTGATGTTGATTTCGTGGACTGATGATTTACCTGACAATGTATCTGCTGCTGTTGCAGTTGGTTCTATTGCATAATGAAACACATTTCCACTAAAAAAAAGTAGTCTGTGATTATAAAACCCCATGTCACCTTTTTACCAAACAAACATAATATAAAATTTGTGCAACAGAACCTTTTATCATTCTAAGTCCGGCTGCCCTAAATTTAACCAAACACTAACTTCATAAATTCCCTCCCTTCTCCCAGATTCTAACGATAGCTTTTACAGTTGTTGAAATATACTTGATATGATTGTTGTTGTACCCTAGCTCCAGAAAGTTCTAACCAAACACTTCCGTCATACATTTGCTCCAGGTTACTCGAAATCCAAACCAACCAAATAAAGAGGGGGGGGGGGGGGGGGGGGGAAGCAATGCCAAGAACACTCGGCCTTACTGACCAGCTAAACTGCAAAGCGTGCACGAGAAACGACTCTTCTTACAATAGAGTAATGGTTACTTCTAAACGAATAGGCCTCTAAACAAATAACCCCAATTGTATCATCTATAAAAAAAATAAAAAAAAAGTAAAAAAAAAAGATATTGTACAAGAGGTTATATCAATTTAGATAATGCTGGGGATTGTTAGAAAAGAGACATAAAGTTGTTTTTAAATGTCATCTAAAAGATTAAATGGACTTGCATTTGCTTAACTTTCAAGTATAAAGTTTGGTTGAGGATTTTGAAGGACTGTGGTGCATACAAAACTTTCAGCATGAAGGTTCGACAAGGACATTAAATGTAGGCCTAAAGGTTCTGTGTTGCTGATTCCAGTGTAAATCGAACCCTAAATTTGGGTGTTGCCGAACGTGTGGCAAGCATACCGCAGAATCATTGGTGTTTTTTTTTCTATAATTTGGTGCATGGTTTCAACTTAGGACACCTCTATTCAATCTTGAATAGTCATTAACTGTATTAGGAGTTGAATTCTGCATAGATGTCAAATGTTAACCACCATTTATTGAGTCAAGGTCAACAAATCGATAAGAAGCATAAGAAGAAAGATATACTTGAAGAAAACATACTCTTTAGAATTTTCCTTCCATCTCTTATGTTCTAAGCACTTCATACTGTAAGTTCATACTTTCTTTTTGTAGTGTAAATGAAAGAAAGTCGCCATTATATCTTAGTAAGCATTTGCCGCATAGTATACATTATACATTGTAGAGGCGAAATTGTTTCAAAAACATTGTAACACTTGTTACAGCTCCACTTTGTTTTCTCTTTTAAATTCTTGAATCTTCATCTTTTTCTTTAGACATCTTCGATTAACTTTTCATCTTCCAATCTTCAAACACTTACCCTTGAATCATTCATATCTCTCGATCGTTCTGAAAGTAAACAAGTGGGGTTAAAATCATGTCTATCAAGCATGAACAAGTCTTTTGGTTAAATACTGGGATCTTGCTCGCACACACATTTGCTGCAGGAGCTACACGCATCGGTATTGCATGTTTTTTGTGAGGCCAATCAATCGCTGATTGGTTGGCAAACCTGGCTTCTAAGCAACGGAACTTTTTTGGACAAGCTGATATTCCATCTGCATTGCAATCTATGGCTCGAAGGGATGCTCGGGGTGTGCCATATGTTCGATAATGCTTCTGGTCAACTTATCTTTTGGTAACAAAACAACAACAACATTACCCGTTATCTTAGATATCCCGGCCTATGATGAGGTATTGAAGGTTGGATGGACGCAACCATATCTATGTGTTAGAAACACATAAATGTTGTTTCTCAATGACACATAATGAATATTGCGTCAAGCTGTGTCGATAAACTACTACTTCACAATATAAGAAGCGCAGCCAATTTAGTGAGTCATTTTGCTTTATTCCATCATATTCCAAAGTCAAAAAGAGTGTTCTTGACTCCATTAAAAATAGAAATAATCTTTTGGCAACAAAAGTTTTTATTAATAGCTGGTCTAATCAAGTGGTCTTTCTTTGAATAGTCTCATTATCTGTTGACCTTTTACTATTTTATTTATTTTTGTCCTAAGATGAAATAAGCCACACAAAAAAGCAATTTGTTCTTTTATTTTAATTATCAAACCACTTTTCAGCATCGCAAAGTGTGCAATAGTTAATAAATAAATATTTCACCTTTTAAAGGTCAGTTATTATGAATTTAAAAAATTACAAATCAAAAGAATGTGCCTTATGTAACCATCTATAGTTCATGATTTCCAATGCCCGTTTTGGTTTATTCAATAACTTTCATTGGTGGAGTCTTAATTAGAACAAATTATAATATTTTGTTGGAAGAGTACAAATTGTTAGACCTATAAATACAGTGTTTAACACTCACGACCATTGCACAATTTGAAATACATTACCTATCAAAATAAGACAGCATGTCCAAGTTCGCGGGCTACGTTCTCATTTTCATCATCATCACAAGTTAATATGTAGATCAACTCTGTATTATTATTTCAATTCTTATGTTAATTCAGACGCATTTTGGTTTATTATTGATTTTTATTTAATCCATTTTATTTGACAGATGGAGTGGACGCAAGGGATGATTCAAACGCAACAACAACGGTAACAGAGACAAAATCTCTTCCCGGTGAACAGTTTGTGTCACCACCCAGGTTTCAGGATAAAAGCATGACCGAGCATAATTCTTATCTTATAAAGATGAAAGCCATGAGACCTTCATATCGTGTCATAAATGCTTAGAAAACTATAACAATCAATAAATATAATAAACAACATCCTCATAAATAAATGTCCAAGACATCAGCTCGTAATTTGTATGCAAATCCATACATCAAAACATATATCCGTCAGAAACAAATAAACTAGTCACAAAAAAAGAGTTTTCAATAGCCAGCAATAAGCAAAAAAAAAAAAAACTTAAGCCGTAAACCTCATCCCAGTCAAGTTAGCACTTGCTCAATCATCAGAAAAAGTGAAGAATATGGTGGGGAGGGCTTTTACATGTTTAGTAGGAATAATCATCATATATCAAATAAGTTTCATCCGTATATTTCTTCTATTAACCTGTGCAAGGTACTAAGGGATTTTGTACGATCATTGTACTTAGTTCAATATTATAAACATCTTGGAAACTAGGCCATCTCTTATCACGGAATTTTACCATGTCATTTCATCTTTAATCATGTCATAACCTCATATCGTTGATTCATCTTATGTCATTTAATCATCATAATATGACTTGCTACTAATCTTGAGTGCATTATCAATCGACAACTTCTTCACAATCATACGTCATGGAATCATAGATTGTGTATTGTGGTTTTGTGAGTCGTGATCGATCGCATGGTATGCTTACTCGTATATCAAATGTCATGAAGATCATAGATCGTGAATCATAGAATTATGTATCATGTATCATCTTCACAAGTCATGACATGTCGTGATCACACAAACAACCAATCATAGCATCATGTTCATATACTTAAACCAAGCATCCTATCATCCTAACATAACACTTAACATGTAGGTGTAGGACCTGTAAAGCACCACCAGAAGGGGGAGCGTTGTATAGTGAGTGCGAAAAATTTGGTTTTTAAAAACTTTTGAACCAAAAACCTCACTTCTGAAAACAGTTTCTGTTTTCAGATTCTGATTTGAAATAATTAAATGACATAGTTTCAGACCTCCAACAATTGGTGAGAATCTACTCTCTGATGTTCTAAGTATCTCATAAAAATTTCAAATTAAAACTCCACTCCTAACCCCTTGAAAATACGTTTTTGGTCAGATTGCACAAATTTGCCAGAAACTATACTCCGACTTGAAAATTTTATTACGATTAATAGGTGACTCCAAATTGTATGAAAATTTAAGGACAAGACCCTCAAGATATTTATTTTAATGTTTCGAAACAGTTTTTGAAAATTCCGTTGGGAAGTATGTCAACCACGTTGATGTTCTCAACCTTTGCAAATCTGAAAATCAGATTGCACTAGTCTCAGAACTATTCACGTTTGACTGACTTATACTTTGGAAATGAGTTGAAACTTGCGGCAAATGAAAGCTAAAATATGTGGCTATATTTCTGGAAAGTTTTGTAATTTTTGAAAATCGTTTACTATTTTTTCTGTTGCAACGAACTCAACGCAGAAAACTGAAAACTGGAAGTAAAGCGTAGTAAAGTAAAAACACCAAGGATTTTATAATGGTTCGGTTAAATCAACCTACTCCAGTCTTCAAGGACACCTTCTTCGGTTATCACTAAACACCAAAAACATCTTACCATGAGAGTGACTGGAGTTAAACACTCCACCCTTTTACAAACAATACAATCTAGCAAACGAATCACGGACACCACCACCGAACGAATTAAGGTTTGATCACACCTTGATCAGCCTTTTACAACAATGAATGAGTGTGGGTGGTATATTCAAAGCCTATACAATATTTAGAATATATAAACAATAGTCTGTAGAGAAAAAAGGGTTTGAGTGATTACAAAATGCATGATTTAAATAACGTGTACTAAAGAAATGCATGACACGTTTTATGACTTGACACGTTTTTGCATGAAACCTGCCTTATATAGTTCATATATAATGTTGCCGTACTAACGAGCCATGAAGCTTTAAAGCTTACATCAAATGGCGAACATTTGTTGTGTTTGAACTATTTTCAGGTGCCACCATTAATGAACTAAACTAGTTCACTAAGTGAAGTACTTAGTTAAATGAACTAAGTAGTTCATTAAATGGTGATATATTTGGAGAAGGCACAAAGGCAACAAATTGAAGAATGGAAAGTTTTCTCCTCTCCTTATCACACGCCTTTTACACACACACACACACATATATATATATTCAGATTTTTTTAAAAGGCACTATATACATATATTCCAACGTACTACCGACACGTTATATATTTTACGAACGTACGTTAACGTCACAACACTATATTTACCTCATATTTATGAGTATATTCAGGTCTTATATCATATGATATAAGTCATGGTGATGACAAAATTATTACGACACGTTACAAGGTTCTAAACCAAAAATTGTCGTATCGGGTGAATGCCGAAACTTTGCCAACGTGTCACGTACTTGCCATGTATAGATGGCCAGCCGCTACACTTCAAAAATGGCCACAAATTTCGTGGCTTACATGGTATATTCAGCCATAAAATCATTCTATGTTGGCACACACAAATCATCCTTAATTAAGGCCAAATTGTGGAAATTTCAAATTTAACATTTTAGCACATGGGGTGCCACTTTACTTCAGCCTTTAGAGCTGAATATTCAAGTTATTCTATGTATATTATGTGTGACATAATATATATAATATGTGCAAAAAGTTTGAATTCAATCGGAGAAAAATCACGTAATCGACAAAAGTCGAAAATTCGGTTTTCTACGAACACAACACATGGAACGTTTTTGGCATGACATATAACATATATCTAGACACTTTTTACATATTCAATACATTCTAAAGTGTTCTAGAAAAATCAATTTAGGGCTGATTGGAATATACCATATGTGTATAATTATTGTGCACTATTTTACAAAGTTTGCAAAAATAAAATTCAGCACATATGCAAGCCATATCACACGCCACTTCAACCTTAATGGAGCATATGTGGAGCATAGTTGACATCTTTCTTGGCCAAGAATGAAGTATACAAGGTTGGTGACATAAAGGAAGGAGCTACACAAGGTAATATTTCAAACTATGTCACATTTGTAACACATGCTGAAAATTTCAGCATGTGTACACTTGAGCTGGCCGAATTCTTACACTTAATTATGATTTATTTGCCTCTTCAATATTAATGGATTGATTTGAAGATGTTATGGAAATATTGTGATGATATTTGAAATATCACACATGCTGAAAATTTCAGCATGTGTTGAATGTATATGGCCGAAATTTGGCACTAAAGTTCAACATATTTGATTCTTCATTTTCAAGGGATAAATCTACTATCAACATGGCAATGTTTTGAATATGTAGTGAATATCACACATACTGAAATTTCAGCATTCAAGTGGCCGATATTGTAGCGCCCCGCACCCCGGCCCAGCCGGATATGGTGCGTCCGCCGTACTTCACTACGGAGAGTACCAGGCGTCAGTCCATAACATAACAAAGTCCATAATAAAATATGAGGACTTTCATGCTTACACATCAACAAGTAAGCAAAACCGAGGCAGAATAAAAACTTTAAAATAAACATGTCTATGCAACCATCTTCAGTTTTACAATCCATTCATAAAGCATAGAAATTCCCAAAAGTAATTGTTTCCATCACAATTTCATAAAAAGGATCATTGATCACAACCATCTCGTCAAGTCTCCTAGATCATCCATCTCTCGCACTTCTACGGGTAAGGAACCCTAGGTTCATCTTCAATCCATTCCACTTTATTCCCTGCGGCCTCTTGGAGAAAAATAGGGGGTGGGTGACAACATCACCAGCAAGTAAACTATAAATAATCGTGAATTAAATGGAAAGTACATACAAGAACCGAACCCCAAAATTCGGTTTAGAACATACCTGACCTTCCATTCAACACCCGAAAGAAATCAGCTCATAACTTATTAAAGATTAAAACATACCAAAGTTCATAACTTATGGAAAGATCATCACTCAATAAAGATCATAACTTATGAACTAACAAGTCATAACGCCTTAGTCTAAATATCACGTACTCATATTCGATGACTCATTAAATGCAACAAGCATGATTATGTATGTGAGATGCATTATGATAAAAATGAAGATAAGTTCTTTCATTCTTTCATTCAAATCATCATCGTCAAGAAAAACAAGAGAGTATTCAGATCTATTCACCCGGATCTGAGGCGGTCACTTATTTCTCTTCGAATCTATTATTCCCGGATTCGGAGCGGTCACGTCATCACTTATCAGGTCTATTCTCTTCGAGCTTGAACGGTCGATATCAGGTCTATTCTCTCCGGGCCTGAACGGTCCATATCATCAGATCAGTTAACCCCAGATCTGGAACGGGTCCTTACTGGCCAGAAAAACACACGGTACCGGTGGGAAGCGTTCTTTTAAAAACAAAATCTTTTCTTTAAAAACGCTTTTCATCTTTCTTTCTCATAAAACCAGTTTCATAAATCATGTAAATGACGATGATGCAATGCATGACATGTACAATGCAATTCATGATATAATGCATTACATATACACATGCGTACAACTTATCCTTTAGGCTGGAAAAATTTCCAGAATTATCATTCCATATACACGGTCTCAAAACCTCATGTTTTAGGCCCATGATCATGAGTTCTTGTCATACATATGCATAAGAGTGTCTTTTCTATTCGTAATATAATTTTCGTGACGATACGAGACATGTAAGACACTTAATTTATTTAATTACGAAATAGGGTGCTGCTGAATTTCAGCAATGCAGTGTCCTTTCTTTTACCTTTCATATAAGCCCATCAAGCTTCATTTAATTTGGGCCAACCTTGGAAAACTGCTGTAGACATACCAATAATCCGTGATCATAAGCCCAAACTACATAAGTAAGTCTAAGCCCACCAAGACAAAGCCCCACCGCAAATTCCTCAATTCTGCCCAAAATTCCAGATTTGTAACGCCAACTTAACTTTGGTAATTACCCCTTTAAAATAACAATTCTAAGTTTTGTAGTTTACATAAAAACACTAACCTATGTCTTAAATAATTGTCATAAAAGTTTTGCGGAATTATAATATCGCTAAAGGGGTCATTTATTCTTTTTCCCAAAATGGGTACATGCTGAATTCTGGAATGACCAAATTTACTACGAATTTTATTGTGACCAAACCATAAGTCTCTTTTCAAAAATTCCAACTCATAAACTTAGCATACACATAGGGCTAGCATCCTACCAAAAATCATCCCAATTGCATATTTCTAAGGTCCATTTCCGGGTCAATCATTATGTCGTATAGAATCTGTTCAGTCCAGTAATTTCCAGCATGACCAGTTTTACTAAAAATTCCATTATAAATAAACCGTGACTCCTTTTAACGAAATTCCAACTCTCATATTTACTATACACATAGGTCTAGTGTTACACCAAAAATTAGCTAAATTAAATATTTCTAAAGTCCCCTTTCAGGTCCTACAAATCGACACAATAATCTGCCATGTTCCAGTAATTTCCAATTTTGTCACATTTCCTTACTAAAAGGTCTCAACTTGAGTTGTTTGGCTTAAACACCTTATTAAACATCAAATACACCTTTAGAATGTGGATTTTCAGGTTCTAACACATTTTAAAAGTCATTTACACATCACCCCAAAATAGTTTGAATGATACATATACCATTCCTTTGGCCATGCACATCATGTTCATACTAGAATCAATTCTTGGTATAATTGGCACATCCACACCCTAACCCCAAAACAGCCCGTGTATACACATGCAAGGGCAAAAATAATATCTCCATAATGAACATATTAAGCTTAACACATAAAGCACACATCTTGTTCACACTTTACCCAACAAGTTTCAATTTCTTGCAAGGACTACATTTATTTTCCCCTCTTTCATCCAACCGTCCCCCATACATGCCAAAGACAAGATCTTTGTCACATTCATCTTGGATTTACCTCATATTCATACTTACGAGCAACAAATAATCCACCTTTGGAGTAAATCTTGTAGCGCCCTGACCCGGACAGCGGAATCCGAACCGGTTTACCTGTCGTAGCTTACTGAGAAGACTACAAGACGTCTCATCTCTCGAATACACATCATCAATGACGTAGGAGAAATAAGCGCGGAAACATATCATGTCAATCTAAAACATCGAATTAATACGTCAAAGACAACGCGAATAATCAAATGTATGTGGTCGCAACCATCTAAAACCTCAAATGAACCACAACTAACTGAAATAAAGGAAAACAGTTTCACTAGTTAATCCAGCTCCACAAACATGGTCTAGATATCCCATTCAGCCCACTCGCCGTCGTCCTCAATAAAGATCATGTCGTAACTAGGCTCATCTGCAATGACAAAAGTAGTACCCTTAGCGAAAAACGCTAGCAAGTAACCCGCTTATAAGACATACGGGATCAACACATGGCAAGACATGAGTAATATATAAATCAAGGGAATTAAGGGGCACATGTCTTGTAACTTCCAAATATAGATTGAGTCACGTAATAGCAAGTACAGTAATTCAAATCGCAATTAATCAATTCAATACCGATCGAATAACATAAGCACACATTCCACAACGACTCTCGTGATGCATGTCAAAATAATGCACTACACTACACAATCACATATGCATGAGCCATTTCTTTTCAAATCAATGCAATGCGTGCACAATGTCCGGTCTCGTACTCATTTCCTTGTAACGCACCCCGGCTTATATTTCCATCCCGGTTAACGTTACAAGCTCGTATGCTCTGTGATGCACCTCGGCTTATATTTCCATCCCGATTAACATCACAGATCTCGTAAACTCTACAATGCACCTCGGCTTATATTTCCATCCCGATTAACATTGTAGAGGACTTTATACCCTGTAACGCACCCCGGCTTAAATTTCCATCCCGGTTAACGTTGCAGTCTTTTGTGCCCTACAGTGCACCCCGGCTTAAATTTCCATCCCGGTTAACACTGTAGGTCACCTTCGCAAATCGGTGCCGAAACACCTCTCTTTTCAAAATGCACGTGCCATGATGCAAGACTCCTCATTTCATTCTCATTTCTCATTCTCGTATGCAATTCACATTCATATAAGTCATTCATGTACACATGCGCAAGTACAAACACACACGAGTTTTCACTAACTTACACGTCATCACTTAGGCTTCGACTACCGCGTCAACACTTAGTCATGATTCTAAGATCCATAACCTAAGACAAATATCCCTAACCATTCCTCGTTGAACTCTCAACCACCTCGTACCTTCATCTCCTAACCCGCCTAAGTCATTCCCGTTGAAACTCGATTCGAGAACCCATCGAAGTCACCGACATTGGTTCACCATCCTAGGTCATGTTCCCAAGACTTATACTACCCTTAATCAGGTCTTAAGAAGTCTCTAAAGTCACCCGAAGACTCCCCGAACTTCCCTCTTTCTTCCTCTATTTTTCACAAAATTGACGGACTTCATCCCCTATACTTCGATCGATCGATGTCCAGCTGGGGACATCGATCCCTCCACTTCGATCGATCGATGTCCAACTGGGGACATCGATCTCTCAGCCTGTACCTACATCGATCGATCGATGTCCGTCTGGGGACATCGATCTCTCAGACCACCTGCACATAGATCGATCGATGTCCTTCTGGGGACATCGATCTCTCAGCAACCTATACATCGATCGATCGATGTCCTTCTGGGGACATCGATCTCTGACATCGATCGATCGATGTCTGCGCTCTCCCCAAATTTGCTTTGCGTTTTCTGCAACCACCGCAGAACTAAAAACCCCATGTATCCAAACTTCATCCCCAATCACTCCACACCTAATCCCTGCTATAGTTCATGCTTAAACTATAGATCCTGCGCTATGCTCCGAGCAAACGGGATCCAAACCTATCACACACCTTTTCCAACTGCATCACCCCAAAGATTCCACCTTTCTCCCTCAACCCATGCAACCACGCAATCACATCAAGAAGGGATTCAAGGGCTAGGGATTTGCATGATTTCACATAATCAACAACAACAACAAATGCTTTTCATATACATTGGCCAAATCTCGAAAACAAACACATAGATCATATGCAAATAATCAAAGAACGAATCTACTGCATGGTGATCCAAGTTGATATCAAAATAGGCCGTTTAACTTTCACAAATCGTAGGAACTTATAAGTAGATTACTTGCCTTTGATTACTAGAGAACGGATGGAAGATCGGACGAAGATTAAAGGATGGATCTTGAAGAAATCCTTGCCTAGGGTTTGTGAATGCCAATGTCGCCTACGGGATGAAGAGAGCGTCGGTTTTCTCTGCGTAATGAGAAAACTGACGTTCTGTCAGTTTTTTATATGGGAAGGGGAAAAGTTTGGTGTTTCTAAATTATATCTATTATTAATTTATCTTAAAAGATAAATCCTTAATTATTTAATTCTAAATTAAATATAATTAAACTCTAATATTAAATCCCCTCATTAATTTCTAATTAATCCTCATATTAATGTCTAATTAATTTTCGTTGACCGCCATTAATTTCTGTAAAAAATCTTTCTTTGCCTTTTAATTACCCTACGGAGGGTGCGGGGCATAACATTCCACCCCCCTTACAAAAAGTTTCGTCCTCGAAACTGGCGTACCTTATTAGAAGAGGTGTGGATACAGCTCCTTCATTTGATCCTCGAGCTCCCACGTGGCTTCGAGCTCCGTATGGTTACTCCACTGAACTTTTACATACGGAATGACGCGTCGGCGTAGGACTTGATCTTTCCTATCCACGATCTTTATTGGATGTTCTTCGTAAGTGATGTCCTCTTTCACATCCAAGGGTTGAGCTTCAAGAACATGGCTCGGGTCCGGTACGTATTTCCGTAGTTGAGATACGTGAAATACGTTATGGACTTGTGACAAGCTAGGAGGCAAGGCTAATCTGTATGCTCTTTCTCCAACTTTACCAAGAACTTCGTAAGGACCAATATATCTAGAGCTCAACTTGCCCTTCACTCCGAATCTTGCGACTCCTTTGGTGGGTGAAACTCATAGGTAAACCTTATCGCCTTCCTCAAACTCCAACGGTCGTCTCTTGGTGTCAGCCCAAGTTCTACTGCGATCTTGAGCCACCTTGAGTTTCTCTTTTATCGCTTTGACCTTTTCGACTGTTTGCTCAACCAACTCAGGTGCAGTGATTGTCCTTTCACCAACTTCATCACAACAAACCGGGGATCTGCACTTACGCCCGTATAACGCTTCGAATGGCGCCATGCCAATTGCACTGTGATAGCTGTTATTATAGGAGAACTCCATTAGCTTCAACATGCTATCCCAGTTTCCTTTAAAGTCCAAGGCGCATGATCTCAACATGTCTTCCAATGTTTGTATGGTCCTCTCGGATTGTCCATCCGTTTGCGGGTGATATGCGATATTCATCCTCAGCTCAGTACCCATCGCCTTCTGAAATGCTCTCCAGAATTTAGAGGTAAACTTGGGGTCACGGTCCGATACAATTCTAACTGGGACTCCATGTAGACTCACAATGTTATCCACATATATGTTGGAAAGTTTCTCATAAGACGTACCATGTGGCATAGCTATAAAGTGAGCCGTCTTTGTCAATCGGTCTACAATTACCCAAATCATCTCGTTTCCATTTCTGGTCTTGGGTAGTCCCATTACGAAATCCATCATCACGTGCTCCCACTTCCATTCTGGAATCTCTAGTGGCTTCATCAAACCACCAGGTCGTTGATGTTCTGCTTTGACTTGTTGGCATACCAAACATCTTTCGACATACGCCGCTATTGACCTCTTCATCCCTATCCACCAATAGTTTCTTTTGAGGTCCTTATACATCTTAGTACTCCCGGGGTGGATAGACATCCTTGAGTTATGCGCTTCCTGAAGCAATTCGGTTCGAAGTTCGTCTTTACCGGGCACGCACAACCGATTCTGAAACCATAGACTTCCATCTCCTCTCAACTGGAAATCCCTGACTGGTACCGTGGATAATTTGTCGCGGATTTCTTTCAGTGCTGGGTCCTCGTACTGCGCTTCTTTGATTCTGTCTACCAAGTCTGGACTGATAGACAAAGCTGTAAGGACATTTGCCACTGAATCCACCAATTCAAGATTGAACTCTTCTATCTCTCTTTCTAACGGAGATTGTCTCGCGTGGCTAGACTTCCTGCTCAATGCGTCCGCCACTCGATTGGCCTTACCCGGATGGTAGTTGATGGTCAAGTCATAGTGTTTAAGTAATTCCAACCATCTTCTCTGTCTCATATTTAACTCCTTCTGCGAGAATAGGTACTTCAAACTCTTATGATCTGTGAACACGGCACGTTTTTCTCCATATAGATAGTGTCTCCAGATCTTAAGAGCAAATACCACAGCTGCGAGTTCCAAGTCATGCGTCGGGTAATTCTGTTCATATGGTTTCAATTGTCTTGACGCGTATGATATGACTCGTTCATTTTGCATCAAGACACAACCTATAAACAGAACGTTAGTTTGAGACTAGCATGAGTATATACAATGCATTAATGGTAATGATGTACATACCTAGTCCTTTCTTGGACGCGTCACTATAAATCACGAACCCATCGGTGCCGGAGGGTTGTGCCAACACCGGGGCTGTGGTCAATCTCTTCTTGAGCTCAGTAAAGCTCTGCTCGCATTCAGCAGTCCATTCGAACTTAGTCTTCTTCTGTGTAAGTCGACTCAATGGAACTGCTATCGTTGAGAAACCTTCAACGAACTTTATATAGTAACCTGCCAAGCCTAGGAAGCTTCTTACTTCAGTCACGTTTGTAGGTCTTGGCCATTCAGTGATGGCTTCTATCTTCTTAGGATCTACCGAGATTCCATCCTCAGAAATCACGTGACCGAGAAAGGCTACACTCCTTAGCCAAAATTCACACTTGCTGAATTTGGCATAGAGCCTTTGTTGTCTCAGAATTTGCAACACCACTCTCAAGTGTTCGGCGTGTGTTTGCTCGTCGGGAGAGTAGACTAGGATGTCATCGATGAACACTACTACAAATTGATCCAACTGTTCTCGGAATACAGTGTTCATCAAATCCATGAAAGCTGCTGGGGCATTAGTTAATCCAAAAGGCATCACCAAAAATTCATAATGTCCATAGCAAGTCCGAAAAGCGGTCTTAGGGACGTCTCCCGCTTTCACAAGCAGCTGATGATACCCTTGACGAAGGTCGATCTTTGAAAACCATCGGGCTCCTTTTAGTTGGTCAAATAAGTCCTCTATCCTTGGCAGAGGATATTTGTTCTTGATGGTGATCTTGTTCAATTCGCGGTAATCAATACACAACCGCATACTGCCATCTTTCTTCTTCACAAATAATACAGGAGCTCCCCAGGGTGATACACTGGGGCGAATCAACTTCTTGTCCAACAATTCCTGAAGTTGCCCCTTCAGTTCCTTAAGTTCAGCTGGAGCCATTCTGTAAGGTGCCTTAGATATAGGCTCTGCTCCAGGAATCAAGTTGATTTCAAACTCCACTTCCCTTGATGGCGGTACTCCCGGTAAGTCGTCCGGAAATACATCCTTAAACCATTGATCACCGGAATTTGCTCCATAGAGGGAACCTCCTGCTTCGCATCTAGAGCATAAACCATAAACCCCTCTGCTCCCTTCTGTAAAGCCTTAAAGGCCTTAATTGCCGTCATGTATATCTTCTTTGGAGCTTTGGTTATCTTGGTATTTCCTTGCACCGTGACATCATTCATCTCAGGGTCCTTGAGGGTTACTCGCTTGAGTTTACAATCGATATTGGCATGATTCTTGGTCAACCAATCGATGCCCAATATTATGTCAAAGTCCTTCATCGGGATTGGGACTAAGGTCACTGAGAATAGTTTTCCATCTAATTCCAAATCGCAGTCTTTGTACTGATGGTGAGAAATCAGTACTTGTTCTCCTGCTGCCTGTACCCTAAATGGGTTCTCAAGCCATTCGGGTAAACAGTCGAGTCCTTTAGCGAAACGCTTAGAGATGAAAGAGTGGCTAGCTCCACTATCAAATAACACATTTGCGGGCACGTTATTAACTAGGATCACACCTATTCAACAAAAGGGTAACACATAAAAGTTTCACATAAAGCACATATTCAATTATTAACTTAGAAAGCTAAAATCCAGCTTAACCCACTATTATTAAACTTAGGTCGTACCTGTCACCACGTTTGCATCCTCCTGGACTTCAGCGTCCGTTATCGCGCGGACTCTCGCATTGGGCCTGTCTCTCTGTTGCTGAGCCGGCCCGGCTCCTGTTTGTGGCTTAGGGTTCCATTCAGGGCAGTCCTTGATCCTATGGCCTGCCTTTCCGCATTTGAAGCACGCACCAGTTATCTTCCAACATTCACCCACGTGTCTCCTTTGGCAGTGTGGGCACTCTGCTGGTGCTTGGCGGTTGGGTTGGTTTGGTTGCGGTGCCCTTTGAATTGGCCCCGCTTGTCCTTTTCTGGGGATCTTGACCCAACGTCCGGGTCTATTACCACTTTTCTCCACCCTTGGTCTCTTGCTCGATTCCTCTCGAGCCTCTCTTGGTTGTGACCAGCGCATGTCACTCTCCACCCGGTAACATGCGTCTAGCATTTCCTCAAATGTTTTCAAACTTGACCCCGCGATTGCTGTCCGTATGCGGGGATTCAATCCTTCCTCAAACTTCAGCATTTTCATTCGGTTGTTTTCCAGTACCATGGGCGTGAATTTGCCCAAGGCGTGGAACCTATCTGCGTAGTCAGAGACGGACATCCTTCCCTGCTCAAACTTGTCAAATTGTCTCATTTTCTCCAAAATGGCAGTCTCCGGCACATAGTAGTCCTTGTAGGCCTTCACAAACTGCCTCCACTGAATAGGAGGGGTCATCTTTGGCAGGATGCCGCTCCACCAGGCATTTGCTCTGCCAATCAGTAACGGGGTGGCCACATCCACCTTCAGATCTTCAGGCACTTGCACAAGCCTGAAGCACTTCTCCACTTCGTCAAGCCAGAACCCAGCTACCTCTGGGTCAGTGGTCCCTTCGAAATTAGGGGCATGCATTTTGCGCATCTCCCCAATATAATATCTGATGCCTTGTTGAGGAGGTGGTGGAGGAGGTTGTTGTGGCTGTTGCTGCTGCTGAGCAATCCCTTGCGCTATTACCGTGATAGCATCAATCAATGCTTGGGGTACTAGTACTGGAGGTGGTGGTGGTGGGTCATTGTTTCCATTGCCACCATTTCCTTGGTTGTCATGTCTAGGAGGCATTTTCTGCAAGGTCACGCTTATTAGTATCTAGCAGTTTAGAAATAAATCAGGGCTTGAAATCCAAAATGTGTACAAGGCAGAGTTTACGAACTAAAATAATTAACATTTATCGCTTACACTTAATCGCGCTCGTACACACACCCATCCCAATCAAACTTAAATCCAAGATTACATACTTAGACTTAAGGATCAACTTAAGGTGAAAATCATGGCTTAAGACTCTACGTGTCATAACCTAGGTCTCCGAGGTAGATCTGAAGCCTAGGCTCTGATACCACCTGTAGCGCCCCGACCCGGACAGCGGAATCCGAACCGGTTCACCCGTCGTAGCTTACTGAGAAGACTACAAGACGTCTCATCTCTCGAATACACATCATCAATGACGTAGGAGAAATAAGCGCGGAAACATATCATGTCAATCTAAAACATCGAATTAATACGTCAAAGACAATGCGAATAATCAAATGTATGTGGTCGCAACCATCTAAAACCTCAAATGAACCACAACTAACTGAAATAAAGGAAAACAGTTTCACTAGTTAATCCAGCTCCACAAACATGGTCTAGATATCCCATTCAGCCCACTCGCCGTCGTCCTCAATAAAGATCATGTCATAACTAGGATCATCTGCAATGACAAAAGTAGTACCCTTAGCGAAAAACACTAGCAAGTAACCCGCTTATAAGACATACGAGATCAACACATGGCAAGACATGAGTAATATATAAATCAAGGGAATTAAGGGGCACATGTCTTGTAACTTCCAAATATAGATTGAGTCACGTAATAGCAAGTACAGTAATTCAAATCGCAATTAATCAATTCAATACCGATCGAATAACATAAGCACACATTCCACAACGACTCTCGTGATGCATGTCAAAATAATGCACTACACTACACAATCACATATGCATGAGCCATTTCTTTTCAAATCAATGCAATGCGTGCACAATGTCCGGTCTCGTACTCATTTCCTTGTAACGCACCCCGACTTATATTTCCATCCCTGTTAATGTTACAAGCTCGTATGCTCTGTGATGCACCTCGGCTTATATTTCCATCCCGATTAACATCACAGATCTCGTAAACTCTACAATGCACCTCAGCTTATATTTCCATCCCGATTAACATTGTAGAGGACTTTATACCCTGTAACGCACCCCGGCTTAAATTTCCATCCCGGTTAACGTTGCAGTCTTTTGTGCCCTACAGTGCACCCCGGCTTAAATTTCCATCCCGGTTAACACTGTAGGTCACCTTCGCAAATCGGTGCCGAAACACCTCTCTTTTCAAAACCAAATGCAATGCACGTGCCATGATGCACGACTCCTCATTTCATTCTCATTTCTCATTCTCGTATGCAATTCACATTCATATAAGTCATTCATGTACACATGCGCAAGTACAAACACACACGAGTTTTCACTAACTTACACGTCATCATTTAGGCTTCGACTACCGCGTCAACACTTAGTCATGATTCTAAGATCCATAACCTAAGACAAATATCCCTAACCATTCCTCGTTGAACTCTCAACCACCTCGTACCTTCATCTCCTAACCCGCCTAAGTCATTCCCGTTGAAACTCGATTCGAGAACCCATCGAAGTCACCGACATTGGTTCACCATCCTAGGTCATGTTCCCAAGACTTATACTACCCTTAATCAGGTCTTAAGAAGTCTCTAAAGTCACCCGAAGACTCCCCGAACTTCCCTCTTTCTTCCTCTATTTTTCACAAAATTGACGGACTTCATCCCCTATACTTCGATCGATCGATGTCCAGCTGGGGACATTGATCCCTCCACTTCGATCGATCGATGTCCAACTGGGGACATCGATCTCTTAGCCTGTACCTACATCGATCGATCGATGTCCGTCTGGGGACATCGATCTCTCAGACCACCTGCACATAGATCGATCGATGTCCTTCTGGGGACATCGATCTCTCAGCAACCTATACATCGATCGATCAATGTCCTTCTGGGGACATCGATCGATGTCTGCGCTCTCCCTAAATTTGCTCTGCGTTTTCTGCAACCACCGCAGAACTAAAAACCCCATGTATCCAAACTTCATCCCCAATCACTCCACACCTAATCCCTGCTATAGTTCATGCTTAAACTATAGATCCTGCGCTATGCTCCGAGCAAACGGGATCCAAACCTATCACACACCTTTTCCAACTACATCACCCCAAAGATTCCACCTTTCTCCCTCAACCCACGCAACCACGCAATCACATCAAGAAGGGATTCAAGGGCTAGGGATTTGCATGATTTCACATAATCAACAACAACAACAAATGCTTTTCATATACATTGGCCAAATCTCGAAAACAAACACATAGATCATATGCAAATAATCAAAGAACGAATCTACTGCATGGTGATCCAAGTTGATATCAAAATAGGCCGTTTAATTTTCACAAATCGCAGGAACTTATAAGTAGATTACTTGCTTTTGATTACTAGAGAACGGATGGAAGATCGGATGAAGATTGAAGGATGGATCTTGAAGAAATCCTTGCCTAGGGTTTGTGAATGCCAATGTCGCCTACGGGATGAAGAGAGCGTCGGTTTTCTCTGCCTAATGAGAAAACTGACGTTCTGTCAGTTTTTTATATGGGAAGGGGAAAAGTTTGGTGTTTCTAAATTATATCTATTATTAATTTATCTTAAAAGATAAATCCTTAATTATTTAATTCTAAATTAAATATAATTAAACTCTAATATTAAATCCCCTCATTAATTTCTAATTAATCCTCATATTAATGTCTAATTAATTTTCGTTGACCGCCATTAATTTCCGTAAAAAATCTTTCTTTGCCTTTTAATTACCCTACGGAGGGTGCGGGGCATAACAAATCTCACACATGCAAGCCACTATACTCAAGGGTCCGAAAGTTTCATGCATTAAACTTAGCATTTTACTTCTAAGATTAAAACTTATTAGCATCTAGACATTCAAGCATGCACTTTCACACCCAAGTCACGAGTATGTATAGTGTACTTGCCTTTTCCAACTTACTCCTTTCCTTAGCTTGAAATGGGTATGAAATAGGTGAAGTCCTCCTCTTCTTCACATATGAACCCCATGGTTTTGAAGAGGAGAAAAGAACAATGGTTAGTCCACATTCTTAAGTGAAAGAGGTACTAAATAGGGGTTAAATGGACTCACCGAATGGAACTTGAGGGGTGTTCAAGCCTCTTAAGACTAGCACCTTTCAAAATCTTGAAAATTTTGACCCTAGTGACCTTGGAGGTCACGGTGTAGGAGCAAGAAAAAGGGTAGCATTATGAGTTTCATTCCATGAAAGATGTAGAAATTCTCTTGAAAAGTTAAGGATTTACTTACCTAGACCAACTTGAGCTTGGATGAATCCTAAGTCTTCTTTGTGCAACCTTGGCCGTGTGGTTTGGGGAAGGAGAAGAGAGGAAGCTTTCTTGCTCTTGGTGGTTCTTTGAGGGTTGGAAGAATGAGAGGATTCTAGAGTGTGTTTGGGATGAATTTTTCCTTCTTAGGCTAAGTGTTAGCCGTTGGGGGGGGGGGTAAGAGAAGAGGGCAAGAGATTACCATATTAAGGTTAAGGGTATTAACCTTGGTTACTTTAGTTAATCAAGGTTACTTTATGATTAACTTGGGTTACTTTATTCCAATCATGGTTACTTTTATGCTAACCTTGGTTACTTTAATTAATTAGGGTTACTTAACCTTGGGTTGACATAAAGTAACCATGGTAAAAAAAATCCTCCTTGGTTAACCACATAGTGCAATTCGGCGGTTGGGGGTCTTAATAACCCTAACCATGCTTTATTCCAATTTAATAAAAGTGGTTGCCTTCTTTTAAATTAATTATTTTCCCCTCTTTTCTTTTTAAATTATATAAAAAAATTAGGGGAATCTTGATCCATTTTGGGCTAAGGGCCGAAATTCATGAGGGTGTTGGGAAGAAAATTTCCCCACTACTTAGACTCCTTAATTTTCATTTGGGCTTATTTCAAGAAGGACCCTTAAGATTAGCCTTCTTGGAGAAAACCTTCTAAGACCCTCTTTAAACCTTGGGCCGAAATCTCCTAGGCCCTTAGGGTAAATTGGTCACTTCACATAATTCATAATTCATGCTTGAATTCCTACACAATATTTTTCCTCATCACAAATCTATTTGGAGAAGTAATTATAAAAATAAACAAATTTTGCTTGAAGATACAACCTTTTATAAACTCTCTTAGATAGGTCTCAAGTACAAGGTGGTTCCTCGTTGGGTACAACAGATATTATGGTTGGTAATGGAGATGAATTATCTTGCAAATTTTATGGAATTTATTATGTGACTTATGACAACATTTTATGGATGATTGACACATGTTTTTAAGTGATATTTTTCAAATTTATACAGTCATCAAATGATGACAACTCTCATCCAATCAATGAGAGCCAAGTAAGCAAGGTCTTAATGATCATCCAATGAAGTGTTGCCAAGTAAGCAAGTGAATGTCACAATGATGCAAGATATTCTTCCAAGGACTTAAAAGATAATCTCCAAGGAGAAGAAAAGGCAATATGGGGCGGCCACTTCTTGATAAAAAGAAGAGAAGGAGATCAAATCAAACACAAGACAAGTTTTACAATTCCAAGAGCCAAAAATGTTGCCTACATCTCCTTCTTCTACCCTTCTTTCTTCTTCTCTCTCAAAGCCTATTATATTCATATTCATACATATTTTATAGGCTTCATAAAAACCACCATACACGCTATATTGTTGTAAAAGATTGATCAAGGTGTGAACAATCTTGCATCCGCTCGGTGGTGGTGTTCGTGATCATTGTAATCGCTTACAAGGTTTGTAAATGGTTAGAGTTGGTGTATAAATCCATCAACCCTGTGTAGTAAGGTGTCGTTTGTTGTTTTGTGATTAGTGATAACCGAGGAAGGTGTCCTCGAAGACTGGAGTAGGTTGATTTAACCGAACCAGTATAAAATTCCTTGTGTTCTTTACTTTTCAGCACTTACTTTCAGTTTCCAGCACAGTGCATCGTTTTCATCACGATCTTAAAAATATCAAACGAATTTCAAAAATCACGAAACTTTTTAGAAATATAGCCACATGTTTTAAGTTTCATTTGACGCAAGTTTCAACTCATTTGGACAAGTATAAGTCATTCAAACGTCCATAGTTCTGAGACTAGTGCAGTTTGATTTTCAGACTTGCAAAGGTTGAGACTTTGAACATATTTGACTAACTTCCCAAAGTAATTTTTCAAAAATGTTTCAATCCAATTAAATAAATATAATAAGGGGTTTTTAATTAAATTTTCAGACCATTTGGAGTCACGGTTTAATCGGAATTAATTTTTTCAATAAGACTACCGTTTCTTGCAGATTTATGCAATCTGACCATCAACGATTTTTGAAAGAGTTAAAGGTTGAATTTTAATCTGAAATTTTTAGGAGATACTCAGAACATCTAAGACTAAGATCTCTCCAAATTTCAGAATTTTTGAAGACCTGTAACCTAGTTTTTAAAACGTTGTAAAACAGGTCCTGAAAATAGAAACTGTTTTCAGAAGTTGGGTTGTTGGTTTAAAAAAATTTTAAAAACCAAATTTTGCGCACCCACTATTCAACCCCCCTTCTAGTGGTGCCTTTCAGGTCCTACAAATGGTATCAGAGCGCAGGCACGCTCACAACCAAAAGATCCAACGATCTAAGTCAGATGGCAACTACTAGCTTCAAAACCGAGCATGAAGGTATGTCTAGTCAAAGGCCTCCTCTTTTCGATGGTGAGTCCTTTATTCAATGGAAGTTAAGAATGAAACTTTTTCTTATGGCTATTGATATTGATCTATGGTCCATCATAGAAGACGGTCCATTTATTCCGTCAAAATTATCTACTGTAGATGGAGTCACACTAGAGGTTGTTAAGCCAAAACAAGAGTATACTAGTGATGACAAGAAGAGACTAAGCATGAATGCTAGAGCCATGCAATTAATTTTAAATGGGCTAAGTAAAAGTGAATCTAGCTATGTGTCTAATTGCTCTAGTGCTCAAGAAATGTGGAGAATTCTTGAGATGAAACACGAAGGGACTAGTCAAGTAAAAGAGTCCAAAATCAATATGCTTATGTCCACACTTGAGTCCTTTAAATTATTGCCAAATGAGTCTATTGTTGATATGCATCTACGCTTGACTAACATTTACAATTCTCTTGAGTCTCTTGGCAAATCCTTCTCTATGCAGGAAAAGATCCAAAAGGTATTACGAAGCCTTCCATCCGAATGGGACCCTAAAATGACGACTATAGAGGAAAGCAAAGAAACCAAATCAATTAAAATGGAGGAACTAATTGGATCACTTAAGGTATATGAAAACAAACTCACTATAAGGAAATCGGAATCATCATCAAAACAAGGTAAGACTATTGCTTTTAAATCAAATGAATACGTCTCTACTTCTTCCCATCACGTAGATGATAGTGATTCTGAATCAGACAACGATGACTTGATATTATTGGCAAAAGGCTTGAGAAAATTCATGAGAAAGTCATTTAAAAACAAACCTAAGGCTACTTCCACTAAAATAAATAAGAATAAAACAAATGACAAGGACGTTAAATGCTACGAATGCGGTAAACTTGGACATTTATCATATGACTGCCCTAACAAGGACAAGCAAACAAACAAACACCTTGACAAGGATCGGACCAAAAATAGACTCGTCTCAGAACCTAAGCAAAGGAGAAGAGCTCTCAAGGCCTCCACTTGGAGTGACACATCTGATTCTGAGACTGATACAGAAGAGGAGACTGCACAAGTATGCTTTGTATCCAATGCATCAAACGAGGTATCTTATGACTCTGATTCTGACTCTGAACCTTCATATGATGATCTTTTCAGTCAATATTTAGAATTGCATAAATTAACTAAGACTCTCGCAAAAGAAAAGAAGCGATTAATTGAAGACAAGAAGTTGTTAGAATCTTCTAACACGAATCTTGTTTCTCAATTAAACGATTCAAAAGAAGAGTCGTCATGCATCATAAATGCATTAAAATCAGAGATCACATCATTGACTACACATAATAATAAAATGAGATCCGAGATTTCAAATTTGAAATCAAGGAAGATCGATTTAGAGAAAATGATGAAACTGTTTGATACGGGATCTAACATGCTAGATCGCATTATTTTATCACAAAAACATGATAGTGATAAAACTAGATTAAAATACATTGAGACAAACGAAGCATCAACTAAACCAACAAAATTCGTTTTGTCTAAGAAAGTAGACACATCTAAGGCATACATAGCGCCTAAGATAACGCAAAGACACCCTCTCCCCTCATCTCGTCACATCTCCTCGTCATATCATACGAAATATAATTATGTGCCTTATAAATATGAGAAGAAACAAGTAATGCATACACAACATTCATTTCATCCATCTAGATCACGCATTATGCACACCAACACGAGAACATATCAAAAGCGCACACCATATGATGCACATAAAGGGATTCTCGGCCAAAGGCCTAAAGTCTACTCACCACATGTTTACTATATTGCTCCTTCATCTACATTCTTACCATTTGCTAGACCGAGAAGGATCACCCAAGTATGGGTACCGAAAGGTACTTTTACTAAGAGGTGAATAACTAACTCGTAAGGACCCAAAATTAAAAAGGTACCTACATCATTGTTGTACATTGCAGGGAACCCACACATCAAAAGACACATCTACTAAATGGTTCCTTGACAGTGGTTGCTTGAGGTACATGACGGGTGACCCGAGCTTGTTCACAAAATTGAAGAAGGTCACAAAAGGTGGATCCGTGACCTTTGGAGACAACAATGAAGGCAAAATCATTGGAAAAGATACAATCGGAAGTCCAAGTACCCTCTCCAACGTCAACCTGGTAAGTAATCTATCCTATAATCTTCTTAGCATATCACAATTTATTGACAACAGCTTTGATGTATGCTTTACTCATTCATATTGCAATATAATAAATAAAAATGGAGAAACGGTTTTAAAAGGAAAAAGGGAAGGAAATATTTTCACACTTTCCATGGATGATATGTTAGATGCTAAGATTAAGTGTTTTATATCAAATGAACCTAACGTAAATTTGTGGCATAGATGTTTAGGACACATCGGCATTTCTACACTTGAAAAACTCCAACGAAAGAACCTAATACGAGGATTGCCTAAACTCGATTTAGACAACTTTCAGTTGTGTGAATTTTGTATTAAAGGCAAACAAACACACGAGTCACTTAAACCTAAAAATGAAATAAGCACGACTAGAGTTTTAGAATTATTACACATTGATTTGTTTGGTCCTAGTCGCACTACGAGTCTCGGTGGACGTTATTACGCATGTGTTATTGTTGATGATTTTTCTCGTTACACTTGGACTTTATTTCTTGCAAATAAAGATGATAGTGCCATTGAGATTGCACAACTAATAAAACAACTTGAAAATCAATATGGTTTATATGTGAAAAAGATTAGAAGCGATAGAGGGGTGAATTAAAAAACAAGGACATGATTGCATTTTGCGAAGAAAAAGGAATCAAACACGAGTTTTTGCCACCTAGAACTCCACAACTAAATGGAGTAGTAGAAAGAAAGAATAGAACACTACAAGAAATCGCTAGAACCATGTTGTGTGAAAATAAATTGCCTAGATTTTTGTGGGCGAAACCCCTAAATTGTGCATATAGTTAATCGTTTGTCTTTTAGAAAGAAAATAAATAAAAAATCTTATGAGATATTAAATGATCGCATGCTTAAAATTGATTACTTTCGTGTGTTTGGTTGCAAATGCTTTGTTTTAAATACGAAAGACAACTTAGACAAGTTTGAATCTAAATCAATTGAATGCATCTTTGTTGGATATTCTGTGAATTCAAAAGCATATAGATCTTATGATCCCATA
The DNA here is from genome assembly GCA_036186865.1 of Eustoma russellianum. NCBI lineage: Eukaryota > Viridiplantae > Streptophyta > Magnoliopsida > Gentianales > Gentianaceae > Eustoma > Eustoma russellianum. The sequence goes on along the minus strand of AP025069.1, from coordinate 5,376,705 downwards.
ACTAGACAAATTTTAGAATCCATTCATGTGAAGTTTAATGAATTTGGTGAAATTGATAAAGATAAAGAATATGACAATGATTTTGAATTAAAACCCGTGTTGGATGATGATGATGGCACGCATGATGACACACTAGAAATGCATGATCACCTAGAAATGCATGAGAACGTAGAAAATAATCAACCAAGATGGCATAGAGATCACCCACACGATCTCATTATAGGCGATATCACTCATGGTGTGCGACCACGTAGAAGAATAAATCCGGAGGAAATAAACCAATTTCATGCCATGATATCCAAAATTGAACCTAAAAATGTGTTTGATGCTTTGAGTGATTCTTCTTGGATTGATGCCATGCATGATGAACTTAATCAATTCATAAGAAATAATGTATGGGATTTAGTGCCACGACCACAAGATAAGACTATAATAGACACAAAGTGGGTGTTTAGAAATAAAATGAATGAAGAAGGAAAAGTTGTTAGAAACAAAGCTAGACTTGTAGCACAAGAATATAATCAAGAAGAAGGAATAGATTATGATGAAACATTTGCACCCGTAGCACGTTTAGAAGCCATACGACTTTTATTTGCTATTGCTTGCATGAAAGGTTGTAAATTTTATCAAATAGACGTGAAAAGTGCATTTTTAAATGGCTTTATACAAGAAAAAGTATACGTGAAACAACCACCTGATTTTGAAGATTTGAAACACCCCGATCACGTGTACAAACTAAAGAAGGCACTATATGGTTTAAAGCAAGCACCTAGGGCGTGGTATGATCGTTTTGCTACTTTTCTTTTAGAAAACGGTTTTAAAAGGGGTACGATAGCTAGCACTCTATTTTTGAAACAAGATAAATCAGATTTACTAATCATTCAAATTTATGTTGCTGACATCATTTTTGGATCTACATCTCATAAACTTGTTGAAGAATTTGAATCTTGCATGAAATTCGAATTCGAAATGTCTATGGCTGGTGAATTGAATTACTTTCTTGGCTTGCAGATTAAACAAACGAGTAAAGGTATACATATTAGCCAAGTTAAATATGTAAATGACATGATTAAAAAGTTCAATTTCGAGAACCTAAAATCGTCCCTTACACCTATGAATGTCACCACTAAACTAGACAAAGATGAACGTGGAAAAGATTTTGATAATGATTTATATAGGTCTATGATTGGTTCTTTGCTATATCTTACTGCGAGTAGACATGCTATCATGTTTAGTGTGTGTATGTGTGCATGTTTTCAAAGTCAACCTAAAGTATCTCATTATAATGCTGTGAAAAGAATATTTCGCTATATTAAGCACACACCCACTTTAGGCATTTGGTATGATAAAGATTGTGAATTTAACTTGCATGCCTATACTGACGCGGATTATGGTGGATGTAAAATAGATAAGAAAAGCACCAGTGACACTTGTCAATTTATAGGAAATTCATTAATTTCATGGTTTTCTAAAAAATAAGCAAGTGTAGCCTTATCCACTATCGAAGCTGAATACATGGCACTTAGTCTTTGTTGTACACAATTATTATGGTTAAAACAACAACTTTCTGATTTCGGCATCACGGTAAATCATATCCCCATCTATTGTGATAGTATGAGTGCTATAAACCTATCTAAGAACCCCGTGCTATACTCTAAGGCCAAGCATATAAAAGTACGTTATCACTTCCTTTGTGATCACGTAAACAATGGTGATATTATCATAGATCACGTACGCACTGAGGCACAAGTGGCAGGCATTTTCACTAAGGCACTAAATCAGGCCACGTATGAAAATCTTCGTTCTAAATTAGGCATGATTTCTACTGATTTGATTTGATATCTCTTTCCATATTTACATGCACTTTTGATTGTCTTTCCAAAATAAAGGGAGAGAGAATGCATGATTTAAGGGGGAGAGAGAGAGATTGATTGCACAAATCAAGGGGGAGAGATTTCAAAATTCAAAATTCAAAATTTGAATTTGTGCACGATTGGAGGGGGAGCGACAAAATTTAAATCATGAACTAAGGTTATTTTGTAAATCATCAAAAAGAGGACATTGTAGAGAAAAAGGGGTTTGAGTGATTAGAAAATGCATGATTTAAATAACATGTACTAAAGAAATGCATGACACGTTTTATGACTTGACACGTTTTTGCATGAAACCTGCCTTATATAGTTCATATATAATGTTGCCGTACTAACGAGCCATGAAGCTTTAAAGCTTACATCAAATGGCGAACATTTGTTGTGTTTGAACTATTTTCAGGTGCCACCATTAATGAACTAAACTAGTTCACTAAGTGAAGTACTTAGTTAAATGAACTAAGTAGTTCATTAAATGGTGATATACTTGGAGAAGGCACAAAGGCAACAAATTGAAGAATGGAAAGTTTTCTCCTCTCCTTATCACATGCCTTTTACACACATATATATATTCAGATTTTCTTTAAAAGGCACTATACACATATATTCCAACGTACTACCGACACGTTATATATTTTACGAACGTACATTAACGTCACATCACTATATTTACCTCATATTTATGAGTACATTCAGGTCTTATATCATATGATATAAGTCATGGTGATGACAAAATTATTACCTCGTATTGGGTGAATACCGAAACTTCGCCAACGTGTCACGTACTTGCCATATATGGAAGGACAACCCCTACACTTCAAAAATGGCCACAAATTTTGTGGCTTACATGGTATATTCATCCATAAAATCATTCCATGTTGGCACACACAAATCACCCTCAATTAAGGCCAAATTGTGAAAATTTCAAATTCAACATTTTAGCACAAGGGGCGCCACTTTACTTCATCCTTTAGAGCTGAATATTCAAGTTATTCTATATATATTATGTGTGACATAATATATATAACATGTGCAAAAAGTTTGAATTCAATCGGAGAAAAATCACGTAATCGACAAAAGTCGAAAATTCGGTTTTCTACGAACATAGCACATGGAACGTTTTTGGCATGACATATAACATGTATCTAGACACTTTTTACATATTCAATACATTCTAAAGTGTTCTAGAAAAATCAATTTAGGGCTGATTGGAATATACCATATGTGTATAACTATTATGCATTATTTTACAAAGTTTGCAAAAATAAAATTCAGCACATATACAAGCCATATCACACGCCACTTCGACCTTAATGGAGCATATGTGGAGCATAGTTGGCATCTTGATTGGCCAAGAATGAAGTATACAAGGTTAGTGACATAAAAGAAGGAGCTACACAAGGTAATATTTCAAACTATGTCACATTTGTAACACATGCTGAAAATGTCAGCATGTGTACACTTAAGCTGGCCGAATTCTTACACTTAATGATGATTTATTTGCCTCTTCAATGGAACTAAAGTTCAACATATTTGATTCTTCATTTTCAAGGGATAAATCTACAATCAACATGGAAATGTTTTGAATATGTAGTTAATATCACACATGCTGAAATTTTAGCATTCAAGTGGCCGATATTATGGTTGGTGATGGAGATGAATTATCTTGCAAATTTTATCGAATTTATTATATGACTTGTGACAACATTTTATGGCTGATTGGCACATGTTTTTAAGTGATATTTTTTAGATTTATACAGTCATCAAATGATGACAACTCTCATCCAATCAATGAGAGCCAAGTAAGCAAGCTCTTAATGATCATCCAATGAAGTGTTGCCAAGTAAGCAAGTGAATGTTACAATGATGCAAGATATTCTTCCAAGGACATAAAAGATAATCTCCAAGGAGAAGAAAAGGAAATATGGGGTGGCCACTTCTTGATAAAAAAAAGAGAAGGAGATCAAATCAAACACAAGACAAATTTTACAATTCCAAGATCCAAAAACGTTGCCTACATCTCCTTCTTCTACACTTCTTTCTTCTTCTCTCTCAAAGCCTATTGTATTCATATTCATACATATTGTATAGGCTTCATAAAAACCACCATACACGCTATATTGTTGTAAAATATTGATCAAGGTGTGATCAATATTGCATCCGCTCGGTGGTGGTGTTCGTGATCATTGTAATCGCTTACAAGGTTTGTAAAGAGTTGGAGTTAGTGTATAACTCCATCAACCCTGTGTGGTAAGGTTTTTTTGTTGTTTTTTGATTAGTGATAACCGAGGAAGGTGTCCTCGAAGACTGGAGTAGGTTGATTTAACCGAACCAGTATAAAATTCCTTGTGTTCTTTACTTTTCAGCACTTACTTTCAGTTTCCAGCACAGTGCATCATTTTGATCACGATCTTAAAAATATCAAACGAATTTCAAAAATCAAGAAACTTTTTAGAAATATAGCCACATGTTTTAAGTTTCATTTGACGCAAGTTTCAACTCATTTGGACAAGTATAAGTCATTCAAACGTCCATAGTTCTGAGACTAGTGCAGTTTGATTTTCAGACTTGCAAAGGTTGAGACTTTGAACGTATTTGACTAACTTCCCAAAGTAATTTTTCAAAACTGTTTCAAACAATTAAATACATATAATAAGGGGATTGCCATTAAATTTTCAGACCATTTGGAGTCACGGTTTAATCGGAATTAGTTTTTCAAATCAGACTACTGTTTCTGGCAGATTTGCGCAATCTGACCATCAACAAGTTTTGAAAGGGTTAAAGGTTGAATTTTAATCTGAAAGTTTTAGGAGATACTCAGAACATATGAGACTAAGATCTCTCCAAATTTCAGAATTTTTGAAGACCTGTAATCTAGTTTTTAAAACATTGCAAAACAGCTCCTGAAAACAGAAACTGTTTTCAGAAGTTGGGTTTTTGGTTTAAAACAATTTTAAAAACCAAATTTTCTCCACCCACTATTCAGCCCCCCCCTTCTAGTGGTTCCTTGCAGGTCCTACATAGGCTTGAGAGAAGAAGAAGAAGAAGAAAGAAAGGTAGAAGAAGAAAGTAGTAGATCTTTTTGCACTTGAGAGAAATGTGTGAGATGCTTGGCCTTGTTTGCACTATCTTCTCTCTTTTAATCACACTTGGCCACCCTCCTTAGCCTATTCTTCCTTCTTGAGAATTCTCTTTAATGTCCTTGAAAGATTGCCTTGTGTAGAGATGACACCATCTTGCTTACTTGTCACTTGATGATTGGTCCAACTTGGCATCCTTTAATGAGCTATAAAATTTTGGGAAAAAAACTTACAAAACATATGCTCAAATGTAGTAAAAACCTTACAAAACAATCACCATTCAATCCTTTGAATTTTGAGAAGCAAATTGAAGACAATCACATAGTAAAAATAGGCCACTCCATTTGTCATGTGCTGAAATTTTCAGCATGTGGTTTATTTGAATTCTTTCCTTGTGTGTTGTCCTCTTCAATGTCACCAATCTTGTATGGCATGTCCTCTATTGAGAAAAAGGGGGTTTGAGTGATTTTCAAAATACACGATTTAAATGTGCACAAAAACGAGCATAAGATAAATGTGCATGATATATTGCTTATTACTTGCCTTATATAGTTCATATATTATGTTGCCGTAGTAACGAGCCATGAAGCTACAAAGCTTACATCAAATGGCAAACATTTGTTGTGTTTATACTATTTTCAGGTGCCACCATTAATGAACTAAACTAGTTCATTAAGTGAAGTACTTAGTTAATTAAACTAAGTAGTTCATTAAAGGAAGCTATATTTGAACAAGTGACAAAGGCAACAAGACCAAGAAAGGAAAGTCTTCTCCTCCTCCCTCATTTATTATACACGGCCATACACATATATATGAATATATTTTCAGATTTGTTTTGAAAAAGGCACATACACATGTATTCCAACGTACTACCGACACATTATATATTTTACGTACGTACGTTAACGTCACACCATCATACTTAACTCATATTTATGAGTATATTCAGGTCTTATATCATATGATATAAGTCATGGTGATGACAAATTAAATACAACACATTAAAAGGTTCTAAACCGAAAATTGTGGAGATTCCAATTTCTATTTTGTCACATGTTAATGGCGCCACTTTAGACCAGCCAAGTGCTGAGAATTAAAGTTTATATTATATATATTATGTGTAACATAATATATATAACATGTGCAAAAAGTTGGAATTTAATTAGAGAAAAATCGGGTAATCGATAAATATCGAAAATTCGGTTTTCTACGTTCACAACACATGGAACATTTTTGGCACATCATACGACATGTATCTAGACACTTTTTACATATGTCGTACACCTTAAAGTGTTCTAGAAAATTAAATCAAGGGCTGATTGGAATATGACATGTGTGTATTATTAAATGTGCACTATTTTACAAATTTTGCAAAAATAAATTCAGCACATGTATATGCCATATCACACGCCACTTCAGCCATGATGGAGCTTAGGTGGAGCTTATTTGACACTTATTTGTCATTTTAATTGGTGGAAAATAAGCCATACATGATGGGTGACTTTGAAGGGGGCAACACACAAGGAAAGATTTCAAAAATGCAACACATGCTGAAAATTTTCAGCACATGTGAATAGTGGCCGAAAATTGCATCTTAATTGTGATATATTTGGCTCTTAATTTTCAAGGGGTTAGAGGTTGAATTTAAATCTGAAATTTTTAGGAGACACTCATAACATCTGAGGCTAAGTTCTCTCCAAATTTCAGAATTTTTGAAGACCTGCAACGTAGATTTTAAAACGTTTTAAAACTGGTCCTGAAAACAGAAACTGTTTTCAGAAGTTGGGTTTTTGGTTCAAACTAATTTTAAAAACCACATTTTCCGCACCCACTATTCAACCCCCCCTTCTAGTGGTGCCTTGCAGATCCTACAATTGGTATCAGAGCGCAGGAACACTCACAACAAAAGGATCCAACGATCTACGTGAGATGGCATCCACTAGTTATAGCACCGTGCAAGAAGGAATGTCAATCATAAGGCCTCCTCTCTTTGACGGTGAGTCTTTTGTTCAATGGAAGGTAAGAATGAAACTTTTCTTTATGGCAATAGATATTGATCTTTGGTCGATTATAGAAGATGGTTCTTTTGTTCCATCTAAGTTATCCACCGTAGACGGAGTCACACTAGAAGTTGTTAAACCTAGACAAGAATATACAAGTGATGATAAAAAGAAACTTAGCATGAATGCTAGGGCTATGCAATTGCTCCTAAATGGATTAAGTAAGAGTGAGTCTAGTTATGTCTCAAACTATTCTAGTGCACAAGAAATGTAGAGGATACTCGAAATGAAACACGAAGGCACGAGTCAAGTAAAAGAGTCAAAGATAAACATGCTTATGTCCACACTTGAGTCGTTTAAACTATTGCCTAATGAATCTATTGTTGATATGGATCTTCGTTTGACTAACATCTACAATTCTCTTGAGTCTCTTGGTAAAGCTTTTACCATGCAGGAAAAAGTACAGAAAGTCTTGCGAAGCCTTCCATCCGAGTGGGACTCTAAAGTAACAACCATAGAAGAAAGAAAAGAGACTAAATCGATTAAGATGGAAGAACTAATTGGATCACTTAAGGTATATGAAAACAAACTTGCTTTAAGACATTCTGAGTCCATTTCTAATAATGATAGGGCTATAGCATTTAAATCAAATGAATACGTCGTAGATGATAGTGATATAGATTCCGATGATGAGGATTTAATCACGATGGCTAAAAGATTAAGAAAAATATTGAGAAAATCGATTAAACATAAGTCTACCTCATCTAAGGATCATAAAAATAAAAATAAGGAAATAAAGTGCAATGAATGCGGCAAACTTGGACATCTATCATATGACTGCCCTAATAAAGAAAAGCAAACAAACAAATACCCTGACAAGGATCGGAACAAGAATAGACTCGTCTCAGAACCTGAGCAAAGGAGAAGAGCCTTCAAAGCCTCCACTTGGAGTGACACATCCGACTCTGAGACTGATGATACGGAAGAACACAAGGCACAAGTATGCTTTACATCTAAAGCATCAAATGAGGTATCTTCCGACTCTAATTCCGATTCTGAATGTTCTTATGATGATTTATTTAGTCAATATTTAGAATTTCATAAGTTTTCAAAGACTCTTGCAAAAGAAAAGAAGCGATTAATTGAAGACAAGAAATTGTTAGAATCTTCTAACAAAAATCTTGTGTCTCAATTAAACGATTCAAAAGAAGAGTCGTCATGCATTATAAATTCATTAAAGTCTCAAATTTTATCATTGACATCCGAGAACACTGAATTGAAATCCGAGATTTCAAACTTGAAATCAAGGAATGCGGATGTAGAGAAAAAGGTGAAACAATTTGACACGGGATCTAACATGCTGCATCATATTATCTTATCACAAAAGCATGATAGTGACAAAACAGGTTTGGGATACGTTGAGACAAATGAAGCATCCACCAAACCGACTAAGTTCGTTGTGTCTAAGAAAGTAGACACCCCAAAGCTAAAAACAGCGTCTAAGATGACGCAAAGACCTCTTCCCTCATCACGCCCCACTTCTTCATCATATCATGCGAAATATAATTATGTGCCATATAGATATGAGAAGAAACAAGTGATGCATCCGCGACACTCGTATCACAAAAATGCATCTAGATCACGTCTCGTGCATGCAAACCGAAATGCTTATCAAAAACAAAAACCATACTACATGCATGATGGGATTCTTGGCCAAAGGCCAAACGCATTTGTCCCTAACATATATTATGTTGCAATCTCATCACCTTTCTCACCTTTTGGAAGACCTAGAAAGGTCACCCAAATTTGGGTACCAAAAGGGACATTTTCAAAGGGTTGAATAAATAACCCTTATGAACGCACATTACATGAAATGCATGATTTTTTTCTTCTTCATCTTTACAGGCATCTTTTGATTTACTTTTCAAAATAAAGGGAGAGAGATAGCATGATTTAAGGGGGAGAGAGATACTAATTGCATGATTTAAGGGGGGAGAGATACTAATTGCATAAATTAAGGGGGAGCGACTCGGAATTTAAAATTCAAGTTTTGATTTTATGCATGATTAAAGGGGGAGCGATAGGATTTAAATCATGAGTATAGGTTATTTTGAAAATCATCAAAAGGGGGAGATTGTTGAGAAAAAGGGGGTTTGAGTGATTTTCAAAATACATGATTTAAATGTGCACAAAAACGAGCATAAGATAAATGTGCATGATATATTGCTTATTACTTGCCTTATATAGTTCATATATTATGTTGCCGTAGTAACGAGCCATGAAGCTACAAAGCTTACATCAAATGGCAAACATTTGTTGTGTTTATACTATTTTCAGGTGCCACCATTAATGAACTAAACTAGTTCATTAAGTGAAGTACTTAGTTAATTAAACTAAGTAGTTCATTAAAGGAAGCTACATTTGAACAAGGCACAAAGGCAACAAGACCAAGAAAGGAAAGTCTTCTCCTCCTCCCTCATTTATTATACACGGCCATACACATATATATAAATATATTTTCAGATTTTGTTTGAAAAAGGCACATACATATGTATTCCAACGTACTACCGACACGTTATATATTTTACGTACGTACGTTAACGTCACACCATCATACTTAAATCATATTTATAAGTATATTCAGGTCTTATATCATATGATATAAGTCATGGTGATGACAAATTAAATACGACACGTTAAAAGGTTCTAAACCGAAAATTGTCGTATCGGGCGAATACTGAAACTTCGCCAACGTGTCACGTACTTGCCATAAATAGATGGCCAGCCCCTACACTTCAAAAATACTTATAAATTTTGTGGCTATGATGCTAATTTCAGCCATAAAATCATTCCATGTTGGCACACACAAATCACCCCACATTAAGGCCAAATTGTGGAGATTCCAATTTCTATTTTGTCACATGTTAATGGCGCCACTTTAGACCAGCCAAGTGCTGAGAATTAAAGTTTATATTATATATATTATGTGTAACATAATATATATAACATGTGCAAAAAGTTGGAATTTAATTAGAGAAAAATCGGGTAATCGATAAATATCGAAAATTCGGTTTTCTACGTACACAACACATGGAACATTTTTGGCACATCATACGACACGTATCTAGACACTTTTTACATATATCATACATCTTAAAGCGTTCTAGAAAATTAAATTAAGGGCTGATTGGAATATAACATGTGTGTATTATTAAATGTGCACTATTTTACAATTTTTGCAAAAATAAATTCAGCACATGTATATGGCATATCACACGCCACTTCAGCCATGATGGAGCTTAGGTGGAGCTTATTTGACACTTATTTGTCATTTTTATTGGTGGAAAATAAGCCACACATGACGGGTGACTTTGAAGGGGGCAACACACAAGGAAAGATTTCAAAAATACAACACATGCTGAAAATTTTCAGCACATGTGAATAGTGGCCGAAAATTGCATCTTAATTGTGATATATTTGGCTCTTAATTTTCAAGGGGTTAGAGGTTGAATTTAAATCTGAAATTTTTAGGAGACACTCATAACATCTGAGGCTAAGTTCTCTCTAAATTTCAGAATTTTTGAAGACCTGCAACCTAGATTTTAAAACGTTTTAAAACTAGTCCTGAAAACAGAAACTGTTTTCAGAAGTTGGGTTTTTGGTTCAAACTAATTTTAAAAACCACATTTTCCGCACCCACTATTCAATCCCTCCCCCTTCTAGTGGTGCCTTGCAGATCCTACAACCACCAATTGAAATGCCAACTAAGCTCCACCTAGGCTCCGTTGAAAGTGAAATAGGCATGTAATATGACTTGTCCATGTGTTGAATTTCATTTTAGTAAGCTTTGTCAAATAATGCACAATATTTACACATACGTGGTAAATAAAAATCAGCCCTATTTTAAATTTTCTAGAACACTTTAACATGTCTTGAATATGTAAAAAGTGTCTAGATACATGTTACATCTCATGCCAAAAAAAAACGTTTCATGTGTTGTGTTCGTAGAAAACCGAATGTTCGACTTTCGTCGATTACGCGATTTTTCTCCGATTAAATTCAAACTTTTTTCACATGTCATATATGTTATATCACACATAATATTCATAAAATAAAGTGTATATTCAGCTCTAATGGCTAATGAAGAAGGCGCCCATGTGCTTAAAAGAATTTGAATTTGAAATCTCCACAATGTTAGCATGAATTGAGGGTGATTTATGTATGCCAACATGAAATGATTTAGTGGCTGATTTCAACATGTGAGCCACAAAATTGTTGGCTATTTTTGATGTATATGTGCTGACTATCTTTATATGGCAAGTACGTGACACGTTGGTGAAGTTTCGGTAGTCACCCGATACGACAATTTTTGATTTTTGACCTTGTAACGTGTCGTTATAATTTTGTCATCACCATGACTTATATCATATGATATAATGTAGCGCCCCGCACCCGGCCTCGTCCAGATACGGTGCACCCGCTGTACTTCACTAAGGAGAGTACGAAGCGTCATGCATAACATGCGAAAATCCATAACATAAGTCATGGACTCTCATGCTAACATTTAACATGGTAGTAAAATTTAGGCAGAATTAAAACTTTTCAAATTAAACGTGCATCACAAAAGTACAGAGTCCTCAAAAGTAATAGTCCACAAAACACATCACATATACCCCCAAAGAGTTTAACATGGTTCATAATACAAATGTCATGGCCGCACAAAAGTCCTTAAGTTTTGCCTTCTTCAGATCTCCTTGCCTGCGGATATGGTACTCTCGGCTCATCCTCGATCCACTCAGTCTTAGCATTTTCTAGCTCTGGGGAAAAATAAAAGTGTGAGTGATAAAAATCACTCAGCAAGAATACAATAAACTAACATGAAATACATAAAGAATTATAACATGAATATAATACCCCAAAAATCTCAAATAATAATAATTCATACCTGGTCTTTAATCCTGAGTTTGCTTGACGTTATAGCTTAAGCATGAATTTAGGTAGTGCTATACCAATAATAACTTATTAACCATTAACTATAACATGCAACATGTCTACATGCTCGTGAGCTATGCAAAATGCAATGCATGATGTCTTGTCATGTCAAAACATCATTTTGGTCCCATAAAATAACATGTCATAAAACAGAGTGTCAAATCAATTAGCCCCGGATCTGAGCGGGTCTAGAACATATCAACAGACCAATTAACCCCGGGTCTGGGACAGGTCCAGAACATGTATCAGATCAATTAACCCCGGATCTGAACGGATCCAGAACATGTATCAGATCAATTAATCTCGGATCTGAACGGGTCCAAAACATGTATGAGATCAATTAACCCCGAATCTGAACGGGTCCAGAACATGTATCATGTCAACAGACCAATTAACCCCGGGTCTGGAGTCGGGTTAGTCGCATGCTTGGCCGGCAAAGGAATCATGAAGCTTTCTTTAAAACATGGGACCATAAAAACTTTTCATGCATAACGGAAAACATTTTCACTTGAAAAGACTTGCTTGCATAAAAGTCATAAAATCAGATTCATGTGGCATATGGACATGCATGATACATGGAATGATATGCAGCGCAAGTCATGACGTGAATAGTCGTAAACATTTCTTGTAACATGTCAGTAAGCATGATTTTGGAAACTAAATATTTCCATATTATTACTTCATGTTCATGGGTAGCCAAGCTAACCAAACGGGCCCATTTCTATAATCTTTTGTCATACATGCGTTTGGTGGGGTCTTATGTACATGTCGTAAAATTTTCGTAACTTCCTAAGATGAATAAAGTCCTTAAGTCATCCAATCATTATCGAGTGTACATGCTGAATTCTGCGGTATATCACCACATTACCTTATCTTTTGAGGCCTTAAAACCTTAACTATTTGGACCATAACCTGGAAAATATAATAAACTCCCTAAGGATTAATATTCATGAGCCCAAACCATGTATATAGTTCCAAATCCATCAAATTTGGCCTTTTATAATTAATCTCCTGTTCAGCCCAATTTCCAGTTTTAATACATCTACTTCATGTCCACATTTACCCACCAAACATTAAGACCAACTTGACTCATTTGCATGATCTTACTCCTTTATGTCTTAGGTGAATGTCATAAAATTTCCAGATCAATCCAATAAACTTAAAGAGCTTATTTAATTAATTTTCTGAAATAGGTCATGTGCTGTAGCTGGACTGACCCATTTTACTAAAAATTCAATTGTGGCAAAACCATGATTTCTTTTTCCGAGATTCCAACTCACATCTGTCATAAACATGTGAAACTAGCATTCTATTGAAAGCTAGCACATTTGCATGTTCCTAAGGTCCATTTCTGAGTCCAGTAACCCATTACTTAATTTCTGCTCTGTTCCAGTAATTTCAATTGAGCAGTTTTACTAATTAAATCATTAGAAATAATCCACAACTTTTTTTTACTAAAATTCCAACTCTCGCATTTCCTACACCCACAAGGCTATCACCACACTGAAAATCAGCTTTATTGGACATCTAAAAGGTCTCTTTTCAAACCAATCAAAAAGATGTACAGTTCTGCTCAGCTCCAGACTTTTCAGTCTGAGCAGCTTTACCAAATATTTTATTAAAAACATTCCACAATTCATTTTACCAAAATTCCAACTTGCATACTTCCTATACACACAAGGATGTCACCACACCGAAAATCAGCTTTATTGGACATCCACAAGATTCATTTTAAGACCATTCAACACGTTATACCATTCTGTCAAGTTCCAGAATTTCTAGCCTGAGCAGTTTCACCAAATATTTTATTAAAAATAATCCGTAGCTTATTTTATCAAAATTCCAACTCTCATACCTGCTACACACCTAAAGCTAACTTTTTACCAAAAATCAGCCTTATTGAAGATCTACAACATCCATTTTTAAGCTATTGAAAACGTCACTCAATTCTGCCCAGTTTCAGGGGCTTAATGTTTTGTCATTCCTTCAAGTCAAATGTCCCCCATTTCCATTGTTCTTATGAAATAGCTTATTGGTTAATACATACACCCCCTTGAGTCATGAATATCCAGATCTTGTGCTTTATATAGAGTCACTTTTTGCATCATACTAACCAGTTTATGAATTGTTCACAAACAAGTATCACATATGCTCATAATAGATGTTCTTTCTTGGAATCAAGGTTCACCCTTCTTTCCATCCCTTATGCCGAAACATATGGGGAACCTTAAACACATTTTACAACATATATTCAAACATGCAACATATTCAAGAGTCACGTTAGCCTAGTCTTACAAATAGCCTCATAAACCTAACATCCATTACATGCATGCCTTCCTAAGACCTCTCAAGTTTCATCTAAGAATTAATCTTGCTTAGACTCACTTAGATGCATCTTAATCCATCCTAAAACAGCCTTATACCATGTTGCATGTAAGAAGAGATTCCATCTTTGAGAGAATAACCCACATGCAAGGCATTTTTCTTAGAAAATCACTAAGATACAATCTTGAACTTAAAACATTTACTAAAGATCATATCTTAGGAACTTTTAACCATTCAAGTTACTAATTCTTTAAGTAAATCATGAGAGATTAGTGTATACTTGCCTTCCTCAAGCTTAAGCCTCCTTAGTTTGGGACTTGGATGAAATGCAATCTTCCTTCTCTTCAAGGTGCAACCCCACGGTTTTGGGGAATGAAAAAGAACAAAGGTTAGTCCTTTTCTTAAGTAAAAGATGTATCCAAATAGAGGCTAGATTGACTTACCAAGATGAAGTTTGAATGGGTTTAGTCCTCTTAAGAATCTAGCACCTCTTAAAGGCTTGAAAGCTTGGCCTAGTGACATGGTGGTCACGGTTTTCCTTGGGCAAGAAGAGGAGTACCAATGTGAGTTTCATCCTTTGGAATATAGAATTCATTTATGATATTCAACATACACTTACCTAGATGGGTTCTTGGAGCTTGAAGATGAAGATAGCATTGACTCTCCAAGGCTTCACTATGGCCGAAAGTTGAGCATGTGAAGGGAGGGGAAGATTGTCTAAGTGTTGTCTTGGTTTACTTTCTAGAGAGAGAGTTCAAGATACAATGTGGTGGAGCTTCTAGGTTGTTCTTAAGATGAATCTTGATGGGGGATGGGAGAGGAAAACCGACGGGTTGGGGGTTTAAGGGAGACAAGGAACCTCATGTGGGTGTTTTAAAAAGAAGGAATGCTTCTTGGGTTTTACATTTGTCCCTTCTTTGTCCCCCATGCCTCATTTTACCCCTTTATTTTATTGTATCTTAATAAAATATGGTGATAAGAAAGGTTCTAGGTCCTTCCAAGGCCCTTGTGGCCGAAACCTAATTAGTATAGGGAGGGTATTTTGCTATTTCTTCCTTTGGCTAATGAGGAATCCGTTGGGTATGTTAGAGGGGAAAGGGTTTTCCTTAACTTTTGTTAGGTTAATAAGAACTAATTAACCTTGGTTACTTTGTACCAACTATAGTTACTTTAGTGCAACTATAGTTACTTTTTGTCAACTATAGTTACTTTATTGGTTAACTTGAGTTATTTTAACCTTGAGGTTAATATAAGTAACCATGGTAATATTTCTTGGTCTACCATAAGGACCGACGGTTTTGGGCTTTTGATGGGGACTTTACCATGCCTAATCTCTTTTCAAGTGAGCTTAGTGAGAAGCTA
This sequence comes from Eustoma russellianum, assembly GCA_036186865.1. Classification (NCBI taxonomy): domain Eukaryota; kingdom Viridiplantae; phylum Streptophyta; class Magnoliopsida; order Gentianales; family Gentianaceae; genus Eustoma; species Eustoma russellianum. The sequence continues at coordinate 5,361,078 of AP025069.1, read as the reverse complement.
TATGGGTATTTGCCCCTTTTTATTAATTATTTCCCTCTTTTCTTGTTTTAAAATAAGATTAGGAAATTCTTAATTCCTCATGGCTATAGGCCGAAATTTTGTAGTAGTCGAGGGGAAAAATTGTCCACCACTTACAACTCCTCAATTCTCATTTGGGCTTATTTTAAGAAGGCCCTTTAAGATTAGCCTTCTTATAAATTTGAAGAAAACTTTTAAGGCCCTTTCCAAACCTTGTGGCCGAAATTTTCTTAGGCCCCTTTAGGTGAATTTGAATTGGTCATGGTCCGTATCACATGCTTGAATAATTATATTGTTTGCTTATCATAAAAGAATCACTAAGGAAGCTTAGTGGAAGGCACTTGAAGTATACCACTTATTAATTTACTTATGCGAGTCTTCAAGTATCATATGACTTTTTGTCGGGGTACAACATATAAGACCTGAATATACTCATAAATATGAGCTGTATATAGTGGTGTGACATCGACGTACGTTTGTAATATATGTACTGTGTCTGTAATACGTCGGAATATGTGTATTGAACCTTTTTAATAAAAAATGAATATATGTATAATATATATATTATGGCTGTGAAGAAGAATATGAAGGAGACTTTCCATTTCCAAATTTGTTGCCATAAAGCTTTGTCCAAATATGTCTCCATTTAATGAACTGGTTAGTTCATTAACTTAAGCACTTCACTTGATGAACTAGTTTAGTTCATTAATTGTGGCACCTGAAAATAGTACAACGACAACAAATGCTTGCTTGCCATATGATGTAAGCTTTAACGCTTCATGGATTGTTGGTACGGCAACAATATAAATAGGCATATGAAGCATGTATATCATGTTGAGAAAAAGGGGTTTGAGTGATTTCAAAATGCATGATTTAAATAACGTGTTACAATATGACATGACACGTTGTTGCATGAAACTTGCCTTATATAGTTCATATATATTGTTGCCGTACTAACGAGCCATGAAGCTTTAAAGCTTACATCAAATGGCAAACATTTGTTGTGTTTGAACTATTTTCAGGTACCACCATTAATAAACTAAACTAGTTCATTAAGTAAAGTACTTAGTTAATTAAACTAAGTAGTTCATTAAAGGAAGCAATATTTGGACAAGGCACAAAGGCAACAAGGTGAAGAAAGGAAAGTCTTACACTCTCCTCCCCACACTCATTTACATGCCTTAACATATATACATACATATATACATATATATATTCAGATTTTTTGAAAAAGGCACATACACATATATTCCATCGTACTACCGACACGTTATATATTTTACGTACGAACGTTAATCACACCACTATAGTTAAATCATATTTATGAGTATATTCAGGTCTTATATCATATTATATAAGTCATGGTGATGACAAATTACATACAATACGTTAAAAGGTTCTAAACCGAAAATTGTCGTATCGGGCGAATACCGAAACTTCGCCAACGTGTCACGTACTTGCCATAATTAGATGGCCAGCCCCTACACTTCAAAATTAGCCATAAATTTCGTGGCTTACATGGTATGTGCAGCCATAAAATCATTCCAAGTTGGCACACACAAATCACCCCACATTAAGGCCAAATTGTGGAGATTCCAATTTCAATTTTGTCACATGTCTAGGCGCCCTTTAATCAGCCTTATGAGCTGAATATTAAATTTTAATTTATGTATATTATGTGTAACATAATATATATAACATGTGCAAAAATTTGGAATTTAATTAGAGAAAAATCGGGTAATCGATAAACGTCGAAAATTCGGTTTTCTACGTACACGACACATGGAACGTTTTTGGCACATCATACAACATGTATCTAGACACTTTCTACATATTCCATACATCTCAAAGTGTTCTAGAAAATTCAATTAAGGGCTGATTGGAATATACCATGTGTGTATTATTAAATGTGCACTATTTTACAAAGTTTGCAAAAATAAAATTCAGCACATGCAAAATATATGTTACACGCCTAAGACACATTGTTAGAGCATATGTGGATCCTTTTTGGCATATTGGTTGGTCAAGAATCAAGCATACAATGTTGATGACATAAAGGAAGGAGCTACACAAGGTAACAATTCAAACTATGTCTCATTTGTAACACATGCTGAAAATTTCAGCATGTGCACAATGGCTGGCCGTTTTCTACACCATTATGAGGGATATTTTACTTCTTGATTAAGGTGGATTGATTAGAAGATAATTTGGAAGTATTTTGAATAAGTTATGGAATTAAAGTGGTGATATATTTGATATCACACATGCTGAAAATTTCGACATGTGTAGTAATGTATATGGCCGAAATGTTGGATTCCTTGTTGTCTAATTTTTATTCCATAAAAGATGAGAATATTGCATACTAAATGGTGATTCATTTTCAAGAAATAAATCAAAGAAAATTTGGCAACATTTTGAAAAGAATACTAATGATTCACATGCTAAAATTTCAGCATATTTATGGCCAATTTTTTTACCTCTTTTTGGAGAAAAATGTCTTGCTTAATTTATGTGATGATCTTGGAAGTTATGGTAATTATTTTATGATGATTTTGGCACATGTTTTAAGTGGTATTCTCAGATTTTCCCAGTCATCAAGTGATGACAACATTCAACCAATCAACGAGTGCCAAGTAAGCAAGAGTTTAATGATCATCCAATGAGAACATGCCAAGTAAGCAAAGACATGTCACAATGATACCATATACTCTTCCAAGGACTTAGAAGGCAATTTTCAAGAGGAGTAAAGCACCAAGGGGGGCGGCCAACACATGTTAAAAGGAAAGGAAGAAGAACAAAACAAAAACAAGAACAAGCATTGCAATCTTGAAGGATCAAACGTTTTAGCCTTCTTCTTCTACACTCTCTTTCTTTCTTCTTCCTATAAGCCTATTGTACATACATTCATATACTTGAATAGGCTTCATATAGACACCACATACTCTTTTATCATTGTAAAAGATTGATCAAGGTGTGATCAATCTTAGACTTGCAAGGTGGTGGTGTTCGTGTGCATTGTATTCAACATACAAGGTTTGTAAAGGGTTGAAGTTGATGTATTGTAGGATCTGCAAGGCACCACTAGAGAGGGGGGTTGAATAGGTGGTGCGGAAAGTGTGGTTTTTAAAATTTGTTTAAAACTAAACAACTCAACTTCTGAAAACAGATTCTGTTTTCAGGACCAGTTTTAAAACTTTTTAAAACAAGGTTATAGGTCCCCAAAAATTATGAAATTTTGATAGAACTTAGCCTCAGATATTATGAGGGTCCCTTAAAAATTTCAAATTTAAATTCAACCTTTAACCCCTTCAAAAACCGTTGGTTATCAGATTGCGCGACTCTGCCAGAAACGGTAGACGGTTTTGAAAAATTTATTCCTATTTGTGTGTAATTCCAAATGCTCTGAAATTTTAATCACTAACTCCTTATATACTATATTTAAGTGGATTGAAACAGTTTTGCAAAATTATTTTGGGAGATTGGTCAATTACTATCAAAGTCTCAACCTTTGCAAGTCTGAAAATCAGACTGCACTAGTCTCAGAACTTTTGATGTTTGATCGACTTATCCTTATCCGAAAGGGTTGAAACTTGTGCCAAATTAACCCTAAAACATGTGGGTATGTTTCTGGAAATTTTAGTGATTTTGGAAATTCGTTTACTATTTTTATGAACACAAACAAAAAGAGTAAACTGTGCAATAACAGAAAATAAATGCTGAAAGTAAATGGCACCGAGAATTTTATACTGGTTCGGTTATAAACAACCTACTCCAGTCTTCAAGGAACACCTTCCTTGGTTCACACTAGTCACATACACGCAATACACCTTACCACAGGGTTGATAGAGTTACACACTAACTCCAACCCTTTACAAACCTTGTACGATAAATACAATTCGCACGAACACCACCACCTCGCAAGGATGAAGATTGATCACACCTTGATCAATCTTTTACAAAGATAAAGAATATGTGGTGGTCTATAACAAGCCTTTTCAAGATTGAAAATATGAATACAATAGGCTTTCAAGAAGAAGAAAGAAAGAAAGAGTAGAAGAAGAGAGGCTAGGCGTTTTTGATCACTTGATTTTGCAATGCTTGTGCTTGTGCTTGTTTTTGGCTCAACTTCTTTCCTTTTAAGCCTTGCAGCCGTCCCCCTAGATGTCCTCCCCCTCTTCAAAATTATCTTCTAAGTCCTTGGGAGAATGTAAGACATCATTGTGACATGGTCTTGCTTACTTGTCACCTTCTCATTGGATGATCAATTAAGCTTTGCTTACTTGGCACTTCATGATAGGTTTGATGTTGTCATCATGATGACTTGGAAAATTCTGAATATATCACTCAAAACATGTGCCAAAATCAACATAGAATAATTTCCATAATACACAAGATTGTCACATAAATTTTGCAAGACAAAATTTCTCACAACCAAGGTAAAAAAATCGGCCATTATGGGGTTTTAGCATGCTGAAATTTCAGCATGTGATACATGGCTCTTCAATTCAAAATATTTCCATTTCTCTTGATTTTTCTTTTTAAAATAAATCATCAATTGATGGCAAATATCCTTATTAAATTGGGAATGAATTTGGACACCCTTATTACCATTCATTCGGCCAAGACATGTCACACACATGCTTAAAAATTTCAGCATGTGTGATATATAAAATATCACTCTTTATGGCTTTGAAAATTATTCAAATTGCTTCCACATAATTCAAGACACAAAATATAGCCGAATTAATATGAGAATTTCGGCCAGCCTTATTTCAACATGCTGAAATTTTCAGCATGTGTTTCAAATGAGACAAAGTTTGAAACCTTACCATTTGTAGCTTCTCTCTTTAATTCACCAACATTGTATGATTGATTCTTGACCAATCAATATGCCAACAAAGCTCCACATAGGCTCCATCTCAGCTGTAGGTGGCGTGGATGATGTATATGCATGTGTTGAAATTTATTTTTGCTAACTTTGTAAAATAGTGCACATTTAATAATACACACATGTTATATTCCAATTAGCCCTTAATTTAATTTTCCAGAACACTTTAAGATGTATTACATATGTTAAAAGTGTCTAGATACGTGTCGTATGATGTGCCAAAAACGTTCCATGCATTGTGTACGTAGAAAATCGAATTTTCGATATTTATCGATTACCCGATTTTTCTCTAATTAAATTCCAACTTTTTGCACATGTTATATATATTATGTTACACATAATATATATAATATATACTTTAAATCTCAGCACTTGTCTGGTTTAAAGTGGCGCCATCAACATGTGACAAAATTAAAATTGGAATCTTCACATTTTGGCCTTAATGTGGGGTGATTTGTGTGTACCAACATGGAAAGAATTTTTGGCTGAAAATATCACCCTAGACACGAAATTTTTGATGATTTTTGAAGTATAGGGGCTGACCATTTATTTATGGCAAGTACGTGACACGTTGGCGAAGTTTCGGTATTCGCCCGATACGACAATTTTTGGTTTAGAACCTTTTAACGTGTCGTATTTAATTTTTCATCACCATGACTTATATTATATGATATAAGACCTGAATATACTCATAAATATGAGTTAAGTATAGTGGTGTGACGTTAACGTACGTACGTAAAATATATAACGTGTCGGTAGTACGTTGGAATACATGTGTATGTGCCTTTAAAAAAATCTGAAAATATATGTATTTATATATGTATAAGCGTGTATAATGAATGAGGGGAGGAGGAGAAGACTTTCCTTCCTTAGCTTTGTTGCCTTTGTGCCTTTTCCAAATGTAGCTTCCTTTAATGAACTACTTAGTTTAATTAATTAAGTACTTCACTTAATGAACTAGTTTAGTTCATTAATGGTGGCACCTGAAAATAGTATAAACACAAAAAATGTTTGCCATATGATGTAAGCTTTAACGCTTCATGGCTCATTAGTACGGCAACATTATATATGAGCTAAATAAGGCAAGTAATAAGCAATGTCATGCACGTTTTATGTCATTCATTTAAATCACATATTTTAAATCACTCAAATCCATTTTTCTCTACATGTATAACTCCATCAACCTTGTGGTAAGGTTTTTTTGTGTTGTGTGATTAGTGTGAACCGAGGAAGGTGTCCTCGAAGACTGGAGTAGGTTGTTTATAAGCGAACCAGTATAAAATTCTTAGTGTCATTTACTTTCAGCACTTACTTTCAGTTTCAGCACTGTTTATCATTTTTGATTACGTTCGTAAAAATAGTAAACGAATTTCAAAAATTATAAAACTTTCAGAAAACATAGCCACATATTTTAAGGTTCTTTTGGCATAAGTTTCGACCCTTTTGGAAAAATATAAGTCATTCAAACATCCAAAGTTCTGAGACTAGTGCAGTCTGATTTTCAAGCTTGCAAAGGTTGAGACTTTGATCGTATTTGACTAACTTCCCAAAAGAATTTTTCAAAACTGTTTCAACCCATTTAAATATAACTTATAAGGGGTTTGTGGTTAAAATTTCAGAGCATTTGGAGCTACGTGCAAATAGGAAATAAGTTTTCAAATCAGTGTACCATTTCTGACAGATTTGCGCAATCTGACCACCAACGAATTTTCAAGGGGTTATAGGTTGAATTTAAATATAAAATTTTTAGGAGACACTCATAACATCTTAGACTAAGTTCTCTCAAAATTTCAGAATTTTTGAAGACCTGCAACCTAGTTTTCAAAACGTTTTAAAACTGGTCCTGAAAACAGAAACTGTTTTCAGAAGTTGAGTTCTTGGTTCAAAAATATTTTACAAAAACACACTTTCCGCACCAACTATTCAACCCCTCCCCCTTCTAGTGGTGCCTTGAAGATCCTACATATCACATAAACATGTCAAGTAATAATTTATTTGTGCATTTCGTAAACTCGTACCATTTAAATTATGCATTTGTAAATCATTCAAACACCTTTTCTCAACAATCTCCCCCTTTTGATGATTTACAAAATAACATTGGTTCATGATTTAAATATGATCGCTCCCCCTCCCATTATGCACAAATTTAAATTTTGAATTTTATAGTATCGTGTGCATCGTGTGCTCCCACTTAAATCATGCTCTCTCTCCCTTAAATCATGCTTTTCTCTCCCCCTTTATTTTGTAAATGGCATCAAAAGCACATGTAAGAATGCAAAGAAATAGCAACTTATAGCATATAGAAATCATGCATTTCAAGTGCGTTCCTAAGGGTTATTGATTCAACCCTTTGCAAATGTACCTTTTGGTACGCAAACTTGGGTGACCTTTCTCGGTCTTCCAAAAGGTAAGAAAAGATATGAAGAAGCAATATAATAGATGTTCGGTGCAAGTTCATTTGGCCTTTGGCCGAGAATGCCATCATGCACATGGTAGGATTTTTGTTTTTGATATGCCTTTGTGTTAGTTTGCATGGTGCGTGTGATCTATGTTGTAACCAATTAGGAACCCATTGTACTTGAGACCCGTTTGAGAGAATACTTGAGAAGATATGTCTACAATTACAATTGATTGAGTCGATGATTATTATTTTAGATTACGTTACAGAAAGCAATATGTAAATATATATAATTTCGAGCATGAATATTGGACCATGAGGAGAAGCCCAATTCACTCCCAAAGACTTGTGAGATTTCGGCCACAAGATTAAGAAAGGCCTTAATGGAATCTCCTAAGATTTTAAGGGCCATCTTTTAAGTAAACCAACAAGCAATACAACAAGTTTGGGCAATGGCAAAAAAAAATTGGTTTCAATCCAACACCTCATTTTCGGCCCTTAGCCCAAAGAGGGCTCAAACATTTTTCCTAATTAACCATTTTAAAAGAAAGAAGGGGCAAAAAAAAATAAATAAGAAAAATGGGGAAATTACCTTAATTAAGGCATTGTTAGGGTCATTAAAGACCCCAACCGCCGGATGGGAGGGGGGTAGCCAACCAAGGGAGATGTTTACTCCACCATGGTTAATTTGTATCCAACCCAAGGTTAAAGTAACTATGATTAGATAAAGTAACTAAAGTTAGTTCAAAAGTAACTATGATTAGAATAAAGTAACCAAGGTTAGTGATAAAGTAACCTTGATTAACTAAAAAATAATCAAGGTTAAAGTAACTAAAATTAAATAAAGTAATTAAGGTTAATTCCTTAACCTTATTATAGTAATGTCTTTCACCCCCTTCCCTTTACCCTCCAACGGCTACAACATAGCCAAGAAGGAAGATTCACTCCAAAAACACAAGAGAGTAACCTCCCATCTTCCCAACACTCAAAGTACACCAAGAGCAAGAAACATTCTTCTCTTCTTCCTTCCTTAAACCACACGGCCAAGGGTATACCAAGGAGACCTAGGATTCATCCAAGCTCGAGAGGAATTAGGTAAGTACATACTCAACTTTCAAGGAAATTTTTACATTTTACTTAGCTTGAAGCTCACTTATCTTCTTGCCCTAAACCGTGACCTTCAATGGTCACTAGGCTCAAGAGTCTCAAGCTTTTGTGGATCCTAGTCTTGAGAGGCTTGAACACTACTCAAGCTTCATTTTGGTAAGTCCATCTAACCCTTACTAAGTGTATCTTCTACTTAAGAATGTAAACTAACCATTTACCTCTTTTTTTCCTAAAACCGTGGGGTATATGCATAAAGAGGAGAAAGGTTTCCACTTTTCCATACATCTTTCAAGAGGAGTAAGTTGAAAAAGCAAGTACACTATACTTATTGTGGCTTGAATGTAAAAGTGCTTGCATGAATGACTAGATAACCTTAAGATTCAATCTTAGATGTGAAATCCTAAGCTTTGATGCATGAAACCTTCGGCCTAGGGGTTAATTGGCGTGTATGTGTGAGTTTTTGCTTAAACGTGGATTCTTTGTTGATTTTAAGTACTATTATGTGATAAATCCATGATGAACATGTTAAAGATCCATTCTTTTCCATGAATGGGGAATACAGTTGGTAGGAGGTAAAAGAAATAAGGGTAGTTTGTAAGAAGTGATGAGTTATGGGGTAAGATGTGAACAAGATTTATGCTTTTTGTGTGTTAAGCTTAGTAGGTTATATGTGGAGATGTGATTTTGCCTTGCATGGACATAAAAAGGGCTGTTTGGGGGTTAGGGTGCGTGTGCACCAAATTTTGCTAAGGTTTGTTTTAGTGGAGATATGATATGCATGGCCAAAGAATGAGGTGTGTGGTATACAAGCTGTTTTGTAAAGATTTGTATATGATGTTTGTAACATGTTGAATCTGTAAATTCCCCACGGAAAGGGTGAGTTTGAAGCTTAATAAAGTGTTTATGTCAAACAACGCAAGTTAGGGCCATTTAGGAATGAAATGTGACAAACTATGAAATTTACTGGAGCAGGGCAGATTTTAGTCCGTTTTGTGAGACCCGAAAAGAGACCTTAGGGACCTTCAATTTAGTTGATTTTTGGTATGACACTAGCCCTATGTGTATATTAAGTACAAGAGTTGAAATTTCGTTAAAAGGAGTTACGGATTATTTTTAATGAAATTTTATTAAAACTGGTCATGCTGGAAAATTACTGAACTAAACAGATTCTATATGACATAATATGTGACCCGGAAATGGACCTTAGGAACATGCAATTGGGCTGATTTTTGGCAGGATACTATCCCTATGTATCTACTAAGCGTGAGAGCTAGAATTTTTGAAAAATGATTTACGGTGTGGTCACACTAAAATTCGTAGTAAAATCAGTCATTCCAGAATTCAGCATGTAACGGTTTTGGGGAAAAGAATAAATGATGCCCCTAACGATATTTTAAATCCGCAAAATTTTTTGTGTCAACTACTTAAGACATATGTGAACCTTTTTATATAAACCACTTACCTTAGAACAAATAATCGGAAGGTAAACACCATAATTAAGTGGGCGTCATTAATCTGAAATTTCGAGCAGAATTGAGGAACTTATTATAGGGCCTTGTTCGAATGGACTTAGGCTAGTTATACAACTTGGGCTTACAATCACCAATTAATGGAATGTTGATAATAGTTTCCCAAAGCTGGCCCAAATTAAAAGAGGTTAAATGGGCTTACACGAAGGACAAAGAGAAAGGGACGCTGTGTTGCCAAAATTCAGCAGCCTTGTTTCGTAATTAATTAGATTAAGTGTCTTACACATTTTGTATCATCACAAGAATTTTAGTATGAATAGATAGGGCATTTTTATGCATATGTATGACAAGCATTCATGATAGCGGGCCTAACCATATAGGAATTGAGGTCGAGTATATGGATTGATAATGCTGGAAAATTTTTCCAGTATAAGGAATGAGTTGTACATATGTGTATACATATTGCATTATATCATGAGTTGCATAGTACATGTCATGCATTGCATCATCATCATTTACATGATTTATGGAATTGATTTTTATGCGAAAGGAAGATGAAAAGCGTTTTTAAAAGACAAGATTCTGTTTTAAAAAAAAGAACTCTTCCCACCGATACCATGTGTGTATGTTTCCTGGCTAGTAAGGATCCGCCGGGGTTAATTGATCTGATGATATGGACCGTTCAGGCCCGGAGAGAATAGACCTGATATGGATCGTTCGGGCCCGGAGAGAGTAGGCCCGATAAGTGATGATGTTACTGATCCGAATACAGTAATAATAGATTCGAAGGGGAGACGTGACCGCCTCATATCCGGGAAGATAGATCTGAACACTCTATTGTTTTCTTGACGATGATGTTTTGAAAGAAAGGCACGAAAGATCATATCATCATTTTATCATGATGCATCACACGTACATATGCATGCATGTCACCTTTATTGAGTCATCGTGTAGTGGCACATGATACTCGGACTAAATTGTTATAACTTGGTAGTTCCTAAGTTATGGTCTTATTAGGTGATGATCTTTGATGTGTTACAAACTTATGCGAGTTGCAGTCTTTTATTGTTATGTTCTTTAAGTAACGATCTTGCTTAAGTTATGATCTTGATGCATTAAGTGTTGATCACTAACGGGTATTGGATGGAGGTCAGGTGTGTTTCTAAACCAAAATTTTTAGGGTTCGGTTCTTGTATGTACTTTTCATTTAATCCTTGATTAATTATAGTATACTTGCTGGTGACTTTGTCACTCACCCCCTATTTTTCCTCCCAGAGACTGCAGGGAATAAGGTAGAGTGGATTGAGGATGAACCTAGGGTTCCCTACCCGTGAGCGCAGCAAAAGATGGATGGATTAGGAGACATGACGTGCCGACTATGACTGATGACTTATTATGTAATTGTGATGGGAAACATTTACTTTTGAGAATTTTCGGTACTTTTGACTTGGGTTGTAAAACTAAGAATGATTTGGTAGACGTTTTAATTTGAAGTTTTTATTCTGCCATGATTTCACTAACTTGTTGACGTGTAAGCACGAAAGTCCATGCATTTTATCACGGACTACGACATGTTATGGATCGACGCCGGTACTCTCCTAGTGAAGTACGGCGGGTGCACCGTATCCGGCTGGGCCGGGATGCGGGGCGCTACAATCTAGATGAATTTATGTTATATGAATTTCGTGTATGCATCAATGGTTTCCTTTCATATTTATACGGCATATAGTTATACCTTGCACGTGATGAAAAAATAGGAGTGCGATGAGATATAATGTGTGGTGTACTAGAAGTCTCTTTAGGTTGTACACTTGTCTTGAACATATCTGGTTTCTTAGATGAGGATAAAATAAATTTGGTTGACTTATTTTGCGTTTCATTTTCCTCAACATATCCTATTTTGGTTTTGTCACTTTCATGCTTTGTGAGGAAATGAGGTGATCTAGCATGTTCGTACCCCAAATCGAATTATTTTACGGTCTTTTCTAAATCCACGTTTCTTGATTTCAAATGTGAAATCTCGACTTTCATCTCATTGTTCTCGGATTTTAAGGAGGAAATCTCAGATTTTAATGAATTTATCATGCAAGACGACTCTTCTTTTGAATTGCTTAATTGAGATACAAGATTCGTGTTAGAAGATTCTAATGATTTCTTGTCTCCAATTAAACGTTTCTTTTCTTTTGCAAGAGCCGTAGAAAACTTATGCAACTCAAGATATTGACTAAACAAATCATCATAAGAAGGTCCGAAATCAGAATAGAAGATACCTCGTTTGATGCTTTGGATGCAAAGCATACTTGTGCCGTCTGTTCTTCGGTATCATCAGTCTCAGAGTCAGATGAGTCACTCCAAGTGGAGGCTTTGAGAGCTCATCTTGAATTCGTTTGTCTAGGTTCTGAGACGGGTCTATTTTTGTTCCAATCCTTGTCACGGTTTTTGTTTGTTTGTTTGTCCTTGTTCGGGCAGGCATATGACAAGTGTCCAAGTTTCCCACATTCATAGCACTTTATGGCCTCATTATTTTTATTTCTATGATTCTTATATGAAGTAGGCTTAGGTTTGTTTTTTTATCGATTTTCTCATGGTCTTTCTTAATCTTTTAGCCAGCACGATTAGATCTTCATCATCGGAATTTGTGTCACTATCATCTACGCGATCATAAGAAGTAGAGATGCATTCATTTGATTTAAACGCTATAATCTTATCTTGTTTAGAAGTAGATTCAGAATTTCTTAGAGTAAGTTTGTTTTTGTATACATTTAAAGATCCGATTAGTTCCTCCATTTTTATTGATCTTGTTTCTTTACTTTCCTCAATCGCTGTGACTTTGGGGTCCCATTCGGATGGGAGACTTCTTAGCACCTTTTGAACCTTTTCCTGTGTAGAAAAAGATTTTCCAAGAGACTCAAGAGAATTCTACAAGTTAGTCAAGCGTAAGTCCATATCCAAAATAGACTCGTTTGGTAATAACTTGGAAGACTCAAGAGTAGACATAAGAATATTCATTTTAGACTCTTTAACTTGACTAGTCTCTTCATGTTTCATTTCAAGAATTCTCCACATCTCTTGGGTACTAGAGCAATTTGACACATAAGTGGATTCACTTTTACTTAGGCCATTTAAAAAATGTTGCATGGCTCTAGCATTCATACTTAATTTCTTTTTCTCATCACTAATATATTCTTGTTTTGGTTTTACGACCTCTAGTGTGACACCATCAATAATCGATAACTTAGAAGGAATAAAAGGACCATCTTCTATAATTGACCACAAGTCTGTTGAGAAAAAGTTTTTCAGTGATTCACGAAATACATGATTTAAATAACGCTTGTTTAAGAAATGCATGACACAATTTATTACTTGACACGTTTTTGCGACAAAATTGCCTTATATACTTTATATATAATGTTTCCGTACTAACAAGCCATGAAGCTTTAAAGCTTACATCAAATGGCAAACATTTGTTGTGTTTGAACTATTTTCAGGTTCCACCATTAATGAACTTAACTAGTTCATTAAGTGAAGTACTTAGTTAAATGAATTAAGTAGTTCATTAAATGAAGATATGTTTGGAGAAGGCATGATGGTAACAAACATGGAAATGAAAAGTCTCCTCCCACTCCATATCACACGTTTTTATCTATATAATGTATATATTCAGATTTTTCTAAAAAAGGCACAATACACATATATTCCGACGTACTACCGACACGTTACATATATCACGAACGTACGTCAATGTCAAACCACTATACTTACCTCATATTTATGAGTATATTTAGGTCTTACATCATATGATATAAGTCATGGTGATGACAAAATTATTACGACAAGTTACAAGGTTATAAACCAAAAATTGTCGTATCAGGTGACTACCGAAACTTTGCCAACGTGTCACGTACTTGACATATATAGATGGCCAGCCCCTAAATTTAAAAAATTGCCACAAATTTCGTGGCTAACATGTTATACTCAGTCATGAAATCATTCCATGTTGGCACACACAAATCACCCCAATTAAGGCCAAATTGTAGAGATTTCAAATTCAACCTATTTTGTCACATGTGGACGCCTATGTCTCAGCCCTTATGAGCTGAATATTTAATTTATTTTATGTATATTATGTGTAACATAATATATATAACATGTGCAAAAAGCTTGAATTTAATCGGAGAAAAATCGCGTGATCGGCAAAAGTCAAAAATCCAGTTTTCTACGAACACAACACATGGAACGTTTTTGGCATAACATGTAACATGTATCTAGACACTTTTTACATATTCAATACATATTAAAGTGTACTAGAATATTCAAATTAGGGATGATTGGAATATAACATACATGTGTAAGTATTGTGCAATATTTGACAAAGTTTACAAAAGTAAAATTCAGCACATGTCCAAGATGCATATACATGCCATTCTCAGCTTGGTGGAGCTTATGTGGAGCCTAGTTGGCATCTCTATTGGTGGAGAATAAGCCACACAAGGTTAGTGACATAATGGAGGAAGCTACACAAGGTAACATTTCAAACTTTCTAGCAAATGAAACACATGCTGAAAATTCAGCATGTGAGACTATGGTATGGCTGAATTCTAGGTCTTGATTGGAGACAAATTTTCTTCCAAATTTTAAGGGATTGATTGTAGAATATTTGGTAATGTTTTGAACTTCATTTGGAACCTGTTTTTTCTTTTTTTCTCAGATTTTTACAGCCACTAAATGATGACAAGACTCATCCGATCAAGGAGTGCCAAGTAAGCAAAGTCTAGACATTCATCCAATCAAGTTGTGCCAAGTAAGCGAGATGGTGTCACATTTACACAAGGCATTCTTCCAAGGACATAAAAGAGAATTCTCAAGGTGAAGAAAAGCCCTAGAGGGGGCGGCCAAGTCTAGATAAAAAGAAGAGAAGAGAGCTACACAAATGCAAGACAAGTCTCATAATTTCCAAGGTGCAAAAAGACTCTCCACTCTCTTCTTCTACATTTCTTCTCCTCCTTTCTCTCTCAATCTATTGTACTTATATTCAAACATATTGAATAGTCTTTGTTCATACCACCATACATGCCTCATTGTTGTAAAAGGTTGATCAAGGTGTGATCAAACCTTCATCCGTTCAATGGTGGTGTTCGTGATATTGTGATTGCTTGTAACGTGTGTAAAGGGTTGGAGTTGGTGTGTAACTCCAGCAACCCTTGTGGTAAGGTGTTAATTTTGTTAGTGATATCCGAGGAAGGTGTCCTCGAAGACTGGAGTAGGTTGATTTAACCGAACCAGTATAAAATTCCTTGTGTTCTTTACTTTACTTCACAATACTTTCAGTTTTCAGCATTCAGCATCTATTTCGTCGCAATCTTAAAAATAGTAAACGAATTTCAAAAATTGTAAAATTTTGTAGAAACATAGCCACACCTCTTAAGTTTCATTTGGCGCAAGTCTCAACCCATTTGGATAAGTAAAAGTCAATCAAACATTAATAGTTCTGAGACTAGTGCAATCTGATTTTCAGACTTGCAAAGGTTGAGAACTTGAACGTATTTGACATACTTCCCAAAGGTATTTTTCAAAACTGTTTCAACCCATTAAAAGACATATCTTAAGAGGTTTTCATTTAATTTTCAGACCATTTAGAGTTACGGATTAATCGGAATAAATTTTTCAAATCAGACTACTGTTTCTGGCAGATTTGCGCAAAATCGGACCACTAACGATTTGTCAAAGGGTTAGATGTTGAATTTTAATCTAAAATTTTTATGGGATACTCATAACATCTGAAAGTAGAATCTCTCCAAATTTCAGAATTTTTGAAGGTCTGTAACCTAGTCTTTCAAACGTTTCAAATCAGAATTAGAAAACAGAAACTGTTTTCAGAAGTTGAGTTTTTGGGTCAAAATATTTTAAAAATCAAATTTTCCGCACCCACTATTCAATTCCCCCTTCTAGTAGTGTCTTATAGGTCCTACAAGTGGTATCAGAGCCAGGTTCACTCACAACAAGGAGATCCAACGATCTTAGTGAGATGGCAACCACTAGCTTCAAAGCCAAACAAGAAGGTATGTCGAGTCAAAGACCTTCTCTTTTTGATGGTGAGTCCTTTATCCAATGGAAACTTAGAATGAAACTCTTTCTTATGGCTATTGATATTGATTTGTGGTCTATTATAGAAGACGGTCCATTCGTTCCATCTAAGTTGTCTACTGTTGATGGAGTCACACTAGAAGTGATAAAACCAAAACAAGAATACACTAGTGATGAAAAAAGAGATTAAGTATGAATGCTAGAGCCATGCAATTACTTTTAAACGGGTTAAGCAAAAGTGAATCTAGTTACGTATCTAATTGCTCTAGTGTCCAAGAGATGTGGAGAATTCTTGAGATGAAATATGAAGGGACTAGCCAGGTAAAGGAGTCTAAGATTAATATGCTTATGTCCAAATTATTGCCAAATGAGTCTATTGTTGATATGGATTTACGATTGACTAACATCTATAACTCTCTTGAGTCTCTTGGCAAATCTTTCTCTACGCAGGAAAAGGTCCAAAAGGTATTAAGAAGTCTCCCATCCGAATGGAATCCTAAAGTCACAGCAATTGAGGAGGGTAAAGAAACAAAATCAATAAAAATGGAGGAACTAATCGGATCGCTAAAGGTATACGAAAACAAACTTACATTAAGGAAATCAGAATCAACGTCAAAACAAGGTAAGGCTATTGCTTTTAAATCAAATGAATACGTCTCTACTTCTTCCGATCACGTAGATGATATTGATTCCGAATTAGACAATGATGATCTAATACTACTGGCTAAAGGTTTGAGAAAATTTATAAGAAAGTCATTTAAAAACAAACCTAAGGCAACTTCGACTAAAAGAAATAAAAATAAAACTAATGACAAGGACGTAAAGTGCTATGAATGCGGGAAACTTGGACACTTGTCATATGACTGCCCTAACAAGGACAAACAAACAAACAAACACCTTGACAAGGATCGGACCAAAACTAGACTCGTCTCAGAACCTAAACAAAAGAGAAGAGCTCTCAAGGCCTCCACTTGGAGTGACACATCGACTCTGAGACTGATACCGAAGAAGAGACGACACAAGTATTCTTTGTATCCAAAGCATCAAACGAGGTATCTTCCGATTCTGACTCTGATTCTGAACCTTCATATGGTGATCTATTTAGTCAATATTTAGAATTGCATAAATTCACAAAGACTCTCGCAAAAGAAAAGAAATGATTAATTGAAGACAAGAAGTTAGAATCTTCTAACAGGAACCTCGTTTCTCAATTAAGCGATTCAAAAGAAGAGTCGTCTTACATCATCAATGCATTGAAATTAGAGATCTCATCATTAACGACACAAAATAATGAAATGAAATCTGAGATTTCAAATTTGAAATCAAGGAATACGGATTTAGAGAAAATGGTGAAACAATTTGACACGGGAACTAACATGCTAGATCGAATCATTTCATCACAAAACATGATAGTGATAAAACCGGATTAGGATACATTGAGAAAAACGAGACATTAAATAAACCAACCAAATTCATTTTTTCTAAGAAAATAGAAACACCCAAGACATATGTGGCGCCTAAGAAGACGCCTAGACCCCTTCTCCTTTCATCTCATCTTGCTTCTTCTTTATATCATACAAGTAGGCCTGCAAATGAACCGAATCATAAACGAATAATTCGGGTTCGATTCGTTTATGGTTCGATTCGAATTCTATTATAGCATATTCGAATACGAATTCGAATCATATTTTGAGTTCGAAATGTTTCACGAACCGAATTCGAACTAGCGGGTATTCGGTTCGAAGATTCGATAAAGCTTCGATCAATTGAACTATTCAAAGGCTCGATTCGTGATTCGGTTCGACTCGACATTATGGTATAATAACAAAATTTCCTACCCTGGCCGCCATTACCCCTGCGAGCTGCGAGGCTGCGACCTGTCACCTGCGTAACCCTAGAATTTCATCCCTCTTCTGCAAAATTCATCAACCGGAATCGCCGCTTGCCCAGTGCCCACCAGTCCACCACCACTGTCTCAACCTCGTCTCTCTCTGTTTCTCCCTCACCTTGTCTTTAGATTGATTTCTTTGCTGAGCGATTGATCATCCTGTAGTCTATCAAGTATGAAGTTGGTGACGTGTTGGAGGTTCTTCCTTCCCAAGATCCTGCTGCAGTAGATGCTTTCATAGCACGTTGTGTTTTGGACCCAAATGCCTATATCAGTGTAAGTTGGATCCTTCTTCAGCGGGTTATTCATCTGATGTTACAGTTCATTGCTGTGTATTTGGAACTTCATGACTATCAATTTCTATTCTTTTCCAGTATTCCTTTCTCTTTTTTTTGTTGTTACTATTAGACTAAAGATCCTTTTTGCTTTTCCTTCTCCATTTCCGAAGGCAAAGCAAGGAAACACACGGGCTGCTATTATTAGGTGGATATGGTAAGTGGTAATATTGGGAACTTCAGTGACGTGTTTATATTGGGAAAAATACAGTTGGCATTTGATTCTCACGTAAATTGGTAATATTGTTATTTACGAATCGAATTCGAGCTCACGAATCGAATTCGAGCTCGCGAATCAATCTAAGTTTGCGAATCGAATAACTATAACGAATAATTAATCGAGCTTCGAACCGAACCTAAAATTTATCGAATCCGAATACGAGCTGAATTTTAGGTTCGTCACGAATTCGAACTCGAATTCGAACCTCAAACAATATTTTCGAATCGAACCTATATTATAGTATTCGCTAAGATTCGATTCGTTTGCACCCCTACATACAAGATATAATTATATGCCGTATAGATATGAGAAGAAACCATAATACATACACGACATTCATTCCATGCATCTAGATCACGCACTATGCACACAAACACAAAAACATATCAAAAACGACAACCATACAATATACATAAGGGAGTACTCGGCCAAAGGTCAAATATATTCTCACCTCATGTCTACTATGTTGCTTCTTCATCTACATTCTCACTATTTGCTAGACCGAGAAAGATCACCTAAGTATGGGTACCGAAAGGCACTCTTACAAAGAGGTGAATAACTAACTCGTAAGGACCCAAAATAAAAGGGTGCCTAAATTGTTGTTGCACATTGCAGGGAACCCATACATCTAAAGGCACATCAATCAAGTAGCTCCTTGACAGTGCTTGCTCGAGGCACATGACGGGTGACCCGAGCTTGTTCTCAAAATTGAAGAAGGTTACAAAAGGTGGATCGGTGACCTTTGGAGACAACAATGAAGGAAGAATTATTGGAAATGTACAATTGGAAGCGCAAGTACTCTTCAAATCTCCAATGTCTTCTTGGTAAGTAATCTATCCTATAATCTACATAGCATCTCACAGTTTATTGACAACGTTTTTGATGTGTGTTTCACTCATCCATATTGCAACATAATATAAAAACGGAGAAACAGTATTAAAAGGAAAAAAAGAAGGAAATATTTTCACACTTTCCATGGATGACATGTTAGACGCTAAAGTTAAAAGTTTTATGTCAAATGAACATAACATAAATTTGTGGCATAGGCGATTAGGACACATTGGCATCTCAACGCTTGAAAAACTTCAACGAAAGAACCTAATACGAGAATTGCCTAAACTTGATTTAGACAACTTTCAGTTGTGTGAATCTTGTATTAAAGGCAAACAAACACGCGAGTCACTTAAACCCAAAAATAAAATTAGCACGTCTAGAGTTTTAGAATTACTACACATTGATTTGTTTGGTCCTAGTCGTACTAAGAGTCTTGGTGAACGCCATTATGCATGTGTTATCGTTGATGATTTTTCTCGCTATACATGGACTTTATTTCTTGCAAATAAAGATGATAGTGCCATTGAAATTGCGAAACTAATAAAACAACTTGAAAATGAATATGGTTTGAATGTGAAAAAGATTAGAAGGGATAGAGACGGTGAATTTAAAAACAAGGACATGATTGCATTTCGCGAAGAAAAATGAATTAAACACGAGTTTCGCCACCTAGAACACCACAATTAAATGGAGTGGTAGAAAGAAAAAATAGGACACTACAAGAAATCGCTAGAACCATATGTGAAAATAAGTTGCCCAGATTTTTGTAGGTTGAAGCCGTAAATTGTGCATGCTATATAGTAAATCGTTTGTCAATTAGAAAGAAAATAAATAAAACTCCATATGAGATAGTAAATGATAGCATGCCTAAAATTGATTACTTTCGTGTTTTGGTTGTAAATGCTTTGTTTTGAATACAAAAGATAATCTAGATAAATTTAAATTTAAATCAATTGAATGCATCTTTGTTGGATATTCTGTGAATACTAAAGCATATAGATGTTATGATCCTATCACTAGACAAATTCTAGAATCTATTCATGTGAAGTTTAATGAATTTGGCGAGTTTGAAAAAGATAAAGAATATGACGATGATTTTGAACTAAAGCCCATGTTAGATGATATAGGAGAAAGTGTCGTGCATGATGAATCGAACACCCTAGAAATGCATGATCACTTAGAAATACATGAGAACTTAGAGAATAATCGACCAAGATGGCATAGGGATCACTCACACGATCTCATTATAGGCGATATTACTCAAGGTGTCCGACCACGTAGAAGAATAAATCCGGATGAAATAAATCAACTTCATGCTATGATATCCGAAATTGAGCCTAAGAACATTTTTGTTGCCTTGAATAATTCTTCTTGGATTGATGCTATGCATGATGAATTAAATCAATTTGTAAGAAATGATATATGGGATTTAGTGCCACGACCACAAGATAAGACAATAATAGATACAAAGTGGGTCTTTAGAAATAAAATGAATGAAGAAGGTAAAGTTGTTAGAAACAAAGAAATACTTGTAGCACAAGGATATAATCAAGAAGAAGAAATAGACTACGACGAACATTTGCACCCATAGCACGTTTAGAAGCCATGCGACTATTACTTGCTATTGCTTGCATGAAAGGTTTTAAACTCTATTGAGTGGACGTAAAAAGTACTTTTTTAAATGGCTTTATACCAAAAGTATACGTGAAGCAACCACCCAGTTTTGAAGATTCAAAATATCCTGATCACGCGTACAAATTAAAGAAGGCACTATATGGATTAAAACAAGCACATAGGGCTTGGTATGATCGTTTTGCTACTTTCCTTCTAGAAAATGGATTTAAAAGAGACACCATAGATAGCACCTTATTCTTGAAACAAGATAAATCAGATTTACTAATCATTCAAATTTATGTTGATGACATCATTTTTGGATCTACATCTCATAAACTTGTTGAAGAATTTGAAATTTGCATGAAATCTGAGTTTGAAATGTCGATGGTTGGTGAATTGAATTACTTTCTTGGCTTGCAAATTAAACAAACTAGTAAAGGTATTCACATAAGTCAAGTAAAATATGTAAATGACATGATTAAAAAGTTCAATTTTGAGAACTTGAAACCATCCCCCACCCCTATGAGTGTCACCACTAAACTAGATAAAGATGAAAATGGAAAAGACTTTGATAATGCTTTATATAGGTCTATGATTGGTTCTTTGTTTTATCTTACCGCAAGTAGACCCGATATCATGTTTAGTGTATGTATGTGTGCATGTTTTCAAAGCCAACCTAAAGTGTCTCACTATAATGTTGTAAAAAGAATATTTTGATACATTAAGCACACCCCCACCTTAGGAATTTGGTACGATAAGAATTGTGAGTTTGATTTGCATGCATACACTGATGCAGATTATGGCGGATGCAAAATAGATAGAAAAAGCACAAGTGGCACTTGTCAATTTATAGGAAATTCATTAATATCATGGTTTTCGAAAAAGCAAGCAAGTGTGGTATTATCTACTACCGAAGCTGAATACATGACACTTAGTCTTTATTGCACACAACTACTACGGTTAAAACATCAACTTTCTGATTTTGGAATCACGGTGAATCGTATTCCAATTTATTGTGATAGTATGAGTGTTATAAACTTCTCTAAGAACCCCGTACTACACTCTAAGGCAAAGCACATAGAAGTACGATATCACTTTCTTCATGATCACGTGAATAATGGTGATATTGATATAGAACATGTATGCACCGAAGCACAAGTAGTCGATATAGTCACTAAGGCACTAAATCAAGCCACGTACAAAAATCTACGCTCAAAATTAGGCATGATTTCTGCTGATTTGATATAGGTTGATATGTCTTTCCAACTTTACAGGCACTTTTGATTTTATTTCCAAAATAAAGGGGGAGAGAGAGTGCATGATTTAAGGGAGAGAGAGAGAGTGATTGATTTCAAAAATCAAGGAGAGAGAATTCAAAATTCAAAATTTTGAATTTGTGCACGATTGGAGGGGAGCGGTTAAATTTAAATCATGAACTAAGGTTATTTTGTAAATCATCAAAAGGGGGAGATTGTTGAGAAAAAGTGTTTGAGTGAATTCACAAAATACATGATTTAAATAACACGTGTTTAAGAAATGCATGACACAATTTATTACTTGACACGTTTTTGCGACACACTTGCCTTATATACGTTATATATAATGTTGCCGTACTAACAAGCCATGAAGATTTAAAGCTTACATCAAATGGCAAACATTTGTTGTGTTTGAACTATTTTCAGGTGCCATCATTAATGAACTTAACTAGTTCATTAAGTGAAGTACTTAGTTAAATGAATTAAGTAGTTCATTAAATGAAGATATGTTTGGAGAAGGCATGATGGCAACAAACATGGAAATGGAAAGTCTCCTCCCACTCCATATCACACGTTTTTATCTATATAATATATATATTAAGATTTTTCTAAAACAGGCACAATACACATATATTCCGACGTACTACCGACACGTTACATATATCACGAACGTACGTCAATGTCAAACCACTATACTTACCTCATATTTATGAGTATATTTAGGTCTTACATCATATGATATAAGTCATGGTGATGACAAAATTATTACGACACGTTACAAGGTTATAAACTGAAAATTGTCGTATCAGGTGACTACCGAAACTTCGTCAACGTGTCACGTACTTGCCATATATAGATGGCCAGCCCCTAAATTTAAAAAATGGCCACAAATTTCTTGGCTAACATGTTATACTCAGTCATGAAATCATTCCATGTTGGCACACACAAATCACCCCAATTAAGGCCAAATTGTGGAGATTTCAAATTCAACCTATTTTGTCACATGTGGGCGCCTATGTCTCAGCCCTTATGAGCTGAATATTTAATTTATTTTATGTATATTATGTGTGACATAATATATATAACATGTGCAAAAAGCTTGAATTTAATCAAAGAAAAATTGCGTAATCGACAAAAGTCGAAAATCCAGTTTTCTACGAACACAACACATGGAACGTTTTTGGCATGACATGTAACATGTATCTAGACACTTTTTACATATTCAATACATATTAAAGTGTACTAGAATATTCAAATTAGGGATGATTGGAATATACCATACATGTGTAAGTATTGTGCAATATTTGACAAAGTTTACAAAAGTAAAATTCAGCACATGTCCAAGATGCATATACATGCCATTCTCAGCTTGGTGGAGCTTATGTGGAGCCTAGTTGGCATCTCTATTGGTGGAGAATAAGCCACACAAAGTTAGTGACATAATGGAGGAAGCTACACAAGGTAACATTTCAAACTTTCTAGCAAATGAAAAACATGCTGAAAATTCAGCATGTGAGACTATGGTATGGCCGAATTCTAGGTCTTGATTGGAGACAAATTTTCTTCCAAATTTTAAGGGATTGATTGTAGAATATTTGGTAATGTTTTGAACTTCATTTGGAACCTGTTTTTTCTTTTTTTCTCAGATTTTTACAGCCACTAAATGATGACAAGACTCATCCGATCAAGGAGTGCCAAGTAAGCAAAGTCTAGACATTCATCCAATCAAGTTGTGCCAAGTAAGCGAGATGGTGTCACATTTACACAAGGCATTCTTCCAAGGACATAAAAGAGAATTCTCAAGGTGAAGAAAAGCCCTAGAGGGGGCGGCCAAGTCTAGATAAAAAGAAGAGAAGAGAGCTACACAAATGCAAGACAAGTCTCATAATTTCCAAGGTGCAAAAAGACTCTCCACTCTCTTCTTCTACATTTCTTCTCCTCCTTTCTCTCTCAATCTATTGTACTTATATTCAAACATATTGAATAGGCTTTGTTCATACCACCATACATGCCTCATTGTTGTAAAAGGTTGATCAAGGTGTGATCAAACCTTCATCCGTTCGATGGTGGTGTTCGTGATATTGTGATTGCTTGTAACGTGTGTAAAGGGTTGGAGTTGGTATGTAACTCCAGCAACCCTTGTGATCAAACCTTCATCCGTTCGGTGGTGGTGTTTGTGATCTTGTGATTGCTTGTAACGTGTGTAAAGGGTTGGAGTTGGTGTGTAACTCCAGCAGCCTTTGTGGTAAGGTGTTAATTTTGTTTAGTGATAACCAAAGAAGGTGTCCTCGAAGACTGGAGTAGGTTGATTTAACCGAACCAGTATAAAATTCCTTGTGTTCTTTACTTTACTGCACAATACTTTCAGTTTCCAACATTCAGCATCCATTTCATCGCAATCTTAAAAATAGTAAACGAATTTCAAAAATTGTAAAATTTTGCAAAAACATAGCCACACCTCTTAAGTTTCATTTGACGCAAGTTTCAACCCATTTTGATAAGTATAAGTCAATCAAACGTTAATAGTTCTGAGACTAGTGCAATCTAATTTTCATACTTGCAAAGGTTGAGAATTTGAACGTATTTGACATACTTCCCAAGAGCATTTTTCAAAACAGTTTCAACCCATTAAAATAAATATGTTAAGGGTTTTGTCATTTAATTTTCAGACTATTTGGAGTTACGGATTAATCGGAATAAAATTTTCAAATTAGACTACTGTTTCTGGCAGATTTGCGCAATCTAACCTTTAATGATTTTTCAAAGGGTTAGAGGTTGAATTTCTGAGAGTAGAACTCCAAATTTCAAAATTTTTGAAGGTCTGTAACCTATTCTTTCAAATGTTTCAAATCAGAATCTAAAAACAGAAATTGTTTTCAGAAGTTGGGTTTTTGGGTCAAAATATTTTAAAAACCAAATTTTCCACACCGACTATTCAACCCCCTCCCCCTTCTAGTTGTGCCTTATAGGTCCTACAAATTCTATATCAATGGTCATAAGAAAATGTTTCATTCTAAGTTTCCATCGCATGAAAGACTCCCCGTTAAAAAGAGGAGGCCTTTGACTCGACATACCTTCTTGTTCAATCTTGTGACTAGTGGTTGCCATCTCAGAAAGATCGTTTGATCCTCTTGTCGTGAGTGTGCCTGCATTCTGATACCACTTGTAGAACTTGTAAAGCACCACTAGAAGGGGAGGGTTGAATAGTGAGTGCGGAAAATTTGGTTTTTAAAAACTTTTGAACCAAAAACTTCAATTCTGAAAACAGTTTCTGTTTTCAGATCCTGATTTGAAATAATTAAATGACCTAGTTGTAGACCTCCAAAAATTATGAAATTCGATGAACATCTACTCTCCGATGTTCTGAGTATCTCATAAAAATTTTAAAATTCCACTCCTAACCCCTTGAAAATACGTTTTTGGTCAGACTGCGCAAATCTGCCAGAAACTGTACTCCGACTTGAAAATTTTATTACGATTAATAGGTGACTCCAAATGGCATGAAAATTTAATGACAAGACCCTCAAGATATTTATTTCAATGGGTTGAAATAGTTTTTGAAAATTCCTTTGGGAAGTATGTCAACCACGTTGATGTTCTCAACCTTTGCAAATCTGAAAATCAGATTGCACTAGTCTCAAAACTATTCATGTTTGACTGACTTATACTTTTCCAAATGAGTTGAAACTTACGGAAAATGAAAGCTAAAATATGTGGCTATGTTTCTGGAAAGTTTTGTAATTTTTAAAAATTGTTTACTATTTTTTTCGTTGCAACGAACTCAACGCAAAAAAACTAAAAATTAAAAGTAAAGTGCAGTAAAGTAAGAACACCAAGGATTTTATACTGGTTCGGTTAAATAAACCTACTCCAGACTTTGACACCTTCCTTGGTTATCACTAAACACCAAAAACACCTTACCACAAGGGTGACTGGATTTAAACACTAACTCCACCTTTTTACAAACAATACAATCGAGCAAACGAATCACGGACACCACCACCAAACGAATGAAGGTATTGTAGGATCTGCAAAGAACCACTAGAAGGGGGGTTGAATAGTGGGTGCGGAAAATGTGGCTTTTAAAATTTTTTTAGACCAAAAACCCAACTTCTGAAAACAGTTTCTGTTTTCAAGATCTGTTTTGAAAAGTTTTGAAAACTAGGTTACAGGTCTTCAAAAATTCTGAAATTTGGAGAGATCTTAGTCTCAGATGTTCTGAGTATCTCCTAAAAATCTCATATTAAAATTCAACCTTTAACCCCTTTTAAAAATCGTTGGTGGTCAGATTGCGCATATCTACCAGAAACGGTAGTCTGACTTGAAAATTTAATTTCAATTAAACCGTGACTCCAAATGCTCTGAAAATTTAATGACTAACCCCTTATTAGGTGTATTTAATTGGGTTGAAACAGTTTTGAAAAATTCTTTTCATAAGTTAGTCAAATACGTTCAAAGTCTAAACCTTTGCAAGCCTTAAAATCAGACTGCACTAGTCTAAGAACTTTTGACTTTTGGATGATATACTTGTCCAAAAGGGTTAAAACTTGTGTCAAATGAACCTTAAGACGTGTGGCTATATTTCCTGAAAGTTTTGTAATTTTTTAAATTCATTTACTATTTTTAAGAACATGATAAAAATGATGTATTGTGCTGGAAACTGAAAGTAAGTGCTGAAAAGTAAAGAACACAAGGAATTTTATACTGGTTCGGTTAAATCAACCTACTCCAGTCTTCGAGGACACCTTCCTCGGTTATCACTAATCACAAAATATAAATAAAACCTTACCACACAGGGTTGATGGAGTTACACACCAACTCCAACCCTTTATAAACCTTGTAAGTGATTACAACGATCACGAACACCACCACCTAGCGAATGCAAGATTGATCACACGTGATCAATCTTTTACAACAATGTAGAGTATATGGTGGTATGTAAGAAGCCTATTCAAGA
Source organism: Eustoma russellianum (assembly GCA_036186865.1). NCBI lineage: Eukaryota > Viridiplantae > Streptophyta > Magnoliopsida > Gentianales > Gentianaceae > Eustoma > Eustoma russellianum. The sequence goes on along the minus strand of AP025069.1, from coordinate 5,334,010 downwards.
TGTATGAATATGAGTACAATAGGCTTTAAGAGAGAATAAAGAAAGAAGTATAGAAAGAATGAGTAGGCACGTTTTTGATCTTGGAAACTTGTAAGACTTGTCTTGTATTTTGTTTGCTCTCCTCCTTCTCCTTTTATCAATATGTGCCGCCCCCCTATGCCATGTCTTCCTCTTGAAAATTATCTCTTAAGTCCTTGGAAGAATATCTTGCATCATTGTGACATTCACTTGCTTACTTGGCAACTCCTCATTGGATGATCATTAAGCCTTTGCTTACTTGGCACTCATTGATTGGATGAAAGTTGTCATCATTTGATGACTAGATAAATCTGAAAAATATCACTTAAAACATGTGCCAATTAGCCATAAAATTGTTGCCATAAGTCTCATATCAATTCCACATAATTAGCAAGACAATTCATCACATTTACTCACATAAAATTCGGCCACCATTATTCTCCACATGCTGAAATTTTCAGCATGTGTGATATTCACACAATATTCAAAACATTTCCTTGTAAGTATAGATTAATTCCTTGAAAATTGAAGAATCAAATATGTTGAATCTTAAGACATAAAATCGGCCAAGTGCATTCCGACACATGCTGAAATTTTCAGCATGTGTGATATTTCAAGAGATCATCACATTATTTCCATAATATTTTTAAAACATTGCCATATTATCTTTCAATCAATCCATATAATTCAAAGAAGTAAATATGACACCATTTAGCTTGAAAATTCAGCCAGCCATAAATCACACATGCTGAATTTTCAGCATGTGTCACAAATGTGACAAAGTTTGAAATGTTACCTTGTGTAACTCCTTCTTTTTATGTCACCAACCTTATACACTTCATTCTTGTTCAATCAAGATGCCAACAAATCTCCACATATGCTCCAACAAGGCTGAAGTAGGCGTGTGCTATAGCTTGCACATGTGCTGAATTTTATTTTTTGCAAACTTTGTAAAATAGCGCACACTAATTATACACACATGGTATATTCCAATCAGCCCTTAATTGATTTTTCTAGAACACTTTAGAATGTATAGAGTATGTAAAAAGTGTCTAGATACATGTTATATGTCATGCCAAAAATGTTCCATGTGTCATGTTCGTAGAAAACTGAATTTTCGACGTTTGTCGATTACCCGATTTTTCTCCCATTAAATTCCAACTTTTTGCACATGTTATATATATTATGTTACACATAATATACATAAATTAAACTTTAATATTCAGCACTCATGGCTGATTTAAAGTGGCGCCTACATAAGACAAAAATTGAATTTGGAATCTCCACAATTTGGCCTTAATTTGGGGTGATTTGTGTGTGCCAATATGGAATGATTTTACTGCTGTATATACCATGTAAGCCACGAAATTTGTGGCCATTTTTGAAGTGTAGGGGCTGGCCATCTATATATGGCAAGTACGTGACACGTTGGTGAAATTTCGGTATTCGCCCGATACGATAATTTTCGGTTTAGAACCTTTTAACGTGTCGTAATAATTTTGTCATCACCATGACTTATATCATATGATATAAGACCTGAATATACTCATAAATATGAGGTAAATATAGTGGTGTGACGTTAACGTACGTTCGTAAAATATATAACGTATCGGTAGTACGTTGGAATATATGTGTGTAGTGCCTTTTAAAAAAATCTGAATATATATATATATATATATATATGTGTGTGTGTGTGTGTGTGTGTGTTAAAGGCGTGTATAATGAGAGGGAAGAAGACTTTCCATTCTTCAATTTGTTGCCTTTGTGCCTTCTCCAAATATATCACCATTTAATGAATTACTTAGTTCATTTAACTAAGTACTTCACTTAGTGAACTAGTTTAGTTCATTAATGGTGGCACCTGAAAATAGTTCAAACACAACAAATGCTCGCCATTTGATGTAAGTTTTAAAGCTTCATGGCTCGTTAGTAGGGCAACAATATATATGAACTAAGGCAGGTTTCATACAAAAATGTGTTAAGCCATAAAACGTGTCATGCATTTCTTTGGTACACGTTATTTAAATCATGTATTTTGTAATCATTCAAACCCCTTTTTCTCTACAGGTTTGATCACACCTTGATCAACCTTTTACAACAATGAACGAGTGTGGGTGGTATATTCAAAGCCTATACAATATTTAGAATATATTAACAATAAGTTTGAGAGAAGAAGAAGAAGAAGAAAGAAAGGTAGAAGAAGAAAGTAGTAGATCTTTTTGCACTTCAGAGAAATGTGTGAGATGCTTGGCCTTGTTTGCACTATCTTCTCTCTTTTTAATCTTAGCCTATTCTTCCTTCTTGAGAATTCTCTTTAATGTCCTTGGAAGATTGCCTTGTATAGAGATGACACTATCTTGCTTACTTGGCACACTATGATTGGAAAGATGACTTGACCTTGCTTACTTGTCACTTGATGATTGGTCCAACTTGGCATCCTTTAATGAGCTGTAAATTCTGAACAGAACTTACAAAACATGTAATCAAATGTAGTCAAAACTTTACTAAACAATCACCATTCAATCCCTTGAATTTTGGGAAGCAAATTGAAGACAATCACATAATAAAAATCGGCCACTCCATTTGCCATGTGATGAAATTTTCAGTATGTGGTTTATTTGAATTCTTTCCTTGTGTGTTGTCTTCTTCAATGTCACCAATCTTGTGTGGCATGTCCTCCACAAATTGAAATTCCAACTAAGCTCCACTTAGGCTCCATTGAAAGTGAAATAGGCGTGTAGTATGACTTGGCCATGTGCTGAATTTCATTTTAGTAAGCTTTGTCAAATAATGCACAATATTTACACATATATCATAAATAAAAATCAGCCCTATTTTGAATTTTCTAGAACACTTTAACATGTCTTAAATGTGTAAAAAGTGTCTAGATACATGTTACATCTCATGCCAAAAAACGTTCCATGTGTTGTGTTCGTAGAAAACCGAATTTTCGACTTTTGTCGATTACGCGATTTTTCTCCGATTAAATTCAAACTTTTTGCACATGTCATATATGTTACGTCACACATAATATTCATAAAATAAAGTGTATATTCAGTTCTAATGGCTGAAGAAGAAGGCGCCCATGTGCTTAAAAGAATTTGAATTTGAAATCTCCACAATTTTAGCATGAATTGAGGGTGATTTGTGTGTGCCAACATGGAATGATTTAGTGGCTGATTTCAACATATGAGCCACAAAATGTTTGGCTATTTTTGATGTATATGGGCTGGCCATCTTTATACGGCAAGTACGTGACACGTCAATGAAGTTTCGGTAGTCACCCGATACGACAATTTTCGGTTTATGACCTTGTAACGTGTCGTTATGATTTTGTCATCACCATGACTTACATCATATGATATAAGACCTGAATATACTCATAAATATAAGGTGTATAAAGTGTGACGTCGACGTACGTTTGTAATGTTGGATCTGCAAGGCACCACTAGAAGGGGGGTTGAATAGTGGGTGCGGAAAATGTGGTTTTTAAAATTTCTTTAAAACCAAAAACCCAACTTCTGAAAACAGTTTCTGTTTTCAGGATCAGTTTTAAAACGTTTTGAAAACTAGGTTGTAGGCCTTCAAAAATTCTGAAATTTGGAGATAACTTAGATCAGATGTTATGAGTATCTCCTAAAAAGTTCAGATTTAAATTCAACCTCTAACCCCTTGAAAATTCGTTGGTGGTCAGATTGCGCAAATCTGCCAGAACCGATACACTGATTTGAAAAATTAATTCCAATTTGTACACAACTCCAAATGCTTTGAAAATTTAACCAATAACCCCTTATATGTTATATTTAAATGGGTTGAAACAGTTTTGAAAAATTCTTTTGGTAAGTTAGTCAAATACGATCAAAGTCTCAACCTTTGCAAGCCTGAAAATCAGACTGCACTAGTCTCAGAACTTTGGACGTTTGAATGACTTATACTTGTCCAAAAGGGTTGAAACTTGAGCCAAAAGAACCCTAGAATGTGTGGTTATATTTTCTGAAAGTTTCGTGATTTTTGAAATTCGTTTACTATTTTTACGAACGTGATTAAAACAGTAAACAGTGCTGAAACAGAAAATCAGTGCTGAAAGTAAATGACACCAAGAATTTTATACTGGTTCGGTTATCAACAACCTACTCCAGTCTTCAAGGAACACCTTCCTTGGTTCACACTAATCACACAACTCAAAAACACCTTACCACAGGGTTGATAGAGTTACACCTAACTCCAACCCTTTACAAACCTTGTATGACGAGTACAATTCACACGAACACCACCACCTCGTAAGAATGAAGATTGATCACACCTTGATCAATCTTTTACAAAGATATATGAATGGTGGTTTATCTCAAGCCTATTCAAGATTGAAAGATATGAAAAACAATAGGCTTTACAAGAAGAGAGAAAGAAAGAGAATGTAGAAGAAGAAGGCTAGAACACTTTTGATCTTTCAATTTGCAACACTTGTTCTTGTTCTTGTTTTGCTCTTTTTTCTTCTTTTTATCACATTATGGCCGACCCCTTGGTGCTCTCCCCCTCTTGAAAATTGTCTTCTAAGTCCTTGGGAGAATGTGTAGCATTATTGTGACATGATCTTGCTTACTTGGCACCTTCTTATTGGATGATCATTTAACCTTTGCTTACTTGGCACTTTATGATTGGTTGAATGTTGTCATCATTTGATGACTAGGAAAATCTGAGAATAACACTTAAAACATGTGCCAAAATCATCATAAAATAATTGTCATAATTCACAAGATCATCACATAAATTAAGCAAGACAATTTTCTCCAAAATATGATGAAAATTTCGGCCATTATGTCTCTTGCACATGCTGAAATTTCAGCATGTGTAACATTCACTTTTTGTTCAAAATATTGCCTATTTTGCATTGATTTAATCCAAGAAATCAAATGATAATTCAATCACCATTTAGTATGCAATATTTTCATCTTTTATGGAATAAAAATTAGTCACTAATAAGGCCTTAAAAACGCCTAGATGCATTGCACACATGCTGAAATTTTCAGCATGTGTGATATCCAAGAATATCACTTTCTTTATTCCATAAAATAATTAAAACACTTCCAAATTGTCTTATAATTAATCCATCTTAATCAAGACACAAAATATGAGCCATTAAGGTGAGAAAATCGCCCATGTTAATGCACACATGCTGAAATTTTCAGCATGTGTTACAAATGTGACATTGTTTGAAATGTTACCTTGTGTAGCTCCTTCCTTTATGTCACCAACAATGTATGATTGATTCTTGACCAATCAATATGCCAACAAGGCTCCACATATGCTCCATCTCAGCTGTAGGGGCGTGTATACATGTATATGCATGTGCTGAATTTCATTTTTGCTAACTTTGTAAAATAGTGCACATTTAATAATACACACATGTAATATTCCAATCAGCCCTTAATTTAATTTTCTAGAACACTTTAAGATGTATATCATATGCAAAAAGTGTCTAGATACGTGTCACATGATGTACAAGAAAAACGTTCCATGTTATGTGCGTAGAAAACCGAATTTTCGATATTTATCGATTACCCGATTTTTCTCTAATTTAAATTCCAACTTTTGCACATGTTATATATATTGTGTTATACATAATATATATAATATATACTTTAAATCTCAGCACTTGGCTGGTCTAAAGTGGTACCATAAACATGTGACAAAAATTAAACTTGGAATCTTCACATTTAGGCCTTAATGTGAGGTGATTTGTGTGTGCCAACATGGAAAGTATTTTTGGCTGAAAAATCATGTATGACACGAAATTTATATCAATTTTTGATGTATATGGGCTGGCCATTTATTTATGGCAAGTACGTGACACGTTGGCGAAGTTTCGGTATTCGTCCGATACGACAAATTTTGGTTTAGAACCTTTTATCGTGTCGTATTTAATTTGTCATCACCATATCTTATATCATATGATATAAGACCTGAATATACTCATAAATATGAGTTAAGTATAGTGGTGTGACGTTAACGTACGTACGTAGAATATATAACGTGTCGGTAGTACGTTGGAATACATGTGTATGTGCCTTTTTCAAAAAATCTGAAAATATATATATTTATATATGTATAGGCGTGTATATATATTAATGTGGGGAGGAGGAGAAAACTTTCCTTCCTTAGCCTTGTTGCCTTTGTGCCTTTTCCAAATGTGGCTTCCTTTAATGAACTACTTAGTTTAATAAACTAAATACTTCACTTAATGAACTAGTCTAGTTCAATAATGGTGGCACCTGAAAATAGTATAAACACAACAAATGTTTGCCATATGATGTAAGCTTTAACGCTTCATGGCTCGTTAGTCCGGCAACATTATATATATGTTAAATAAGGCAAGTACTGAGCAATATCATGCACACGTTTGTTTATATCATGCACGTTTTATCTTATGCTCGTTTTTGTGCACATTTAAATCATGTATTTGAAAATCACTCAAACCCCTTTTTCTCTACATGTAATATATGTACCGTGTCGGTGGTACGTCGGAATATATGTATACTGTGCCTTTTTAATAAAAATATGAATATATGTATAATATATACTATGGCGTGTGAAGAAGAATAGGGAGGAGACTTTCCATTTTCAAATTTGTTGCCATAAAGCTTTGTCCAAATATGTTTCCATTTAACGAACTAGTTATTTCATTAACTTAAGCACTTCACTTAATAAGCTAGTTTAGTTCATTAATTGTGGCAGCTGAAAATAGTACAACGACAACAAATGCTTGTCATATGATATAAGCTTTAACACTTCATGGCTTGTTAGTACGGCAACAATATATATAAGCATATGATGTATGTATATCACATAAACATGTCAAGTAATAATTTATTTGTGCATTTTGTAAACTCGTACCATTTAAATCATGCATTTGTAAATCATTCAAACACTTTTTCTCAACAGTAGGGACATAAGACGTAATCATGCATCGTCTATACACCTTACATGTATCTTGATACATTATTTTGACTAGAAACCTATTCTGACTTTGCTTACAAGAGAAAAGTTATAAATATTAGAATGAGGATTTAAAAACATCTTGAATTAAATGAATCGAAGTTCTGGGTCTTAAGCTTATAGTTAAAACAAGTTCAATTGACGAACTGTCCATCCTGAACGTTCAGCCCATCCATTTTAGGGTTCGACTAGGCTTCAATAAATACCAAACCTTAAATCCTCGCTTTCCAAATGTTTGGCAATCCTGTGGTGGATTTTCAGTTCCTTTCAACTACGAAAAATCTACATTTTCGTATCCAAAACTTATGCATTCAACCCTAATTCACCCAATATCATTTATATACTCTAATTAGACCTTTACAATGGTCTCAACAACATATTACACATGTTCAATTATCAATTTTTAGGCATCAAACATCATGATTCAATCCACTTCAAAACATAGAAATAAAATCTAGACAACATATGAATAAACCTCTTATTTTTGATCTAGTAAAATCCCAATTCCTTCGTCTTTTCGCTATAGATTCCACAACCTTTACGAATTCCACTATCAATTCATATCAGTTAATATTATAACTACTTATTTTCATAGGAATTTGATCGCGTGATCCCAAATTTACGTTGAACCTTAGAAATTCATAACCGTAAAACTTATGAAAATATGCCTTCAACCCCAAATTATGCGTTCTCAATATTGCCTTTGGATAGTCTTCAAGGTGGTGGAACTTTCATTCCTCTTCTCTCAATTAAAGAACGTAAGCTTCAACAGGTGGAAGGAGAATCCAAAAGGCTGGCTTCCTTTTTAATAACTCATTCACTAAACCTATTTTTTAAATGACCAATTTTCGTAATCAAAAAATAAGCTATGTGTGTTTCTAACACATGAGTATGGTTATATACATCCGACCTCTCATACTCCGTCATAGACAGGAACGTTTAAGACAATAAGATAATATTGTTGTTGTTGTTTTTGTCATAAGATGAGTGAGATAATGCTGTTGAATCAATTCATTGTGCCATTTTTGTTTTTCGCTTTTGGTTAATATACTGTGGGGTTGGGGTAATTATGAAGAATAAGTTCAACTATCTCATTTACACAGGTGTGAGATACAAGTGTGTATTTTTCTCTTAATTAAAACTATTAAATGTATTCTGAGTGAATATCATTTATTTATTTATTTCAAAATTACTGCTCTCGTATCAAATTATTTGCTTTTAATTGAAAATAACTAGAAGCCAGATTTAAGTCGATGACATAGTTATTGAACACAGTCCCGAGATTAACCTGTCGAGGAGACCGAGTTAAAGGATCACCGGTTCAACCACTGTGTCACTCGTATTTAATAGAATAATATATATCTACATAATAAATATGAGTTAATTGTATCTGGTATCCATACTTTGCCACCAAGTTTTAAGTAGCATCTATTCTTTTATGAAACTCACTTAACAGCCATACTTATAGGTGAAATAACACCCAGCATCCGGCAATCGGGAATTGACCTGCTGCAGGCGGTTTTTATAAAAATTCCATTTATTTTTCACTTTTTCCCACTTGGCGCCCAAATTTTCCCAACCATTGTTAATTCCACTTTCCCTCCATTAATCCCAACCAATTCCTCCATCCAAAAACTTTATACCTCTGCCGCCTGTTAGAATCAATTATATTTAGTATAATTGATTACTATAATCTCGTGATTTATTTATAAATCACTAATGTGGATCACATGTATAATGTATCCGTACGTTATATTGGCTAGATACGTTGCAATTATTGACTGCATTAATTATCAGATTTGATTATGATTGATTGACAATTATTAAGTTTCCTTGATGGAAGGAATTAATTGTCAGTCAAATAAGGAAAGGGGTCCATGGCCTAGCCTATAAATAGAGGGCATGTGATATTCCATCAATCATAGCTGTACAGCATTCAGATAGGCATAGTCTGGAAGACTCCATTTCTCACAGGAATTCTTCTCTGCAGCAGGCTTCCGATTCGAAAGCGACGACTAAACGATAATGGCCGGATGTAACTTTTATGCTTCCGCTATTTATTTTGGCCTAACATTTGGTATCAGAGTCACCTCTGACCATATCGTTTGTATTGAGAAAACTTCTTTCCGTACTCTTTAATGTAATTCAATCGTTCAAAGGTTACGGGATTATAGTTTTCGAAGCCTTCAATATGCAGTTACGCGTTCGATGCCAATATGCATGAAACACGTTGGTTTAGGTGACCTATTTTTTGTGATTACCTGTTGATATGTCTATGTGCATGAATAAAGGAACATGTATGCAGGCATGCGCATTTACTCATATGTCAGTGCATAAACAAACAGCATATCAATGGTGAAATTCTAAAACCAACACGTACGGCAGCAAACGGAGATATTTTTTCCAGTGCATAAACAAACAGCATATCAACGATCAACCCAAATTATTACCTAGGCTAGCATTAGATTAATTGTCCTTTCCATTGTCCAATTCATTGATTTGGAAAACGGAGATATTTTTTCCTATCTTTCCAAACCTTGAAAATCGCTTTGATTTAAGTTGGTTACTGATTCTATATGCCCGTTGTCATAAAGAATTTATAAAACAATTGGTATCAGTTTTCAGGCATATAGGATCCTGAATTCAATTCTTTGAAATTCATCCTCTGATGAGCCAAAAAATACCCCTCGTTAGTCAATAACGGTCAACGCTGAAGTAAGGTATAGAAATGGCTAAGTATGGCGGGTCTGGTCCCGGAGGTTGACCAGATCACAGGCGGACAAACAGTCCATCTCAGCCACCAGGCCCCACTGTCATCTCGCCCATCGGGTTTCTCGGCCATCTTGGCCCTAGGGTCCCAGTGCCCTCTGGGGGCTAAAGATCTCATCTCGGCCTAAAGGCCCCGTCTCGGGCTACAGTTCCATCTCGGCCAATGAGTTGTGCTCGGCCTCGGATCTGATTTGTCCATTGATCTCGGGCCACCATTTATGGTGTCAGCAACGAGCATCACGAAAGGTTCTCCAATGCTCTATGGAGCTGGTTATTTTCATCTCGGCATGATGACCTCACATTACCAGTCATCTCGGGTAACCAAGTGGTCATCTCGGGCATCTAAAGGATGTTGGTTATACATCTAGCTCAGGCAAAAGAGACCAGCACTCGGTTCCTGAACTTTCAACAGTTTATTACAGCCGCGGGTCTCTGACTAATGACCTCGGCCAGATTACAACAGTCACGACGCTGTGTGCTACGTGGCATACATGCAATCTTGACTCTCTCCAGATGTCGATCATACGGAGGGAAGTTGCCAGCACAGCCATCCTGAACAGCTACGCGGCAGCCATGCAGGATGGCCAGACGTCTTCATTTTATCCATCTGGGACACGCAGCATCTAGCTTCGCTAAGTATAAAAGGGCTTCCTCAACAGAAAGAAGCCCAAGTTTTTTCCAAATCTTTCCAAGCTCACCACTTTTCATCTCTGCTCGGCTAACATACTCTGGCCGACCTCAAAACAGGTTTTCATATAAACCATTCTAATATAAGCTCTATGCTAAAATGCCCGCAACTGACTTGAGCGTCGGAGGGTTTTCTCGGGACAGCGCCCTGGGACCCCTAACGCTTTCTTTCCTTTCTCAGGCTTCCGAGGATTGTTGACAGAGGAGTAACGGCTGGAACCCCGGATATTTCAACTTTTACACTGGTGATGAATCCGACCTCATCAGATTGGCGCTAGAGGAAGGGCCCGAACCTCCGGGTCCCTTTACTTTCGAAATATCAATTCATTTCCAACAACTCCTCTTAGCTGACCTTGGAAGCTATCGAGAGAAAGATGAGCAAAGAAGACCACCAAAAGTCTTCTCTGGCTGCACAATGTTCCGAGGTGTCAAGAGAGTCCTCAACTCCTATCATCCTCACATATGAGGAACATATGCGGGCTATACACTATGTGGCTCAAAATCCGGTAGCATTTCAAGCTGTAATGGAAATAAGAGGAAAAGCCTTAGCAGAAGGTACCAGTGGTCTTTCTTCCGCTAGTTCCAGTGTACAGGAGTTGGAATATTCCCCGTCTCGGCCGGGATATCATTCTGAATGTCAAACCGAGATGGTGGCTGAAGCAGGATGTTCAGCACAAAGGTCTGGTTACCAGGGCACACAGTGCACCTTAACCTCATCTCTGCCATACAGGCCTAGGAAGCATATCCAGGCCTCACGGCGAGAAAGAGCATCTGTCAAAGTTCAGCTAGGAGGTCAGGGTAGAGAAAGAAGCTCCTTGCTAGCTTCAAAGGCCCATATCCTATCCTACATAAGAAAGAAAGGGCTGGCTAGAGAACCTCAGCCCCTTGCCGGGCCATTCCACAAGAGGAACTCACAACTCTACTGCCTCTATCACCATGACATTGGGCATGACACAGAAGATTGCAGCTTGGCCATGAAATTGTGCGCCTGATTGAATTGGGCCATCTGCAGCAATTTTACGATCCGAGATCGAACCTGCGTAGCAGATCTGGCTTTGACAATCCCCGAGATGGATGCCAATCTAAACAACCATTTTGACTACAAGCAAGGCTGCTATGACAGTAAGCCGAGCTATAAGCGGGGACCAACTTTCTTGTACTATGGAAAACCCCCAGTGTGGCTTAGTAATGAGTCTGTACTGCAGTCAATAAAGTTAGTCACCTATTGGTGCATGAAACTTCTCGGTAATAAAAAGCTTGTGTTCATCCAACTCAATGATGTGGACGGCTCTGCGGAACCGAAGTTTCTTACAAAAAGACCTCGGCAAGAACGAGGCACATGCCCGCTAAAGGGTGGAAAAAGACCTCGGCAAGGACGAGGCAAATGCCCGCTAAAGGATGGAAAAAGACCTCGGCAAGAATGAGGCAAATGCCCGCTAAAGGGTGGAAAAAGACCTCGGCAAGAACGAGGCAAATGCGTGCTAAAGGGTACCTCAAGACCTCGGCCTGTCCGAGGCAACAACCTAAAGGAGATTCGTATGATTCTGGCAGACCTGGAAAAGGTCGGGGAGCAGATCTCTATATCTCACCTCGGCTAGCATACGTCGGATATGCTCAGAGAATTATCCCTTTAAATGGGACCTCGGCCAAGGCAACACGATTCTCTTATTCAGCTCAGCGTGACAAGGTAACTTTTGTTTTGTCAATCTTTTATTAAGACTGAGCAGGTTTAATAAGACCGACACTCAATCCCGGCAACAAGAAACCTGAAACAAGTCCTTGATATGCCCAAGGCAAAAACCCGTCAGAGGGTTAAAAGTTTCTCCTCAGCAGGTTCTGGGGAAAGAGCCCGCCAGAGGGTTAAAAATTTCTTCTCAGCAGGTTTGGGAAAGAGCCCGTTAGAGGGTTGAAGTTGCATCTCGGCAGGTCTGGGGTAAAAAGCCCGTTGCAGGGTAAAACAAGACTTTGGCAAGCCCAAGGTCAGAGCTTATTAAAAGGCGAAACGAAAAACTCGGTCAAACCGAGGCAGGGGCCCAGTAAAGGATGAACCTGTATGAGTTCAGCAAGTCTGAATAGGCGAAGTAAGACTTATGAGGGCAAACTTCCAAGCATCTCACCTCAGCGAACGTACTCCGAGTAGGCTTGGCAAAAAACAGTTTATTCCCCAGTGTCATCCAGATTGGATCTCGGTAAAGGCTGCGCAAGTTTCACTTGATCGATTCTTGGTTCAGCTCGGCAACGTTCCAGGTTCATCTTACATTTAAAAATTGCCCTATTATGTTAGAACTGATCAGGTTAATCAGAGCCGATGTAAGAACTTGGCAACAACAAGTTTGAAGGGTTAACTCGACCTAGCAATGGATTCACTCCGACGTGAAGTTAGTTTATTTTCAATAAAGTTGATCAAATTTACTAAGACTGACATGAAAAGTTAGCAGTAACAACAAAAGTGCTGAGGGCAAAAGAATCAATTAAGTCAAAAAGAGATTTTCATAGATGAAGAGCTGAATTACAAGGTGATGTCTGCCCTGATAAAGATAAACAAAAGGAATCCTAAGCCTAATCATCCTGATCTTCTTCCCTCAAATCAGCTCCATCCACAAACTTTTGGAACATTTCCTCGAAGTCTTGGGCAGCAAGAGGATTGTACAGCTCAGCTAGGCGGGGATCACTTTTGTTCAAATCGGGATAGACAGCAGAGCAAACATCAATGGCTTTCGTCTGGCCGGCCTCCATGGCTGAGCCTTGCAGATGGATCATATTCTCCTCGAAGAACTTGGACTTTCTGAAATCTTGAATGGTTCTGATCTCAGCTTCCACCAATTTTTCGCGCAGAAGGTTGATCATCTCTGTTTCATCCTGGCTCTTCTGCGTCAACTCAGCATTTTGCTTCTTCAAATACTCAACCTCATTGAGAGATTGAGTGGAGGTCAGCTCGAGGTCAGCCACCTTATTCTCCAACTCATCCACCTTAGAGTTGGAGGTGGCCAACCTTGTCTCAGCATCTTCAGCCTTCTTCTGGAGATGGGCGGTTCCCGCTTCCAAGTCATTAACTCTCTGGGTCAGCTCGGCTCTTTTCTTCTCTGATACTTCAAATTGTTCTCTTGAATTTGCCAGCTCCCCAAGAAAGTCTCTGTTGCGAGTAACCAGCTCCATTCCCTGGCCTCGGATCTATTTAACAAGATAGCATTAAAAAGAAGTCCACTAACAAAATAAGTAAAGTACTCAACAGGAGATTTGCTTACCAGAGCAAGGTTGGACATATAAGCATTAGTCAGGGCCGCAAAGTCAGTTGCCCTAAATCTCTGAAGATCCCGAGCCAGGATTGCTGCTCTATTCAGCCTTTCGGCCACAGCAGGATTCTCAGCAGAATCCCCCTCAGAAAACCCAATCAGGATTGGGTCTTGAACATTACCTGGTTGAGGCAAGATCTCCTCAACTGGGTTAGCAGTGAACATCTCCGGGGGCTGAGATGGCCCCGGATCACGTCTATTAGAGCCTTCACCCCGCTGCCTTTTCCGGGGGCGAAGGCTAGAACTCTCGCCAGCGTCAGCTGGAATCTCAGATTCAGTTGGAGCCTGGGGCTGGATCTCAGCCTCAGGCTCATCGTCTACAATTGTGATGGGCAGAGCTGCGCAGAAACAAAAATGAGTCAGAACCCAAGTATCAAACATTTGGAAAATTTTTACATACGAAGGAAAGGTTTACCTGGCTCAGGCTCCGCCAGCTCGGGCTCAGCAGGGGCAACACTAGAAACTGGGGGCACCGTTGAAGTGGAAGCTCCCCCAGAGCCAAGTGTGGCTAACCTCCTCTCTCTCCTAAGCCTTTTTCTGGCTTGAGTCTCAGCCATCATGTCCAGGCGGGTAGAAGGGCCGGCCATTGCACCTGCATTCAGAACTGAATAGTTAAGTATTGAAGGAAGAGAAAAACAGCATGAAAGAAAAAGAATAATATCCACCTCGGACAATGGTTAACTGGTCTGGGGAGAGTGGCAAATATAGGTTGCCAACAGCCGAATGCTCCAGGTCGGCTGCTAACCAGATCTCCGAGTCCACCTTTTGCCAGTCAATGACTATGGGAAGGGCTCGAAGTCTGTCTGCTTCATTGCAGTGATCTCGGCTCGGCCTCGTGTTATCAGCCTTGCCAGCCTTCCAGATACTTCTGCTCGGCAGCTCAGACCTTTTGACATAAAAGAATTTTCCCTTCCATCTCTTATTGGAGGTAGGAATATTGGTGGCAAAAGGAAAATCAATGCCAGACGTTCGCTTGCTGAAGTAATACCAGCTTTGCGAAGTCTGGCATGCAAAAAGTGCTCGGAAAATACTGGTGTTGAAAGGGAGCTCAGCAATTCTCAGGAAAAGAATATAACAAAGAATGAGTTTAAGGCCATTAGGCTGAATTTGCGGAAGCCTGAGCCCGTAAGCCCCCAAGATGCGGAGAAGGGGTTCAGGAACAGGAAGGTTGAACCCGGACTTGAAGTAGTCTTCATAGACTGCTTCATAATCCCTGGGAGGATCATAGGCAGTTTGACCAGGCAGAGGTAAAACTGGGCCGAAACGGTTCTTATCAACCTTGTAATATTTACAAATCCTATCCAGGTCGGCCTCGGAAAGAGAAGTAGAAGTTTCTTGAACAGTAGGAGAAGGCCGACCTCTCTCTATGACTCCAGAAAATTGAGAAGGATCCCTCATCGGGGCCGGAGGATTTACAGACGCCGGAGCAGGGGCAACCCTCACTTGCTCCAGCGAGGAATCGATTACGGTTAGAGCTCTGCTGAACTGAGCAGAGCCCCCGGTGGTTGGAAGCAAATTGCCGATGGGAAGCTCATCGGCAAAAGCAGAACCGCCAGATAGCGACGGAGAAGCAGCGGCCTCTCCGCTTCCGGCGGCGTAAGAACCTCCCTCAGAAAGGTTCTGTGAATCATGGGAAGAAGACGACATTATGAAGATGAAAGGAGGACTTACAGAGATTGAAGGATGAAGGAGATTGAACGAAGATGGAGCAAAGGTTGAAGAAAGCTGGAAGGCACCGGAATCAAAAGAGCTCGCCGGAGAAGAAGCCAAATTGCCGGAGAAAGAAAATGAAAGCAAATAAAGAGAAGAAATGATTTGAAGAAGAACTATTTATAGAGCTTCATCTCGGCAACCCAAGCGTCGCTTGAAATAAATGGCTGTCGGTTCGTGAAACGGCGGAGTTCAAAAAGCTGCCCAATTGACGCTTCGTGCTCTGCGGGAACAGAAAATGTGCAGACCGAGCCAATCAGAATTGGACGCGTGCCAGAACAGATAGCACGCTGAATGAATCGGGTCAGAGTCATCTGATCAGCTCAGCCAGAAGCCATCATTAGTGCTTCGTACTCTGTGCCCCTAATAAGTACGTTGCGGGGCCTAATCAGGCCTAAACACGTCATCAAAGGAAGGTTGACCAAGCAAAAAAATCTGAGCAGATCAGCCTGCCCTCTCAGGACAGCTCGGCCAGCCTAATCTGGGGGGCAAGTTATGAGCCAAAAAATACCCCTCGTTAGTCAATAACGGTCAACGCTGAAGTAAGGTGTAGAAATGGCTAAGTATGGCGGGTCTGGTCCCGGAGGTTGACCAGATCACAGGCGGACAAACAGTCCATCTCAGCCACCAGGCCCCACTGTCATCTCGCCCATCGGGTTTCTCGGCCATCTTGGCCCTAGGGTCCCAGTGCCCTCTGGGGGCTAAAGATCTCATCTCGGCCTAAAGGCCCCGTATCGGGCTACAGTTCCATCTCGGCCAATGAGTTGTGCTCGGACTCGGATCTGATTTGTCCATTGATCTCGGGCCACCATTTATGGTGTCAGCAACGAGCATCACGAAAGGTTCTCCAATGCTCTATGGAGCTGGTTATTTTCATCTCGGCATGATGACCTCACATTACTAGTCATCTCGGGTAACCAAGTGGTCATCTCGGGCATCTAAAGGATGTTGGTTATACATCTAGCTCAGGCAAAAGAGACCAGCACTCGGTTCCTGAACTTTCAACAGTTTATTACAGCCGCGGGTCTCTGACTAATGACCTCGGCCAGATTACAACAGTCACGATGCTGTGTGCTACGTGGCATACATGCAATCTTGACTCTCTCCAGATGTCGATCATACGGAGGGAAGTTGCCAGCACAGCCATCTTGAACAGCTACGCGGCAGCCATGCAGGCTGGCCAGACGTCTTCATTTTATCCATCTGGGACACGCAGCATCTAGCTTCGCTAAGTATAAAAGGGCTTCCTCAACAGAAAGAAGCCCAAGTTTTTTCCAAATCTTTCCAAGCTCACCACTTTTCATCTCTGCTCGGCTAACATACTCTGGCCGACCTCAAAACAGGTTTTCATATAAACCATTCTAATATAAGCTCTATGCTAAAATGCCCGCAACTGACTTGAGCGTCGGAGGGTTTTCTCGGGGCAGCGCCCTGGGACCCCTAACTTTTTCTTTCCTTTCTCAGGCTTCCGAGGACTGTTGACAGAGGAGTAACGGCTGGAACCCCGGATATTTCGACTTTTACACTGGTGATGAATCCGACCTCATCATTCTCTATATTGTTTTGGACTTGCTGTTATTTCTAGTGTCACTATTATGGGGTTGATGGCGTTCGGTTCTCCGGAGTCCGCCGCCGTTACGAAAGCTCAAATATGAAACGTTGGTTTAAACTGATTGCTTATGGTTAAATCATCATCATTATTAGGAATATTGTTTTGTCCTGCTGATGTTTTTGGTTGAGATATTTGGTGTTTTAAAATTTTTACTTGGTTTATAATGATCTGAGTTGCCGGAGTAATGGAGGCGAAGATGAATTATAGCATAATTTGCATATGCTGGAACCTTCGGTGTTTATATATTGAGAAAATTTGTGGCAAATACAAAAGGTGAACTATTGAAAGTGTGATAAATACACCGTGCACGTAATCTCTGTCTAGAAAGTCGGTACTTAAGCGGGACCTTTGTGACCCCACCGCACGGCCTGGGATTTTACGTGGAATAGTAATACCTGTCTAGGAAATTGATTCATGATCTTTCCTGGGGTATTGCTGAATCGGTTCACTTCACATTTTCATTATGATTACATCTTTTGTTAATGTCATATAAAGGATTTTTTTTATAAAGTTGATGACATATAAAGAATTATTTTCTTAATTTTAAGATTAGCCACAGCATCTTAAAATTATATGGTATACAAGAAAATAAAATGTCATCATAACTATGGTTTTGATTAATAAGGTGACCACTCTGCCCCACAGGGAAGTGGTTATTTTATTGATCAAGAAAATTAAACATAAAAGTTTCCTATGCCCACAGGTAGGGAAATATTTTGGTTGTTTAATTTTCATATTGTTTAAGGTTTTGATTAATAAGGTAGGCACTCTGCCCCACAGGGAAGTGGTTATTTTATTGATCAAGAAAATTAAACATAAACATTTCCTATGCCCACAGGTACGGAAATATTTTGGTTGTTTAATTTTCATATCGTTTAAGTATATTCTATGCATGAGTGCAACCTCTGCCCACAGGAAGGTTTAGAATATACTATTTGAATTAACTTGATTAATTCATTCTGGTTATACATGTTCATAGCATGATCTGTGGTTATGCAGTTATTCCCACTACTGCTTTATTTGATTTTGTTAGTACTCCAATACTGACTAGTGACAATTTTACTGAATGGAAGGATATCATCCTTTTGGCGTTAGGGTGTACGGACTTAGACCTAGCACTCCGTGAGGAAAAACCACTAAATCCCACGGAATCAAGTACGCCATCTGAGAGGTCTAGTTACAAGCGCTGGGAGCGATCTAATCGCCTCAGCATGATGCTCATCAAGTCTCGTATAAGTCCAAGCATTAGGGGTTCTATCCCTAATCTTGATAATGTCAAAGCTTACATGAAAGCCATTGATGAACAATTTGTAAGCTCTAACAAGGCGGTTGCCGGCACCCTTATGAAGAGGCTTTCAAACATGACCCATGACAGAAGCCGTGGTGTGCGCGAGCACATTATGGAGATGAGGGACATTGTTGCTAAATTAAGCTCCCTAAAGGTTGAAATCTCGGAGTCATTCCTGGTGCATTTCATACTCAACTCTCTCCCTTCGGAGTTTACTCCGTTTAAGATCTCATACAACACACACAAAGAAAACTGGTCAATTAATGAACTTCTGACCATGTGTGTTCTAGAGGAGCAGAGGTTGAAGAGTGAGTCCATTAAGTTTGTGCATCTTGCGACTCATTTTAAGAGAAATGCAAAGAAGGGCAAAAGTGTTCCAATGAAGAAAACCGGCAATAAAGACAAATGTCAGTTTTGCAAGAAAAATGGACACTGGAAGAAAGATTGCCTGAAGTATAAAGGATGGCTGGAGAAGAAAGGTAATTTGTCCTTTGTGTGTCATGAATCTAATTTTACTGAGGTTTCTGATAATACATGGTGGATTGATTGTGGTTCTACAATTCACATTGCGAAAACCATACAGGGCTTTTTAAACCTGAGGAAGCCAAATGAAAGTGAGCAATGCATCTATTCTGGAAACCGGATGTGCTCTACTGTTGAAGGAGTGGAATCTTATATGCTCATTTTGAAAACTGGTTTCAACTTGAGTTAGATCCCACTTATGAGCATACTCTTTTAACAGAAACTGGTACAAAACGTTGTATTATCAATGAGAACTCATCAAGTCTTTGGCACAAAAGATTGAGACATATCTCAATCGAAAGAATGAAAAGATTGGTGAAAGAATGAGTTTTGCAAACTCTAGATTACACTGATTTAGGTACTTGTGTGGGATGCATAAAAGGGCAAGCAAACCAACAAGACCATTAAGGGTACCAAAAGAAGTTCTCAACCTTTTGAAATCATACACGCGGACATCTGTGGACCTTTTCGGACACCTTGCTTGAATGGTCAGAAATACTTTATTTCATTTATCGACGACTATTCAAGGTTCATGTATCTCTATCTTCTATTTGAAAAATCTGAAGCACTTGATGCGTTCAAAATCTTCAAATTAGAAATAGAGAAACAAAAGGAGAAGACAATTAAAATTGTCCGATCTGATAGAGGTGGTGAATATTATGGACGTTACACAGAAAAGGGGCAAATGATTGGTCCATTTGCCGAATTCCTTCAAAAGGAGGGTATTGTTGCTCAATACATCATGCGTGGCACACCACAACAAAATGGTGTTGGTGAAAGAAGGAATCGGACTCTTATGGACATGGTCAGGAGCATGATTAGCACAACGAATTTGCCTATATCCTTTTGGAGTGAAGCTCTAAAAACCACTGTGTATGTTTTAAATAGGGTTCCATCTAAGACCATTCCTAAAACACCTTTCGAGTTGTGGAATGGTTGGAAACCAAGTTTAAAACATTTACACATATGGGGTTGTCCAGTTGAAGTTAGGGTATACAACATGAGCATAAAGAAACTGGATGAAGGAACAAAAGGTGGTTATTTTATTGGATATGCAGTTAACTCCAAAGGATATAGATTTTATTGTCCCTCACATACTCCTAAATTGGTTGAAGCTAGAAATGCTAAGTTATTAGAGGATCATGAAGTCATTGGGAGTGATTCGAATCGAGAATTCAATTTTGAGGAAGTAAGGGATACACATATTGTACCTTTATATGTAGACAATTCGGTTGCTATTTATCATAATGAAGAGCCACCAATTATGCAACCTCAAATTGAAGAATCACATCAAGAACAAACCGAACCCACTAATCCCACATCTACTGAACCAGTGAGAGTACAAAGATCCTCAAGAACTAAAAGGTCAGCAATTTCTAGCGATTATGTTGTATATCTTCAAGAGTCCGAATATGACATTGGACTAAATCATGACCCTATCTCGTTTTCACAAGCCATGAGTTGTGACAAATCGTCACTATGGTACGATGCCATGAAAGAGGAGATGGAATCAATGGCTAAAAACAATGTCTGAGAACTTGTTCCGTTACCAAATAGAGCCTCTGTGGTGGGATGCAAATGGGTCTTTAAGACCAAAAGAGACTCGTTTGGTAACATTGAACGATATAAAGTCAGACTTGTAGCCAAAGGTTTCACTTAGAAAGAAGGCATTGATTACCATGAAACCTTCTCTCCAGTCTCAAAGAAGGATTCATTTCGGATAATCATGGCATTAGTAGCTCATTTTGATCTCGAGCTACATCAAATGGATGTGAAAACTGCGTTTTTGAATGGGGTTCTTGATGAAGAGGTATACATGCGTCAACCTGAAGGCTTTGTCAATTCTGATAATGATCAACTGGTTTGCAAATTGAATAAATCCATATATGGGCTTAAACAGGCTTCACGTCATCATGTTTCATGAGGTAATCTCTTCATTCGGTTTTGTAGAGAACATTGTTGATCAATGTATATACCTCAAGATGAGTGGGAGCAAATACATTTTCTTAGTCCTATATGTGGATGATATTCTACTGGCAAGCAGTGATCTTGGGTTATTGCATGAGACTAAACGATTTCTCGCTTTGAACTTTGATATGAAGGATATGGGTGAAGCTTCTTATGTCCTTGGCATAGAGATTCACAGAGATAGAACAAGTAAAATACTTGGTCTTTCTCAGAAGGCCTACATCATCAAAGTACTTGAGAAATTTGCTATGCAGAATTGTGCATCCATTGCGTCACCTATTGTCAAAGGAGAAAGAAAGATTGAACATTATTGCTTCATCCACGATGGAGGCTGAGTTCATTGCATGCTATGAAGCTACGTCACAGGCCTTATGGATGAGAAATCTCATCAGTGGTCTTAAAGTTGTCGATAATATTGATAGACCCATAAAGATTTTCTGTGACAATTCAGCTGTTGTGTTCTTTGCGAAAAATAATAAAAGTGGGAGTCGCAGTAAACATATCGACATAAAGTATTTGAAGGTCAAAGATTATGTTAAACAAGGAGAAGTAAAGATTGAACACATTAGTACGGAGTCAATGGTTGATGATCCTATGACTAAAGAATTACCGGTTAAAGTTTTCAGGGATCATGCTAGTGATATTGGACTTCTTAGTTCTCCTTGATTTGTTGTACTTTGATCTTAATTTGTCTAGACATTTGTTGACTTTGAATATGCGCATTTAAAGTTGTAGGATCGATTTGATCCATGGATGTGGACCCATTTTGAGATGATTTATAGTAAATCATTCATTTTGTTCGATTGAATGTATGATGCATTGTAATTCTTGGAAGGGAGTGCTTGACATCAAAAGCATGACTGCCTTGATTCATATGTTGTATTTTCAATCTAAGTTGGTAGTCAATAGATCCAAGTGACAATAAATTATGGCCATATTGTTTTGTCATTTATGCTGTGTTATCTAGCATTCGACATGTGATCCAAGTGGGAGAATGTTAGAATCAATTATATTTAGTATAATTGATTGCTATAATCTCGTGATTTATTTATATATCACTAATGTGGATCACATGTATAATGTATTCGTACGTTATATTGACTAGATACGTTGCAATTATTGACTGCATTAATTATCAGATTTGATTATGGTTGATTGACAATTATTAAGCTCCTTGATGGAAGGAATTAATTGTCAGTCAAATAAGGAAAGGGGTCTCTGGCCTAGCTTATAAATAGAGGGCCTGTGATATTCCATCAATCATAGCTATACAGCATTCAGATAGGCATAGGCTGGAAGACTCCATTTCCCAGCTTTCGATTCGAAGGCGACGACTAAGCGATAATAGCCGGAAGTAACTTTTATGCTTCCGCTATTTATTTTGGCCTAACACCACCAACCTCACCTTTCTAAATCTTTCCTCTGTTCCTTGTCTATTTGCTTTCTGTCTCAGAAATTCAAATCACACTGAACGCAGATTGTATGGTTGATGTCATACGAGAAGCAATCGTCTGGGTTGCAAAAGCCTGAAGCTGCTTCTTAGCATCTGGAAGAAGAAACAATTCAATAGTTAAAAATAAAGGATGTTAGTACCAACGCATCGATTTGGGCCTTGCAGTGCACGCATGCATTTCAGTTTGTTGTCCGCCTATGAGTTTCTCTCTTAAGCACTTTCTTTTTGTCGGAAGTGCTTTTCATGTTTGGCTAACACCGTCTTACATAATGGGCTTCCTTGAAATCTGCCCCTTGTTACACATGATCTCTCCTGTTAGTTTTCTTAACCAGTCTCTCTTAAGCAGGAGGGTGAAGGTACTGCTGCCACCGAAGAAGCCAAGAAGAGCAACCACGTCCAGAGGAATATTGAAAAGCGCCCGAAGGATCGTAAGCTTGATGCACACATTGAAGAGCAATTTGGGTCCGGTAGATTGTTGGCTTGCATTTCATCCAGTCCTTGTCAGTGTGGCAGAGCTGATGGGTAAGTTTGAAGGTCATTAAGCAACTGTAGAAATTTTGATGGAGGAATTGGTTGGAATTAATGGAGGGAAAATAGAATTAACCATGATTGAAAAAATTTGGGTGTCAAGTGGGGAAAAAATAAAAAATAAATGAAATTTTGATAAAAACCGCATGCAGCAGGTCAATTCCCGGTTGCCGGATGCCAGGTGTTAATTTCACCTATAAGTATGACCGGTAAGTGAGTTTCATAAAAGAATGGATGCTACTTAAAACTTAGTGAGAAAGTATGGATACGAGGTGCAATTAACTCTAATAAATATATTCAAATAGAGCCGGGGTCTCATTAGAAGCAAACTCTCGATCTCTGGGATAGAGCTATTGTTTGTCTGCCACTTACCCTCCCCATACCCTAGCGATAGCTTTTGCTGTCGTTGGAATATACTGGGTACGGATGATGATGATGATGATGATAGTAGTAGTGGCCAACCTTCCGAGCTCAGGGTAGGCTGGACTGATCTGCAGAATCAAGACATTTCAGATACCGCAATTGAGTTTGTGTTCTGAACAATCAGCCGACCTGCCGTCCTCGGCACCTCAGCATAACAAACGACAATTGTGCTCTCAGCCGCTTCAGCCGAGCAGAGCTCAGCACGGCATTACTGTAGAACAACAAATGTCCTCAGTCAAACAGCAGAGCTCAGCACAAAGAAGAGCTCAGCAAGGCAACGCTGCAGAACAACTAATGTTCTCAGCACAACAGCAGAGCTCAGCACAAAGTAGAGTTCAGCACAACAACACTGTACAACAACAGTGCTGCGATCTCCCATGGTCAGCTGGGCTCAGCACAAAGCAGAGATAAGCTCGGCAACACTGTACACAATAGTGTCGCGCTGCCCTTCGATCAGCAGAGCTCAGCTCAGCAATAACCTCAACAGCTCAGCTGAGTAGAGATCTGAGATGAGTCTAGAACTCTGTCCTTAAGATGTATTGCTTTGGTATACTTTGCCCAACTGGATAGAGCGACTGTCTCCCAAGATACAACGGAAGTCAGTTCAAATGAGCAGCACTGCAGCGTTGAACTCTACAGACCTTTCAGATGTCCTGAACTTCTTGGATTACTTGGAATGCAGTGTTGTATGAGGGAGAGAATGAATATGCAGCGAGAGAGATTGCAGAGAAGGAGAAGAACTTAGGAATTATTCTGAGTGTGTGTCCACAGAGGTCACCTTGGCCACTATTTATATGGAAATTCAGAGGTCAGTCTATTACACTCAGTCAAATCTCAGCAGTGGGATCAGATACTATCTCGGCCCGAACCATTGGATCAGATAACCGCACCAGGTCTGCCCTCAGCCGTCATATCAAATAATTGTTTAATCTGAGCTGTGAGATCATAACAAATTCAGGTCAGCTTGGCCGGTTAAATCTGAACAACTTTTCAAAATTTAACCTTAGCATATCTCAACAACCTGGAGAGTTTGGACGAAAACAAACTCCTCCCTGGCTGATAAGATCCGACCCGGTGCTACATGACTCAGCCTACAGTTTGCAGCCCGTAGCCAGGCCTGTAGCCCAGTCCATAACCTGAGCCCATCAGGTCTGCAGCTCAGTCCGCAACCTGAGCCCATCAGTTCAATCCGCAACCTATACACAAGCACAGGGCGAGCTGAGCTGATTTTTTCCCTTACTTTGAGCATTGATTTCTCATTCACCTATTATTGAAATTGAGTGATTCAAAAACCTAAAATTATCTACTCGTCACGTAGATAATTAAAGTCATATTAGTTTCTACTAATCATTAGTGAAACTAATCATAACTTAGCTCAAAGCATGTTGCTAACCACAGTTTGCAACTTGCATATTTCAAATTCTTTCCAATTTCTCCAACGATCCCCCATATGAATGGGAATTAATGCAGAGTGTTTATGCAGACTCTACCGAGAAGTCAGACAAGAAAATATTACATCAAATAAGGTAGCTTTCGTCCTTGAACCTTTTTTAGTGAAATACTATCGGATCCACTAGGCTAATTGGTGAACTTAATGTTTTGAACTAACCGGTTTTTAATGTGAACCTAGACAACAATACTTGCACAAAATTTCCTTTAACACCTTTTTGGTTCTCATGATTGTGTTTGTTTTGTCCATGAACCACCTGGTTTCAGAAAGTGTGTTAGAGAACTTTGGCCTTACAAAATCCTCATAGAAGCGGCCACACTTCACACTTACATAGGTGTTTCCTATCAAGAGTATTCTGTCATATCCCATTTGAACATATCAAGATATAGGAACCATTAAAAGCATCATCTTACCCTTATTTCTCTGCAGACAGCACTTTTATTTAACAGAATGGGTAAGTGCTTACTGAACTTCATAACTTAGTTATCTCATTGAACCAAGATTCTGGGATCTCCATTCAACAAGGTTGGGTTACCGTTACAAAGATTCATGCATTATAGGTTTTAGTCCTATTTCTTTTGTCAAAATTGACATCCGATCTCTAGGCAAGCATTTTGTAAGCGGATCCGCAAGATTCTCATTTGATTTTATATAATCAATGGAAATCACGCCATTAGATATCAACTACTTAATTGTATTATGTCTCCGATGCATGTGTCGAGACTTACCATTATAGATGCTGCTTTTTGCTTGTCCTATAGCTGACTGACTATCACAGTGTATGCTAATAGGAGCGATTGGCTTAGGCCAGCAGCGCACATCTTCTAGGACATTCCAAAGCCATTCAGCTTCTTCCCCGGCCTTATCAAGTGCTATAAATTCTGCTTCCATCGTGGAACGAGCTATGCACGTTTGCTTCGTGGATTTCTACGATACAGCACCCCCACCAACAGTGAAAAAATGTCCACTAGTGGACTTAGAATCTTTACTGTCAGACATCCAGTTGCCATTCCGATAGCCTTCCAATACTGCTTGATATCTTGAGTAATGTAATCCAAGATTCATTGTGTACTTCAAGTATCTCATTACTCTATTCAGAGTATTCCAATGTTCATCACTTGGATTACTGGTAAACCTACTCAACTTGTTTACCGAACACGCTAAGTCTGTCCTTGTACAATTTGTTGTGTACGTCAGACTTCCAAATACTTACGAGTACTCCAATTGAGCTACTGGCTCGTCTCAGTTCTTCCTTAAGTGTATACTTAAGTCAAGTGGAGTCTTTATGGGTTTCACATCAAGCATATTGAAATATTTTAGAACAGATTCAATATAGTGACTTTGTGACAGCACGAGCCCCTTGATTATCCTAGAAATTTTAATTCCTAGAATAACGTTAGCAACTCCCATATCCTTCATGTCAAAGTTCCTCGTCAACATCTTCTTTGTATTCAAGATGATATCAAGAGGACTTTCCATGATTAGCATGTCGTCTACATAGAGACATACTATCACATATGCAGTCTATGTGTTCTTGATGTAGACGAACTTGTCACACTCATTGATCTTGAATCCATTAGATAACGTAGCTTGATCGAATTTCAAATGTCACTGTTTAGGCGCTTGTTTAAGTCCGTACAACGACTTAACGAGTCTACAGACATTCGACTCTTCTATCGGAACCACACACCCTTCGGGTTGTTCGATATAGATTTCTTCATCTAACTCACCATTCAAAAAAGCAATCTTCATATCAATCTAATGAATTTCCAGATTATAGACTACATCAATTGCAACTAGCATCCTGATAGAAGTGATTCTAATTACTGGTGAGTAGGTGTCAAAAAAGTCAAAGCCTTCCTTTTGTCGATAGCCTTTAGCTACCAACCTGGCTTTGTACTTTTTGATAGACACATCCTCTTTCAACTTCTTCTTAAAAATCCACTTGCACCAGAGTGGTTTACTTCTTGGTGGAAGATCAACCAACTCCCGAGTCTATCTCACTCTTAATTGCCTCTTTCCAGAATGGAGCTTCTGGAGTTGATATTGCCTCAGAAAAGTTCATTGGCTCATTTTCTACCATATAGGTTAGAAAATCTAAACCAAACGAAGTTGGTACTTTGGCACGCTTGCTTTGATGAAGTTCCTCATCTCCTTGAGGAGTCGCCTCACACACTCGCTTACCATCTCTTGTTTCTTCATTGTTCTTGTCTTTCCTCAGAAAGACATCTTCAAAGAACATTGTGTTCCTTGACTTCATGACAACGTTTTCATGTATGTCAGGAACATCTGATTTGTGCGCCAAAAAACGATATGCAATACTGTTCATTACATATCTGATGAATATGCAATCAATCATTTTAGGCCCAATTCTCACTTTTCTTGGTTTAGGTACGTCAACCTTAGCCAGACACCCCCACACTTTTAAGTATTTGTAGCTAGGCTTGTGGCCTTTCCAAAGCTCGTATAGGGTTTCATCCATCCGCTTGGATGGAATTCTATTTAAAATGATGTTAGCTGAGAGAACGGCTTCCCCCACAAGTTTTAAGGTAAGCCCGAACTGATCAACATAGCATTCATCACCTCTTTTAGAGTTCGGTTTTTGCGTTCAACAATACCATTCGATCGAGGTGTATATGGTGCAGTCGTTTGATGAATAATGTCATGTTTTGAACATAATTCATTAAACGGCGCATCATATTCTTCAACTCTATCACTACGAATTGCTTTAATTCGTTTGCTAATTTGATTCTCAACTTCATTTTTATAGTCCTTGAAAGCATCACGGGTCTCGCCTTTGCTACTTAGCAAATAGACATAACAATATCGTGTGCAATTGTCGATAACAGTTACGAAATACTTTTTATCACCTCTAGTTTGCACAGACTTTAAATCACACATATCGGTATGAATTAAATCCAAAGGTTCAGTGTTCCTTTCTATTGAATGAAAGGCGCTTTTGTCATCTTCGCTTCAACACATATTTGGCATTTCACATTGTCAAAATTTAATTTGGGCAACAAGTCAAGGTTAACCATTCGTAGTATTGACTTATAATTCACATGTCCCAAACGAAAATGCCATAAACAAGAAGATTCAAGCATGTAAACATAAGAGGAAGCAATATCATTAGCCTCAGTGGGCAAATCTTTCTTTGGTACAATAGTGATGATATTTAACTTGAACATCCTATTTGTTAAGTACCCCTTCCCCAAATACATGACATTTTTCGAAAGAATAACATTATTGGACTCTTAACACTAGTCTAAAACTATGCATGACTAGAAGAGATCCAGATACTAAATTCTTCCGAATATCGGGGACTGCAGCACATTCTGCAGAGTCAGATGCTTCCCTGAGGTGAGCTTCAGGATAATTTTACCCTTGCCTTCAATCTTCGAAAAGGCTGAGTTCCCCATGTAAAGTTGTTCATTGTTCCCGGGCTTGTACTCCATGAACATCTCTCTGCTGGAGCATACATGTCTCGTGGCGCCAGTATCAAGCCACCATTTACGCATGTTCCCCACATCATTGCACTCTGAGACCACCGTACAGAGGTTCAGATCGTCCATGGCATCAACGATGTTCGCCTTTGCCTTGGTCTGCTTCTTCTTGGGCTTTCTGCACTCATTGCTGACAACGCCCCTGAATGCCACAGTTGTAGCATTTCCTAGTGAACTTCTTGGCAATCTGTTTGCCTTTCTTGTTCACCTTGAGTTGGCTCTTTTTTTTCTTGGTCCTGTAACATGGGCCTTGGCCTGACCAACATTAGATTGTGGCTTCCTTTCAGATATGCGATTGTCTTCCTCTATGCGGAGTCGGACAACCAGATCTTCCAATGTCATCTCCTTTCTCTTGTGCTTGAGATAGCTTCTGAATTCCCTCCACGAAAGAGGTAGCTTCTCAATCATTGCAGCCAAGACGAAAGATTCACTCAACAACATGTCATACTCTTCCATCTCGACTACCAACGTCTGAAGTTCCTCAACTTAAGAAACAACAGTGCTAGAATCAAACATTTTAAAATCCAAGAATTTGCCGACAATAAATTTCTTAGTGCCGGCATCTTCCGTATGATATTTCTTTTCCAAAACCTGCCA
Organism: Eustoma russellianum; assembly: GCA_036186865.1. NCBI lineage: Eukaryota > Viridiplantae > Streptophyta > Magnoliopsida > Gentianales > Gentianaceae > Eustoma > Eustoma russellianum. The sequence goes on along the minus strand of AP025069.1, from coordinate 5,305,196 downwards.
CAAAGATGTATGATCTGCAAGGCACCACTAGAAGGAGGGGTTGAATAGGTGGTGCGGAAAGTGTGGTTTTTAAAATTTGTTTAAAACTAAACAACTCAACTTCTGAAAACAGATTCTGTTTCTAGGACCAGTTTTAAAACGTTTTTAAAACCAGGTTGTAGGTCTCCAAAAATTCTGAAATTTTGATAGAACTTAGCTTCAGATGTTATGAGGGTCCTCTAAAAATTTCAAATTAAAATTCAACCACTAACCACTTGAAAAATCGTTGGTGGTCAGATTGCGCAAATCTGCCAGAACCGATACACTGATTTTAAAAATTAATTTCTATTTGTACACAACTCCAAATGCTCTGAAACTTTAAGCACTAACCCCTTATATGTTATATTTAAATGGGTTGAAACAGTTTTGAAAAATTCTTTTGGGAGGTTAGTCAAATACGATCAAAGTCTCAACCTTTGCAAGCCTGAAAATCAGACTGCACTAGTCTCAGAACTTTGGACGTTTGAATGACTTATACTTGTCCAAAAGGATTGAAACTTGCGCCAAAAGAACCTTAAAACATGTGGTTATATTTTCTGAAAGTTTCGTGATTTTTGAAATTCGTTTACTATTTTTACGAATGTGATTAAAAACAGTAAACAGTGCTGAAAGTAAATGACACCAAGAATTTTATACTGGTTCGGTTATCAACAACCTACTCCAGTCTTCAAGGAACACCTTCCTTGGTTCACACTAGTCACACAACTCAAAAACACCTTACCACAAGGTTGATGGAGTTACACACCAACTCCAACCCTTTATAAACCTTGTATGTTCAATACAATTCGCACGAACACCACCACCTCGCAAGAATGAAGATTGATCACACCTTGATCAATCTTTTACAAAGATATGGAATATGTGGTGGTCTATATCAAGCCTATTCAAGATTGAAAGATATGAATACAATAGGCTTACAAGAAGAAAGAAAGAAGGAGAATGTAGAAGAAGAAGGCTAGAACACTTTTGATCCTTGAACTTGCAACTCTTGTTCTTGTTTTGCTCTTCTTTTTCTCCTTTTAATTTGTTTTGGCCGCCCCCCTATAGTGCTATCTCCCTCTTGAAAATTATCTTCTAATTCCTTGGGAGGATGTAAGACATCATTGCGACAAGGCCTTGCTTACTTGGCATCTTCTTATTGGATGATCATTTAGGCTTCGCTTACTTGGCACCTTCTTATTGGATGAATGTTGTCATCATTGATGACTTGGAAAAATCTGAGAATTTCACTTAAACATGTGCCAAAAATCATCACAAAATAACTTCCATAAATCATAAGATATATCACATAAATTGAAGATAAAAATCCTTCCCAACTTAAGACAAAAATCGGCCAACTAGTGATATTGCCATGCTGAAAATTCAGCATGTGCATCATTTAATTTTATTCAAAATAATGCCCAATTTACCTTGATTTTTCTTTAAAACATTGAATCACCAAGTTATGGTAAGTATTGTTATCACATAAGACATGAACTTGGACACCATTTAGCTCATATGTTCGGCCACACATGTCTCACACATGTTGAAACATTTTCAGCATGTGTAATATATAAAATATCACACTTTATTAATTTAAATAATATTCAAATCATTTCTATTTCTTCTTCCAATCAATCACATAATAAAATATGATGAAATATATCACATTCAATTGACAAAATCGGCCAGCCTTTGTTTAGCATGCTGAAATTTTTCAGCATGTGATATAAGAGAGATATATTTTGAATTCTTACCATTTGTAGCTTCTCTCTTCAATTCACCAACATTGTATGATTGTTCCTTGACCAATCAATATGCCAACAAGGCTCCAAATAAGCTCCATCTCAGCTGTAGGTGGCGTTGGAAATGATTGTGTATGTGCTGAAATTTATTTTTGCTATCTTTGTAAAATAATGCACATTTAATAATACACACATGTTATATTCCAATCAGCCCTTAATTTAATTTTCTAGAACACTTTAGGATGTATATCATATGTAAAAAGTGTCTAGATACGTATCACATAATGTACCAAAAACATTCCATGTGTTGTGTGCGTAGAAAACCGAATTTTCGATATTTATCGATTACCCGATTTTTCTCTAATTTAAATTCCAATTTTTGCACATGTCATATATATTATGTTATACATAATATATATAATATATACTTTAAATCTCAGCACTTGGCTGGTCTAAAGTGGTACCATTTACATGTGACAAAAATTAAACTTGGAATCTTCACATTTTGGCCTTAATGTGGAGTAATTTGTGTGTGCCAACATGGAAAGTATTTTTGGCTGATTATTCAGTGATGTGCACGAAATTTACATCAAATTTTGATGTATAGGGGCTGGCCATTTATTTATGGCAAGTACGTGACACGTTGGTGAAGTTTCGGTATTCGCCCGATACGACAATTTTCGGTTTAGAACCTTTTATCGTGTCGTATTTGATTTGTCATCACCATATCTTATATCATATGATATAAGACCTGAATATACTCATAAATATGAGTTAAGTATAGTGGTGTGACGTTAACGTACGTACGTAAAATATATAACGTGTCGGTAGTACGTTGGAATACATGTGTATGTGCCTTTGTCAAAAAATCTGAAAATATGTGTAAAATATATGTATATTGGCGTGTGTAATTAAGAGGGGAGGAGGAGAAAACTTTCCTTCCTTAACTTTGTTGCCTTTGTGCCTTTTCCAAATGTGGCTTCCTTTAATGAACTGCTTAGTTTAATAAACTAAGTACTTCACTTAATGAACTAGTTTAGTTCATTAATGGTGGCACCTGAAAATAGTATAAACACAACAAATGTTTGCCATATGATGTAAGCTTTAACGCTTCATGGCTCGTTAGTACGGCAACATAATATATAAGCTAAATAAGGCAAGTAATGGCAAAGTATCATGCATACATGTACTCGTTTGTATATATATCATGCACGTTTTATCTTATGCTCGTTTTTGTGCACATTTAAATCATGTATTTGAAAATCACTCAAACCCCTTTTCCCCACAAAAGACTTTGCAGTTTTGTACGTGTAGTACACATAATAGAAGGAGTTGTCCAAGCACCCCCGAAAAAAATGCCTCAGACAAACATAATTGTTGAAGTTCCAGGCCTCAACAAAGAGTTTATGCTCCATATTTTGGGTCTGGTCCTCCTCCGAACCCCCCACAGGTGGGTCCTCAGTCAGGAATGAGGCCAATCCTATGGCAGTCAAGAAGAACAACATCTTCTGCTGCTAGCGCTTGAAGAAGTTCCCACTGAACTTCTCCGGCTTCTCTACTTGGGCCACTGCAGGACCCTGTGCAGAAGGAGCATGCATTGAAACCCCAACATTCGGTGCCATCGGAGCAGCGCTGTGTACATCTGCGCCTTGAATCGAGATAGGGCTTACGTTCTCCATTTAGTTTTTGTAAGGTGCTAGAAACAAACGAGAATCAGTACATAATCAAACGAATACGTCTTAAGGATTGTTGGAAATAATTTAAGTTATATAAATTGACTTATGTACAGTAATGGCCAACCTGCGCAGGTCAGGGTAGGCTGGACTGATCTGCAGAGTCAAGGCAGTTCAGATAGCGCAATTGAGTTTGCGTTCTGAACAGTCAGCCGACTTGACGACCTGAACTGAATAGCACTTCAAAACAGTGGTTCTATGCTATCAGCCTTCCAGCAGAGCTGAACTGAAGTCAGACAGATCAGATCAGTCTAGTCAGCAAAATTGAGTTTGTGTTCTGGACTGATCACCAACCTACCAACTTCGGCACCTCAGCACAACAAACGACAGTTGTGTTCTCAGCCACTTCAGCCGAACAGAGCTCAGCATGGCAGTGCTGTAAAACAACAAATGTCCTCGCCAAATAGCAGAGCTCAGCAAGGAAACGCTGCAGAACAACAAATGTTCTCAACACAACAACATTGTACAACAACAGTGTTGAGATCTCCCACGGTCAGCTGGGCTCAACACAAAATAGAGCTCAGCTCGACAACACTGTACACAACAGTGCTGCGCTATCTTTTGATTAGTAGAGCTCAGCTCTGCAATAATCTCAACAGCTCAGCTGAGCAGGGATCCGAGGTGAGTCCAGGACTCTGTCCTTAAGACGTATTGCTCCAGTATACTGTGCCTAACCGGATGGAGCAACCATCTTCCAGGATACAACAGAGGTCAGTTCAGACGAGAGGCACTACAACGTTGAACTCTATGAAACTTTAAGGTGCCCTGAACTTCTCGGATTACTTGGAATGCAGTGTTGTATGATGGAGAATGAATATGCAGCGAGGGAGATTATAGAGAAAGAGAATAACTTAGGAATTGTTCTGAGTGTGTGTCCACAGAGGTCACCTCGGCCACTATTTATAGAGGAATTTTGAGGTCAGTCTGTTACAGTCACTCCAATCTCAGCCGTAGGATCAAATACCATCTCGGCCTGAACCATTGGATCAGATAATCGCACCAGATCTGCCCTCAGTCGTCAGATCAACTAACTGTTCAATCTGAGCCGTCAGATCATGACAAATTCAGGTCAGCTTGGCCGGTTAAACCTGAACAACTTTTGAAAAGTTAACCTTAGCCTATCTTTACAACTTGGAGAGTTTGAACAGAAACAAACTTCTCCCCGGCTGATAAGATCCGACCTGGTGCTACAGGACCCGACTTGCAGTCTGCAGCTCGGCCTGTAGCCCAGTCCGCAACCTGAGCCCATCAAGTCTGCATCTCAGTCTGCAACTTGAGCCCATCAGCTCAGTCCGCAAGCCATGCCTAGGCACATGCCGAGTTGAGCTGATTTTTTCCTTACTCTGAGCATTAATTTTTCATTCACCCGTTATCGAAATCGAGTTATTCAAAAGCCTAAAATTATCTACTCGTCACATAGATAATTAAGGCCACATTATTCTCTACTAATCATTAGTGAAACTAATTATAACTTAGCTCAAAGCACGGTGCTAACCACAGTTTGCAACTTGACCCATTTTAAATTCTTTCCAATTTCTCTAACATATATATGATACATACAATATTCGCACCATAAATTGAAATAATGTAATTGCAAAAACTATCTATAGGACATTCACAAACAACTTTAATATCAAATTTAACTTTCAGAAATAACTTTAGCATCAACCTAGTATCCTAAAACTGAAGCTGTATAAAGATAAAAAATAAAAATAAAAACTTCAGTTCATACCATAAGAATTACATCCAAAAGCTTTTAGTCCCATAGTAACAACCACTAAACTCATAACCATCAAAATCTTCAACATCAATGTTTTTATTTTTACGGTAAAATAGTGTGATAATGACTGAATAAGAGTGGAGGCTTTAAAAATGTAAGACATTTTCTCTTTTTCTGTTTTTATAATATACGGGTAAAAAAAATTATTCCACCTCTTGGTTAGACCACTTACTTATTAACCCCGATGTGCACTGGTTTTCTCATTCAACCGGTGGGTGTCAAGGCAGGTCGATTCGCAAAATGGGTTAATAAATGAACCAGCCCGTTTTGATGCCCACGTCACTGGGTTGACCAATCCAACCGGACGGGTTGGCTAGTTTCAAAAACTACAATAATAACATTATCCTATTGCATTAGAGGCTCCTGCCTATGGCAGTGTATGACGGTTTGGATGTACGCAACCATACCTATGTGTTAGAAACACACAGAGGTTGTTTCTCGATACCCATAATGAAAATTGCTTTAAACTGCGTCGATCAACTGCTACTTCACAATATAAAAAACGCATCCAATTTAGTGAATCATTTTGTTTTATTCCATCATATTTCAAAGTTAAAGAAGAGTGTGTAGGAAGGGTGTGTCTTAAACTCCATTGGAAATAAAAATCTTTTACGGACCAATAGAAACATGAAAATGTTTGATGGTGCATCACTCCCTCCGGTTATTTTGGTGAAAACAATGAATCGCTCGAAGTCCTGGGTATATAAAGTAACCTAGGCCATGAGATTATAATCATGTAGCTCATTTGTTGGTCTGTGTGGCGTTGAATGTTGATGAGGAATCTACTTGTTTTTGTTCCGCCTACTGTAATTTCAGCTGAGTTTTGTGTCAGGTTTGAGTTTTGATTAATATAATGAGAATGTTTCTTATAAAAAAATAGAATTAAAAGAAAACTAAAAAAGGAAAGGGTGCGTTATGCGTTTCCGCTTATGTTGAAATATATGATAGTAGACATATGCGTGATGAGAACCAAATCGACCTAAAATCCTAACACAATGTTCGGTTGTATTTCATCTTATATAAACCCATATGTTTTTATGTAATAAAATAATATAGGTGAATTTATGAGATCCTGATGTCATATGAATGGATGTATCCGTCCTCAATGACAAATCTAGAGTTGTCAATGGACATCCATACTCAAACTCTCAATCAAATCTTGGTAGAGCATGAACGCCTAACTTAGCTGAAGGGATCTCGACATTAATATCATAACTCACATAATGAAAATTGATATTAAAAAGCCACTATGGGACTTGAAACACATGCCTCAGACTAGAACCAGTCCTCAACGACAACCATATATAATGTTGAACTCAAATTATCTACTGTGTGAGATGAACCAGTCCTGAACGACAATCATATAGAATGCTAAACTCAAATTATCCACTGTGGGACGCGGTGGTGGGGCAATAGTGGGACGATGGTGGCAGGGTGGTTGTAAGGTGGTGGCGACGGTGACAGTGGTGGCAGGATGATGCAGGGTGGTGGTAGAGTGGCGGGATGACGGTGTGATGTCGGGGCAATGGATGGCGTGGTGGTGGAACGGTGGTGGCGGGGTAGTCACAGGGTGGTGCTGGGGTGGTGCATAGTGGCAGCAGTGATGGGGTGGTGGAGGTGATGCGATGGTGGCATGGTGGCACAGTGACAGTGGTGGCGGCGTCGTAGTGGAGGCACACGATGACACGGTGGCACGGTGGCAGCACACTGTAGTGCGATGACAGCACATTGTGGCGCGTCGGGATGGAGAAATGAGTTTTGATGCGAGAGTGAAACCCACGATTTCACTCGGATATCAATCTATGGATTTAGAGGGGTTTTGATACACATATATTAATCTTCATACCCTTTAAACAAACACAAAAATGTGTATCATTTCCTTGATACCTATCTTTAATTCCGAATCCTACTAACCAAACGTACCTTAGAGTCTCACCTCTAATCATTTTAACACGTGTTAAAGTCAATTCGCACGTTATAAATAAAAAAATAAAAAAAAATTCTCATTTTATACTATGAAAATGGGATGGATTCAAAGGCAAATAAATTGATTTGAGGTTACTATGGTGATTTGCCAACACTACCAATGGTCTTAATAGGTCCAAGGTTACGCGGGAATTCAAAAAAATCCACCGCTCTTTACGAATAAAATTCGTCAAATGTGAAAAAAAATAAATTTGAATTACGCGCCATTTCTTCAAATTCTGCAGAGTATTCTGATCCTTCTTCCCTACTCACTGTTCATGTTTATTACAATCGTTAGAATAGTAGAGGAAAAAGAAAACAGATTTTGGCAATGGCCGATACTTCGCATCTTGAAAGAATGGGGAGAGAACTCAAGTGTCCGATCTGGTATTTAAATTCTTCTTAACTCTTTGTTTAGGAAGAAGCCGATCTTTTTTTTTTTCATTTACTGATCAATTTTTCTGAAATAAGTTTTGGATTGAATAGGATTTCAAAATTTTTACCTTTTTCTCTTTTCTGTTTTGGCAGCTTGAGTCTTATGAATTCGGCTGTTTCACTTACGTGCAATCACGTGTTCTGCGGGTAAGCTGCGCAGATTTACGATTTTCTTTTGATTATTAGGACTCTTGCAGGATTTTCTTATTGCCAGTATAAACATCACTTGAGTTGGCTAAAATATTCTGTGAAATTGCAGTTCATGTATCCAGAAATCGATGAAATCAGCAGCAAACTGTCCTGTATGTAAGATACCGTTTCATCGCAGAGGTATGTTTCCCGTTGAATGCATAATAGTTTCTGTTGTTTTGTTTCTTAAGAAGCTGAATGCTAGATTCCTATAGATGCATATATTTTTAGATCAATGAAGTTTGACTTCTAAATGAGTATTACTCTAGTTAGGAACAGAAAATGAACTTGTCTTTGAAGGCTTCTTTCTAGGCAGTATTAATTTAGAATGGAAGTTGTTGGCGTATCAGAGAGAAAATATATTTTCTTTTCCAATAGTTGGAATAAAATTACAAGTAATTTTGCATATATCGTACTTCAAACTTTAATTTTAAGTAAAAGAACATATAATCTTGATATAAAATGTGATTTTGTTGCGTTTTTTATGAGGTAAAATATTCTCCAGTCTTTAAGCAACATGATTCTTCTGCTCAAACCCTTATATTTAGCAATGTAATTGCAGAATATTTGTGCTGATGAGTTATATGTGTCTTTGCTTGACTGGATACTGCAATGATGTGGAAGGTCTTCAAATGATATTTTGAGGAACATGCAGTCACTTAGGTTCGTAGTTTATTGTTCACAGATCTTGAACTCCAATCAGTCAAGCATGCGGTTTGTTGCTTTTCCTATAGATTCTACAATATCTAGAAGAACTGAGTATATACAGTGAAACCAAGGGCAATACTACGATCCTTCATTCTAGGAATGAATTATGTACCATCCCTCATTCAAGCTTTGACAAAGTTGCGAACCTATAGGTACTCAAAATGAGCTTCACCTCTCCCTCCCACCCCCTCCCCTCCCCATTGAAAAAAGAAAAAGAAAGGAAATAGAAGTTGAAATTGCTATAAATTCACACCCTTTCACATGGATGAATATTATCCAAGGAACAGAAAATGACTCCCTATATGATTGAATGTTTATTTTGTCTCAATGTTTGATACAGTAGGGTCTGATGGTCAAGTTGAACTGACTAAGCATATTGAAGGAACTAATCTGCTTAGTGCCTCTATATATATAGTACACGACGCCTGTTACTTAAGTAACGTCATGTTTCCATGGACGCTGAAATTGAGCATGGGTTGTCTACGCGAAGCTGTGATCAATCTAGTCCTTTGTATGTACTGATACAAGTCCACGTAGTGTTTGTGTTCCTAGTTAACTGCTTTTATTTTAGCTTCTGTTCTTGAAAAAAGTCCTTAAATATATGTGGTTTATAACCACTCTGGTTTTTATAGAGCTTAAAGGATCTTATAGGAGGAAATTTTTTTTGTCGCCAAACCACCCTGTTTCTCTCCTTTGACATCTACAATGATTTGATAATTTTACTTCGGCAGAGGTTCGCCCTGCTCCTCAAATGGACAACCTGGTTAGCATTTACAAGAGCATGGAAGTTGCTTCAGGATTCAATATATTTCTTACACAGAATGCTTCTTCAGTCAAGCCACCAGGTAATCTTCCCAATATTATCAGCCAGAAAAGGTTGATGCTTATATATGATAGCTTACTTCATAAAATGAATGAAATATATGGAAATGTTACATACTTCTGGAATTATGCATGTCTTGGTTCATATGCATGTTGCTTTCAAGGTTGATTTTAGCTTTCTGCTCATATTCTTGAAGATTTTGATCAAGAAGTTTTAGAGTTTAAAATTTTGAGATCCCTCCATGGTTTACTATAAAGTCTAATTCAATTGTGAACATAAGTCATTTCTTCCAACAAAAGTACATCGTGTTTCTAAAAGACTAAATTGGCATTAGTTCTGGCAATAACGGAAGAGAACGCCGCAATGGAGCTTAATTTTGTATTCTCGTTTCCTTGTTTTGAGTCCATTGCTAAGATGCCTTAGTCTCAATCATGAATGTTTATATTGTAAATTGGTTCTGGGAAGTAAAAGCATGGTGTTTGCCTCCTTGATACCGGGGTGCAAACAACTCCACCTAAGCTGGTCATTCTACTGCTTTCACAACAAATAATTCTTTTCGGTTTGTCGAAGCAAAGATGCTTTGAGCCTTGAATTTGAAATCTATGTCCAGCTAATTACACAAATTTTACGTTACATGTCGCAGGATGATATTCCTATTCCTTTCCAGTAAAGGTTAAGTTTTCGTTTTATTTTTCAGTCATTCATTCCAAAAGAGTCCATCCCTCAATCACTATGAAGATAAGAAAGAAATCTCAAGCATTAAGAAGTGCTCATCATCCTGAAGAAAACTACCAGAGCAACATAGACAGAAAACCTTTTCTTTCTTACTGGAAATTATGAGTCTAAATCGCTTACACACACATATAGTGCGAAACACCTCCAATTAAACTCTCATACTTCTAATCTAAGTACCATAAACGGTTGGGTGACGGCAAACCAAGTATTGCACTTGTATGCCCCATTGTACATTAGAACAATGACTCCAGCTTCCACGCCTTCCAATTAATATATTGTACAGTGGGCTGAGCCAGCTTGAATATGCTCGCCAACTTGCTTTACTTGATTCCCATCAGACTTTGCTGTCTTGGGCACTTGAGTTCTGTTGACGTACCACAACAAACCATGAAGTACAACCTTCAAGTCTCCAACAATAACATTCATATTCATGAATGGAGGAATGGTTGGATCCTTTATTGGTTTCCTAACAGATACATCTTTAACTTTTGTTCATATTCTAGATTCAGAATTTTATCATGAGGCCACTTTAGTACTTTATTTAGTGATGCAAATTCAAAATGTTTATTAGCTCTTTTTATGGTCCCATAACACTTTTTATTTGGTTTAAAAGCACAAAAGGACAATAAAGATAAAAGTTGTAAGCTGCAAGCGACTGATGAATCTGACGTAGGCAAGGAAGATGCACAACAGCGCCTGAAAAGATGTACAAAGAGGCGAAACTCTCCAAAAGCCACTATCAGAACTTCTCTGGGTACAGTAGAACCTTCTTTTCCAGCGAAGAAAAGAGTTCGCGTGCCTCAGTATCTACCTTCAGAGACTCCAGAACAGTGTGCAAAGTTGGCAAATGAAGCTGATGATATGGTTGAATGTGAACCCGAGAAAACGTATAGCATGCAACATGACAAGGCCAATTTATGTGAGAAACGCGAATCAACACTAGCTCCTTTCTTTTGGCTGAGGGATGAAGATGAACAAGAAAATGTGACTCAGCAAACAGATACAACCATCTTCACAGGAACGCCACTTGAGCCTCCTTGCTTCAGCGACATCAAGGGCTCGGATGATGACGTCCCCTGCAAAACAACTCCAGAAGTGAGTATTCATTTAGTTTCAAAACAAAGTTTACACTCTCATTCTCATTCAACAGTTTCAGAAATTGAACACCATGCATATTATGGTTTTTATAAACTGAGTCTACATTCATTGTATACTTTGTAATGGACTATAATTTAGAACGAATGGAATAGGTCGTTGTAAGTTTGTGCTACAATTTACTTTGAATTCAGTGGTCGCTTAGATATTTAGTGCCAAAAAACTTCATTCTGAAGGAGTCTCCAAGTATTGATGATGTTTCTTCTTTTCAATTTGCCGAAATAAGGATCCAACCATGTAGGACTATGACGGTATGACCTTAGTTGTATTTCTAACACCTTTTTTTTTTCTCTAGTCTCGAAAGCCAGGAAGTTGCGTTGCACCTGAAGATGCTGATTACATTGACAGTGAAATGTTTGAATGGACACAGAGAGCTTGTTCTCCAGAACTTTACTCTAGCCCTATGAAAACAGAGGTCTGCTACTCATCATAGTAAATAATCATAATTCAATGCTATCTTGATTGTTTTTCAAATTATTGTACCTGATCTTGCTTTCTGTGTAATAAACATTTTTCATTATTAAAGGTGGCGCTGGTTGAAGACTCTTTAGACGATGAAGCTCAAGACAAAAAGGGATGTGCAGCAGATGACGAAACTATCCTGAGGCTTGGTTTTGACAATAGAGAAATTTTGATCAGTGAAAAGGACAAGAAAAAGGCAAATTTGGCCTCTTCAAGTTCTCTCCTTCAGAGAAATGATCTGTATGACATTCAAAATACTGTCAGGAGAGCTGAGGGAAGGGCTAAAAGGAGGAAGAAGAAGGTACATATGGCTACCAGCATAGCGGCTACCTTGACTAGACTCAATGATAGAGGATCTAAGGCAATTATGCAGAAGGTAGAAAACTGCAGAAATGGACCGGGCGCTACAAGTGAAAGCTTCAAGCCAGACAAGGAAATCCATACTAACGCTAAAACATCAGAGATACTTCCTGAAAATGTTCTTTTATTGTCTGGTGGTATAGATCCTCCTATCCAGGGAAACAACAGCGATGCTGCAGGTTTGCCAGCTATATCAGATCCTAAGAGATATGGGGAACAAAGTACCCTCAAGAACAATGATACCACAAAGGAAGATTATTTGAAAAGGAGACGTCATTCTAGGAAAGATACCCCAAAGCTGAATGAACATCACTTGATTCAAAAGAAGAGTGATGTTTCAACTTCTCATTTCACTGAAACGTCACCTGCTGATGAGAAGCAAGAGTTCAATGAAGAAATGTTAATCAGAAACTATGGAGATTCCAGTGCCAAAAAGAGGAAAGGATCTAGAAAGGTGAAGTTTTCTGAAGAGATGGCTCAGGACAATCTGGTTGATAAGCCTCAATTACCTTGTTATAATGTCAAGGTTGCAGCAAAAGGAACACGAGTGTTGGAAGTAACTAGGTCAAGTTCTAGCGATAAAGATAGTTCATTCAAAGAAGCGGAGGCAAAGTTGGTTCAGTCGTTCCCAAGCAGAAGGGAAGCAATTCCTAGTAAAGTAATATGTGCCTTTTGTCTTTCTCCAGAGCAGTCTGAGGTACCCTCCCTTATCATAAAACATCACAATTCTCTATCCTCTTGTCTGGAATTTCTCTTTTTCCCCATTCATCTATTTTCCTATAACTTTCAGGCCTCAGGAAAAATGGTTCACTACCTTGATGGCATGCCCGTCAAAGGTGATCTGGCTCAGGGACCCAATGTCTTACATGCTCACAAGAATTGCGCAGAATGGTACATATCTAATCCAAAGCTTACTGAGAGCATGTAGTATTTGTTAAGTGATTGCAGAAATTCTAGCATAACAACAATGTAAGGGTTTTTTGCTTCCCACGGACACTCTTTACATGTACTACCTTCTTACGGCCACAGTATGCTTTTGATGAATTATCATGCTGAACTTATAGCTGGCTTTACCCCCCCCATTTCTGTAATGTCTGTTGGTTGAGTGGTATTCTTATGGCCCCATGAGCTAATTTTCCTTACAAGCTATGAAAGCTTGCTGGCATGCTTGTCAAGACATGACATAAGAATCTCGGATTCATGCTTGCAGGGCTCCTAATGTGTTTTTTGAAGATGATAATGCAATCAATCTTGAGTCTGAATTGACAAGAAGTAGAAGGTTAACATGTTTTCTGTGTGGAACCAAAGGGGCTGCTCTTGGGTGTTATCAGAAGAGCTGCCGCAAGAGTTTCCATGTTACTTGTGCCATGATGACCTCAGAGTGTCGCTGGGATTATGTAAGTATTTGAATTCAACTAGTCAAGCTTTGCAGGCATGCAAAATCACTGCATTTTCCTGATGCAGGATAACTATGTCATGCTTTGCCCTCTTCATCCCAGCTGTAAACTGCCTTGTGAGTTACAAGGAACAGGATCCAGCGAGAAAATCAAATCTGTTCCCAAAAGGTTTATTCCATTATCAGACAACCTGCACCCTTTTTTCTTTCTTTCTTTCTTTTCTTTTCTCTTAACTGAACTTTGACATCAACATCATTTGGTGGGTACAATAAACTTCTTTTCCTTCAGTTGCAGGAATTTTGCAATCCATAAAGATTTGTCTCAAGACGACTCTAAAGCAGATTCGCAATGGAAGTCTCATAAGGAGTCCAAGAACTTGGTTCTGTGTTGTTCAGGTCTTCTTGATACTGAAAAGGTAGAATCCTTACCTTAATTGTATATCCACTTCCATGCTTCCATGCTGAAGGGGTACATCCTAGTAATGAGATCTTTATACTTGGAGCTTAAATTTATTTCATTAACAAGCAATGCGAACTATTTCTCTTCCTCATATGACGCATTTGATTGACGAATATCAGGTTGTTATTTCACAATTTGAGAGATTGTCTGGAGTCAAAATTCTGAAGAACTGGGATTCAAGTGTCACCCATGTCATTACTTCTACAAATGAAGAGAGAGCTTGCAAAAGAACCCTCAAAGTTTTGATGGGCATCTTAGAGGGAAAATGGATAGTTACTCTTGAATGTGAGCAAATTTTTTCTCCATATGCTGAAACTGTTGAGTTGATCCATATCAGCATATATATGCTGAACTCAGCCTAGCAAATTATCCGAGGTGCTCATTTGTAGTGCTTTCATGTTATATACGATGTCATATTTTTTCTTGCAGGGGTAGAAGCTTGTATGAATTCCATGGAACTAGTCAAAGAACAGCGTTATGAAATTGAGGTTATTCATGGTATCAGGAAAGGACCTAGAGTTGGAAGATTAAGAACTCTACAAAAGGTTATTTTTTTTCCACAGCAACAGAAGTTTGATCAGATACTAACTAAACTGTTTCTTGGACATGCATGCAAAAACTTCCATTTGCCTACTATATTTGTCATGTTGGTACTTTGTTTCCTGTCTGTCTCCACTTTCAGTTTATCTGGAAACTTGCTTTTTATCCATTGGCATTTTCTTTATCATGATATTTCATATTGCCATAGTTTTTTTGTACGAAAATTTTAATTTATGAGAACTAGGATTTACAATGTACGAATAAATTTTCATTGATTTAGAACAAGGACTTACAAGGGAGAACAGGCGACTAACCAACACATCTGCCCCTGAAATCCAAAAGATAACCACAAAATTTTTATCATTCAGAGGAGCCATAGTTTTGCTTTCCTTTCATGTATCAAACATAGTTTTTGCTGTGTGAATTATATGTATGAACAAAGGGAAAATGACATGAATCTTAAAAGTCAATCCTGTGAAATTTGCAGAAGCCAAAGCTCTTTGATGGGTTGGAATTCTACTTTCTGGGTGATTTTGAAGCATCATACAGAAGATATCTGCATGATCTTGTTGTCGCTGGTGGAGGAACAGTCCTGCACAGGAAGCCTATTTCGGGAGATCAAAAAACTGTTCTATCCAGAAACTCTGCTTCAACTACATACATTATTTATAGCCTTGAACTGACTCAGAAGTGTGAGCCAAACAAGATAAGTGCAATAATAGAGCGCAGGCGCTTGGAAGCAGAGTCTTTAGCTGCTTCGACTGGATCCTTAGCAACGACCAATTCTTGGATCTTGAACTCCATTGCTGGTTGCAAGCTGCAGAATCTGGCAACATAGTGTTACTAAAGTTATGTTCAATCTATAGGGCTTAGACTCGCCGTATTTATGCAAAGTTTGCTCTTGTTCACCTTGTTCGTAATATATTAGGTTTTAAATGACCTGATATTTGTTAGCTGTCTTGAACATTCCACCTTGTTCTGGACTATTACTTTCATTTACCCCCTGAAAATACAAGATATATTATGGTTTGATATTGCCTTTTAACAATATTAAGTTTCTATATATAACCAAAATTTGTGTCCTTTTATGAGTCTTTGTGATACTTGTATTGTAGAGATTTATTTTTATGATATGAATTTTGTTCATCCCTATTCCCTACCGTTGAGTTTCTTGTATATAATAGAGGAAGAGAAAGGAAGAAATTAACTAGTTTGACATGACCTCAATGTCAGTTTTGTCCTTATTTTGTGGTATCTTCTCATAATATGTAAATTGCTAAATGTACAGCAATGAGGCATACATATTATACAATTGACAAACATGAAATAAGGGGATTCAAAAGTAAACTTAAGCAGTTGGATAAGAAGCTTCCATAGCAATGCCACATAGACCTCCATCAGAATCAACATCTCTTAGCATTCTGATATATCCATTCTCTCCCCAGTTAGTGCCCCATGAGTTCTTCACTAACCAATATTTCAAACCATCTTCACTTGTACCATAGCCAACAACTGCAACACCATGGTCCAAATCAGTTCCACATTCGCCTGTAAACACGCCACTAGAGTAAAACTGGAGAGCCAAACTACTAGCATCAATGGCAACAGACACTGGTTGATTGGCAACTGCTTTCTGTAAGGACGACTCGCTGTTTGATGGCACATCTTCAAAACCTGTGATCTTGGCAGCGTATGAGGCTGCCTTTTCTTTGTTGCATGTCCCTTTAGCTGCCTTATATGGATAGTTTTCTTCAGTTGTGATGCCATGATTTTTTAATATGAATTCAAATGCATTATCCATGAGACCTCCCTCACAGCCCTGGTCTTCTTTGGTGTCACAGTCTACAAGTTCTTGCTCTGATAGAGAGATCAGTTTTCCCGTTTTAAGCTGGTGAATTCCTTCTATTGCTGCTACAGCAGAAAACGCCCAGCAACATCCTGCAATATTGACTATATATTACCAAGAACATCCTTTCTAGAAGTATTCTGATGAAGAAAAGCTTGATGTCACAATAGGAACTGTAACATACAGAAACATGACCAAAACATGTATGGAAATCAATACAACATATATAAAAATGACATTAACATACAACTCACCAGGATGCTGATCTATGATAGGTTTACGCCTCAGTTTATCATATACAACAACTAGGGGTGTTAATGAATCGAGTCGAGCCGAATACTAAGTTTTTGAATTCAGATTCATTTAGCTAAACAAACCGTTTGGCTTGGTTCGTTTACTGTAACAAGCTTAAAAATTGGTTCGAGTTTGGCTCGATAACACTATAACTGCTTAAACGAACTCAAATAGTGTTCGAATTCGGCTCGTTTAAGTAAAATACACGAACGAACTTGAATCGAATACGAATCGAACTTGAAAAGATCTCGAACTGTTTGGTTCGCTTAACACCCCTAACAACATCATTGCCCATTGCCTTAGAGACTCCCGTCTATGGCGGAGTATGAGGGGCTCGGATGTACGCAATCATACCCATGTGTTAAAACACAGTGATTGTTTCCCGATGACCCATAATGAAAACTGCATCATCAACTGCTACTTCACAATATAAGAAACGCAGCCATTTTAGTGAGTCATGTTGCTTTATTCCATCATATTCCAAAGTCAATAAAGAGTATGTCCTTGACTCCGTTGGAAATAGAAAGATCAGTTAAACGTATAGAATTACAGAAATACTTACCACATTGGCCTTGATCTTTGATAGGTGTAACAGCACCTTTTGTTCTCCAGTCTATATCCCAAGGAACTGCAGACACATTCTCATACCAAAAAGATGTCTTTTTTGGGGACTTCTCTATTGAAGGATTCTTGTTCTTGAAACCATTATGAGTTGCTTGAAACTCCACGTTCGTTAGGTCTGCAAATTCATTGATCCCAAGCTTGTAAGGCCGATTTCCGCCTTTGTTGAGTGACTCAATAAATTCCACATTCTTCTGAAATATAATGAATCTCATTGCCTTCTCTGCGTCATCTTTGTATGTCCTGTTGAAGCTAATCAACCACTGCTCATGTTTCTCATGCATAGAGGATTGGTTTATTTTTCTTGCATTTACTATATGATTGCACAATGCAAAACCTAAAACTAATCTTACAATCAAAAGCTTAACATCCATTTTCTAACAGCTTTAACTTCTATGTTTTCTTATACGTCAGCTTTATACTAATCAAGCATTTATATTAAGTAGAGTAAACATAACAGTTTCTATATATATATAGAGTTCTATTGTGACGGAAATGATCATAGTTCTATTTAGAGTAAGCAGATAAAAATGCCTTAGGATTAGGCAACATATGGCTGAGATATATTTTAACTTTTCTTTCCTTGAATTTGCAGTTTTGGATGTTAGAAGTATTATTAGGGGACACAAACCGTTAAAAGTCTAGTCTAAGTCGAATATAAAGTTTATTGGACATAATTTACTATAGGATGAACATTTCGTATTATGATTTAATAAATGCCGAAATCGAATCTTTACCTAGGACTATCAGATGATTCTAACTTTGAGTCTAATGGTAACTGTAGCAAAACACTTGCGGAATTCAACAACATTAGAGGCTCTGGTGTTTTACTCTAGAGAAAATCCTCCGACATTCAAGTCAATTGTAGATGTTTCCATTTAAAAGAAAGTATTTAAGCTGGAATATTAGAAACACCTACTCAAATGGCGAAATTCGCTCCATTAGATTGGACTTGATCATCTGTGGGACGTTTTCTATACTTTTATATGATCTAGGCAACCAATGCATGTTGAGCTACTATGGAAGAGTGCTATGTGTCCTGTCCTGCTGGTGAGCTACTTTTGCAAGATTGCCAGGTGTCGCGACGCGTCACATTGCATGACTAAGTGCTTGCTAGTAGGTTCATTGGTTGGCCAGGATGAGCAAGAGCGTCTCATAACCCAGAAGTGTGGCTGAGCAGCCGAGTTGAGGCAGTGGGTGCGCCAGTCTTGAGGTGACAGTTGAGTGTGAGCCGGGTAGAGTAGCTGAGGTAGCTTGACTCAAACGGACTTTAGCAGTGTGGATCAAAGGGTCATAGTTAATGTCGAAAGGATGTTCTGTAGGATCTGCAAGGCACCACTAGAAGGGGGGTTGAATAGTGGGTGCGGAAAAAGTGGTTTTTAAAATTGTTTTATACCAAAAACTCAACTTCTGAAAACAATTTCTGTTTTCAGGACCAGTTTTGAAACATTTTGAAAACTAGGTTGCAGGTCTTCAAAAATTCTAAAATTTGGAGAGAACTTAGTCTCAGATGTTCTGAGTATCTCCTAAAAATTTCAGATTAAAATTTAACATCTAACCCTTTGAAAAATTGTTGGTGGTCAGATTGCGCAAATCTGCCAGAAACGGTAGTCTGATTTGAAAAATTAATTCCTATTTGTCCGTAACTCCAAATGCTCTGAAAATTTAATGACTAACCCTTTGTTAGTTGTATTTAATTGGGTTGAAACTGTTTTGAAAAATTCTTTTGGGAAGTTAGTCAAATACGTTCAAAGTCTCAACCTTTGCAAGCCTGAAATTCAGACTGCACCAGTCTCATAACTTTGGGCGTTTGGATGACTTATACTTCTCCAAAAGAGTTGAAACTTGCGTTAAAAGAACCTTAAAACGTGTGCCTATGATTCTGGAAAGTTTTATGATTTTTGAAATTCATTTACTATTTTTACCAACGTGATTAAAAACGATAAACAGTGCTAAAACTGAAAGTAAGTGCTGAAAGTAAATAACACCAGGAATTTTATACTGGTTCGGTTATAAACAACCTACTCCAGTCTTCGAGGACACCTTCCTCGGTTAGCACTAATCACAAAACACAAAATAACACCTTACCACAGGGTTGATGGAGTTACACACCAACTCCAACCCTTTACAAACCTTGTATGAGAATACAATGATTACGAACACCACCACCTTGCAAGTGCAAGATTGATCACACCTTGATCAATCTTTTACAACAATAAAGAGAGTATGTGGTGGTCTATATGAAGCCTATTCAAATATATGAATATGAGTACAATAGGCTTTTAGAGAGAAGAAAGAAAGAGAGTGTAGAAGAGGAGATGAAAAACGTTTTTGGCCTTTGAATTTGCAAGACTTGTTGTTGTCTTTTGTTTGCTCTCTTCTTTCCTTTTTATCTCCATATGGCCGCCCCCTATAGCCCTCCTTTTCCTCTTGAAAATTATCTTCTAAGTCCCTGGAAGAGTGTATTGCATCATTGTGACATGTTCTTGCTTACTTGGCACCTCCTCATTGGATGATCATTAAGCTCTTGCTTACTTGACACTCATTGATTGGATGGGAGTTGTCATCATTTGATGACTAGATAAATCTGAAATTAAACCTCAAAAAACATATGCTAATTAGCCATAAACTTGTTACCATAAGTCACATAATCATCTCACATAATTATCAAGATAAATTTCTCCAATTTGCTATCATAAAAATCGGCCATAACCTTCTCCACATGCTGAAATTTCAGCATGTGTAACATTTACACATTAATTCAAATTATTGCCAAGTTTGATTTGATTTATTCCTTGAAGATAAAGAAGAAATCAATCACCATTTAGTGCAAGGCATTCTCACTAAATTTAGAATAAAGATTAGTCACCAATAGGGCCTAGAATTTGGCCACATTCTTTTCTACACATGCTGAATTTTTCAGCATGTGTGATATTTGAAGATATCATATTATTAATTCCATAAAATATTCAAAACATTTCCATAACATCTCTCAATTAATCCACATGATTCAAGATAGTAAATTATGTCATTATTAAGTGAGAAAATCGGCCAGCCATGCACACATGCTGAAATTTTCAGCATGCGTTACAAATGTGACATAGTTTGAAATGTTACCTTGTGTAGCTCCTTTCTTTATGTCACCAGCATTGTATGCCTCATTCTTGGCCAATAAAGATGCCAACAAAGCTCCACATATGCTCCAACATATCTGTAGTATGCGTGCGACATGCTTGTATATGTGCTGAATTTTATTTTTGTAAACTTTGTAAAATAGTGCACATTTAATTATACACACATGGTATATTCCAATCAGCCCTTAATTGATTTTTCTAGAACACTTTAGAATGTATGAAGTATGTAAAAAGTGTCTAGATACATGTTATATGCCATGACAAAAATGTTCCATGTGTCATGTACGTAGAGAACCAAATTTTCGACGTTTATCGATTACCCGATTTTTCTCTAATTAAATTCCAAATTTTTGCACATGTTATACATATTATGTTACATATAATATACATAAATTAAACTTTAATATTCAGCATTTAGGCTGATCTAAAGTGGCGTCCAAACATGTGTCAAAATTGAAATTGGAATCTCCACAATTTGGCCTTAATTGAGGGTGATTTGTGTGTGCCAACATGGAATGATTTTATGGCTGCACATACCATGTAATCCACAAAATTTGTGGCCATTTTTGAAGTGTAGGGGCTGGCCATCTATATATGGCAAGTACATGACACGTTGGCGAAGTTTCGGTATTCACCGATACGACAATTTTCGGTTTAGAACCTTTTACCGTGTCGTAATAAATTTGTCATCACCATGACTTATATCATATGATATAAGACCTGAATATACTCATAAACATGGGTTAAGTATAGTGGTGTGACGTTAATGTACGTACATAAAATATATAACGTGTCGGTAGTACGTTAGAATATATATGTATGTGCCTTTTTTTAAAAAAAATCTGAACACACATTTCTTCCACCAAACAGTCAAGGAGCAAAGACGTCGACAACACATTCGGCGAATTGTGCGAAGTGATGGCATGGAACTCGTTGAGCAGCTGGTCATAGAGCAGGAAGCTGTCAACTACTATAAAACATTATTCACAGCGGAAATTACAGAGAATGAGGAGTCTATACTGCAGTATATACCATGTATGGTTACGTCCCAAGAAAATGAGCAGTTGCTTTCTTTGCCAACAATAGAGGAGGTTAAGGGAGCAGTGTGGGATTTAAGTCCAACAAGTGTAGCAGGACCAGATGGATTTCCAGGTTCTTTCTATAGGCTATTCTGGCAGTGATCTTTGAAGATGTGCATAAAGCAGCACAAGAATTCTTTCTTGGAGTGCGACCGCCAGCAGCAACGTCAGCCGCGCTAATAACGTTGATTCCTAAAGTGAATAATCCAACGTCTTTCTCAGAGTTTAGGCCTATTTGTTTGACTAACTTTATGGCGAAGATTGTTACGTGCATAGTGGCTACCAGATTTTCCATGATCTTACCCAAACTAATATCTCCAGAACAGGCGGGTTTTATGAAGGAGAGGGACATTACTGAACAGATATTATTGGCTCAGGAAATGGTGCATTTACTGGATAAACCCATACGAGGAGGCCATGTCATAATCAAATTGAACATGGCAAAAGTGTTTGATCGGGTGAGTTGGTCTTATCTTGGTAATCTGCTAGCAAACATGGGGTTTCATCCGCGGCTTGTTCGAATACTTATAAATAATCTATCGGCTACAAGGTGTTCAGTTTTGGTTAATGGTAAACCGCCTGGTTTTTTTCCGGTTACACGTGGTGTTAAACAAGGTGATCCCCTCTCTCCACTTTTATTCATTTTATCCTCTGAAGGATTTTCAAGAGGTCTAAATGCTCTCATGCATGCTGGTACAATAAATGGGTTCCAAGCAGGTCGGGTACAAAGGGTGACCCACTTGGGTTTTGCTGATGATCTAGTTATTTTTTTGAATGGAGCAGTGCGAAATTTGCAGCGTTTCTGTCATTTCTTGGATGACTATCAACGTGCCTCGGGCCAGTTAGTTAATCTTCATAAAAGCCAAGTAATTACTGGAGCAGCAGTCGCTAGGAGCCGAGTATCAACCACCTTAGGTATGAATCTCACGACATTACCGATGAAATATTTGGGTTCATACTTGTATAAAGGCATCAATCGCGCTTCGTATTGTACTTCACTAATTGATCACTTTGATGCGAAGTTAAATTCCTGGTCATCTAAACTACTCTCAATGGCGGGTCGAATTATATTATTGCAACATGTACTGTGTTCTATGCCCATTCATATCATCGCCAGCTCACGACTGCCCAAAAGCGTACTTCATACTCTAAGCAGGAAAATGGCAAATTTTTTGTCGAATGGACGACATCATTGGAAAGCTTGGGATAAAATTTGTACACCAAAGGAAATGGGAGGGTTGGATATCCGGAATTTGTCACTGTTATAGCAGGCTTATGATAGTAAATTGTGGTGGGCGTATCATCACTCATCATCACTATGGGCACAATTTATTCACAGCAAATATGGCAACAAAATGCTAATGCAAGAACAGATTTATGATTCATCAATATGGAAGCGAATTTGCAGAGCTAATGAGTTCATGCAGCAACATGTCCAAGTCACACCAGAGGGGTTATATTGGTCACCGGATAAGTTGGGTCAATTCTCACTAAGATCGGTCTATGGGATTCTTACTGCGGCTACTCCATGTCCATACGCTAAATACATTTTCTGGTCCACGGTTCCTTTGGGAGGGAGGATATTCTTATGGAAACTATGGCACCAAGCATTGCCTATTGCTGACAATTTACACCGGTGGCAGTCTATATACCCTACACAATGCGTCTTTTGTAAGAACGATTCAGAGCAAACGCACCATCTCTTCCTAAATTGTACTGCTATCAAGCCTCTATGGCAAGATATATCTATTCTCTTTCCTGGACCAATGCCATGCAATACAACGATTAGGACATATTTGTTGCGTTGGTGGAGATTGTCTTCCTCATCGACAATGCTAGGGCAATTGCATGCGGTGGTTCCCTCGTTGGTGGTTTAGGTTGTTTGGAAAGAATATACACGTATTTGATATGGGGATGAAAATTTTTCATACAGGAGATTATTTGAGCGAGTTCGAGATCATGTTTTCACTTGGTGTGCAGCAACGCAAGGACGAAAATTTTCACAGAGTTTACCTAATTTGGTTTCGCTCTCCTTCTCACCACGTATACGGAGACGTACTCCAAAGGTTATACGCTGGATAAACCCGCCAACTGGAAAATTTAAATTGAATGTAGATGCCATAGTCAAACGGAATTCAGCCGCAGCGGGAGCTATTTTGCGTGATCACACTGGGGACTTTGTTTCTGCCATATGTTTTTGTTTACCTGCAGTGATACCTTTGCGTGCGTAACTCATGTCCTTACTATTCTCTCTTATCTATTTTTCTCGGACGTATGATCAGCTCGTTGTTGAAACGGATTGTAGTGTTATTCTGCACAACCTATCAGTAGCGGACACTTTCACGGGTTCTTATGCATTGGAGTTGCAACGACTTGCTTGTTTCTTAAGATTGAATGCTTCAACAATTCAATACTGTCCTCGTGAGGCAAATACGATGGCACATTCATTAGCGGCGCATGGATTGAGATCAGTGGGAGTTACAATTTATCAACAGTTTAATTCCTTGCCATGCGAGGTCCGTGGTGCTTTCACTTTGGATGTGTCTACTCCTCATTTAAGATTCTGACCAAAGTCTCCCAATGGGTTGGCAAATGACAAGAATGGTTGCCTATGTCTATGGACATAGGCAACGTTGGTATGATTTGCTGCAATTCTTTTCTTCAGTAATTGTCTTATTTTGCTGCGCTTATGATATTACTCATCTGGTGCATTTCTGTTGGTTTTCTGAGGAACATGGATTGCTTGAATGGCACTGGCCAGCGCTACCTTCAACTCATCATTCAGTTAGGCTGCTCTACAATCTTCTCCGCGGTAAAAGACTTCTATCTCGAGATCAACAGATAATTGGGACTTTGTTTCAGGCTCCTTGCAAGATACAGCCATGGGCTAAACGACATTACCGTTGGCATTTAAATTTCTTCATGTTTTTATTGTGTCACCTCTCCAATCATATAAATATGTACGCTTTTTCCTTCGCTAAGGTTTTATCCACAAGAGTGGTTTTACTTGGCAAGGTTTTAATGCGGCATATCATATATGATTGGAGGTTGACAATCATCACTGCTTTATACTTTCTCTTTACATACACTATACACTGATGTAATATGGTTTTTCACCCAACAATAATTGGGGTACATAATAAAAGGAAATCTATTCTATCAAAAAAAATATGTTGAAAATGGCGTGTGATATGAGGGTGGAGAACTTTCCTTTCTTCAACTTGTTGCCTTTGTGCCTTTTCCAAATATGGCTTCCTTTAATGAACTACTTAGTTTAATTAACTAAGTACTTCACTTAATGAACTAGTTTAGTTCATTAATGGTGGCACCTGAAAATAGTTCAAACACAACAAATGCTTGCTATTTGATGTAAGCTTTAAAGCTTCATGGCTCGTTAGTACGACAATATTATATATGAACTATATAAGGCAAGTTTTATGCAACAACGTGTCATGTCATGAAATATGTCATGCATTTCTTTAATACACGTTATTTAATCATGCATTTTGAAATCACTCAAACCCCCTTTTTCTATACAATCTCCCCCTTTTGATGATTTACAAAATAACCTATATTCATGATTTAAATCTTATCGCTCCCCTTCAATCGTGCATAAATTCAAAATTTGAATTTCAAATTCGCTGCCTGTTGATTTATGCAATCAGTTTCTCTCTCCCCCTTAAATCATGCATTCTATCCCCCTTTATTTTGGAAAGTCAATCAAAAATGCATGTAAATATGGAAAGACAATCAAATCAAATCAGCAGAAATCATGCCTAATTTAGAACGAAGATTTTCATACGTGGCTTGATTTAATGCTTTAGTGAAGATGTCAGCTACTTGTGCCTCAGTGCGTACGTGATCTATGGCAATATCACCATTATTTACGTGATCACGAAGGAAGTGATAACGTACTTCTATATGCTTGGCCTTAGAGTGTAGCATGGGGTTCTTAGACAAGCTGATAGCACTCATGCTATCACAATATATAAGTACTTTATATATGGTAATTCCAAAGTCAGAAAGTTGTTGTTTTATCTATAGTAATTGTGTGCAACATAGACTAAGTACCATGTACTCAGCTTCAGTGGTGGATAAAGCTACGCTTGCTTGCTTTTTGGAAAACCATGAAATAAGTGAGTTTTCTATAAATTGGCAAGTACCACTCATGCTTTTTCTATCTATTTTACATCCACCACAATCAGCGTCAGTGTAGGCATGCAAATTAAAGTCACAATCTTTATCATACCAAATACCTAAGGTGGGTGTGTGCTTAATATATCGGAATATTCTTTTTACCGCATTATAGTGAGACACCTTAGGTTGACTTTGAAAACGTGCACACATGCATACACTGAACATGATATCAGGCCTACTAGCAGTAAGATATAGCAAAGAGCCAATCATAGATCTATATAAGGCATTATCAAAATCCTTACCATGTTCATCTTTATCTAATTTAGTAGTGACACTCATAGGGGTGGGGGATGGTTTTAAATTTTCAAAATTGAACTTTTTAATCATATCATTTATATATTTAGCTTGGCTTATGTGGATGCCTTTACTCGTTTGTTTAATCGGCAAGCCAAGAAAGCAGTTCAATTCACCAACCATAGACATTTCAAATTCGGATTTAATGCAATTCAAAATCTTCAACAAGTTTATGAGAAGTGGAGCCGAAAATGATGTCATCAACGTAAATTTGAATAATAAGTAAGTCCGATTTATCTTGTTTTAAAAATAAAGTACTATCTATAGTGCCTCTTTTAAAACCATTTCTAAAAGAAAAGTAGCAAAACGATCATACCATGCTCTAGGTGCTTGCTTTAATCCGTATAGTGCCTTCTTTAGTTTGTACATGTGATCGGGATGTTTCAAATCTTCAAAACCGGGTGGTTGTTTCACGTATACCTCTTCTTGTATAAATCCATTTAAGAATGCACTTTTCACGTCTATTTAATAAAGTTTAAAATCTTTCATGGAAGCAATGGCAAGTAAAAGTCGTATAGCTTATAAACGTGCTACGGGTGCAAATGTTTCATCATAATCAATTCCTTCTTCTTGATTATATCCTTGTGCTACAAGTCTAGCTTTATTTCTAACTACTTTCCTTCTTCATTCATTTTATTTCTAAACACCCACTTTGTGCCTATTATGGTCTTAACTTGTGGTCGTGGCACTAAATCCCATATGTCATTTCTAACAAATTGATTAAGTTCGTCATGCATAGCATCAATCCAAGAAGAATCACTCAAAACATCATTCACATTTTTAGGTTCGATTTCAGAAATCATGGCATGAAATTGGTTTATTTCATCCGGATTTATTCTTCTACGTGGTCACACACCGTGAGTGATATCGCCTATGATGAGATCATGTGGGTGACCTCTATGCCATCTTGGTTGATTATTTTCTACGTTCTCTTGCATTTCTAGTGTATCATGCATATCATGTTTGTTAAACGTGCCATTATCATCATTCAACACGGGTTTCAATTCAAAATCATCATCATATTCTTTATCTTTATCAATCTCACCAAATTCATTAAACTTCACATGAATAGATTCTAGAATTTGTCTAGTGAGAGGATCATAACATCTATATGCTTTTGAATTTACAGAATATCCAACAAAGATGCATTCAATTGATTTAGATTCAAACTTTTCTAAATTATCTTTCGTATTTAAAACAAAGCATTTGCATCCAAACACACAAAAGTAATCAATTTTAGGCATGCGATCATTTAATATCTCATAAGGCGTCTTATTTATTTTCTTTCTAATGGACAAGCGATTTACTATGTGGCATGCACAGTTTACGGCTTCCGCCCACAAAAATCTAGGCAATTTATTCTTGCACAACATAGTTCTAGCAATTTCTTGTAATGTCCTATTTCTTTCTACTACTCCATTTAATTGTGGAGTTCTAGGTGGCGAAAACTCGTGTTTAATTCCTTTTTCTTCGCAAAATGAAATCATGTCTTTTTTTTAAATTCACTGCCTCTATCGCTTCTTATCCTTTTCACATTGACGCCAAATTGATTTTCAAGTTGTTTTATTAGTTTTGCAATCTCAATTGCACTATCATCCTTATGTGCAAGAAATAGAGTCCAAGTATAACGAGAAAAATCATCAACAATCACACAAGCATAATGACATCCACCGAGACTCATAGTGCGACTAGGACCAAACAAATCAATATGTAATAATTCTAAAACTCTAGTCGTGCTTATTTTATTCTTAGGTTTAAGTGACTCGCATGTTTGTTTGCCTTTTATGCAAGATTCACACAACTGAAAGTTGTCTAAATCAAGTGTAGGCAATCCTCGTATCAGGTTATTTCGTTGGAGTTTTTCTAATATAAAAATGCCCATGTGTCCTAAACGTCTATGGCACAAATTTACGTTAGGTTCATTTGACATGAAACACTTAACCTTAGCGTCTACCATATCATCCATAGAAAGTGTAAAGATGTTTCCTTCCCGTTTTTCTTTTAGCACTACTTCTCCATTTTTATTTATAATATTGTAATAGGGATGAGTAAAGCACACATCGAAACCATTATCAATAAATTGTGAAATGCTAAGAAGATTATAAGATAAGTTGCTTACCAAAAAGACGTTGGAGATTTGAAGGGTGCTTGGGTTTCCAATTGTACCTTTCTCGATGATCTTGCCTTCATTGTTGTCTCCATAGGTCACGGATCCGCCTTTTGTGACCTTCTTCAATTTTGTGAACAAGCTTGGGTCACCCGTCATATGCCTCGAGCAACCACTGTCAAGGAACCACTTGATACATGTATCTTTTGATGTGTGGGTTCCCTACAATGTACAAAAGTGATTTAGGTGCCCTTTTAATTTAGGGTCCTTATGAGTTAGTTACTCACCTCTTAGTAAAAGTACCTTTCGGTACCCATACTTGGGTGATCCTTCTCGGTCTAGCAAATGGCAAGAATGTAGATGAAGGTGCAATGTAGTAGACATGTGGTGAATGCACTTTGGGCCTTTGGCCAAGAACTCCTTTATACGTATTATATGGAGGACGTTTTTGATATGTCCTTGTGTTGGTGTGCGTAGTGCATGATCTAGATGGATGAAATGAATGTCGTGTATGCATCACTTGTTTCTTCTCATATCTATATGGCACAAAATTATATTTCGCATGATATGAAGATGAAGTATGACGAGATGAGGGGAGAGGGGGTCTTTGCATCATTTAGACGCCGTATTTGCCTTTGGAGTGTCTATTTTCTTAGACAATACAAACTTGGTTGGTTTAATGGATACTTCATTTGTTTCAATGTATCCTAATCCCGTTTTATCACTATCATGCTTTTGTGATAAAATGATACGATCTAACATGTTAGATCCTGTATCAAACTGTTTCATCATTTTCTCTAAGTCCGTATTCCTTGATTTCAAATTTGAAATCTCGGATTTCATTTCCTTATTTTGCGTGGTCAATGATGAGATCTCTGTCTTTAATCCATTAATGATACATGACGACTCTTCTTTTGAATCGTTTAATTGAGCGACAAGATTCTCGTTAGAAGATTCTAACAGCTTCTTTTCTTCAATTAATCGCTTCTTTTCTTTCGCGAGAGTCTTAGTAAATTTATGCAATTCTAAGTACTGACTAAAAAGATCATCATAAGAAGGCTCAGAGTCAGAATCAGAGTCAAATGAT
The DNA here is from genome assembly GCA_036186865.1 of Eustoma russellianum. Taxonomy (NCBI): domain Eukaryota; kingdom Viridiplantae; phylum Streptophyta; class Magnoliopsida; order Gentianales; family Gentianaceae; genus Eustoma; species Eustoma russellianum. The sequence continues at coordinate 5,276,033 of AP025069.1, read as the reverse complement.
ACCTCGTTTGATGCTTTGGACACAAAGCATACTTGTGCAGTCTCCTCTTCTGTTTCAGTCTCGGAATCAGATGTATCACTCCAAGTGGAGGCCTTGAGAGCTCTTTTCCTTTGCTTAGGTATTGAGACGAGTCTATTCTTGGTTCGTTCCTTATTAGGGTATTTGTTTGTTTGCTTGTCCTTATTAGGGCAGTCAAATGACAGATGTCCAAGTTTACCGCATTCGCAACATTTAACATCCTTGTCATTTGTCTTGTTCTTATTTCTTTTAGTCGAGGTAGCCTTAATTTTGTTTCTAAATGACTTTCTCATGAATTTTCTTAAGCCTTTAGCCAATAAAATTAAGTCATCGTTATCTGTTTCTGAATCACTATTATCTACGTGATCGGAAGAAGTAGAGACGTATTCATTTGATTTAAATGCAATAGTCTTACCTTGTTTTGACGATGATTCCGATTTTCTTATGGTGAGTTTGTTCTCATATACCTTAAGTGATCCAATTAGTTCTTCCATCTTAATCGATTTAGTTTCTTTACTTTCTTCTATGGCCGTTACTTTAGGGTCCCACTCAGATGGAAGGCTTCGCAAGACCTTTTGTACATTTTCCTGCATAGTAAAGGCTTTGCCAAGAGACTCAAGAGAACTGTAAATGTTAGTCAAGCACAGATCCATATCAACGATAGATTCATTTGGCAATAATTTAAATGACTCGAGTGTGGACATAAGTATGTTGATCTTGGACTCTTTTACTTGACTAGTGCCTTCGTGTTTCATTTCAAGAATTCTCCACATTTCTTGAGCACTAGAACAATTTGAAACATAGCTAGATTCACTTTTACTTAGTCCATTTAAAAGTAATTGCATAGCCCTAGCGTTCATGCTTAGTCTCTTTTTATCATCACTAGTGTACTCTTGTCTAGGCTTAACGACCTCTAGTGTGACTCCATCTACAGTGGACAATTTTGATGGAACAAAAGGACCATCTTTTATAATCGACCAAAGATCAATGTCAGTTGCCATAAGGAAAAGTTTCATTCTTAACTTCCATTGAATGAAAGACTCACCATAAAAGAGAGGAGGCCTTTGACTGTACATACCTTTTTGTTCGGTTTTGAAGTTTGTGGTTGCCATCTCACTTAGATCGTTGCATCCTTTTGATGTGAGTGTTCCTGCGCTCTGATATCACTTGTAGGATCTGTAAGGCACCACTAGAAGGGGGAGTTGAATAGTGGGTGCGAAAAATGTTGTTTTTAAAATTGTTTTAAACCAAAAATCCAACTTCTGAAAACAGTTTCTGTTTTCAGGACCAGTTTTAAAACGTTTTGAAAACTAGGTTGCAGGTCTTCAAAAATTCTGAAATTTGGAGAGAACTTAGTCACCGATGGTCTGAGTATCTCCTAAAAATTTCAGATTAAAATTCAACCTCTAACTCTTTGAAAAATCGTTGGTGGTCAGATTGCGCAAATCTACCAGAAACGGTAGTCTGATTTGAAAAATTAATTCCTATTTGTACATAACTCCAAATGCTCTGAAAATTTAATGAATAACCCCTTATGAGTTTTATTTAATTGGATTGAAACAGTTTTAAAAAAGTCTTTTGGGAAGTTAGCCAAATACGTTCAAAGTCTCAACCTTTGCACGCCTGAAAATCAGACTGTACCAGTCTCAAAACTTTGGGCGTTTGGATGATTTATACTTGTCCAAAAGGGTTGAAACTTACGTAAATAGAACCTCAAAACATGTGGCTATGATTCTGGAAAGTTTCGTGATTTTTGAAATTCGTTTACTATTTTTACCAATGTTATTAAAAACGATAAACAGTGCTGAAACTGAAAGTATGTGCTGAAAGTAAATAACACCAGGAATTTTATACTGGTTCGGTTATAAACAACCTACTCCAGTCTTCGAGGACACCTTCCTCGGTTAGAAATAATCACAAAACACAAAATAGCACCTTACCACAGGGTTGATGGAGTTACACACCAACTCCAACCCTTTACAAACCTTGTATGAGAATACAATGATCACGAACACCACCACCTTGCAAGTGCAAGATTGATCACACCTTGATCAATCTTTTACAACAATAAAGAGAGTATGTGGTGGTCTATATGAAGCCTATTCAAACATATGAATATGAGTACAATAGGCTTTTAGATAGAAGAAAGAAAGAGAGTGTAAAAGAGGAGATGGAAAACGTTTTTGGCCTTTGAATTTGCAAGACTTGTTGTTGTCTTTTGTTTGCTCTCTTCTTTCCTTTTTATCTCCATAGCCGCCCCCTATAGCCCTCCTTTTCCTCTTGAAAATTATCTTCTAAGTCCCTGGAAGAGTGTATTGCATCATTGTGACATGTTCTTGCTTACTTGGCACCTCCTCATTGGATGATCATTAAGCTCTTGCTTACTTGACACTCATTGATTGGATGGGAGTTGTCATCATTTGATGACTAGATAAATCTGAAATTAAACCTCAAAAAAATATGCTAATTAGCCATAAACTTGTTACCATAAGTCACATAATCATCTCACATAATTATCAAGATAAATTTCTCCAATTTGCTATCATAAAAACCAGCCATAACCTTCTCCACATGCTGAAATTTCAGCATGTGTAACATTTACACATTAATTCAAATTATTGCCAAGTTTGATTTGATTTATTCCTTGAAGATAAAGAAGAAATCAATCACCATTTAGTGCAACGCATTCTCACTAAATTTGGAATAAAGATTAGTCACCAATAGAGCCTAGAATTCGGCCACATTCTTTTCTACATATGCTGAATTTTTCAGCATGTGTGATATTTGAAGATATCACATTATTAATTCCATGAAATATTCAAAAAATTGCCATAACATCTCTCAATTAATCCACATGATTCAAGATAGTAAATTATGTCATTATTGAGTGAGAAAATCGGCCAGCCATGCACACATGCTGAAATTTTCAGCATGTGTTACAAATGTGACATAATTTGAAATGTTACCTTGTGTAGCTCCTTCCTTTATGTCACCAACATTGTATGCTTCATTCTTGGCTAATCAAGATGCCAATAAAGCTCCACATATGATCCAACATAGCTGTAGTATGCGTGTGACATGCTTTTACATGTGCTGAATTTTATTTTTGCAGACATTGTAAAATAGTGCACATTTAATTATACACACATGGTATATTCCAATCAGCCCTTAATTGATTTTTTTAGAACACTTTAGAATGTATGAAATATGTAAAAAGTGTCTAGATACATGTTATATGCCATGCCAAAAATGTTCCATGTGCCATGTACGTTGAGAACCGAATTTTCGACGTTTATCGATTACCCGATTTTTCTCTAATTAAATTCCAACTTTTTGCACATGTTATATATATTATGTTACACATAATATACATAAATTAAACTTTAATATTCAGCACTTAGGCTGATCTAAAGTGGCGCCCAAACATGTGTCAAAATTGAAATTGGAATCTCCACAATTTGGCCTTAATTGAGGGTGATTTGTGTGTGCCAACATGGAATGATTTTATGGCTGCACATACCATGTAATCCACGAAATTTGTGGCCATTTTTGAAGTGTAGGGGCTGGCCAACTATATATGGCGAGTACGTGACATGTTGGCGAAGTTTCGGTATTCACCTGATACGACAATTTTCGGTTTAAAACCTTTTACCGTGTCTTAATAAATTTGTCATCACCATGACTTATATCGTATGATATAAGACCTGAATATACTCATAAATATGAGTTAAGTATAGTGGTGTGACGTTAACATACGTACGTAAAATATATAACGTGTCGGTAGTACATTAGAATATATGTGTATGTGCCTTTTTTTAAAAAAATCTGAATATATATATATATTTTTTTAGAAAAGAGAATTTTATTATGAAAAGCCCTCACTTTTGGCGGAGGAAAACCATATTAAAAGTGTCAGAATATGCGAATAAATGAATTAACAAGCTAAGGATGATATATCTCCAGTCGTATATGATATGCCGCATTAAAACCTTGCCAAGTAAAACCACCCTTGTGGATAAAACCTTGGCGAAGGAAAAAGCGTACATATTTATACGACTGTCATTGATATCAAGCGTGTAAAATATTGAATACAATGATTTGGTATGTATTGTCGTCCAAGTGGGAAGCGCCTCCATTACGTGGAAAAGCTCGCTACATAAGAATGTACACGTCATCATGATTTGTACCGTTTGATGAAGATAATGACGGTGCCATAGAAGCTTCCAATTGCATTTGTCAGTACATACAGCATCCTCGTGGAAACAAGCAGCAAGCAGCCATCCAGATAATTGTGTCCGTCCATGCAGCATGCAAACAAAAGCATGCGTGAAACATGTATAGATTGTATAAGAAAATTAAACCAACCAGTGAATGTAACACATACCCGGTCTGCCTGTACTATGCGAAGTACAGGCAGGGGAGTGAAAGGTGAGCCAATCTATGTGGAAGACTTTGTTAGGGTGACATCCGCCGTATACAATGATAATCCTCAAGCCCTTGCAAAGTGTAATCCATGCGGAAGAGAAAATAATGTGTGCATAAGAAGTGAGAAGACCAATGACGAAGAGATGAAAGATTACAGACAACATACCAAGTCTGCCTGCACCCACATGAGCACAGGCAGAGGATAAGAAAGTGCGCCAATCCATTCGGAAGATTTAGTGATCACCGCATACGCAAGGACGCTGACGTGAGGTCCAAAGTGACTGCAGCACGAACCATTGGGGGCAGACTGAAGTTTGTAAAGTAGGAAGCGAGTGGCAACATCATTGCATGATGAGCAAGGTAATGTGCTGGCATATTGGCCTCCCGATATATATGATTAATGTCCAAGTTATGTTGAAAAATCAACATATGTAGGAGTCTGAGATGAAAGTTGCCGAAGATTGGCTGTCTTTGACGTAAACGCTGCAGCATTTGCGCACAGTCTGTCTCTATGATAAGCGTCTGATATAAAGGAAGAAAATATAGCAATCCAAATAGAGCTGCCTGAATTTCAGACAGCAGTGGCGTACACGGAGGTAGGCGAAATTCTACGGCACGCACACAAGCGCCATTAGAGTCACGCAGGATGACTCCGCCTGCAGCATATTGGCGTCCAACAGTGGCGCCAACATTAAGTTTAAATCGTCCTGACGGAGGAGTGTGCCATCTGATCACTTGGAGACACGGAGATCGAACCTTTGGGATCCATGATATCGGAGGGGGAGGCCCTGCGGCTAGTTTGGAACCGTGAAGTGTCTGAACCCACATATCTATATCAAAATGGATTGTAGCCCGGAGTGCCGATAGAGAAAAGGATGTCTGGTCCCCATACACTAAACTAGCATAGCAACGCCGTATGTTATGTACTAAGATGCCAGGGACAACTAGTTTAAGAACCCCAGATATTGAAGCAGAGGAGGAGCGATACCACCAAGACAATAAATATTGGCGTAAAGGTATTGAAGTGAGGGAAACGCCTTGCAACTCCGCCGCAAAGAACGTCCATAATAGCCGAATTGATGAACAATACAAGAAAACATGATCAACCGTTGCCGAGTGCTGCTTGCAAAAGGGGCATTGCGTAGGACGTGCCGCAGAATAAATGCCAATATAATCTTCAAATGGTAGGGCAGCATGGAATCATCGCCACAACAATAACTTTATGGATGGCGAATGGTGCTTAAACCAAATGAACTTAGCCGAGAGCAATGTTGGTCTAGATGGGCGACAGACATCATAAGCAGATTTTAGAGTGAATTCCCCCGAAGGCGAGGGTTGCCATGTGAGATGCGTATCCGCGCCTGCTGTGTAGGAAAGACATACATTATGAATGCGACAAATGAGCTTCCAAACTGGCGAATCCGGTAGGCGTGGTTGAAAATCTCCCCTCCGTCCATATTTTGCATGCATATAACGACTCCATAAAGTATCTTGTTTATGATATAACCACCATATTCTGCAGTAATATGCCTGCTGTAATGCATTGAGATCCCTTAGCCCCAAGCCGCCTTCTTCAACTGGCAGAGTAATTTTGGACCATGCAACCATGACATGAAGGGGAAGCGTAGAAAGTACGGAGCGCGATAATACTAAACGACCCGCGGATGAGAGAAGACGGGAATGCCAACCATGTAAACGGTCATCAAAATGATGTATCAGAGTAGTGCAAAACCAAGCGCGATTAATACCCTTGTGAAGATAGGAACCCAAGTATCGAAATGGTAATGCCGAAAGTCGCATTCCCGAGTATTTCCTGCAAGTTTCGAACTCGTCGTGCGAAGAGGCTAGCCGATGGAATGAGACTACTCTTCTGAAAATTTACCTTTTGACCAGAAGCAGTTTCATATTCCGTTAAGAACTTTTTAAAATGGCGTATATTACGCTGTGTGCCTTGCAGGAAAATAAGGAGATCATCTGCATAAGCTAAGTGTGATATGGCGAATGGAATACGGCCAAGCCTAAATGGTTGTATGTGGCCCGCAGCCACTAAGGATGATAATCCTCTGCTGAAACCCTCTGATGCCAGAATGAAAAGCAATGAGGATAAAGGATCCCCCTGCTTGACACCTTTCTGTGGGCGAAATGCTGGTGAAGGCTCACCATTGATCAAAACTGATAACGTAGTGGCGCGTAGATGATTTAGGATGATCCGAGTGAAAAATCCTGAAAAACCAAATTGTAACAAAAGACGTTCCAGATAATCCCAACTGACCCGATCAAAAGCTTTCATCATGTCCAATTTCAGGCAGACATGTGAAGTACCACAATCCAACATATGGACCATTTCTCTTGCCAATAAAACTTGGGTTGAAATATCATAACCAGACAGGAAACCTGTTTGTTCTGGAGAAATTAGCTTTGGAAGAAGCAGCCCCAAGCGTGTAGCTATAATGCGGGTACATACTTTACTCAGAAAGTTTGTCAGATAGATAGGTCGAAAATCACTGAAAGTCTGCAGAGACGACGTCTTGGGTATCAAAGTAATTAATGCGCTAGCCATAACAGGCGGCTGTGGAATACCAAGGAAAAATTCCTGCACAGCCTTAACCACATCAGAATGTATGACCGACCAACATGAGCGATAAAACATACCATGGAACCCATCCGGCCCAGCTGCACTGTGAGGGTCCAAATGCCACACTGCCTCCTTAACTTCGACATCAGTAGGAAGTTGCATCAACATAATATTGTCCTCTTCTGTTAGCAGCCGAGGGATGTGCGAAAGTATAGCAGAAAGATTTTGCGTTGATGACGGCGCAAATAACTCAGTATAAAAAGAGACCGCTACTGCCATAATGTCACTCGGTTCGGTTAATAGATGGCCCTCCGCATTGCGAATGTTTTGAATGCGCAGGTGTGTCCGCTTCCCTTTAACGATAGAATGGAAGAACTTTGTATTTGCATCTCCTTCGCTAAGCCATTTAAGTCGAGCTTTTTGCTTCCAGAAGAGTAATTCAGATGTGGACGCTCGTAAATACTCGGCCTTGGATCTATGGTATTCGGCCCTAGTTTTTTCAGTTGGGTGGGCATCCAGGGCTACCTCTGCATGATTTAGTTGAGTCTCCGCATGTTTCAGATTGTTGAAAATATTGCCAAAGATGTCTTTATTCCACCGTTGAATATCCTTTTTGAATGAGAACAATTTTTTATAGAAACCATACATACCGCCAGTCGTAGGATATGATAACCACGCCTGCTGCATATAAGTGTGAAAATCTGAATGGTGTAGCCAGGCGTCCAAAAAACGGAATGAGCGTTTGATATTTGCCACACTCTGACGACACAAAAATAGCAATGGCATATGATCAGAGGCAACCCTTGGCAGATGTGATAACTGCAGCTCCGCAAAACCATCCTGAAAAGCAGTATTGATAAAAAGCCAATCTAATCTGCGTCTTAGACGGCCAAGACCTCTCCCATCTGCCCAAGTAAATCTAGAGCCTTGGTGCGGAGGCGCCATGAGGGAGCACATTTCGATACAGTCATTAAAGTCTTGTAATGCTGCTAAAGATGGAGCGGACCGACCGCTATGATCCTCTATTGTTCGAAAAGTATTAAAATCACCACCAACCATCAAGGGCAAATGACACGAAACAGTAAAGTCACACAATGACTGCCAAAGTGGGCGTCGCTGTATGAGCGTATGTTTGGCATATACCACCGAAAGTACAAACGTCCATTGTAGAGAAATGGACTGGAGAGTAAAATGCACCACCTGATCCTGATCCTGAGTAGCAAGTAAACGAAACTCAGCATCACGCCAGAAAAACCAAATACGATGCGATTGTGAAGCATAAGAATGTGTAAAACCAAGCTGCAACATAAATCTACGTATGCTTAAAGGAGTATGTTTGGGCTCTAGTAAAGCAAGCATTTGTAAACGATGCTCAAAAATCATTTGTTTTAATCTAGCCAACGAGGCACGCATGCCTCGGATGTTCCAAACGAGGATATTCATTGAGAGAGAGAGGTACTTCCCTGGACGATGTGAGAAGCGCTACGTGTTAAGATCGTGGAAGGTGGAAGAGGTGGCAAATCTTTACGAGCCCTGCGCTTGCGTCTTGGCACTACTGGGATGAACTCAGTCTCAGTCTCGTTTTCTGTCAAACGTGATATCAAAACCTCCTCATCAGGCGAGGGTGGTATACGTTGCATTCGACGTGCAACGTCCTCTGGGACATTAGGAATATCTTCAACCGAACCCTCTATGGGCAAATCCGTGTCGGACGAATGACCCGTTTCTACGGGGGTTGGCTCCATGGGTAAGTGTTGATCCGCAGCATCACAAAATTCCTCTTCAGAGTGGGCAGCGGCAGCGCGAGGGAGGGTTGTATCCGATAGGTGGATATCTTCATCAGCTGTTTTTATGGTTTGATCAGCATGCTCCACTGTTACAGTCAGATTCGGCTGAGTAGGCGCCGCTGTCTTCTTCTTGACTGGAGTCCATCGCTGGCGTGTGGAGTTCGTCCGTAGCGGAGGAGGCGGAGGCGGGGGAGGCGGTGGAGGAGGAGGGTTATCTTTTGGAGGGCAGGCACCTGTAGCATGACCCAACCGCCGGCATGTTGTGCAGAACAAAGGAAGGTCTTCATATACTATCGACTGCAATATCATCCTACCTTTAGCCTGTAATAAATTTTCTACGGCAAATCTTGAGAGACGTCAATCTCAACACAGACACGGGCAACTGACGGACGGAGGCCTTCCGCCGTTGCGACATCTAGCTACAATGGAGTGCCAATCGGCCTGACCACTTCGAATAAAGCTGCTCGATGGTGCAAATGTATCGGGAGAGATGGCAAAGCGATCCATACCGGAACTATGGGGACATCCGCCGCCAGATCAAAATCTACTGTCCATTTGGTGATACGCATGTGACAACCCGATATAAGCCATGAACGACGATAAAAGCATCGCAAATAATCAGCCTCATTGCGAAAATTCAAAAGTATATGCGACTGATCAATCAGTGTAATTCGCAAATCCTGATGGAATCCAATTTTCTCAAAAACTTCACGTATTATTTTCAAAGGTGGTCGACCATACCAAAAAGTTCCCACCAACGAGTATCTGAATGGTTCTGCAAGTGCCTCAATCTCAGCATCTGGAAAAGAAATCAATGGAATTCCTTTATAACGGGACACAGATTTTGGCGCGATCAAAATGTCCTTAACAGTAGCGGCACCGCTGACCACCGCAGCAAAGGATGGTGCGGCGGCCATGATATCGGTAATGTGGGAAGAAGAAGAAAAAAAAAACCGGAACTTTGATGGGAATTAAGCGAAGCAGTGAGGTAGTGAGCCGGAAAAAGCGATCGGACCGGAAGAAAAGAATGGCAATGAACTACTTAGTTTAATTGACTAAGTACTTCACTTAATGAACTAGTTTAGTTCATTAATGGTGGCACCTGAAAATAGTTCAAACACAACAAATGCTTGCCATTTGATGTAAGCTTTAAAGCTTCATGGCTTGTTAGTACGACAACATTATATATGAATTATATAAGGCAAGTTTTATGCAACAACGTGTCATGTCATGAAATATGTCATGCATTTCTTTAATACACGTTATTTAAATCATGCATTTTGAAATCATTCAAACCCGCTTTTTCTCTACATGTTCTACATCTCCTAGGCCCAATTGACTTGAGTGAGTGGTTAGACCTGAGCGGCCAGTGCGAGCATTGGATGTCCTACGCCTCTAAGAAGTCAACTAAAATTGACTGTGGCAGCTCTAAGCAACTATATTTGTCATTTAATAACGTGCAAATTTTGTCCTGGATTTTCCTAGGTCAGTGCACGTGCATTTGTATAGGAGGACTGACCTGCCAATAAAAGACAAACTACTCTGTTGTTCCACTACCACACGCAATTGACATCTTAGTCTCTGATTGCTTGTGCCAGATGAGAATCCCTTCACACATGTTTCGGAACCTGCAACAATCCAAATGTCATATCGATGCCCTAAAGGCACGAATCCTGGTGGGAACAAATTTAATTCCCTCTGACCGTGAATTAAACTCATCTTTAGACATTTCTTTTCTCTTTCACTCACTATTTCCTGTAGTTTTCTGGAAAATTTGCTCTCTTTTGCCGCACCCATTCTCTACAAATGTCTACCTTTTTTCGGCTTCATTTATGTCTATCTTCTTTAGGAATCGCCATATCTCTAGTCTTTTTCTCTCTTTCGTTCTACTCCAAGTTGTAGGATCTGCAAGGCACCACTAGAAGGGAGGGTTGAATAGATGGTGCAGAAAGTGTGGTTTTTAAAATTTCTTTAAACTTGAACAATTCAAGTTCTGAAAACAGATTCTGTTTTCAGGACCAGTTTTAAAACGTTTTTAAAACTAGGTTAAAGGTCTCCAAAATTATGAAATTTTGAGAGAACTTAGCCTCAGATGTTATGAGGGTCCCCTAAAAATTTCAAATTAAAATTCAACCTTTAACCCCTTCAAAAACCGTTGGTACTCAGATTGTGCAAATCTGCCAGAAACGGTAGATGGTTTTGAAAAATTAATTCCTATTTGTGTGAACGTCAAAATGCTCTGAACATTTAACCATTAACTCCTTATATACTATATTTAAATGGGTTGAAACAGTTTTGGAAAATTCTTTTGGGAAGTAGGTCAACTACAATCAAAGTCTCAACCTTTGCAAGTCTGAAAATCAGACTGCACTAGTCTCAGAACTTTTGATGTTTGATTGACTTATACTTATCCAAAAGGGTTGAAACTTGTGCCAAATTAACCCTAGAACGTGTGAGAATATTTCTGGAAATTTTATGATTTTTGAAATTCGTTAACTATTTTTACTAATGCGAACAAGAAGGATAATCAGTGCAGTAACTGAAAAGTAAATGCAGAAAGTAAATGTCACCAAGAATTTTATACTGGTTCGGTTATAAACAACCTACTCCAGTCTTCAAGGAACACCTTCCTTGGTTCACACTAATCACACACACGCAGTACACCTTACCACAGGGTTGATAGAGTTACACCTAACTCCAACCCTTTACAAACCTTGTATTGTGAGTATAATTCTCACGAACACCACCACCTTGCTAGAGTGAAGATTGATCACACCTTGATCAATCTTTTACAAAGATATATGAATGGTGGTTTATCTCAAGCCTATTCAAGATTGAAAGATATGACAACAATAGGCTTTACAAGAAGAGAGAAAGAAAGAAGATGTAGGAGAAGAAGAGCTAGGCTTTTTGATCTCTTGGAATTGCAATGCTTGTTCTTTTTTGTTTGCTCTCATCTTTTTCTTTTTAACCTTGCAGCCGTCCCCTTTGGTAAGTCTCCCCTCTTGAAAATTATCTTTTAAGTCCTTGAGAGAGTGTAAGACATCATTGTGACAAGGCCTTGCTTACCTGGCATCTTCTTATTGGATGATCATTTAGTCTTCGCTTACTTGGCACCTCCTTATTGGCTCAACGTTGTCATCATGATGACATGGAAAAAATCTGATAATTACACTCAACCATGTGCCAAAAATCATCACATAATACCTTCCATAAATCAAGAGATACATCATAAATTGCAAGACTAAAAATCCTTCCTAATCCATGCATAAAAATCAGCCATAAGGTTGTCTTGCCATGCTGAATTTTCAGCATGTGCATCCTTCCTTTTCTTTCAAAATAATACCAAATATTCTTTGATTTTTCATCATAAAAATGAATCAACAATTTATGGTAAGTATTGCTATCAATTAAGAAATAAACTTGGACACCATATACCTCTCAAATTCGGCCATGACACACATGCTGAAAAAATTTTCAGCATATGTGATATATAAAATATCACACTTTATGACTTTGAAAAATATTCAAAACCTTTCCATTTCTTCTTCCAATTAATCACATATTAAAAGATGATGGAATATCTCACCTTGAAGACATAAAATCGGCCACCATCATTTTAGCATGCTGAAATTTTCAACATGTGATATAAGAGAGATATATTTTGAGTTCTTACCATTTGTAGCTTCTCTCTTCAATTCACCAACATTGTATGATTGATCCTTGACCAATCAATATGCCAACAAGGCTCCAAATATGCTCCAAAACAGCTGGTGTAGACGTTGGAATGAGGATGTGAATGAGCTGAAATTTATTTTTGCTAACTTTGTAAAATAATGCACATTTATTAATACACACATGTTATATTCCAATCAGCCCTTAATTTAATTTTCTAGAACACTTTAAGATGTATATCATATGTAAAAAGTGTGTAGATACGTGTTACATGATGTACCAAAAACGTTCCATGTGTTGTGTGCATAGAAAACCGAATTTTCGATATTTATCGATTACCCGATTTTTCTCTAATTTAAATTCCAACTTTTGCACATGTTATATATATTATGTTATACATCATATATATAATATATACTTTAAATCTCAGCACTTGGCTGGTTTAAAGTGGTACCATTAGCATGTGACAAAATTAAACTTGGAATCTTCACATTTTGGCCTTAATATGGAGTAATTTGTGTGTGCCAACATGGAAAGTATTTTTGGCTGAAAATATCATGTATGGCACGAAATTTATGATGATTTTTGAAGTATAGGGGCTGGCCATTTGTTTATGGCAAGTACGTGACACGTTGGCGAAGTTTCGGTATTCGCCCGATACGACAAATTTCGGTTTAGAACCTTTTATCGTGTCGTATTTAATTTGTCATCACCATATCTTATATCATATGATATAAGACCTGAATATACTCATAAATATGAGTTAAGTATAGTGGTGTGACGTTAACATACGTACGTAAAATATATAACGTGTCGGTAGTACGTTGGAATACATGTGTATGTGCCTTTATTTAAAAAATCTGAAAATATATGTGATATATATGTATATAGCCGTGTGCATTAAAGGATGAGGGGAGGAGAAAACTTTCCTTCCTTAGCTTTGTTGCCTTTGTGCCTTTTCCAAATGTAGCTTCCTTTAATGAACTACTTAGTTTATTAAACTAAGTACTTCACTTAATGAACTAGTTTAGTTCATTAATGGTGGCACCTGAAAATAGTATAAACACAACAAATGTTTGCCATATGATGTAAGCTTTAATGCTTCATGGCTCGTTAGTACGGCAACATAATATATAAGCTAAATAAGGCAAGTAATTGCAAGATATCATGCAAACATGTGCACGTTTATGCTTGTATACGTTATATATATATATATATATGCATTCAAGTTACTTATTTTGAAATCACTCAAACCCCCTTATCTCTACAATCTTCCCCTTTTGATGATTTTCAAAATAACTTGTGTACATGATTTAAATGCTATCTCTCCCCCTTGAACCATGCACAAATTTGAAATTTGAATTTCGAATTTCAAATCCGGCTCCCCCTTAATTTGTGCAATTAAGATCAATCAGTGTCACTCTCCCCCTTAAATCATGCTTTTCTCTCCCCCTTTATTTTGGAAAGTAAATCAAAAGATTCCTGTCAAAAAGGAAAGTAAATCAAAGCACGTCAAATCAAATCATATCAACTGGAATCATGCCTAATTTAGAACGAAGATATTCATACGTGGCTTGATTGCTACTTGTGCTTCTGTGCGTACGTGATCTATGACAATGTCACCATTGTTTACGTGATCACGAAGAAAATGATAGCGTACTTCTATGTGCTTAGCCTTAGAATGTAACACGGGATTCTTAGACAAATTTATGGCACTCATGCTATCACAATATATAGGAATTTTATTTACGGTAATTCCAAAGTCCGAAAGTTATTGTTTTATCCATAACAACTGTGTGCAACAAAGGCTAAGAGCCATGTACTCATCCTCAGTAGTGGACAAAGCAACACTTGCTTGCTTTTTGGAAAACCATGAAATAAGGGAATTTCCTATAAATTGGCAAGTTCCGCTCGTGCTTTTTCTATCTATTTTGCAGCCACCATAATCTGCATCAGTGTAAGCATGTAAGTCAAATGTAGAATCCTTATCGTACCAAATTCCTAAGGTGGGCGTGTGCTTAATATAACGGAATATTCC